>OZ007595.1:303740959-304990959 GCA_963931845.1 Maratus michaelseni
AAATTCTGTAAAAGACGCTCGTCGCGAAGGGGTTAATTATGACAGAAATTCTGCGTTTAAACAGTGCCGTACAGAAAGACCGTGGGCCAATATTTCCAATGCGGGCCCCTACCATAAGCCTGATAAAATAAAACCTGCTTAGACGAAAACGTACAGGAAATTCCATTTTAAATAGCTTTTTCGTCTTAAAACGTATGAATGCATGGAATTTTTTGGCTAGACCAGGATTTTTCCCCGTTTACGCAGAATTCCATTATAAACAGCCTTTACTGTATTAGAAAATAAATATAGTTGGATAGTACTTTTTTAGAAAATCTATAAAGTATTTTCTTACAATTTTATTATTTTTCTTTTACAGTATTTTACAGTAGTATTACAGTTTATGATGCATTGGTAACACCTTTTCATATAAGGACTTCTATAGAAATTTAAATATTGAAAAGATAATTAAATTTTAATTCAATTCATCAGTTAAGTCGCCGATTTCCTGACGCTCTTGCATCTTTTGTTATTGTGTTTTACAATTTAGAACATACTTTTTCTATAAAACATAAATAAATAAATGGCTACATCTTTGCTATGTGCGTTCTGCTGAGTTTTAATAAAAGCTGGATTTTGTTTCGAACGTAAAATGCCCTCTGAGCCTCCTTTAAAATAAAGCTTTGCATTTGCTGAAATTAAAACAAGTGGGCGAGTGTGATCGAAGATCGCACTAAGGGTTTCGTTTAATATTCCCTTCAAAACAATTTATTCTTTAATTAATAAATCCAAATAAATTTCATTTTCCATAAAAAAAAACCCAGGCTTTTGATAAAATAAAGTTACTTTCAATTTTTTTGATTTTTTGAATTTCTTAAATAGAATATAATTTTGCGTATATATAGCATTTTTAAACTCCCTACCTTATATAGTTTTAAAATTTTAATATACCTTACAATTTGTGAGTACGGATTTAAATTATTCTAAGCATTTTTATATTTTTTTCGTATCCGAAAGTTAACGAAATAAATATTTTTTTTGTTTAAATGAAAAGTTATCTGTCGATTTTTTGAAATTCTTAAACAGAATATGATTTTGCGTATATATACTAATGTTCAAATCCGTACCTTATATAGTTATAAAGATTTGTATATACCTTAAACATTCTGACTGGAAATGTTTATCTGGCAAACTCTCTTTTGTGTTAACCTCTTTCTCGTCTGTGCTGAAATGTCAGCTACCTGCACGTGTATAAAAAAATTCATTTTCACTTGAAAAAGTAACAAATTCTTAATTATATCTCAGCCAATTATGGACGGATTTTTACAAAAATTAGATTTTTGATTCAGAATTTAATTGTAAATATGGCTGCGTAATTTTCAAATCGATAAATGCAATAGTTTTTGTAATTTCAAAGAGCCCAAAACCTCCCTAGTACTGCAAATTATCTGCGATTTTACATTTTATCACCTTGAACTTGAAAATCTTTATTGAAAGTAGCCTCGCATCTCCAGCTAACCTTGACAAAGTGTCCTATTCTTGACAAAATGGATATCTGATCTTCTTTTTTGAAAGAACTGCATTTTTGATGAGATTTTGATGTGTTTAAAATTGATATCTCGGCTAATTACCAATGGATTCAAAATTTTATGGGTTATGTGTAACAGGAAGTATTCAGCTTAAGTACTCAAAATTTTAAGTTTCTACCATATAAAGTTAATTCGGTGACGGATGAACAGACAGAGTAGTAAGACGAATAGGGTCAGATGAACGAAACCCTAAAAATGGTGTTTAGGTATACGAGGTTTGCTCCCTTTTACTCTTTCAATTTCAATATCTTTTATTAAATAAGTTATGATGTTTAATTAGTAATCCAAAGTAAAGTAATTGGTATGAAAATAATTTAATTGATTATTCTATAAATAAAAAAAACCGGGTTGCAATTAAATTAAATTATAGGAGTTGGCACGGTCTCCTTTTTTGTGTACCACTATTTCCAAACAATAATCTTCTCAACCGATTTTGACAACATTTGCATGAGAAATCAACTACGAAAAACACTTTTTGGAAATAGTGATAGCCATAAAACTGACCGCTCCTACCCGTGAAATTATTATTATTTTTTTTTACTTTCATGATATATATTTTATTTCAAGGGTAGTAAAAGAAGATTAGGTAAACAAATGAGGATGTTGAAAAAAGAAACCTTATTAAAAGATTTATTTATGCTCAAAGCGGTAAAACTTTTTAATTAAAAAATTACTTTCATGCCAAATGCTCCTTGCTTAATCCATTATCACTACATTTACATCCATAACTTACAGGGAGATTTCGTAAGAAATACTACCTATTACATTCTCCCCTTATGTTAGAATTTCTGAAAATTTTTTGCAGGTCTACGTCGATCATGACTCCTAGAAACCAAAAAACCACCCCCATTTTAAAACTTTATCTATCTATCTATCTATATCACTTTTTTACGGACACGATAACTTATATAATTCTGCACAAATCTCTTCCAAACTGATACATAAAATCAAGGGTGTAAATATCGGTCAAGTTCAGTAATGGGCAGAATTAGACCAAGGGAGGGGGGGGGAATAAAGGGGTTTTTGTGAAAACAGAAAAAACCCATAACTTATTAATTATGATACAAGATGTGCCAAGCTCTCATTAATCTTCCGTAATATATGGGTTAATTTGACCCAGGTTTAATACGTTACGCACCAGAAATTTTCTTAAGAAATGAAATTAAATATATTCCATCACGGAGAAATCTGAAATTAACTAAATAAAGATTCATCAAATAAATTTTCTGGTTTAAAACGTTGTTAAACTGGGTCAAATTAATCCACATATTACGGAAGATTAGTCGGAACTTGGCATCTTTGTGATACATACAGAATTCGTCTAAAGTTATTATTACTTCTAGGAAAAGGGCCAAAAATTCAGTAAGACTGATTTTTGATATCATTAAAAGCGGCCTAAAGTGTGTGTGTGTGTGTGTGTGGGGGGGGGGGTGGTTAAAAGAAAAAAATCATAACTTCGTCAATTCATAAGTTATCAAATCCGCTTGAATTTATTATAAATCTTCTTAATATTATCTACAACTTTTATACTGACAAGTTTTTGATAGGACCAACTCTTACAGCAAAAATAAATAAAAAATAAATAAATAAATAAAAATGAAAACAAAACAATCCCTGCCGGCTCCGCCTACAGGCAAAGGTAGATTTCGAAGTGGGTGGTCCCAATTGCCGCATCATGGAAAAAAGGTCTCTTTTCTGCAATTCCCAATAAGCAGGCGCCCCACGGTTTGCGTCTTTTAAATCCATCTGTGCCTGTAGGCCGAGCCGTCAGGGTTTTTTTTACGTGCATGCTTACATGCACATACCACGCTTTCATTCATCTTAAAATATACACTTAAAAAAGACAAAATTTCTTTTAAATTTTAAAGGGCAACAAAATAGTGTAAAGTTTGGGATCTATGAAAAGTTATACAGTTCCACAAAGTATATTACAATTTTCACAAAGCATTTTATTCGTTTCCAAAGAATGTAATTTCAGAAGAGATAATTTCCAAGTTTTTAAAAAATAAATATTTTTAAACCCTAAAAAACGGAAGAACACTTTCAAGTTTTTCTCAAATATAAATGTTTTCAAAACCTAAGAGGATGAAACATTTGGAAAATTCTATGTGTACTACTTTTTTTTTTTTTACAAAAATTTTATTAAAAATGGGATTTATTTATCTTGAAACTATATCATGTTTACTGTTTGTTAAGAGATATTTATTTTGATTATATCTTAATATATTGTTATTTTTATAATGAAGCTTAAAGCTGTCGTAAATTTTTCTGGAGTCTATTCCTTACAAATTTTGTGCTGCACTCATTTAGATATTTTTTTTTAATTAAGAGGCACTGAAGAAATCTGAAATACGAAATAGTCATTGGTATACTACAGTCAATATTAAAAAAAACATATACTCCATAAAATTTAATCGCCAAATTGTCGCAGAGAAAAAGGAAAATTGCCATTCGGTTAGGAATTATGTTTTTTTTTTTTTATTTGTAAAAATTAAGTTAGAGCAGACTTGGCAAGTCTCCGGCTTTTTGAACACCAGTATTATCTTAGAGAAAATGTTGTTCTTTTAAATCTCAGAATGTTCCGATTACATAAAACAACATTTTCTGTACTAAAATACTGGTGTCCAAAAAGCCGGAGACTTGGCAAGTCTGAGTTAGAGTGTTGTCTTCATACTCAAATGATACCAAACTTTAATTAAGTTGACCGTACGTCAACTAATTAATGCTACAATTAAATTTTGCTTAGGGGATCGTCTACATATGGAAATTATAAACGAAATTTCAAACTGGATTCTGCGATTAAATAAGTCGCAATGTCGCAGAGCAAAGTAAATTTCAACTTGAAAATAGGGGTATCTAAAAATAAGAACCATCATGCATTCTGTATTACTTTTACAGGAGCATATCATTTGCAAGGTGCGTACACACCAAGGAGTCTGGTATCAGTATTTTAGATTAGAAAATTGCTATTTAATATTTCAATTGAAGAATTCGCAATCACCTCATTTAATCGCAGAATTTGCAACATTTTTCTGCAATTAAATATGGCAAACATTTCTATTAAAAAATTGTAGTACACCTGTACGGATTCTGATTTGTTTCACTGCCTTTATCAGAAATGTGGCAACAAGAAAAATAAATGTCGTAGAAGGAAATGTTATCCAGAATTATTTCGGTAATTTGAAGAGTTTTACCAAAATATTGTTTACCCACACTTTTGTAAGGTTATAGAATATTAGTTCTTTTCTACTGTTCTATTCTTATTTCATCACATCCAAAAAAAAAAAAAAAAAAAATCATCGATGTATCGATAAGGCGATACGAAGAGAAGAATTCGATCTTTATATAAACAATAGTGTCTATAGTGGAGCCTTTCAACATTGATACTGGAAATATAAAACAACAATTGTAAGGAACATCGTACAAGCCACTCAGTTTTATGCACAGCCTTTCAGCAGAAAAAATGCATAAAAGACGCTTTCTCATAAATATCTTTATACTTTTGATTTTTGTTTATGATTTTTGAATCGACATCAACTCCAAAAAATGCTCACAGATATGATAAGAGAGTTCAAAGTTTAAATCATGGAAAGATTTTGATAAGAGAAATAATGGTGAACGTGAATAATTCTGGGAACTTTTTGTGCAAGAGAATTAAGGTTTATTTTCTAAACTTGTTCTACTCTTACGATTTTCTCGGCCATATTTCGTAATTTCTAAACCCTCTCTTTCGCGTGCAATTGAATGATTTGATTGTGTTAGCGTAATGCAACTTGCGTGTAATGTGCATGTGCGCAGAGGCCGACTTAGCCGTTTTTGGAAGCTGGGCGCACATTCACGACTACGTCCGAATTATAATTTTCGCCTTAACCCCTTTTGAACGAGCGACACGTATACGTGACGCATAAGATGCTCAGAATCCTTGATTATTCCCACCAGTTATTTTTTAATTGTAAGCTTTGCCTTATTAAATCTTAGCATTTCTGCGATTCAATTAGACGAAAATTTCTGTTTTAAAAGACCGGTGGTGAAAGATTAAAAATTCTGTAAAAGACGCTCGTCGCGAAAGGGTTAATTATGACAGAAATTCTGCGTTTAAACAGGGCCGTACAGAAAGACCGTGGGCCAATATTTCCAATGCGGGCCCTACCATAAGCCTGATAAAATAAAACCTGCTTAGACGAAAACGTACAGGAAATTCAATTTTAAATAGCTTTTTCGTCTTAAAACGTATGAATGCATGGAATTTTTTGGCTAGACCAAGGTTTTTCCCCGTTTACGCAGAATTCCATTATAAACAGCCTTTACTGTATTAGAAAATAAATATAGTTGGATAGTACTTTTTTAGAAAATCTATATAGTATTTTCTTACAATTTTATTATTTTTCTTTTACAGTATTTTACAGTAGTATGACAGTTTATGATGCATTGGTAACACCTTTTCATATAAGGACTTCTATAGAAATTTAAATATTGAAAAGATAATTAAATTTTAATTCAATTCATCAGTTAAGTCGCCGATTTTCTGACGCTCTTGCATCTTTTGTTATTGTGTTTTACAATTTAGAACATACTTTTTCTATAAAACATAAATAAATAAATGGCTGCATCTTTGCTATGTGCGTTCTGCTGAGTTTTAATAAAAGCTGGATTTTGTTTCGAACGTAAAATGCCCTCTGAGCACCCCCCTGCCCTCCTAGCCAGTCCGTAAAGACGTCCAAGCAACTTCTGTCTTTTAAATTTTATTATAATCGGTTATTTTTTATTAAAAATTTTATTAAAATACCAGTCTACCTTTACTGGTATTTATTTAAAAACCAGTACCAAAATCCGGGCCCCGTAAGAGACCCGGGCACTGGTAATTTGTACCGGCTCTACCCCCCTCTGTACGGGTCTGCGTTTAAATAAGGTAAAGATTAATATTTGAAATTAGAGGTATTTTCTATTGTGACAGTTGCGCCTCACGTTCGTGAGAAAATCATGCTTCGCGTATGAGTATAATGCGCATTCAGTTCGTCATGGTGAGAAACAAAAAGCTATACCTCGCATATGAGACGCAGCGTGTTTGTTTAAAAGCAGAAAATCCGGGAATTTGATATTAAAAATTCTGAAGAAGTCTTGTTTCTGAAATAATTCCTTAAACCTGAGTTTTATCTCGTATATTATGCTCCCTTATTTATTTATCATTAAATTAAGGTTTAGATAATGTGTATTTTCATTGTTAATGTGTAATCACTGTATTTATTTTTTAAATTTAATTATATTTCTCAGTTTTAATACTCAATATACGCTTTTTTGTCTTTAAATATAATTACACTGATTATTAGGTAGTTTAGACTACAATTAGATATCTTCTCTATTATGGTTCCCTAAATCCTTAGAAATTCTCATAGGCATAATGTAAAGTTGGCGTCAACTAAGGAAGCCCATGAAATACCAGAACTGTTCAACTATTCAACGTTCCACAAATATAATTTTAGTTAAAATAATGCAGGATTTAATACGTTCACTGCCGGGTTAAAATTACCAGAATTTTATTCTATTTAAAAAGTTCGAATTCATACCAGAAAATACTTATAGAAATATTTATTTTATTTAATTACAGACATTTTGTGATTACATAAAATAAAAATTCTTCTTTTAGAAATTTCAGCTACGAATTCGTAATTTTAGATTGAAAAACCAACGAGTATACTCGCGGTTGGCAGCGAATGTTTTAAAGAAATGAATTTCCCGTACGAATTTGTAATTTTAGATTGAAAAACCGCGAGTATACTCGTTGGTTTTTCGATCTAAAATTACGAATTCGTACCGGAAATTTCGAAAGAATAATTTTATTTTATGTAATCACGAAATGTCTGTAATTAAATAAAATAAATATTGCTATTAGTATTTTCTTGTATGAATTTGAACTTTCTAAATAAAATAAAATTCCGGAAATTTTAACCCGGCAGTGAACGTGTTAAGGAAAAATAGGCTTATTTTATGTACAATTTTCAATGATTAATTCTCAATGGAAAAGGTCAACCATGATTTGTGATGCATCTATTTAAAGTACATTGATCTTCGCCCATGCACAAATATAAATCTTATCTTGTAAAATATTTCAAATAATCTTTTATTAAATTTATTTCGCTTTCTTAAATATATATATATATATATATATATATATATATAATACTTTGACAATTTTTAGAACCACTAAGTAACTCCAATGCAGCTAAATAAATTATCGGAAACGCAGCTAAAACCTAAATATTACAGTTCATCGAAGCGTAATTTTTTCTGTCTTCTTGGGCGATGAGAAATCTTGATAAAACTTATTAAAGGTCGTTATTTTTGCTTTGATTCTTGTTCAACATAAATTGGTTAAATACAATTTACTTGTCTCGGTGAAAACTTTAATTTCGTTCATGTTTCTTGAAAGATTGCTTCTAAGGGGGTTAAAACTTTTCCATCGTCTGTAAATATTTATGGAAAACTTTAGTTAGTTTTATTTTTAATTATCATTATTTAAACACTGGAATGAAAATAGTTTGAGAAACATTATATTACATTTTTATTTGCTAAAATGTTAAATTAGTTTTAAACATTGCTATTTCTTTTGCAATTCCAAGTTCTTATTCAAGAAAAATGAATGCCAGTGAGCGTATTTCTAAAGTCTTGCTTACTTTTAAATTTAAATCCTGCAAGGTTTTTGTACCGATGAAATGATAACAAAAAGGTCCTAAATATACACTGTAATTATTATAACCTATAACTTAGGGTAAATGTTCTATAATGCATGTTTTTATGATGTTTCATTATGAAAACATGTAAAAGCACCTAAGAACTGTTTAAAAATAAATTTTAATTCAAGAGTTAATAATATATATCGTCGCTACCATGTCAAACTTATCTAATGTAAAAAAAAAAAGTATTTTACATTACTTTTAAAAATTGGCCGATTGTCACCACTAAATTTTGTTAGAATTCTTCGCATAATAAGAATATTAATAAACTTCTGTAAAGGTTGCCGGTTTGGCTTTCGTTTTTATCCAGTGATGACAATTTCATAGCGGAAATTTTGAGAAAAAGTCTCTTACTTTAAGTGATCTCTAAATGTCTGTCATTAAATAAAGCAAAAATTTCTATTTGAAATTTCTGGTATGGATTCAGAATTTCTGAACAGAAAAGGAGGCCAAACTGGCAACCCTGGTGAAGAATGCTATTAAAATTTAGTGGTGACAATCGACCCATTTTTAAACGTAATGAAACATGCATTTTTTCACATTCGAAAGTTTGACATGGTAGCGACGATATATGTGAAGATAATTTTATCGAAAATATAAATAAATATACAAATAAGATTTAAATTACTATATTGTTGTAAAGTTTGTGATAATAAATAAAACATAAATATATATGTTTTTTTATGTTTCTTGTAAGATACAATTTATTTTTGAATTCAAAAGAAAGCAGCAAGATAAAATTGCGAACTATAAAATACATTTTATCACCGTAAAAAAACTTTCTTTCTTAAATGCTTTGAAAAACTTTTGTAACAATTTTCCAGTATGCAATAAAAAAAACTATCGGAAACTTAGCTGAAACCTAAATATTACTGTTTATTGTACCTAATTCTTTTTGCCTTCTTGGACGATCAAAAGATAAAAGTTATTAAAGATCGTTATTTTTGCTTTGATTCCTTCACAACATAAATTTGTGAAATACAATTTATTTCCCTCGGTCGTAACTTTAATTTCATTGACTTTTCATGAAGCATTAAAGACTTCTAGAGAAAGAAAATTTTTCCCATGGTATTTTGAAACTAGTGTTGCCAGTTGACTACTTTTTTAAAATTCAGATTGTAACCACTTTTTTAAATAGTACAATTTGCGTTGTTTTCACTTTTTATTTCTTTTAATCTGTCATTAAATAAGGCGAATTTTACTTTATCAAATAACCGGTGGAAATCAAGAAAACTGAATAAAATAAAAGTAGCGAACTGGCAATACTGTTTGCAACCATTTTGTCTTTAGTGTTTTCTTTAACCCTTTCCGGCACAGACAAAGTCTGTTCATAAAATGAGAAATTGCTCACTGACACCGGAATTTATTAACGACTTTTTCAGAAAATACGAACTCCTTACTTTAAGCTTTCATTATAGAAACAAAATTTTATTAAAATATTATTGGTCCCTCATGCAAGTTTGGAATTAAAATTAGGTGTGCCCGGAGTAGGACCACTGTGCCGGAAAGGGTTAACCACAGTAACGTAAACTCCAGATTTAATTTAATAATATCTGAGCACGCCTTAGTACTCAAACGTTAATTTGTTACCAATAAGCTAGTGTTGCTCCCACAAATAAATGAATTTCCATAATGAATGCTCTAAGCTCTCTACTGATGTTATACTAATGTTTTTATGACATTTTATTCCTTTCTTATGTTCTTCCCTATATACTGTCTCAATCAGCATAATTGCAAAATTCTCATTATTTCTGATGTTTTTCGAAGGTTACAGAACTCTACGCAATGGTATGTTTTACCGAAATTGACTATTAGGAAATAGTTTCTTCAATTATCAAGCGAAATTTTGCAATATTATATCCTAACTTATCCCTTTATATCCTGAATTAATTTTCCAGCTACTTTTTAATTGTATTTTTGCATAATTGGATAATTGTTTGGTGCAGAATAACCATAGGAAAGAGGAAAATAATTTTTATAGTGTTTTAGTGGTTATTATGCAACTGTAACCACCATAAATTTTTAACCCTATGATATAAAATAAAGTAGTAAATTTCAAATAGTAAACATCAAATAAAATATAGGAAATGTTCACCTGTAAAGTATAGAAAACAACAGAAAATAATAGTACTAAATAACCGGTAATAAACCACTAAAATTACTCAAATGAAGAACAACATGCATGTCAATTCTATTGCAAAATGGATTTCGAATGTAGTGTGGCAAATGAAAAATCCCTACAATGCAAAGAAAGAGGATATGTACTTGAATTTGCCATCTCCTGCCTGCTGTCAGAAATACACCCTTTGTGCCATTGTGCATACCGTTAGGAAAAACGGTCATATTACGAATATATAGGTGTTTTATTAAAGTGGTACTTATAAGTACCGTCAGGATAAAAAGGGTTAAATAAGTATTTACAGTGTTGCCAAAATTCAGCAATTCCGATTCATACCAGCAAATTTTGAATAGTAAATTTTTTTTTTATAATTTATTCACGAAATTACCAGCATTCTATTTTTTCTTTCACTTTCTCAACTTTCTTACTAGTACCGTAATTTCCGGCGTATAATCCGCAGCTCAAAGAGTCGTTTTTCGACCCAGAAATATTATTTTATAAAATGTAACTTAAAAGATCGCTGTAAATATTTAACTACAATTATTGAATAAAATTTCTGGGTCGAAAAACGACTCTTTGAGCTGCGGATTATACGCCGGAAATTACGGTAGTTAGTTACAACTACAGCTATACCATTTCACTTTCTTCTCAATATTTAGACTCCATAATCTCTTTCGCCTTACTTTATTATTCCAAATTTATTATCATCTCATTTCTTAATTTTACATCTATCTTTTATATTGTAATTGTTCCTTTAGCATGTAGTTAATACTACATCTTAACTTTTCCCAACGGCTAAATTTAATACAAGACACTCTACTTGCAATTGACTCGGCGTTAATTTGATTTCAACTCGGAAGCTTCTTAACTAGCATCAACTGTTCGGCAACTGTTTGGCCAGCATTATATAATGTAAAAATAACTATTCCAACTTTTTGGTGATAATTTTGAATTTCTGAATACAAGAACTGCCGGATTTGACAACACTGATTATTTTATCCTAACTTATCTTATGATTATTAGGAGTTCTTTTTAATATATAAAACATAAAATCTTATCCTGTAAAATTTTTTCTGTAAAGCATTTATTAAATTTATTTTGCTTTATAAAATATTTCCTTTTTTAAACGCTTTGGAAAATTCTTAGAAACATGCAACCAGTAATGTAATGAAATAGATTAACGGAAACACAACTGAAACACAAATAGTACAGCTTATCGATGTGTAATTCTTTCTGCTTTCTCGACCGATCAGGAGTCAATCGATAAAAGTTATTAAAAGTCGTTATTTTTGCTTTGAGACTTTCACAACATAAATTGGTTAACTACAATTTACTTGCCTCGGTCGTAACTTTAATTTGTTGATGTTTCTTGAAAGAAAGATTAAAGGGTTCTAAAGAGTGAAAACTTTTCTATGGTTGGTAAATATTTAAAGAACATTTTAGTTAATTTAAAGTTCTCTAAATGAAAATTATTCTTGTTTCGATAAATATTAGAGTTATATATTTTAATTGATCGTACAGTTTCCTAACAAATTGCATTTAAAAGTAATTTTTTTTCTCTTCAACTGTTCATAGATGTGCATATAAATTATTTCATTTATTTATTTATCAAGGTTTAATTTCGTTATGAAATATATCAGCCGGAAACAAATCCTGAACATTTTACAATGTTTTAAGTACAAACGGTTAATATTCCGCAACCGGGCTGCAGGTGATACGATACAAAAATCAAATCATGCTTGAAATTTATTCTAAAATCCATAAATAGTTAGTAAATTGACATACAGGTTTCAAACAAATTGCATTTGATAAAACTTCCTTTTCCTGTTAGACGGTTTAAAAAATTAAAATTGAAATTGAGCGATGTCTAGAAGTTAAAAAATAAAATTAGTAACAGCAAAATTGATTGATCAGTTCATTGCTACCGTCAAAAGGATGCCAGCATTATTTACGGACATGTTTTTTCTTTATAATATAGACAGATAGCAATTACAGTAGTCTATACATTGAAAAATAACTTTCGGAGTAAAAACCGCATTAATGGAATTCCATGGTTCTCTCGACGCTGAATTTGAAAATGAAATCTGCGTTTTACCATTACGCATCACATTTTTGTTATATAACTTTGAGAAATTGCTGGAAAAATATAAAGTTTGCAAGGATCGGTATATATGAAATTGTACAAATTGTTAAATAAATTTTCAATACTCATAATTTATTTAGTTTATTACATAAAAAAATCATTTAGAACATATCTATAAGATGTAAAATGTACAGTCTTGGGTAAAAAATATCCCCCTTACTAATATTGCTGCAAATAATAATATAAAAATGATATAATGCAGCTATGAATAAAAATGAGCAGATAGATAGTGTAGTGTCCACTGGTTGCCAGTGAAGTAACTAAGAATGTAGTCACAAGATGGTGGATGTTGTTTGCTTACATCGAATCAGGGACTTTAAACGCCGGGGCAAACTTCTGCCAGTAAAACGAATTCAAACTATTGACTTTGACAGAAATTATGCAAGAATAAGGCGTTTAGACAAAGCAAAAAATTTCTTTCGATTTCACTGGTGTAAGTTTGAACCGCCGGTGGTCATCACATTCACTGACATTGACAGAAGGGTTGTTTATGTAGTCACAATATGGCGTAACCGTAGAACCTGACTGTTGGCTGTGCAAACTTCCACCAGTAAAAACTAATACATATGTTTGTCTTAATTACGACGGACATTTTGCAGGAATAAGACATGTAAATAAGGAGGAAATTTCTATTCAAATTTAATGTTCGGTGGCGTCTACGTTCGGTGGTCGGTATACAGAACATGGTTGAAAATCACTAGCAATTGAAAACTCTAATATAATTTTAAAGTTTTGTAAATTTATATTATTTTATTTATTTAATGATAAAATTATAATTTCGTATTGGAATATTAAGCAGAAACAAATGTTGTACTATTTATATTGTTTTAAATCCAAACGGGTTAATCTTCTGTAATCGGACCGCAAGCGATATACATATATATATATATTTAATTATGCTTGACAATTATTTTAAAAATTTTAAAAATCTGCTAATTGAAATATGCTTTTCAACAAATTGCATTTGAAAGTACATTTTTTTTTCAATCGAAGTTGTTCGACGTTGTAAGAATTGAAAGTGTGTAATGTTTAGAAACTAATAAATTTGAAAAAAGGCAGCTGTTATAGGCAGATTTTTTCAGCATTTGTACGGTCCCTTGAATTTAAATAACTTTATATTTATACTTAAAAGTTTTCTTCGCTTTAGATTAAGTGTATTCTTTGCCTTACTTTACTTCTATTAAACAAGGAAAAAATAATCTTAGAAAGTATTGGTAATAAATTCAAGGGACCGTACAAATACCGAAAATATCCCCCTATTTTTGTGTCTGCGTATAGGTACTGCGTATTAGTATTTTTCAGAGGGCTGAAATCATGTTTTTGCTTTATAATAAAGATTTTATAAAACATTCATTGAATTATGTATTACGAAAATCGAAAAGACCAGTGTTATCAAATCTCGGAAAATAATCACTTTCTTGTATGCGCCAAAATTAGCATTGAAAATTATACCTCAAAGTCTTTTACTTCAGCGTTATATTTTACATTAAACTAATGTTCTTAAAAAAGTTAATTAGGGATCATTAGTTTAAATTAGCACAAAATAGAAGTTTTTAAAATCTTAAAATTGCACAAGATTTATAATGACTATTAAATGTTTTTTGCGAGTTTTTTTTTTTTTTTTTTTTCAATTAATAATTCAAAGAAAGCGCAGTTGTTATATATTTTAATTGCAGACTATTTTTAGGGCTGTAACAGAAAAAAAAGAAAAAGAAAAAAATTAGAAAAAGTATGTGTAATTATCTGGAGAATTTTTTTGTTCTTTGCGACATTTAGAAATGATTAAATATTTAAGAAAGATTAAGTACTTCGAGAATTATTTTTTTATGTATCGATATTTTGAGATGAAAGATGTAAAATATAACTAAATCATTTGTGATTTATAGCTTTTTAAAACTTTAGTGCCTAAAAATTAATATCTATTTTATTTAGTTTTTTTTATCTCAATAACCTGATATAGAAGTATTTCCACATATTTAATAAAAATGCCCAAATTAGTGCAAAGCTTATCGAATGAAAAAGTTATTTTAAAAATGTTAAATGAAGAGTATATAAATGCATTAATACAGTAACGAGCAAATCAAGTTTATGGGAAAAAGCGAAGAAAAAATCACATTGGAAAGTAGGGTCACAATGAATTTACATATTTAGTCGAAAATACTGCGTCTCTTATTCAAAGCTGAATTCGAATTTTCGTTAATAATTTAATTATAAGGAAGACATTGTAACAATACACCGTAATTTGGTTAGTTATACCATAGGTACTGTCAGCTACATTTTGAAATGCAGAAAGTCTGGATCAACTTTTCTTGTATACGTATGGTGGCTACTTCTAGCACCTATTCTGATGTCATCCCATTTTTCATATACAAGACAAGTCTGATGAAAGATTTATTAACATTAATAGTTTGAGAGACAACACCACATTTTAGCTAAAAACATTAGTATCGATGATTTCGGTATATATGATAATTAGATATTTCGAAATTGCCAGTCGGCTTGTGAACCAACGGGGGGGGGGGGGGTGCCATAGGTACACACCTCGCCGCAATGTAAAATAAATGGGTGTGAATGATGATGATGTCTCCGATTCTTGGTAACATCCGAAATCGATTTGCCGTTTATTTCGCTTTATAGCAAAATGTGCGATTTTGCTATGGAAACAACCTACTGACGCGTTGCTCACTGAGAGTTTTGTTATTTGTACGTTGTAATCTATTCGGGTGCATCAAAAGAATTTTCGTTTTTTGAATTCTTATATACCAAACCTGTAGCTAGTGCTTTCTCACTCTTATTGTTAAACATAAAATGTTATTTAACACTAGAACGACCAAGAACGGTCATTTTGACCGCTACCAAATGAATGTATTGCGACTCGAACCAGAAATTTCTGTTTAAAATAAATTAAATATGAATCTCTCAGAAATATGTTAAATGAATAAGTTATATAGTTTTAAATAAATATTCTGGTGAGAATTAGTTTTATAAAACTTGAGTAAAATTTCCGGTCGTTCTAGTGTTAAGGGGACATATCTCCCTCTATATTCTGTAATGTATATATACAGTGATCTCTCACTTATACGCGATACACGGAAATCATTTTTCAGCACCAGTTTTTATTTAGGGTAATTTTCGTCTTCTTAAATCATAGAATTTATAAATCGAATTTTACTGTTTTAAAATAGTGGTATGAAAAAGTAATTACTGAACATCGCGTATAAGTGAGAGATCACTGTATTTGTCTTGCGTGGTACGGAAATAAGGCTAAATTTCTAGCTTACCGTTTGGCAACAACCTTACTTTCCAAAGCTCAGATCATTGAATAGACTAGATTTGCAAGATCAGCTCTGTCTCCCATATGACGGCCAGTTTGAGAGCAGTCAAACTCAAATTAACAATTATATATATATATATATATATATATATATATATATATGTATATATATATATATATATATATATATATATATATATATATATATATATGTATATATATATATATATATGTAATAATAAAAAATTTTCGCCCTATTTCTTTAGTTAAATTATTCCAAATTAATTCTTCAATTCTTTTTTCCCTCTCTTTTTAAAATATCTCTTAAATCTATTTTGTATTTTATTCCATAACTTAATCAAAATATTCTGTTATTTATCATTCTAAAAATCTTAATCTGTTAAAAGCTACACGTATTTATTAAAACCTTATTCTCTTAAATTGCAACACTGCCTCTAAGCGCACCTGCCTAATTTCTTCTTTTGAGACATTTAATTTTTATTCTTTGGAACTTTTATAATACCATTTTTATTTCTATTTAATTCATTCGGCATCCCATGATTCCAAGCGGTTTTCGCGCCCAAAGGCCTTTTTACCTTTTTAATTTGCCGCTTCTGTTAAAGAGTTTTAATCATACGTCAGAGACACGTCTTCGTGGCCTCATTTTTTCATCCATTAGCGAGAAAGCTCCGCCTTCTTTATCCCCCTAGCGCCCTCCGAACATGGATGCGAGTGGACCAGCTTGTTCGCGCGTTTTGTACCTTTGGGCCAAATTTTGAAGTATTTATATGGTTACACTGGCTTCGGAGGCAGAATTTACACGAATTAGTGGTTGTCATCTAATTGCCGTGACTGGGGAGTCTACACTAATGCATCGGTAGTATGTTCCTCAAGCCCTGCTAATTCTTCAAGATCTTCAAATGTGTTCAGTTTTTAATGAAGCGAAAGTTGGTGGAGTTGCTTTCATCTCTGTGATCACAATAAAGCCACTGCTCATCTATTAAGTTATTAAGTCTTCTTTTTAATGTTTTTGGGAAATTTCTTCTGGATTTCACCGCCTCTGCTCAATTTTTACGACTGCTAATACACTACGATTTCCGATGTGATATACTTCGAGATTTGTCTTCATGGTGAGCGACTCGAAGTGATGCCCTGTCCGGGTGTCATGACTACATTTCAACGATCTCGACTGCGGCTACCTCGATATGATTATCAGGTAATTTTAGTGGTTTCGGACTGAGATGTTCCGATTGTCTGGTGGAAAGAACGTTCAAGTCGACAGCAATAGCGATCGTCTATAATGTGCCAATTTTCGACAGGAATGTATCAAAAAAGCCGGTCAGGATAACTGATGACCTGTGTAATAAAAACATTTTGGAGACTTCCCAGTGATATTGGAGAACAACTACCGATTAGTTGTCAAATTATCACTCATAAGTGTTTATAAATTTATCCCAGAAGTGACGTCTGTAAGTTAAATTATTCTTTTATTTTTATTGATTTCTTATTTTATTGATTTGTTATTATTGGCTTATATAGAACAAAAATTGTTCTTAGAATACTTTAGAAGAATTTTGTTCCTTTTTTCCTGAACATTTAGAACTTACGAAATTTAATATTTATTCTTATGTATTGTTAAAAAATTAATTTTATTTGGTTAAGCTCACAAATATTACTGAAAGTTTTGAACTGCTCTGATATTTATTCCTATATTACTTCATTTTACAAGAGTAACTTCATTTTATGTTCTTATTTTATCATTTAATTATAGTCCCTTTTCATTCGGTGATATTTATTCATAGGAAATAATTTCTATTTATTGAAAAAATATATGAGTAATCTCTTTTCAAGTAACATGTATTGGAACATATTCTATGCCATTCTAAAAATGCATAAAAATTTATTAGATTATCTGAAATTACAGCTTCACTGATTGCATAATAATCGCAAAAATAGCTTTTGAAGTTTATTAATGTGAAAAAAAAAAATAAAAAAATAAATAAAAATGTGTTATCTCAAAAGAAAATTGAGTAACATTGAAAGGGTAAAATTATTGTGCAGTTAATTTATTTGTTTATTTTATTACTTTTGTTTTTTGATGCTATATTCTGAGAGTACAATTCAAGAGCCAAAAAAATTGTTCTTACGAAATAATGATACTTATTTTAAAAAAGTGTTTTATTTATTTCATTCTAAATTGTGATATTCATATATAGTAGATCTATTTATAGAAAGATTATAGTAGTAGTTTACATTTACTATTTAAGTGAAATGAATTTTAATATGAATTGGACTTTTTTACTGTTGAATATTATTTAGTTTGTTATTTAAATTATTAAGAGTTAGATATTTACAGTTGTTGTTAAGTTAAAGAATTCTTTATACATTGTTATTTTTTTACATGTTATTAAAGTCAGGGTTTGTTAAAGTTATTGTTGAAAGTAAGGGTACTCAAACCAAAATGGCTGAAAAAGAGCTTAATGTTATTATTTTTGACCCAGAAAGTGGGATGAATGTTGTGTCTTGGCTTAGACACTTTGAAGGATCAGCCCCTCCAGATAAAAAAGAGTGGAAAATCAACAATATTTCCAAATATTTGAAGGGCGAAGCATTAAAGGTGTATGTTAATGAATGTCTAGATTGTAAAGAGTATGAAAAATTGCTGAGATCTTAACTGAAAAATTTCTGAAAGTAACAGTCCCCCGTTTTTCTGATTTCGCCTCGCTGAAATTGCATGACCTAAACAACTTAGAAAATTATTTCCGTCAGAAAATAGAGATAGGTCGACAACTTAAACTATGTGAAACTATTATTTTACAAGGATTGACAGATGGCTTAAAACCTGAATACCAGAACTATTTAATAGTAAATCCTCCTGAATCTACTACCGATTGGTATAGATTAGTTAAACAACTTGTTGTCATTCCATCTCATTCTAGCAGTAACAATAATAGTAATGTTAGAAATATGTCTCAAAATTCCAGACCTTTTTCTCAACCAATTAATTCACCTAGACATTGGATTCGCCCTCAACCTAATTACAGGAATCCAAATTTCCAAGCAGCAACTAATTTTAACCCTTCAACGTCCAGGTTCGTTAGTCCCAGATTGCCTGTCAATCATTATCAAAGAAGGCTTCCTAGTCGAACATGTCGAATGTGTTTAAATAGAGGTATCCAAAATGCTTATCACTGGGAGAGGGATTGTGTATTCAATGTTAGGCCTCTGCAATCTTCTGCACCCCCTCTTAGTCAACCACAACCATCTACTGATAATATATGACAGTTAATTGTATCAGGATATGTAAATAACAGGGAACTACCTTGTGTGATTGACTCTGGCTCAACCATAAGTATTTTGCCTTTTAAATTTGTTAAATTCTTAAATGCTAAAGTTATAAATATTCCACCTGTTATTATTGGCCAAGCCAAAGGAACTGTTGTAATAGATAAAGCTTGTAATTTATTGTTTAAATTAGGTAATGTGCAACAAAATATTAGATTTTTAATATGTAATACAAATTTAGATTATGCTATACTAGGTTTAAAAGAATGCTGTAAGTTTAATTTAATTATTGACTGTGCTACATGTAGAGTATTACAAGGAGACCTTGTTTTAAATGAATCTAAGAACATATCCAGTGATAAATTAAGGTTACTTCATTTTAATGTTAACTATGATTATCAGAGAGTGCAACCCGATTATGGAAAGATCATATCTCCTCAATCCTTTGTTCCATCTAATGTTGATAATTCTAAATTAATTGGGGAAATAAATTCTATAGAAAATGAAACTTTAAGGGAAAGTATAAGGGATTATTTAGATATATTTTCTAAAAATAAATTTGATGTCGGGAGAATTAATATCGAACCGCAACGTATTCTTCTTAATTCTGACCTACCAATATCTCTGAGGCCATACAGAACTTCCCCTTTAGAAGAAAAAGAGATTTCGGATCAAATTCATTCACTATTAGATGCTGGTTTAATTAAAGAGAGCAATAGTCCCTATTCTGCCCCTGTTACATTAGTAATGAAAAGAGAAGAAGGTAAAAAAACTAGATTATGTGTTGACTCTAGAAAATTAAATGCAATAATGAAAAATGACGCAGAACCCCTACCTCGTATCGATGGAATTTTAGATAAACTGAGTAGTGCGCAGTATTTTTCAACTTTAGATTTAGCCTCTGGCTACTGGCACATACCCATACATCCATCCGATACTGAAAAATTGGCTTTTGCTACCAACTTTGGGCTCTTTGAATGGTTAGTTCTGCCCTTCGGGATTAAATTAGGCCCCCCGATATTTAATAGAACCCTTAGAAGAATACTTACTAAATACAAAATAGACTTTGCTTGCCATTATTTTGATGATATCATTATTTTTTCTTCCTCATTAGAAGAACATATGCAACATTTAAACCAAATATTTGAATTATGTAGACGCGAAAACATTAAACTTAAACTCTCTAAATGCAATTTTGTCCAAAATAAAATTAACTTCTTAGGATATACCATCCAGAATGGCACATTAACTCCTGCTAATGCTAATATTGAAGTAATAAAAAAACTAAAACCCCCTTCAAATGTAAAGGAACTTCAGAGATTCTTAGGATCTATCAATGTTTATCACAAGTTTATAGATAAATATGCCGAAATTCGAGTCCCTCTTAACAGATTACTCAGAAAAAATACACTATGGGAATGGAATACAGATTGTCAAAATTCTTTTCAAAAATTAAAAGATGCCTTAATAGCCAAACCTATCTTAAAAATTTATGACCCTAAGTTACCCCTCCATATGTTTGTTGATGCCTCACAGGTGGCAGTAGGTGCAGTCTTAAAACAACCTGATAGTAATAATTTTTTACATCCAATTGCTTATTACTCTAGAGGATTGAGAAGTTATGAGAAGAATTATTTTATTACCGAGTTAGAGTGTCTTGCCATCATTGACACCTTAGACAAATTCTATCATTATTTTCATGGTGTAAAATTTACCATTCATACTGATCATGCATCTCTTGTATGGTTAAAAAATACTAAACATTTGAGAGGCAGGTTATTTAGATGGTCTTTGAAGTTGAGCATGTTTGAATATAATATAGTTTACGAAAAGGGATCCACAAATGTCGAAGCCGACATGTTGTCGAGAAACCCAGTTTCACATTTTATTCAACCACTTACTTTTCTACTGGACGTTAAAGAAATTATAGAGAGGCAGGAAAAAGATAATGTGTGCGGTAAAAATTATCTAAAGGAAAATGGACTTATGATAGTAAAAAAGAAAGGTTTTAGAAAAATAGTAGTCCCCATGTCTTTAAGGAGAAAAGTACTAAATGTTGCTCATGAAAAATTTGGTCATCCTGGTATCCAAAAAATGTTAAATTTAATCTCCCCTAATTATTATTGGCCTGACATGACGCAAGATATAACCAATTTTGTAAAACATTGTGATATTTGTCAAAAGAATAAAAAACCCAGACAGAAAAAATTTGGCTTATTACAAGCTATGCCCACCACAGATCAACCTTTTGAATGTCTTTCTATTGATACTGTGGGAGGATTCAATTATTATAACTCCACCAAAAAATATCTACACATCATCATCGACCATGCTACTAGATATGTTTGGGCTTTCCCCTCAAAAAGTGTTACCACAGAAACTTATACTAATTGTCTAAACCAAGTTTTTAATATTCAAACACCACAACAATTATTCTGTTTTAATAAAATTCATAATGTCCAGACCCATCAAAAAGTGTTAAGTGATAGAAATGCAGCCTTTACTTCATCTAGATTTAAAAAATTTCTGCGAAACCACAATATTAAGCAACGTTTAACCACATCACATCATCCTCAAACGAATGGCAAATGTGAGAGAGCGAACCAGACAATAGTTACTAGATTGAAGTGTAAAGTCAATTCTACCAACTCCAAAATTCCTTGGACAAAAATTTTGACAGAAGTAGTTAATGAGTATAACAATACCCCTCATTCTATCACTAAATTCCCTCCTGCTTACTTACTTTTTGGCCAATTACCCTATGATTCTCCTCTTCAACAAAATTATTACCCTCCTGTTCAAGAAGCCCTTAAACTTGCTAAAAAACGCACTGATGAATTCTATTGGAGAAGTAAAAAATATTATGATCGAAATTATCTAGAACCAAAATTTGAGATTGGAGATCTTGTAATTTATGAAGAGTTCCAATATCCTAATACCAGAAAACTTTCACAAGTCTTTAGTGGTCCTTATCAAATCCTTAATAAGTTATCTGATGTCAATTTTGAAATTGATAGACAAATTCAAAATAAACCTACTGAAATAGTACATGTATCAAAATTACGCCCTTATTATCCTCCTGATCAATTAAAATTATCCCATGAGAACCAACAACAAACTAATGTTAAATTTATAGTTTCGTCTTGATTTTAATATAATCCAAAAATAAACGAAATAAAATAAATTAATAATTAACTAATCAATTCTCTTCTGTATAACCGTGGTGTTCTTGATTGTGCACACGAGAGTGTCACTGTTGAAGTTTCCACTTGAGTCAACTTTTTATGCTGGCGTAATTTAGTTGATTTAAGTTAGGAGTTTCTGATACTGAATTGGATTAGATTAGAATAATAAATTAAACAGTATTAACTAAACTAATAAAATAAACTGGATTAAATTACATCTTAAACTAATCAAATATGATATCTTAATACTAATTGAGAATTGTCCAACCTTTCTTAATATGCTACAAGGTCCCATTTTTTCATTTCACAACTTATGTTTTCTTGTTTGACTGAAAGCAAGATAGTTACATAACCATCATCTACACAATAATGATTGTTTTCACGAATTTTTCTTATTTATTCCTTTTTTTGTATTATGTATTTTATTGAGTATATTTCATACCTCATTCACTACTATATGGATGAGATATTAATTATATACTTAAGAAAGTAATTAAAGAAAGAGTGTGATATTTTTGAATTATAATGCTTGTTATTGCTGAACTTATTGTTGAATATTATTATTATTAGTTATACTATTTATAATTTGATATTGAGATTAAATATTACTTGAATTTGAATACTACTTGAATTTGAATATGTTGAGATATATAAATTTTTACTTCTAGAAGTAAACAAGTAATAAAGTAGTAAAGGTAATGGAAGTTATAAAGGTAATAATGGTAATAGTAATTTTGATGTTGAGTAAAAAACTCTTATACTGCTTACATTACCTATTTGCCTTTTTAGGTAATTACCATTTGTCAGACAAACTATACCATAACAAAATACTCATTTCTCTTAAGTTTTTCTTAGCATTCCATTCAGGACTGAGTTTTTCAGACAAACATAAGTTTAATATTTGAAAATTAACTTATGATTATTGTTATTGTTAAGTATTATTATTTTAAAATTTTTATTGTTGATATTCTTCTTCTTCTTATTATTATTATTATTGTATTATTTGTGTTTTATTGTTGTTAATATTAATCTTAGTACTATTTTCAAGTTGTTGCTAGTAAATATAAAGCATTCAGATGAACTTTAATTCTGAAATAGACTTTCATAAGGAAGATCAGTAAGATCTAAATTTTGAAGGATTTTTCTCTTTCAATTTGTAAACTGTTCAGTTTGTGAGGTATGCAAATAACTTTTTTGGATGGACTATCACTCAGACGAGAACTGAACGACAAATTAAGCAACAATTCTACAAGCAATTTGCAACAAATTTTGTAAGATGATACTCTGGAAGTATGTTATCTATTATTTTAAAGTGTTACAATTCCTTTCTTATTTTGTTTAATATTTTCTAAAGCTTTTTATGTCATTGTTAACAAGATTAATATCTTGTAATTGTATTTTTATTAACAACTCCACCAATTCGCGTTATAGTTATTAAATTTAATGTTATTGGGCATTAATGAATAAATTTTGGAAATGTACTTATTTTGACTTCCTCCAGTTGATAAATTGTAATCCAAGTCCGTGTAACATTTCCCTTCAATGAACTTGCAGGTCATATGACCTACCGGTTCATTCGTCTTTTTGGGTGGGGGGATATGTAATAATAAAAAATTTTCGCCCTATTCCTTTAGTTAAATTATTCCAAATTCTTCAATTCTTTTTTCCCTCTCTTTTTAAAATATCTCTTAAATCTATTTTGTATTTTATTCCATAACTTAATCAAAATATTCTGTTATTTATCATTCTAAAAATCTTAATCTGTTAAAAGCTACACGTATTTATTAAAACCTTATTCTCTTAAATTGCAACACTGCCTCTAAGCGCACCTGCCTAATTCCTTCTTTTGAGACATTTAATTTTTATTCTTTGGAACTTTTATAATACCATTTTTATTTCTATTTAATTCATTCGGCATCCCATGATTCCAAGCGGTTTTCGCGCCCAAAGGCCTTTTTACCTTTTTAATTTGCCGCTTCTGTTAAAGAGTTTTAATCATACGTCAGAGACACGTCTTCGTGGCCTCATTTTTTCATCCATTAGCGAGAAAGCTCCGCCTTCTTTATCCCCCTAGCGCCCTCCGAACATGGATGCGAGTGGACCAGCTTGTTCGCGCGTTTTGTACCTTTGGGCCAAATTTTGAAGTATTTATACGGTTACACTGGCTTCGGAGACAGAATTTACACGAATTAGTGGTTGTCATCTAATTGCCGTGACTGGGGAGTCTACACTAATGCATCGGTAGTATGTTCTTCAAGCCCTGCTAATTCTTCAAGATCTTTGTGTTCAGTTTTTAATGAAGCGAAAGTTGGTTGAGTTGCTTTCATCTTTGTGATCACAATAAAGCCACTGCTCATCTATTAAGTTATTAAGTCTTCTTTTTAATGTTTTTGGGAAATTTCTTCTGGATTTCACCGCCTCTGCTCAATTTTTACGACTGCTAATACACTACGATTTCCGATGTGATATACTTCGAGATTTGTCTTCATGGTGAGCGACTCGAAGTGATGCCCTGTCCGGGTGTCATGACTACATTTCAACGATCTCGACTGCGGCTACCTCGATATGATTATCAGGTAATTTTAGTGGTTTCGGACTGAGATGTTCCGATTGTCTGGTGGAAAGAACGTTCAAGTCGACAGCAATAGCGATCGTCTATAATGTGCCAATTTTCGACAGGAATGTATCATATATATATATATATATGTATATATATATATATATAACCATTAATGAAACATTACCGAAACACCAACAGAAACCATGAAATTATGATTGAGTAAGTAATAATTTATTGACAACGAAAGTGTTCCCCAACACGCCGAATATAGATATCAAATACTTATTTAAAAGAAGATGAAATTAAATTAAAAATTGAATGAATGATATGAATGAATGAAATTTGTGGAATTTAGACAGAATTATCAAGTCCCAAATGCCTAAATACCACAAATGAAATGAGTGGTTTCATCATCATATTAGCCATAACATTGCTAAAGAATATGATTTTGGGACTACCACTCACAAACAAAGAATGGAACCTGTGAAAAAATCTTAAAGTTCAAAAAATAAATACAATATTAATACAATATTAAAAAGGAAAGAAACCTTACCCATAATTAAGAGATGAAAACTTGAAAATAAATCGTAAAGTGCTAAAAACAATTAGATTAAGAAGGATGTTGGTGCACATCAGTGACCAGATATATGTAGATAACTAAACAGAGGCAATGAATTGCAAAAAAAAAATCTTTAAATGTTGCCAAAATCAGTTTTAGAAGATGATTAACCATGTTGCCAAAATAAAGTTTTGGAAAATGGATAACCATCGAATATTGTAAAGCAACACAAACCATGGTGCTGTCATCTATGATAGAAAAAGTGAAATGCAATGAATTAAAAAAAAAGCAGTGGAAAGAAAATCAATATTTAAAATTGAAACCATATTACTATCTAAAGTGATAATAATTAGTTAAATAATAAATAAATTAAATTAAATATTAAATAAAATATCCAATTACATTAAAGTAAAAATGGATGTATTAATGATTAATTCTATGTTAAAAAATAAGATGTAAAGTGGTAAAATTAATTATTAATGATTAATGCTACATAAAAATACATGTACCAAGAAATGACATAGCCACTATTAAATAGCTTTGCCAAAAATGCAACATCACAAAAATTAAATTAATTTCAAATTAAAATACTAAATTATTTGAAATATATATATATATATACAGGGTGTTCCGTTAAAGGGGTCCAATATTAATAGGGGTAATAGAGGAGATCACATGGAGCATAAATCAGTATATAAAGCCTGGTCGGATCTCAATAGTTTTCAAGTTACAGCAAATAGAATGAAAATTCGGAAAATTGTAAAAGAACCCTCATTGCTAAACTATCGATAATGCTACATAAAAACGAAGCACATATTTAGAAAGAGCAGAAAAAAACCTACAAAATGACATCAATTGTATTAAAATAGCAATATTTATTGACGAGTTACAAGCCCTGAAACAGTGAAAAAAGTACGAAATCCAATATACATCAAAATAGTTAATCGTTAATTCCAAAAAGACAACTCTAGCTACAACAAGGAAAATGTAGTAAAATTTGGTCCATTCCGAAAACTTTCGAAAAAGCTTACAATGAACCATATCGGTTTAATTGTGTGAGAGAAATTAATCAGTTTCTTAGTTACAACTCCGCTTTCTTTGACACTAGCAAAGGTTAAACTCCGCCCATCACGATTGGAAACACCGCCTTTTTAATTACTCTCAACTATACATTTTCGATCATGCTTCTTCTGAGATGCGACATTTTTAATTATTCAAGAGTTGAATGAACCAAAATAACTTTACAATAATAGTCTACATTTTAAAGTGGTCTTTTATTGATATAAAGCTTAAGTTAAATTCCTTAAAATTAAACTGGTGGTGAAAATTCGGAAATAATTAAAAATATTGCGATTTGTAACTATGCAAGAAGTTTCAGTACATGTTTTACATGGACAATTATTGTATGTATATGTGCATCATAATTTATGATAGGAAATAATAATAACAAATAGCATAATAATTTTATTAATTATAAATTTAAAAAAGACACTAAATTTTAAATTAATTCATACAAACTTTGTAATTTACAATTTGAGTACACCACAGTCTGTGACTTACAAA
The DNA here is from genome assembly GCA_963931845.1 of Maratus michaelseni. Taxonomy (NCBI): domain Eukaryota; kingdom Metazoa; phylum Arthropoda; class Arachnida; order Araneae; family Salticidae; genus Maratus; species Maratus michaelseni. Next base: position 303,767,947 of record OZ007595.1, read on the forward strand.
ATACTGTGCCAAAAAGTGTTGAAAATAAAAGAAAAATGACAAATAAAGAATTACATTCCACGTACTTTATGACATATGTGAAGCATAGTCTTCTGGCCTGCGCTGTACAGTTCAATGTCGGAAGGCAGACGAACGGACATTATTATAATAGGTGTTCGAAGTTGCGCCCATTAACAGAATCGCACAGCCGACAGCGACGTCGTAAAGATTGGCGAACACGCCGAAAAACTCCGACGGAGTTGGGAATGTCTCCTGCAGCGACAACGATTCGCGCTAGTAAATCCTCCGGTGTATCCACAGGCGTTTCATACACCAGCGATTTAAGGTGTCCCCAAACAAAAAAGTCTAACGGATTGAGGTCTGGAGAGCGTGCAGGCCAAGCAACAGGTCCACTGCGTCCAATCCATTTCCCAGGATATGTTGAATTGAGGTGATTGCGAACACCTATGAAAAAATGTGCCGGTGCGCCATCGTGCATAAACCACATATTGTGGCGCAATGTTGCTGGCACATTTTGCAGTAACTGCGGTAAGATATCCCGTAGGAAAACCAAGTACGTACTGCCATTGAGTACATCTGGGAGTAAATATGGTCCTATGAGATAATCGCCGAGGACACCTGCCCATATGTTCACACTGAACTTTTGTTGTGCGTTCGACGGGAAAACAGTGTGTGGATTTATATATGACCATGTGTGCATATTGTGCGTGTTTACCACGCCCTCTCTCGTAAATGTTGCTTCATCAGTAAATAAAATATTTTCCAGAAGTTGTGGATTATTTTCTGTTACATTAAGCAACCAGCGTACGAATTCTGTCCGCTGAGCACAATCTGTTACTGATAACAGTTGTACCCGCTGCACATGAAAGGGGTGCATGTTTTCTGCACGCAGAACACGCCACACACTTTGGTGAGAAACACCGACTTCAGACGCAGCAGCTCGTGTACTCGTGGAGGGGTTATCTTTAAAAATATTCAGTACATCTTCTTCCATTGCAGGTGTTCGTACATGTCGAGGTTTCCCTGCATCAATGCTTGCTGTATTAAACGATCCAGTCTCCCGTAATCGTCTATCGATTTTTATGAAGAGTTTCGAACTTGGGCAACGTCTCCTTGGAAATTGCTCACGGTACATGCGCTGTGCTAGACATGCATTTCCATGAGCTTGCCCGTACATCAGATGCATGTCCGCATATTCTTCGTTAGAGTATTCCGGCATAATTATTATACATCAACTTACTACAATCCCACTTACAACAGCCTCCCTTTAACATAACGCCCACTGATGACTGCTGTTTTATTACACTTTTCTTCCTATACACATAGAAAATTTGCATAAAAAGTACTTCTTCTTCATCATCCTGAAAGTTCATGGAGGAAACGCAGCAGTCACGGAGTTTGCTTTAAGACAAGGCGAGAGCTGCACAATATGTCATTCACTTGACCAGACTGAATAATGAAAGGGTATTGATAGAGGTTGATCAGAAATGTATAATTGAAAGATATTAAAACGGGGTGTTTACAATCGTCATGGGTGGAGTTTCGCTCTTTCCGAGCGTGCAACAGTACAGAGTTGTAACTAGGGAACTGCTTGATTTCTCCCATACAATTAAACTGATATGGTTTATTGTCAGCTTCTTCGAAAGCTTTCGGAATGGACCAAATTTTATAACATTTTCCTTGATGTAGGTAGAGTTGCATTTTTGGAATTAACGATTAACTATTTTGCTAAATATTTGATTTTGTATTTTTTCACTGTTTCAGAGCTTGTAACTCGCCATTAATTCTCAATATTCTAAAACAACTTATGTCATTTCGTAGGATTTTTTCTGCTCTTTCTAAATATGTGCTTCGTTTTTATGTAGCATTATCGATAGTTTAGCAATGAGGGTTTTTTTACAAATTTCCGATTTTTCATTCTATTTGCTGTAACTTGAAAATTATTGAGATCCGGCCAGGCATTATATACTGATTTATGCTCCGTGTGATCTCCTCTATTACCCCTATTAATATTGGACCCCTTTAACGGAACACCCTGTATATATATATATATATATATATATATATATATAATATGTACGTAATCTAAAGCGCTTGAGATGATTCCTAATTTTAATTATGAGTAATATCGTTAATTTCAAATGAATTCTCAACTCTTATTTATAATTTATTTACGAATTTCACTCACACGAAAATAGGAGAGAATAAAATCTCAACTGTCTAGATTGCACCTGTTGCCTTCTGTTGCTATCTTGATGAAGTAAAAAATAATATATTTTGCAAAAATCTATAATCAATTAGAACAGTAAGATGTCGAGCTAAATTTAAACAATGATTGATGATATATATAAACTATCTTCCTATCACGTATTGTTTTTTTTTTAAACGAATTTAAGCCGTGCTGTACAATATTATAGGTGCAATGAGTTTTAAACTAATTGTGTTTCCAAGATCATTTTTTCATAGTAATTTAATTATTTATGTCCATTGGTAGCACCAACTAAATGCACTTTTAATTGTGTTTTCGACAAAGTTTTCAATTACTTTTTTACATTAAAAATTGTCAATTTCATATCTTAAAATGATATATGGTAGTACTTATTCCGGTTAGAGTTGCTGCAAAAGCAAAAAGGGGAAAGTGAGTGAAGCTGTCTTAATGTGGATTGCTTGGCAATTCACGGGTGTTTGCGAGCGTTAGCGAGTAGGGGGCTGAGCCCCCTAGTATTCTATAATATACAGACTTTTTTCTTTCATTTTTAGGTCACATAATGGGTGATGCGAATGTTGAGATTTTATGCATCTTAAAGCATTTTTAAAAACTAGACCTCAAAACCACTGACGCTTTCCGAAAAATTCGTGAAATTGAAGACCAGGACAGATTTAGCTTCCGGCCAGCTGATAGCGGATTCAAGAATTTTAAGGGGGGACACTTCAGCCTTGAAATCAAACCCAAAAGTGACGGCCAATCAGTTGTGGTTTTTTGACCACTTGAAGAGGGGAATAGAGGAGAATTCAGTCACTAGCATCCGAAAACTGTCAGTGGAACTAAGACACACCGAACACGCCATATGACATGAATTATATAAGCTTAAACAAACTTGCAGGGAGTCAAAAAAACGAAAATTCTTTTGATACATCCTAATATTATAGACAGCAAAATCATCGACGCTGAAATTGGTTGCTAAAATGTGACGCTCCATCCCGGACTATAAAGTAATCATAGAATGTTTAAATGTAGCCGGTGACGAGATTCTCTGCATTTTTGATTAATAAGTAAATTGTAAACATACATTTTTATAGGAATTTTGTTTTTTTCCCCCATGTGTTTTCTTTTTTGCCAGCAATTTTAAAATCAAATTGTATATAGAAATATACAATATACATCATCAGTCGTCAATCATAAGCCTGTGGATACATTTGCGGTCATCAACCCTTTCTCATGCACCCGAGAATTAAAAAAAAAATACAAGTGTAAATATGTTTTTTGGTCAGGTAGAGGGGAACATTCCGAAACAAGATTCAGAAGGAGAATAAGCTATGTGGGATGTATAATTTGGATATATGGAAGAATTTATCAACAGTTGGTTTTGCGGAAATATATATATATATATATATTTGTGATTTTATATTTTCATCCCTTAAAATGAAGTCTGCTCTGAAAAAAATATATTTGAAAAACTCATACGCACTAAAAAAAAAAAAAAAAAAAAAAAAAAAAAAAAAAAAAAAAATCGGTATTCTTTAATTGTTTGTATTCTTCGTAACGACAAAGATCTGCTAAATAGTGCATTTTGAAAATTTTCGTAAATACATATGTATATTGTGATATGCTAAATATCTATGAAAAATCTATGCAGTGTTGCCAAATCTGGTGGATTTTTTATTCAGAAATTCTGAATTTATACCAGGAAATTTTGATAATTATTTATTTTATTTATTCACTTGATATCTGTTATTATATAAAACAAAAATACCTATTCCAAATTTCTGGTGAGAATTTGGAATTTCTAAAAAAAATTCCACTTGATTTGAAAACACTGCATCTATGAACATTGGAGTGTACTTTCTATCATTTCTAAGGATTACGGATTTTTAATACGACTATTTATAAAAAAAATTCGTCGTCTTATATAATTGCAGAAAATCTACGACTAAATAAGGCATTTTTTTTAGAAAATAGTGATATTTAAAATCGGTAACCTGCACCTATGGTCTTTTTTTTTTTTAAATTCAGAAATTTCGAAATCATACCAAAACTTACGTTTAGTAATATTTGCTTATTTAACAATAGACTTTTCGTGATTACTTAAAGTAAAAATGCTTCTTTCGGAATTTACGGTTTGAATTGGAAATATCTGACTTTTAAAAAAGGTAAAACTGGAATCGACATCCTACTGTATCGGCACCCTACACACTCCTAATGTGTGCCCTAGAAGATGCCTATAAAACTCAAGTGTGCCCGCGAGAGTAAAAAAATTACAAGACCCTTGATATAATTAAAAAAAAAAACTTCATGAGGCTAAAGAAGGGCCTTACCGAACGACGCTCCTCCTTTTAGTACAGTGCAATGCTTTCGGGGAAAAATAGGATATCCTTTGTCCTTATTTAGTCGAACTATGTCAGGTGACTCATCCAGTATTAAAAAAAATCAACTTGCTTCTAGAATTGTATTTGATGTAACAAAGTTGAATGCTTCACAAAGCCACAATAGACTTAGCAGGGGGTTACTTCACAGTTTCTAGACCCCTCGTTGCCTAATTTATTGAACTTTATTCTATGAATTCGACATAGATATTTGTTATAAATTATTCGCCTTATGACAGAAGTCTTTGTGGCTCATATATAAACTTTCCCGATATGGGCGCTTAAAAGTGTTAGATAGTTTCTGACATAAAGTCAGAACGAGAGTTTTTCAAGCTGTTTGCAAGCTAAACTTTGTATTCCATTGTGATTAAGAGAAACGTGGATTAGATACAGAATGAAAAGGTAAATGTTTTTGTTCACAGTCAATTTTCTTTACAAATAGTAAAGGAAATAACGGTTATTTGGATGAAGTATGCTAAAAAATGCGTTTATGTCAAATAATGTTTTTATAGTAAAGAAAAAAAAAAGGTTATTGGATTGAAAATATTTTTAATGGCGTGTCCCACATGCTCTTTCTTACTTTTTTCTTTTCTTTCTTTCGTTTTTTTCTTTTCTTTTTTTTTTAAATTAACGGATACTTTAGTTGGATAGTTCTTCTTTTTCTTTTGAAACCTTCTTGCATTTGCATTTTCTTCGAATTTGAAATATTAGGAGGGATTTTTTTTAGTCATTTAAATTAATATATATATATATATATATATATATAGATATATAACCATTAATGAATATATATATATGTTACCAGTGGCGTAGCATCAGGGGAAGCACGACCATTTTCTACCAGTATAATTATAAACTTCATTTGGTCTTATTTAATCTTTGAACGGTATGAATTAAATAAGGCCAAATATAGTATATAAAAATACTGGTAGTAAAGTGATCGTGCCCCCCCCCCCCATGACGCTACGCCTCTGTATGTTACGGTCAAAATAATTAAACCGGTCATTATGAGTAATAACCGACCTTTATGTCCGGTCATTATTAATAACAGCCGGATTAATCATATTGACTGCAACATATATATTAAATGTTGTTTTTGTTCAATTTATACATAAAAAAAAAAGATTTTTTTCTTAATCCTTTAATAAAAATTTTCTTGTAGATATAAGCCTTATTTTGTGGTTATTTAGAAATACCACTACAATCTTCATACTCGAAATCGGAATAATAATATAAATAAGTATTTATTTCTTACACACACATATAATGACGCAATATCTCACATAATTTTTTCTTCTGAAGTCAATATTTTATGTACACATGTGGGGACCTAAATTCATAGATGATTAATCATCACCATTTTGATATTCTTTCAAAGTCTGACCTTAGTCAAATATGTTTTGAACCAGAAAATATATTTAAAATATTTTGTCTCGTATTCTATGTGGTATTTATTACGTTTTATTTTTTAAATAAAATTTCTCGTTTAAAAAAGTTTGAATTGAGCCAGACTTCGGAAGAATATTGAAATATTGGCGTGTATGCTAAAATTATTAGGCCCATATAAATTTAACCCATTTGCATCATAAGCATGCATTTCAAAAATTTCTTTTTTATTCAGAAATTCCGTATTAAACCGTAAATTCCGAAAGAATAATTTTTACTTTGTGTAATCATGAAACGCCTGTCATTAAATAAAGAAAAAAATACTACTTAGAATTTCAGAATAAAAAAATGTTTTCTGAGTTGACGCATATTTGCGCCAATGAGGCACAAATTGATTAATTATCAATAATCTATATTCAAACGAAAATAAATTTAATGTCTTTGAAAAAGTTTAAAAAAACTAAAATTCGTTTTTTTACTGTAAAATTAAATAAATAATATTAAATAAATCTAAAAAGTATAAAGTCTAAGGTAAAGACAGGATTTTGGACTTTTTTTGTGAAAAATCAAGCTTTGCATAGAAAATTTCCTATGCATAATATTTCCTTTGTATTAATTTATTTCCGCAATCATTTTAGTATTTAACCCTTTCAAGGGCAAAGTACTTCTTTTACTAAAATGTTGAAATATTTGAGTGACCCCAGATTTTACGAACAAATCTATTTGAAAATGATTAAAAGCTTTTCATTGCGAATATTATAAAAGCAAAATTTTATTAAAAAATTCTGGGTGCCACTTGGCAGTTTGAAATTAAAATTAACCGTTCGCGCCTTGCAAACACCGCCCTTGAAAGGGTTAAAAAATAATTGATATATTCAATGCACTTTGATAGAAATAAAATAAAAAAAGAAAAAGGAAAGACATTTGTTTTATTTGCTTTTCTGGGAATGAGGGAAAATTTATTTGTTAAATGCAAAAATAGCAAATTTAATTTCCGACATTTCTTTTCTTTTCTTTTTCAAATAACTAATTACTCGCACCTTAAATTTGTGTCCATCTTCCATGTTTCAGTCAGAGCTGCCAGTTTAGCCTACTTTTTTTATTCAGAAATTCCAAATTCACACCAGAAATTTCGAATAGGTTATTTTCCTTTCTGTAATGATAACTTTGTGGTATTACATGAAGCAAAAACTCTTCTTTCGGAATTTCCGATATGGATTCAGAATTTTTTTGAATAAAGAAGGAGGCTAAACAAGCAATACTAGTTTCTGCCTATATGTATAATTCTTCATTAGATTTCAATGATCTATGAGTATAAATGAGTCAGCAAGAATCTTTATTAAACAAATATGTATAGTTGATAAGCATATCGTTTTCTGAGTACTGAATAGAAATATTAGCTTTATTTAATGAAAGAAATTCTGCTGCAAAATAAGACGAAGATTAATATTCCAAAATAATGGTTCTAAAAAAATGGAGAGTTAGCAGTTATGCATGCCCTTTTACTCAAAACGGAAGAAAAAAAATACATAGAATTGCAACTTTCAAAAGTAGCGCATATGAGTGAAGTTCTCTTGTTAGGTTATGATATGTCCTATCCATGAAGTATTAATTTAACTAAACATTATTTTAAATATGTTTATTTGTTTAAGCTCATATTTGTTTTTCTTTTTCAGGTAAGAATATGTTTCTATGTTTCCTGTTAAAGTAAGTCAAATAAATTGCATGAATATTTTATTTCTTTTATTTTACAACTAGAGCTCTGCTTAAGTTAATAAATATAGTATAAATTGCGTAAAAATTCTTAGGCAGTAAATAATGATTATTTCATATTAGTAAAATTTGTGGATTTGCAAGCGTGGTTGTTAAAATATGCCAAGGGGTATTTGTGTGTCTTCTAAAATTTCATAATTTCTACTAACATGACCATTATTCGCTGATCTTCTACTATATATAGAGCATAGCTGCCAACTTTTACGCTTTTCTCCTACCACTAAAATTTGATAGTAAATTTTATGTTATTAAATTACTAAAATCGTGTGATTACGTAAGCCAAAAATTTCTATAAAATTTTACTGGTAACAAAAAAGCGTAAAAGTTGGCAGCTATGTATAAAGGTACCAAGCTCTCACTAATTTTCCGTAATATGGTATTAATTTAACCCAGGTTCAATACAAAATTTTCTTAAATTAAAAAATTTGAAAATTTTTTAATTAAAAAATTAGAAATTTTTTTAAGAAATGGAATTAAATAAATTTCATGTAGAAATCTTAAATTAAATAAATTCATCAAATAAATTTTCTGACTTGAAAGAATGTTAAAGTGGGTTAAATTAATCCACATATTACAGAAGATTAGTGGGAGTTTGGCATCTCTGTATATACATAAAATGCAGGACTGCCACTGACGACTATTTTTTTAAATCTGTGTCGCACCACTTTCTCAAAACAAAATTTTTTTCACATTGACAACATATGCAAGAAAAATATACTAGAAAATTCTTTCTTTTTTTAAATAGTGGTACGAATACAAAATAACAATAGTCGCCAGAGTAGCCTTGAAAATACAGCACAAGCTGCCACTGGCGACTATTTTTATATTCTATTCTCACCACTATTTAAAAAAAAAAAATTTTCTAGTAAATTTCTCCTGTACATGTTGTCAAATAAAGTGAAAGATTTTCGTTTAGAAAAAGTGGTGCAAGATACAATTAAAAAATAGTCGCCATTGGCAGAAATGGAAATTTCGTTCCGGCGGCTTATAACTTGAGATCTACTGAATAGATTTTGATGGGACTTACGCTGTTAGTTAAGATCATTTTTGAGAGATGGTTTTAGTATACAGCATATCGTTCTATGTTGCTTATTTATGGAATAATGGGGGAAAGTTCTATAATAAGATGAATACGATTATGAAGAATTAGTCCTTTTAAAAAGTTGTATTGGACGGATTTTGGCAGAACTTGCACAGTTAGTCAAATTATTTTTTCAGGGATGGTTTTACTATATTGCATATCGTTCTATAGTTTTTTACTAAATCTTACTGTAAATGATCAACTAAAAGAGTTGGTTCTTAACAGCTCAAATTTTATCTGACACGTTAGAAAATATAATAGCACAAAGTATCTTTTTCAGCATTGCGGAAGGACATTCCAGGTAAAATGCATATTGTTTTAAAACACACAAGGTTAAATTCACCCATATATTTCGTTTGATTCAAGGTGTGTTTGGAGAAACGAAACAGCGTAGTGGGCGAAGACTGCTAGTTTACAATAAAATCACATTAAAAAATCCACAATACTCTCAATAATGCTTTTTTTAGAATATACATGCAATTTTGAAATAAGAGTCGTCTACATATTAAAAATTGTACCAATTTTCATTTTTTAAATAAATGTTAATACCAACGCACAGTATTGCTAGTCCACTACTTTTATTATTTTTATAATTATTCTGATTAATCGATTATTACCACATTTTCGCCTTTTTTATTGACAGATTATATTAACGGAAAATAAAGCGAATTAATATTAGTAAGACCAAAAATTTTACTTAAGTCATATAAAAAATAGTTTAAACCGCAATTTTTATTAAATACTACTTAACCCTTTCGCGATGAGCGTCCTTTACAGAATTTTTAATCATTTACCACCGGTTTCTGAAAACAGAAATTTTCGACTTATTGAATCGCAAAAATGCTGTCATTAAAAAAGGCAAAGCTTACAATAAAAAGTTACTGGTGAGAATAATCAAGGATTCTGAGCATCCTTTGTGTCACGTATACGTGTCGGTCGACCCCAACGGGTTAATCCTAATTAATTTATTTCTGCGTAATGTATATTTGACGTATTTTATAAAGAAATTTCTGGTTCGAATGGATATAAATTATTTTTTTCTCGGTCAAATTGACCGTTATGGTCGTTCTAGTGTTAAACTATTTCCAAAAACTGGTAGAAATCAAACAATCTGAACTGAAAAAGCAGTGTACTCGCAACACTGCCAATTCCCTATTTTGTTAGATGACGATATTCCGATATTCTAATGACATCTTTGTTGTGATTTTATTGTAAACAAACAGCGAATAAAAGCGGGTGTATCTTTTTAAAAAGGATATATGACATGCATAAATCTATACTACGAATGAAAGTCACTGAGTAAGTCACAAGAGATAATTAAATAATAACTTACAATGATATTCACTTCAAAATTATTTTTATTTCTCAACATATTCTCCACCAATATTTATGCATTCATATCACCGTTTTATCAGTGGCCCAACGCTAGCTGCATAACATTCTTTGGGTTGCTGTCCCAGCCACTTTAGTACTTCAAGTTGAATCTTTTCATCACCTGTGAACATCATCTTGCTTCAAGATGTTTTTTTAGTGGACTAAACAGATGAAAATCGCTTGGGGCTAAGTCGAAGCTGTATGGTGGATGTTGAAGAAGTTGTAAAATGATGTTCACAGATGATGAAAAGGTTCAACTTGAAGCCCTAATGGGGCTGAGACAGCAACCCAAAGAATGTTATGCAGCTGGAGTTGGGGTACTGATAAAACGACGATATAAGTGAATAAATATTGGTGGAGAATATGTTGAGAAATAAAAATAGTTTTGAAGTGAATATCATTGTAAGTTATTATTTAATTATCTTTTGTGACTTACTTAATGACTTTCCCTCGTAGAAACACTTTCGTGTATTTCCTTATGAATCACGCAGCGCTCACAGGAATGTCTAAATAAATGAAGGAAATATTTCTCCAAGGCTGTTTTTATCAAAGATGATCCAATTAACGTCCATTTTTAAGGCATCATTAATTTTTGACCCTTTAAGTTGTTGTTGTAGATTTGGGTTCATTATCTCCCGAAACTTATTCAAATTCTCATTAACTCTGTCGATGGATTGGAAATAAAACCGAAGGTGGTGACTTTAATCAACATAAGTTAATGGACTTTCTCCATCGAGGCAAGCACGCATTGTTAAACTAATGGAAAACGGTACAAAATGTTTACGTGCAAGAAAAAAATGCTAGTTTTGCTCGAAGAAACAAAAACATTGAAGACAATCATGATTCATAAACGAATACGTTAAGGAACATAAAAATGCCATATTTTTTCGTGTATTCCAAGCCTTGTTTCCCGTCCCCTCTCTCAAAATTTATTTAAAAATTGGGGTTGGGGGCGTGTATATGAGTATTTACATTGTTGCAACTTTTACGTTTGTTACCAATATTTTTTTAAAGTAAATTTCGCCTTATTAAATTTCCGAATTTTTCGGATTAACAAAGGAGAACATTATTAAAGAAATGTAGTGGTATGAAAAAACCGTAATAGTTGGCACCTGTACAGGGTTCATACGCTCTTACCACAATTTTTTTATAGAATATTTCGCCTTGTTTAACCCTTTCGCGCCGGCATCCCTTACAGAAATTTTATTTGGTTGGTACCACTTTTTTTAAACAGTTCTCTGTATTTCTAAAATACCAACAAATACTCTAATTAAAAAAGACAAATATTACAATTATTTATTAGTTGTGCCAGAAACATATTCCACATACAACTTTTGACGATGCATATATGGCATCACCCGTCCCGAAAGGGTTAAATGCATAAAAGTATCATAAATCCTGCAATTAAACGATGGGTCTGTAATTTTTGCTATTTAAATATTAAATAAGAAAACTCTATAAAAATTTTGTGGTTAAAGCGTACGAACCCTGCTATAGTATTTGGAAGTTGAATGGCATCGGTATATACATAGGTGCCAATCTCTCATTAATATCCCATAATATGAGGTTTAATTTGACCCATGTTTAACAAGTTTCGCACCAGAAATTTTTTTTAGAAGTGAAATTAAATAAATTCCACGTAGAAACCAGACATTGAATAAATACAGATTTATGCAATAATTTTTCTGGTTTTAAGTGTTGTTAAACTGGTTCAAATTAACCCGCATATTACGGAATATTAATGAGAGGTTGGCACCTATGTATATATGATCTGCATAAAATCGCTAGGCTGCAATATGGTATTTAAATTTACAAAACCATCAAACAACGCGTTCTGAATACTGGGCAAGGGTTTTAATCATTACATTTAAATAGAATAAAACCTATCTGAAAAGTTTTTCTCCCAATTTTTGTCATATTCTTTTCCCACAAATGAAGTTTTAAAGATTAGGTGGGGTGCGTGTTACACGAGAATGTGCCACATACGAAAAAAGTTTAACATACTTGCTACAAAGCAAACGTAACCGTAGTTCTATTTTTTTTTTTCCGCAAATTATAATCTTCAGTTTAATCGCAGAAAAATACAACAAATAATTTTAAATTTATTGTTGAAAACGACTGTCTAAGATTTAAGAAATTTGCTATTCAAAGTATTTTCTCACGCAACACAGTGGGAAAATTTCCCAATCTAGCGAAGCGTCATTTACTTTTCAAAAGTTAAAATTTGCATTCCGTGTCATTAATCTGGGATTAAACTGTTAAAATTAACCTAATACACGTGTAGTTATATCAGTTGAATATCTACATAGAATGATTGCTCTATAATAAAACCTACTTTGTTTTTTAATTGCAAATGATTTGACTATTTTTTTTAACTTTTACAACTACTATTTCTAAATAATAATAAGCTACTTTGAAGATTATTAGTAATAGATGTACTAATGCGAATTTGAAGTAGTGGTTCACAAAAAAAAAATAGTAGCCAATGACATCCCTGTTTTAAAGAGTCTAATTCTAGGATTGTCACAGTTGATTATTTTTATATTCTAGTCGTACCACTATTAAAAAAAAATATTCCTGGTAGATTTCTCTTGCAGTTGTTGTAGAAATATGTGACGAGAATTATTGTTTGAAAAAAGGGCCATGAACATGTTTCGCTTTATTTTTATTATTCAGAAATTCCGGATTCGTACCACAATTTCCAAATAGTAATTTTTATTTTATTTAATGCCATTTCGTGCATTCATGAAGTAAAAATTCTGCTTTCGGAATTTCTTATATGAATGCGGAATTTCTAAATAATAAAGTAAGACCAAACAGCCATCCTTGGTATGAATCCGTTGAAATTGAATTAAAAAATAGTCGCCGGTTATAACAAAAAGCTTATTCTGTACTCTTCAGCTTAATATTATGAGATATTTTATGATACTTATCTGATAATTAACAGAGCTCCAAAACGTTTAAATGAATTGATTTTATCAGTTCTATTCATATTACTTTTTCCCGATCCAGTAGATTAATTTATTTTATAGATACGAAGATAGACATTAAATAATAAATTTAATCGAAAAAATATTTTAATTAAGTTTATAATCAATCAAGTATCTTTTTCATTAGTTTTTTTTTTAAGTATTAAATTAATATACAATCGATCAATCTATCAGATTGCCTGCAAAAAATGTATCAAAACGTAATTGATTGCCTTTTTATCAATTAATTCTCTAAAACATGCAGCTCAAATTAATTAAAGATCCATGTTAGTTGATAGCTAAATTTTTGTTCTGAATGCAGTCATTCATGAATTTTTCCGACGCTTTTGAAAATGCGTTTTTAGTGTTTTTACCGTCATCTTGGCGTCTGATCGACCTTAAGACATTGAAGAACGTAACTTCGCAAATTATCCCCCGTTGCCACCTTAATAATTATAAATAACACGAAGATTACTCACGTTTGCACGCCGGGGAGCTGTATAAAAGTCATAAAACTGGAAAAACGACTTCCGGCCTTCGAATTTCAAGTGATGTTTGTTTTGTATAATTTAAATTTTCAAGTTTATAGTGCTAATTTTTGTTTCTAATTTTCTCGACATGTTCCGTAACACTATTGACGTATTATTTGTTGAAACACATTGTTAGTGTAATTACAATAAAACCTTCATAATGAACCATCCTGAATAGCAGACACCTTTATTTTGCGAACAATTTTTCAGCCCCCTAAACGCCCAAACCTATATATTTGTATGATTTTACATCTGAAAAACAGATAAATTCCGCGGTTCCACGGTGTCTGGTATTCGGAGGTATACAATAATAAGTTATGATGAAAATTTTATGTTTTTAACGTATTTAAAATTTTATAAAACTTGTCGAAAAGTTGTTTTTCCTATTGTCATCTTGTTATATTTAAATAAGCTATTGCATTATTTTTATACTCGCAGAAGCCCTAATTGAAACGTTATTTTTTTTCTTTCTATTTTAGTATAATAATAATTATTATTCTCTGAAAATCTCAGTGATATTTCATTATATCATTAAATGATAGTTGCTAACTTTTAAATTTTTCTCTCATCACTAAAATTTTAAAATACATTTTAATTTAAATAATGAGCAAAATTAGTCCGTTAGTTCTACAAATCAAAAACTTCTTTCAAATTTTAGTTGTAACAAAAAATCTCAAAAGTCGGCAATACGTAGCAAATTATGTCATTGCGTATTTTGCGCCTAGTACGGAAATGTCAAGCTTTAGTATTTGAAAATTTCCGCATCATTTTTTTAGCAAGTTTTCCGAAGAAAAATAGTGACCTCTTTTAGGGTTTATCAGAGAATAGAATAAATAGATCCCGGAACTATATAATTTCCGTAGTCTGTAAAGAGTTAGGTCAGTCAGGAGTAGTTATTTTTTTTTTTTTTAACGTTTCTCGTTCTTGTTGGTGTACTATATACTAAGAAAATACATCTAGAAGTACGGTTTATAAGCTTGTGTATTTGACTTATACACTCGTTTCTAATAATCCCGTAGAGCAATGCTGTTTAATACTTTACTGATCGATTTAAGATTCAGGTATATTTTATTTTAATTTATTTTTCCCATTTTGCCTTCTAGCACTTTAGTTTAACACTAAATATACTAAAACTTTACTCAAGTTTTATAAAAAAAAATGTCACACCAGAATTTTTATTTGAAACTATTTATCTTTTCTGTTTAACTAATTTTAGTGTATTTTATTTATTTTGTCTAGTTCTTAGTTCGAATCGAAATATTTTCATTTGAAACTGGTCAAATGACCAATTGTTGATATATTTAGTGTTGACCCACCGTCCCCTGAATACTAGGCCTGCGCGCTGACACCAAAAATGGCGGCTGTCGTAGGCGGATATTTTTCAGCTTTAGTGCAGTCCTTTCAAATTGTATACTAATAATTTTTTAAGTTTTCTCTGCCTTAGTTTTCTTAGATGAAATAAGTTAAGAAAAACTTTTTGAAGTCATTGGTGTGTAAATTCAAGGGACCGTATAAATGCTTAAAAATAAATCAGCCTATGACAGCCGCCATTTTTGTATCAGCGAGTAGGACTAGTATTCAGGGGGCTGTGGTTAACCCTTTCAAGAGCAAAGTACTTTTGTCGCTGAAATGTTGAAATGATTGAACGGCACTAAAATTTACCACAAAATTAGAAAAATAAATAAAAGCTTTTCTTTACGTATATTATAAAAGAAGAATTTTTTTTCCAAAATTCTGGTGCCACTGTGCATTTTGGGATTAAAATTAAATGGAATATATAATAACTCAAAACCATTTAAGGGGCTAAAGATAGAAACAACTAAGATGAGAAAAAGAAACAATTGTACATCGTCTTTTTTTTCTTTTGCCTGTGTATTGCAGTTCACTTAGTTTAACTTTATCTAGTGCAGAAAACCTTTTTCATTACGTTTATATAACTGCCGTTTTTTCTATCAGTGTCGAATAAATATTTTTTCCCGAGTGTGAGTAATTATCGTAATGCTAGCACATAAGTCGATCCCATGTTTCTAGATAAAAAACCTCTCCTCCCGTTTGAATAGCAGTATATTCGAATAGTTTTCTTCGTCTTATTTAATCGCAGAGTTTTTAATAATTTTCTGTAATTAAATAAGGTGAAGGTAACTGTACGAACACACTGGTATTCAAACAGAATGGTGTGTTATTTCTCTCAAAGTGATGGGCCCATCTCTTACGCGAGTTTATACCATAATTTATGAGCTTCAGTTATTGTTTGATTGATTTTGTGTAGAAATTCTCAATATTAACCTTTATAGTTAGGAACCAGAAAAGTTTAATATATTATTTTTTGTGTAAATTTTTTTATATTCGGTCAACACGTGTTACAATGTTTGTATAGATGCGTCAAGATACGGTTTCCAAACTTAGGAAACTAGGCATTTCAAGATATGTGATCAGTGTTAAGCCCAGTCAGATAGTGTTAAATTTGTTAGCGACACACTAGCGCCAAACCTCTGCTGCGGAAGGAGGACAAAACAGAAGTGGGTCGCAGAGAAACGATACGATTTATTTATATCGATATTTTATACGATTTTTATCGATGGTTTGTTTTTGCACTTCCTTTAAAAGCTTGCTAATTATTGGGATCTTTTACATTAAAGCTAAAACTATAATGAAAAAAAATATGTGTAAATTTACTGGATTAATATTTCTATATAAATATAGTGGTGGCGAAGAAGTTGATTTATTTATTAAAAGTTAAATAAAAAGTGATGGAAATTTACATCACTATGCAACTAACCCTTTCCGGCACAGACAAATTATGTTCGTAAAATGTGAAATTACTGACTGACACCGGAATTTACAAACGACTTTCTTAGAAAATATGAACTCCTTATTTTAAGCTTTAATTTTAGAAGCAAAATTTTATTAAAATATTCTTGGTGCCGAATGCAGCACTCCTAACCGCTAGATGGCGCTATTTTCAACTTGCGAAAAGTTTCCCATTTATCTGACTGGACTTATTATTTAATGGCTTTGGTGTTACCGATACCTTATTTTAAAAATTCATATATCTTGATTGCCAACACTTCTTTGAAGTAGAAATATTCGACATATTTAATTACAGATTAAATAATGTGGGAACAAGGCCGATTACACTATTTTTTTAAAAAGGGGTGGGAATCAAACAATCTGAATTTTAAAAAAAAGTAGCTTACTGGCCACATTGTATGTGATATATAGCTAAGTTTGTATGTCATTGGATGGGGTTAACTGATTTTCGCGATAAAAGCCATTCCAATGTCTGCCAACATTTCGCTTTATTTATTTATTATTATTATTTTAAGTCAAATGAACCGTAGTTTCCAATTTGGTCTCCTTTTATCAAAAATTCTAAATATTCTAATTTTTACTTTAATTACTGACATTTCGTAATTATATCAAATAAAAGTAGCTCTCTTAGAATTTCCGGTATGAATTCGGAATTTCTGAATAAATGAAAAAGAAGCTATCATCCTTGAAGTAAAAATATTTTAACCGGAAATTTTATTTAATAAATTAAATGAAATAAGTATTGCTGCTATAATACTTAGAAACCAGGTACAATTTATAAAATAAATCTTCTGGTAACAAGTACGTTTATTTGATTTTAAAGAAACTGGAAGGTTGGCAGCAATGGATAAGAAATAAAATGAAAAAAAATTAAGCTTCGTTTCTTAACTATTTCCTTAACCTTATATGATTTAAAATCCAGACATACTCTCTCTCTATATATATATATTTTTTTTGTATATCTCGTCTTCTAACTTTTATTTAAAGATATCAATTTTCGATCATTAAGATGGGAAAGGGGACTTTTTCATGAATGATTTTTATAGTTAACCCATTTGGGGATATTAGACACATTAAACTAAACTGAATTGAAAAATGGGGGAAAAAAGTGATGAGTAGATTAAATAATATGAAAGTAATAAGTCATTTTGAATTTTTTTTTTAAATGTAAGTAACATGGGATGATAAGTTTCCGGTCTAATAAAGAAAACACAATTTTTTTACATAACTTTATAACTTTAATAAATAACATAACTTTAATAATAAATAATAATAATTTAATAATAATAATTTAATAAATAAATAATAATAATAATTTAATAAATAAGTAATAATAATAATTTTATAATAAATATTAAATTATAATTTTATAGCGAAAAAGATCCAAACAATGCTCAGAATCATCGACTCGTTGTTGTTTTTGGTCAAAAGTCAACACGCGCGGCATCCACTTTGACAACAGCTTTTTCATAGAAAATAAAATCTACACGTTCCTTGGATATCTTCTGAGTCTGAGCTATCTCCTGCAACTTCACTTTACGGTTCCCCAAAACGATTTTGAGGACTTTTTTTTATGTTTTCCGGAGTAACCACCTCTTTTGCGTGGTGCATCACTGGTGTCCGTACTACCACGTTTAAATTCATCAGACCAGTCAATAATTGTTGATTTACCTGATGCAGTATCCGGATAATGCTTATCAAGCCAAGTTTTTGTTTGAACAGTGTTTTTTCCCATCAAAAAACAATTCTTGAAATTCTTGTTCATACATTTTTTTTGTTTATCAACAAAGTCGTTCAACTAAAACCACTCTAACGTTTTATTCACACAGCAAATCGTCATGACATTTTTTCTGCTACCTTTTAAAGGTTAGTATTTACTAAAAAAAGCATCAGTTTGGCGATTGCAACGCCATCTGTGTGCCAGACCGGGAACTTATCAGCCCATGTTTATATAATTATATATGAACTTTTGTAAATTTAAATATACCAAATTTTTTGAAATAAAAAATCATAAATTTTATATTTAAAACTGTATTTTATGGTATCCTGAAAAGCAATCTAAATGTTTTTTTTTACGCATTGCAAATTATTCTTGCATTTACAAATTATTAACAATTAACTTGGATAGAACTTTATTTCAAAATGGAAAATGAAATTTTCGAAAAAAAAAATATCTATATCTATATATATATATATATATATTTCAGCTCTGCGCCTCAATAATACTAAATTCAATCACATTGATAAATAGAACGCAATATTTTTTTTTTCAAAAGTATATAAGTCAAGATTTTTTACAGTCCTCCAGATCTCAGTTGCACATTTTCTTTATTTACACCGATAAACTTATTGAAATAATGCCATAATGCTTTGTACATAAGTGATTCAATAAAGACTTCAACTTCTTTTGTTTTTAATGCGTTTATCTTTGACAGAAAGTAACTCACAGCACAAAGGCGGCCGTTTTCGTACCTCATTAAGATGTGAAGGTCTGAAGCTTTTTATGTCCCGAGTTCTACACTTGAGATCGTCATTTTGTCAGTTATTGGCTCGATCTCATCTTACTGTTGTTGCCTTTCAGACGCACACGAGAGATTTTTCTTGTTTGGCAGGGGATCGGAGAACATCTCAACTCCACCGAGGTTGTTTAAGTGGACACTTAATAATGATATTTAAAGAGTGGTATCGTATGGCCTTGTGTATTAAGAACTATGTCAGACACATTTGAGAAGAGGCGAGAAATTTCACACGAAATTAGTATTCAGATTAGGACTGCATTTATATGTCTAAGGGTTAGTATGATTGACGCTTTAAAGGATTTTTTTAAGGGACTTGGAACTTGTTTAAAACTAGAATCGTCCCACGAAAATTTTTGTTTAAATACACATACTTATGTAACACTTTATTTTCTCTCGACGAAAAACATTAAAAAATGTCTATTTTTATTTTAAACTTGAAATATATGCAGTGGATTCTCGTTAATGCGTCACCGCTTCAGACGTATATCCGCTTAATGAGGACAATTTTGTTTTACCTTCATTTTCTGTTTGAAATTAATATTAAGGAATCGCTTAAAGTGTAATACTCCTCAAAACGCAAAAAAACTCTAAAAATTGCACAAAAAAATTCGTGAAAAATTAAATAATCGCTATGTGAATTCAAAATCAACTTCATTGAAAAGCGGACAAAATTTACTATATTCGGCTAAAATATTGTAACCGGAATCTTTTTACTGATGTGAAAAAAAACTCCCCTTAACGCGAAAAAATGCTAATAGTCGCCTAAATAAACCATTAAAAATTCAAAAATTCAGAGGACAAAATTTACTAGATTGAGATAAAAGACTGAAACAAGATTTCTTTCATGAATGAAATTTTTTTTATAAAATTTGCATAAAACAATTTCACGAAATATTCATCATTTACTGTACGAATTCCATATAAACCTTATTGTAAAGGCGATAAAATTTCCTATGTTTGGCTAAAAGATTGAAACCATATTCCTTTTACTAATGTGGAACAATTGTCGTGAAACGCGAAAAAATTCTACAAATCGCATAAAAAATTGAATAAAAACTTTTAATTAAAAAATTCAAAAACTGGCTTCGAGATGATAACTTCAGACATACAAATACCTTCCTACCAAATATTGAGCTCTGTGCTCAGAAGTCTCTTCAGGACACAGCACACGCTCACGTGCACAAACAAACACAGAGAGACAGACAGACAAACATCTAGCTTCATCATTATAGATATAGATAGATATCAATAATATTCCTCGCAATCCGTTCAGTGGTATGGGATCTGGCCCCTATTTGTTAAAATATTGCCGACCACTGATCCAGTTTTTCAAAACTTATTGATTTACGCATGGAACGAGTTTGGTACAAATCCTGGGAGATTTCATAAAAATAAAAAGGAGGAAGATGGCTTATATTAATTATCACTGATATTAGATTGAAATAATGTTTTCTTTTTTTACTAAAACGCCTCTTTATTAAATATTTAATAAAGATAGGTTTGTAGCCGAAATAGCACTTGAAATTTGCAGACTTACATTTTGCCTGTTAGACAATTTTGTTTGTACGTATTTACTTGAGAAAGGCACTATCTTTTCAACCCACCATGTTTCAATGTTAGCACTTGAATTAGTCTATCTTTAACAGTTTTGATTCTTCAAAAGAAAAAGTAGAATGAATCGATCGCCGTAAGTATACTGTATATATGCCAACATGAATTACGCTACCGGAGGTGTTTTAACCCATTAACTGTCAAAACTATGTGGGCGGAGTCTTCGATATTTTTACTGAAATTCGTTTTCCACCAAAAATTCTGAAAGATAATATTTGGTAACTTTAATAGCAAAGTTTTTGTCATTAAATAAAGTATTTTTTAACATATTGAAATAGCAGTGGTTAGGCAGTTTTTTTTTTTATCATACACTGTTATTTTGAATGTTGACAATCACGAGTATACTCGTGGTTGGCAGCGAATGGGTTAACACTTTCGGGGGCAAAGTAAGAGTAAAATGTGGAAATGATTGGGTGACACCAGAACTTACGAACGAATTATAAGATTTAAATTAATGTGTTTCTTCGCCTAACAGCAAAATTTTATTAAAAAATTCTAAGTGCCATTTGGTAGTTTGGAATTAAAATTGAGTGGTCGCACCTTGCAACCACACCATTGAAAGGTTTAAAAATAAGTATGAAATTTTCTGTTGGCAAGCGTATTGCCATCTGAAAAATATTTATAATAATTTCAATACTTTTCATAAACAAGAGTATTGCCTTCCATGAAAAAGAAAAAAGATATCCGATAACAAGTTTAGAATTGATTTAAACAATTTCAATGTATTTTTATCAATGTCACTTCCCTGTCAATGCACGTAGGTAGCTACCAACTTGTACGTTTTTTTCTTACCAATAAAATTTAATAGTAAATATTGTTTAATTTAATCGCTGAAATATATCGATTTTTAGCTATTAAATAAGGTAAAAATTTCTTTTAAATTTTAGCGGTAACAGAAAACCGTACAAGTTGAAACTATGCACGTATATTTCAATATCTCAATAAGAGGACTGAAAGAACAGGGATGGCAAACTATGGCCCGCCGGATACCACTAAAATTTTATAATAATCATTGCTTTATCTAATCATCGAATTTCTGCGATTTAAGAAGTCGACTATTTCTTTTAAAATTGGACGGCTACAGTTTGACACCCCTGCTTTAGATGCTGAGCGTGTTTTTCTGAACCCCATCTTTAGTTATGTGCGGACGAAATTAGCCATTCTGTAAAGAAAGAAAACATAGAGAATCTACAATTTATAAGACGTTCTTCTATGCAAATTGCTGTAAATGGATCTTTATTTTAATAGCGCGCTAGGGAGAGGCAAAGCCATTAAATAATAAGCCCAGTCAGATAAATGGGAAACTTTTCGCAAGTTGAAAATAGCGCCATCTAGCGGTTGGGAGTGCTGCATTCGGCACCAAGAATATTTTAATAAAATTTTGCTTCTAAAATTAAAGCTTAAAATAAGGAGTTTATATTTTCTAAGAAAGTCGTTTGTAAATTCCGGTGTCAGTCAGTAATTTCACATTTTACGAACATAATTTGTCTGTGCCGGAAAGGGTTAGTTGCATAGTGATGTAAATTTCCATCACTTTTTATTTAACTTTTAATAAATAAATCAACTTCTTCGCCACCACTATATTTATATAGAAATATTAATCGAGTAAATTTCCACATTTTTTTTTTTCCCTATTATAGTTTTAGCTTTAATGTAAAAGATCCCAATAATTAGCAAGCTTTTAAAGGAAGTGCAGAAACAAAGCATCGATAAAAATCGTATAAAATATCGATATAAATAAATCGTATCGTTTCTCATGCGGCCCACTTCTGTTTTGTCCTCCTTCCGCAGCAGAGGTTTGGCGCTAGTGTGTCGCTAACAAATTTAACACTATCCGACTGGGCTTATTATTTAATGGCTTTGGGGAGAGGTGCAAGGGCATTTATTTATTATCTAACGAATGTTAGTAATTTCTGGTGGCAGCCTATTATTTCATCATTTTATCAACATAATTACTTTGTCCTTAAATCGTTAAATACATTGAGTTGGATCTCCGGAAATGATAAGACAACAATTATGCTACGTTAAAAAAATGTTCAAAAAAAAAATAATAAATAAATGAACTACGGCATATACAATCTGTAAAACAGTGATTTTCAATCATTGTGCAGTGAAATTTTCAATTCCATTTTATATTAAGATTAATATTTTACAACTTTGCAAAAGCTACAATGAAACAGCTTATGAAAATTTTAATTTAACATTATGACTAAGATGAGTAACAGTTGCTGTTCTTCATGACAATTGTAGGCAAGTTGATACTGATTGTAACAAAAAAAAAAAAAAAGCTTATTTATATACGTAAGCCGGCTCGAATAGTAAAATTCTTCCATTAACCCTTTCGGGACGAGCGTCCTTTACGGAATTTTTATTCTTTTACCACCGGTTTTTCAAAACATAAATTTGCGCCTAATTGAATCGCAGGAATGCTAGGATTAAATTAGGCAAAGCTTACAATAAAAATTAACTGGTGGGAATAATGAAGGATCCTGAGCATCTTATGCGTCACGTATACCTGTCACTCGTCTCCAAAGGGTTAAAAGTACGAGAGAAAGAAACCACTACTTGTAGTGTACAAGTAGGAGTGCAGGAGAGAAAAATAGCCGTTTCTGATCATTTCTTGGATCAATTTTTGTACAAAAAAAAAAAAAAAAAAAAAAAAAAAGTTACATTAAATAACTTGGCGACAGCGTTTGTCAAGCCATGGTCATATGGATTTATATGATCTCTATGTTGCAAGTAAACACTCTATATTATGTCTATATGTTAACAACACTAAGCGAGATCATATATAACTTAGTTGTTAAATTCTGTATATTTTATTTCAATTTCAATTGTGTTTTTATTCAAATTAATTTGCATTACATATTTACTTTTTATTTAAATTTCTATTTGTACATATTGATAATATTAGATAAGTTCACGAACTCATTATTATATGAATATATAATTTAAATGCGAACATTTCGTATTTTCTTATTTATTTATTTATTTTATATTTTTGTATGATCCAATTGTGGTCCCATTTTGAGACTTTGTTCACATCTAGTTAAGGCATCTTAGCATTCAAAGAAAAAAAAACTGTGAAAATTGTAGACTTCATTTTTTAGTAATTCAAGGTCGAAGGTCATATGCCACGACCTTGAAATTTTTTTTTCGAAAACATATTGTGTTTGGTATCATATAAGAGGTCATTTCAAATGCTCTAAAACGATACCAGATCCATGTCTGTACGTTAATTAGAAGATAAGTTATGATTTTACTGTTTCCAATCGACAGTAAATTTGTCCTAGTCTTCTTTAAATGCCTATAGCTAAAAAGCTAATTGTCTTAGAAATCTCAAATTGCAGATTGTTTACTTTCTTAACTAATTTAACTAGTTCGCGAAATTATGAAAAAAAAAAAATTAGCACATTTCTGTGTTTTCATTTGACATGCAATGACCCTTTTACGACGTAGCAGAGGTATTTTACTCTAGTACAACATACTTAAATTTGAGGAAATACAAGAAAAATAAAGAATAAATTTATTATCATAAGAAGAGAAGCAGAATGTTACAGACTGACTCTACACTGCGCAGCGTTGCATACATTAATCAATAAAGTTTAACCTGTAATATAAAAAAATTCAGTTTCAATCAGCTATTATATTTAAATAAGATATTCGCTGCTTGCAATCGCAGAAGTCTGCTATTAAATACGGCAAAGAATTTATCTTTAAAATTTCTGGTATATAAACTTATATATGAGTTTAACCCATTTGCTGCCAACCACGAGTATACTTGTGGTTTTTCAATCTAAAATTACGAATTTGTACCGAAAATTTCGAAAGAAGGATTTTTAGCTCACAGGCTATCAAAGCCTGAGAGCTTATGTTCCCGCCGGTTCTGTACGTACGTATGTATGTATGTACGTAACGCAATAACTCTTGATAGAACTAACCGTTTTACTTTAAATTTTGTTTATAGGTTCCTTGTGATAAGGCGCTTCCCTGATTAGTTTTGGAGGTTCATTGGTTAAGCATAAAGGGGGGAAATGGGGGGCTAACCCCCCATAATTTAGATAAATAGGTTTTTCATGCAGAATTATCCCATTTTCTTCAAATTTTGTATATAGGTTCATTTTGATAATGCACTTCTGTGAATAGTTTTGGGGGTTCATTGGTTAAGTATAAAGGGGGAAAGGGGGGATAACCCCCCCTAATTTAGATAAATGAGTTTTTATGCAGAATTATCCGATTTTCTTCAAATTTTGTATACAGGTTAATGGTGATAAAGCGTTTTCCTGATTGGTTTTGGGGATTCATTGTTTAAGTATAAAGGGGGTAACGGAGGGCTGCACCCCCCCCCCCCCTTAATTTAGATAACTGCGATTTTCATGCAGAATTATGCGATTTTCTTAAAATTTTGTATATAGGTTTATTGTGATAAGGCGCTTTCCTGATTAGTTTAGGGGGTTCTTTGGTTAAGTATAAAGAGGGTAAAGGGGGGGGACTTATCCTCCCCCCTTAATTTAGATGAATGTGTTCTTCGTGGAGAATTATCCGATTTTCTTCAAATTTTGTATATAGGCTCATTGTGGTAAGGAGCTTCCCTGGTTAGTCTTGAGGTTCATTAGTTAAGTATAAAGGAGGATACGGGGGGGGGTAATCCTCCTTAATTTAGATAAATGGGTTTTTCATGCAGAATTATCCGATTTGCTTCGAATTTAGAATATATGTTCATTGTAATAAAGGGCTTCCCTGATTAGGTTTGGGGGTTCAATTGTTAACTATAAGGGGGTGGGGGAACGGGGGAATGATCCCCCCTTAATATATTGTCGATTTCTTTATTTTTCGAGGGGCTTATTTCAAATTCTTTGAAATAAGTGAATAATATACAATTAGTGTGAATAGCCTGTGAGCTCAATGCCTTCAGCTTAACTGGGCAGTTTTATTATTTTATGTAATCACGAAATGTCTGTATTTAAATAAAGTAAATATTGCTATCAGTATTTTCTGGTATGAATTAGAACTTTCTAAATAAAATAACATTCTGGTAATTTTAACCCGGCAGTGAACGTGTTAAAAAAAGTTACTTCCAAAGGAAAATTCGGGCTGTGTAAGCTTAATCTAAAATAAATTGCATTCTAATGAAAACGACACTGTTTTTGAAATAGATCATTCGTGAAACGTCTCTTCCGGCAATATAGCACTGTATTTAATAGAAGAAGATAAAGCAGGACATTGCTCTTAAGAAAAAAAAAAGAAACTTTTTTTATCTTGAATTTTTTTTTTCTGACGGATAAAACTTTCTTTCCGGAAACGGTCATCCATTCAATTTTTATTCTGTATTTTTCAGAGATCAGTGACCGTATTTTTTTAATGATAAGCTCTTTGGGTTATATTATAATGTCTACTCTACGTTCTATTATAATGTCTATGAACTATCATTGTTAAATTTAGATTTAACCCGTTCGGGTCTGACGTCTTATTAATAGGACATCCCTTTTCAAAGAGTATCATTTTGTCTTAGCAATTCTTCTTATTATTATCTGCATTTAGTAATGATAGTTATATGCCTATGCATTAATTATTATGACTTTGTGTATGTTTCAGAATTTAGTAATAATAATAAAAATAGTAAAAGTTTAAAGTGTAATTCTTGCTTAAATTATAAAAACATAACACTAAATGTTTAAAAATACATTTTAATATAGATTACACATGTTTCCTTCGCTCTAACAGCGACATCTTCAGATCAAAAGGATAAATAAAATATTCTCGCAAAGTTTTTAAAAATTAAAAAAAAAAATTAAAAAAAAATTAAAAAAAATTCCAAAATTTTCAAAAACTTTGCAAGAGTATTTTATTTATCACTTTGATCTGAAAATGTCGCCGTTAGAGCAAATGAAACATATGTACTATATTAAAAGGTATTTTTAACCGTTTTGTGTTATGTTTTTATCACTATAAGCAATAATTACACTATAAGTTAAAGTTAACAAGTGATTTTATTATATTATTTGTAGTAAAAGTTTACTTAATTTTTTTACACCGTTGACGATTCTTTTATATCAAACATACTCTTTAAATTTGAAACAGGGACTATTTTTCAAAACGAATAATTTGTGGTAAAACAAAAAAAACTAGAAAGTTGATATCGTCGCTACCATGTTAAACTATCGAATATGGAACAATTCATTTTTCATTACTTTTAAAAATGGGCGAATTGTTACCACTAAATTTTATTAGAATGCTTCGTCTAATAAAAATACTAATTTATGTAAAGAACTGGGTAGCCATTTTAGCCTTCTTCTTTACTCATACTCGAAATTTTGGGGGATTTTTTTTTTTTTTTTTACTTTAAGTAATTGCGAAACGCCTGCCATTAATTAAAACAAAAATTTCTATTTGAAATTTCTGGTGTCGATTCAAAATTTCTGAATAAAAATGGAGGCCAACCTGGCAACTCTGGTGAAGAATACTATTAAAATTTAGTGGTGACAATCGGCCCATTTTTAAAAGTAATGAAAAATGCATTTTTTCACATTCGATAGTTTGACACGGTAGCGATTATACAGTGACCCCTCCCTTATACGCGATGTTCAGTAATTACTTTTTCGTACCACTATTTTAAAACAATAAAATTCGATTTATAAATTCTGCGATTAAATAAGGAGGAATTACTTTAAAAAGTAACTGGTGCTGAAAAATATTTACCGCGTATAAGTGAGAGGCCACTGTATGTTTGTTTAATCCTGTTGTAATACGACATTTCCAAAACCACTTCAAATATCAAAAATTCTAATTTAGCCAATTGCATACTTGCCAACATTCAACTAAACTTCCATACAATGTGAGTTAATTTGATTCAGGTTAACCCTTTCCGGCACACACAAATTCTATTCGTAAAATGATAAATTACTGACTGACACCGGTATTTACAAACGACTTTTTTAGAAAATATGAAATAAGTATTTAAGTTTTCATTTTAGAAACAAAATTTTATTAAAATATTCTTGGTGCCGTATGCAAATTTGGAGTTAAAATTAAGTGTGCCCGGTGTGGGACCACTGTGCCGGAAAGGCTTAAGGACGTTTCTAACCAGAAAATATGCCTGAAAAATTAATCGATATTTCGATTCATGAATCTTACGTGGAGTCTATTTGACTGCATTTCTTTTAAAAAATTCTGTTCTGAAACGTGTTTAACCTCGGTTAAATTAATCTACATTGTACGGAAGTTTAGTGCTATGTTGGCATGTATGCTATTGCGATATGTATCGTAGGCAAAATGACTATAGATGTTACATTTCAATAAATGAGATATTCGTTAAATTTCAGTTAACCTTAACTTTTGTGATTTGGATTGCTATTTTTAATTTTAATAACGTAAAAGTACTTTTTTCCTCAAACTGAGAAAAAAAAATCCGAACCGAAAGGATTCAGGTTAGAAAAAGCTGTCTCATTTTCCCTTTTTCAACTTTTTGTTGACCGTCACAAGCAGGGGCCGACTAGCAAGTTTTTGTGCCCAGGTCACTTTCAATTTTTCGTGCCCCCTTAGATTGGTTGATTTACTGATACTGTTTTTTTTTGTTTTTTTTTACGTATTGCAAGCTTATTTAAAATATGTCAACTCAAAAAATTATGTTTTCTGGAAAATTAAAGAACGGTTCCAGGAATAAAATGAAATATTTTTCTATTATTTATTGATATGTGCATTTAACCATAGATTGTGATATATTTTTGTCATTTTATCATATTAATATCCCAAATATCCCATTTTTTCCGTTGTGTCACTTTTCGAAAAAATGTGCAATATGATAAAATTGAATGACTTGATAAATACAGCACATCAATTACTAGAAAATAATGATAGGAAGTCTACTTATTAATGATGTTATTATTATTAAATTATAAAACCAAGCTGATACTGAGTGCAAACAAAAGTGCTAAAAGAAATAAAAATGTTGGCACAATTATGATTTTTTCAATGGAAATTTAGATGAAATTATGAAATTTGTCGTGCCCAGGGCATAGGCCCCGAGTGCCCGTGCGATAGTCAGGGCCTGGTCACGAGTATGCTGGAGTTTATTAAACTACATGTCATTAAATGAGTTCTGGTTTTGAATCCTGTTCCCATCTATATCATTTCTTAACATATACTTTTCATTAGTTTTTAGAAAAATGCCATTTTTATATCATACAGGGAGACTTAAATGACTAACCTTTTATTTAAAATTCACGAACAAGTAAACAGTGACAGCTAATGAATTTATTTTTAAAAAAGATTAATGCGTGAAGTCGGTAATGCCTTTACACCGCTTTCTTGTTTTAGTTTCAAACATCACCGATAGAGTGTGCTGCGATGTCTGAAGCTGCTGAAACACTCAAATCATTGCAATAGATCTACAAGTATTTACTTGTAGTAAATTATATATTATTCTTAAAAATTACTTATGCAGCATATGTTTATTTGAGGCTTTTTGGTGCCTTCTTTTGCTTTGAGGTTGCTTAATAAAATACACACAGTGTATAACAATATTAAAAGAGGACAGTGAGCTTCCTTGAATTGATATTTTTGTACATAAGGGAGGAACAGGAATTCTAGTATATTTTATTATGAACTCATAGCTGCTTTACATGAGATAAAATGCCACACATCTAAGAGGTCGTCGAACTTGAAGAATGATAAAATTGAATGTGTTATCTCTAAAAGCGAATGAGTGAATCATTGATGATAAACATACATAAAAATGAAATTTAAAGGAGAAGCACGTATATTAGTTTTTTTTTTTTCATGTGAGATTATATTATCTTAGAAATCAAATATTTATCCGTGAAGTTCATTAAATAAAAACGTGTTCATAATATTTAACATACTAATATTGAACTAACGCTGGCGAGATAATAAGCGAGATTGTTTTAATCTGTGAAAAATATTTGTTTCAGATAACGTTTATCTGTCTGCCCAGATTTGTTAATAATTAGTTCTCCTGACGGCCTTATAATTTTGTTTGTCTAAAACTTCTCAACGGCTAATTTTAAAATATTCTATTAACCCTTTCAGGGGAAGTGGTATGTTTATGAAACCACTTAATTTTAATTCCCAAACGCCACAATGACACCAGAATTTTGCTAAAATCTTTTCCATTTAATATGTATGTGCAATATAGCCCTTTTTCTTATTTTCAAATAATTGTTTTAGTAAATTCCGGTACCAGTCATTTATTTCAACCTTTTAGTACTGAAAGTACTTTGCCCCTGAAATAGTTAAACCTCTTGTTTTTCTTTTGATGCTTACAAATGAGAACATTTCTTTATTTGAATATACAGAGGTGCCAATCTCCCACTAATCTTCTGTAATATGTGGATTAATTTGACCCATTTTAACAACGTTTCTAAGCAGAAAAGTTATTTGATGAATCTTTATTTATTTAATTTCAGATTTCTACGTGGAATATATTTAATTTCATTTCTTAAAAATAATTTCTGGTGTGAAACGTATGAAACCTGCGTCAAACTTACCCACATATCACGGAAGATTAGTGAGAGCTTGGCAGCTCTGGAATATAAAGTGTTTTATTTATTTAAACTTTTTTTTTCAACTATCTTAAAAAAAAATCACGGGTCACAAACTTGTCACAGATGCTTTGTACGCTTGTTTAATTATGTCCACAAATAACTTTTGAGCGGATGCTCGATTTTGATTGTACTTTATGGACCATATTGTCCGTTTTGGTTCGAGGCTAGAATTTCGGAAATGTTTCCCCAAATCACGTGACTCAACGTCACAAAATAAGGTCCGTTACTTCTCTATGGTATGCAACCTTGTGTTGTGTAACGAGACGTTGCATAGTTAAGGCCTACAATGTCGGAAATGTTTCTCCAAAGCACGTGACTCTGAAGTAGAGATCTGCACAGGCCGGAATTTCTAGCCCCGGGCCCGGCCCGAAAGAAAGCTATATAGGCCCGGCCCGATTCAGAAATTAAAATTTCGGCCCGGCCCGTGCAAAAATCAGTGAAAACAGTACCGGCTCGGTCCGACCTGTGCAAAAATAAATGAAATTCTGATACAACTCAGTTTCCACAAAAAATTCCGATTTTGCTTAACATACTATTAAGATTCTTTTAAAGAATACTGCATATATATTTTTGGTGGAATTTTACAGCATACTTTAGCTTTATTATAGTTTGGAAAACAAAAAAACACAGTAGCAATATTAATGATTACTTAGAACTGCTTAGCATTTTCAATATTCAAATAAAGATTCATTAAAAGAATTAATGTAGTTTAGACGAAAAGTAAAAAAGAGGGTTTTGATATGCATAAGAAACCCCACAATTTTTGAAGCTGTATAATAAAAAGTAGATTTTTGAAAATATTTCTCTGTTAAGACATTTCTCAAATCGAAAGTAATTACTTTCTGACGCATTTCTGAATTCGATTTTGTTCAGAAAAGCATAAAATTGGCAAATGTTCTTATCGAGAAACAATGTAATGGAATGGCGTTTTCCATTTGTTTTTTTAAATGAATATACTTTTCAGAAAATACTGACAAAATTGGCGTTTTGAATCAAATTTCCAGACGTAATAGCACGGAAAAGATAAAAACCTGTCATCACGTGACAAAAATCACTTATACCTCGTAGTCCAGTAGAAATAGCATTTTACCTTACAAAAATTCGGGTAGTTCTGATTTTTGGGTATGTTGTAAATGTTGACCCTCTAATAAAAAAACCAAGTTTTCGACCTTCTAGACTTTGTGCGTTTTTCACAATATTGAAAAAAACAATATTTTTCGGCACCTTTTTTGATTTTTCTTAAATAACTCAATTTTAATGCATTTTACAGAAAAAGCACTATTACCATTTTGTAGAACATAAAATTCTCTACAACATGCAGTATTCATGTTTGTAAATTGTCCAAATAGGGGGTAAGATACGGAGCCGGGAAAAGCGTTAAATTTGGAAAAAATGTAAAAATCCACAAATGACATTAATTTTTGCTTAATAACCCACTTTTAGTGCATTTTAGAAACAAAATTGTCATAATCAACTTTTTAGAGCATGAGATAGTCGATAGTTTCATTTATTATAGGTTGACCCTCTAATAAAAAAACCAAGTTTTCGATCTTCTAGACCTTGTGCGTTATTGCAATATTGTAAAAACCAATATTTTTCGAGACTTTTTTTGATTTTTCTTAAATAACTCAATTTTAGTGCATTTTACAGAAAAAGCACTTTCGCTATTTTGTAGAGCATAAAATTCTCTACAACATGCAGCATTCAGATTTGTAAATTGTCCAAATAGGGGGTAATCTACGGAGCCGGGAAAATAGGGTAAAATTTGCAAAAATCCACTAAAAACGTAAGTTTTTGCTTAATAACCTACTTTTAGTGCGTTTTAGAGACAAAAGCACTTTCACCATTTTGTAGAGCATAAAATTCTCTACAACATGCAGTATTAATGTTTGTAAATCGTCCAAATAGGGGATAAGATATGGAACCGGGAAAATAGGGTTAAATTTGGAAAAAATGTAAAACCCTATTTTCCCGACTCCGTATCTTACCCCCTATTTGGACAATTTACAAACCTGGATGCTGCATGTAGTAGAGAATTTTATGCTCTACAAAATGGTGAAAGTGATTTTGTCTCTAAAACGCACTAAAAGTAGGTTATTAAGCAAAAACTAACGGCATTTGTGGATTTTTACATTTTTTCCAAATTTAACCCTATTTTCCCGGTTGCGTATATTACCCCTATTTGGACGATTTACAAATCTGAATACTGCATGTTGTAGAGAATTTTATTCTCTAAAAAATGGTGAAAGTGCTTTTTGTGTAAAATGCACTAAAATTGAGTTATTTAAGAAACAAAAAAAGTGTCGAAAAATTTGGTTTTTTCAATATTGTGAAAAACGCACAAGGTCTAGAAGATCGAAAACTTGGTTTTTTTATTAGAGGGTCAACCTATAACAAATGAAACTATGGACTATCTTATGCTCTAAAAAGTTGATTATGACAATTTTGTTTCTAAAATGTACTAAAAGTGGGTTATTAGGCAAAAACTAACGTCATTTGTGGATTTTTACATTTTTTCCAAATTTAACCCTTTTCCCGGCTCCGTATCTTACCCCCTATTTGGACAATTTACAAACATGAATACTGCATGTTGTACAGAATTGTATGCTCTACAAAATGGTGGAAGTGTTTTTGTCTCTAAAACGCACTAAAAGTAGGTTATTAAGCAAAAACTAACGTCATTTGTAGATTTTTGCATTTTTTGCAAATTTTACCCTATTTTCCCGGCTCCGTATCTTACCCCCTATTTGGACAATTTACAAATCTGAATACTGCATGTTGTAGAGAATTTTATGTTCTACAAAATGGTAACAGTGCTTTTTCTGTAAAATGCATTAAAATTGAGTTATTTAAGAAAAATCAAAAAAGGTGCCGAAAAATATTGGGTTTTTCAATATTGTGAAAAACGCACAAGGTCTAGAAGGTCGAAAACTTGGTTTTTTTATTAGAGGGTCAACCTTTACAGCATACCCAAAAATCAGAACTACCCGAATTTTTGTAAGGCAAGGCCCTTTTTTGCGCTATTTCTACTGGACTATCGATAAGTAATTCATTTATCAAAAAATGGAAAACACTACTCGCTTCTAAATCGCTTCAAGAGTCAAATCTGTCAATTTTATGTATTTGCAGTTAAAAATGAGTCAAAAAATGTTGCAGAGAGTTTCGTGTTGTTGAGAACTACTTAAGGTATATTTCCACTGATTCTGAATAGTATGTGATAGTGACAGTGATGATTTTTTTTTTTTCAAAGACTGAAAAAAATATTTTAATCTCTCAAATATTCTGAATCTGACGATGCAATTACAAAGTTTCAACAAGTAAAAATCTAGAGATTTATACGGGGCGGAGGCCCGTACCTGGCTCGTGGGCCCGTTAATTTTTTTTTACCCGATCCGGCCCGTTTGTTTCGTCCATCGGCCCGGCCCGTTAAAAATTTTCTCCTAATTCTGCCGGCCCGGCCCGTTAAAAATTTTCTCCTAATTCTGCCGGCACGGCTCGTTTGAAAGTTTGCTCTCATTTTGACGGGCTGGGCCGGCCACGGTTCTCGGGCCAAGCCCACCTCTACTCTGAAGTCAGATGAGTAGATGTCGATTTGATGGTGATCCCGTATAAATTTCATCAGGATGCAAAAATGGTGCGCTTGACATTTTTTTGTTTTTGTTTTTTTAAGTTCTTTACCTTTCGTAAAGATTTAATAATCGCTACGAGATTTGAAGGATGATATGATGTTAAGGTACAGAAGCCTACTTTATGTTTTAATAATAGCCATCATATTGTATATACATATACATATATATATATATATATATATATATATATAACCATAAATGAAACATTAACATAACACCAACTTAAACCATGAAATAATTAAGTATGAAATAATTAGTTGACAATGAAAGATTCCCCAACACACTTAATATGGAATCAAAAAACATTGAAAGAATAAGAAATTAAATAAAAATTGAATCAATGGAATTAAATGAATTAAATGAAATGAAATGTGTGGAATTTAGACAGAATTATCAAGTCCCAATTGCCTAAATACCACAAATAAAATGAGATGTTTCATCTTCATATTAGCCAAACATTGCTAAAAAATATGATATTGGGACAACATCTCAAATACAATGATTCAAATCAGTGATAAAATAAAAAATAAAATACAATATAAAAAAGGAAAGAAACCATACAATAAAAAAAAAAAATCCATAAAGATGAATAAAGATATAAATAAGATATCTTGCAGTTCATGAACCATCATGAAAACTCCAACATGACTGGGGAATGAATTGCATAAAAAATCATATCATGTTGCCAATTTTAGAAATATAAATTGCTTTGCAATGATGCCAGAAATAATGTTAAAATATAATGGATTATAAAATAAACAGGAACATTAGTGCTGCCATCTATTAGTAGAAAAAAAAATGGATATAATCTGAATCGAAGGAATAGGATGGAAATAAATGTTTCATAAATAAACCAAATTACTAACATAATTGATACCAATTAGTTAAATAATAAATAAATGAGATTAATTAATAAATAGAAAATCAAATTACATTAAAGGATGTATTAATGTATAATACTATGTTATAAATAAGTATTAAGATGTAAAAATTAATAATAAAAAACAACTTAAAATAGTGCTGCCCTCTAGTGGTAAAAGTAAATATAAAGTATGGATGGAAGTTAGTTTTTAACAATTAAACCAAATTACTATCTTAATGATATCCATTAGTTAAATAATAAATAAATGAAATTAATTAATAAATAGAAAGTTGAATAATATCTAAGTAATGGATGTATAAATTAATAATACTATGTTATAAATAAGTAGTAATATGGAAAAATTAATAATTAATGCAACATTAAAAATGTACCATTAAATGTCAACAACAATTAAATAACTGTACTAAAAATGCAACATCATTTAAAATAAATTAAATTAAAATACTAAAGATTTGAATTAAGAATCAAAGAATTTAAAATTAATATTGAGTAAATATTGAAATGAATTAGTCACAAAAATGTGGCTTTAAACAAAGTTAAATTAAATAAAAACACTAAATAAAATTAAAACATATTATATCAACACTGTATAAAAGTAAACATTATCTTAGAAGTAGATATGATATTGTCCACCAAAGGTATTAATCCAAATCATTAGATCAAATACATTTTTAATAATAATGAATATAAATTCATTTAAAATAATTAAATAATGAATAAGTAAATCTAACTAAATTAATATACATAAGAATAACACATCGCAGTCCATTATAAAATGTGTATGATCAAACAATTGTGTAAATCAAAATGCCCCCCCCCTTTTTTTTTTTTTAAATATATAAATTAACCATGCGTATTTTTCCATACAACGCCGCCACACACCTCCTCATATATATATATATATATATATATTATATATATATTGTCTCTCTAAGCTCTATTTTTCGTAAAGAGTTACCAATCGCTACAAAATTTGAACATGATGTTAAAGTAACAGAAGCCTACTTTACGTTTTAATAACAGTCATCATATTGTTCATATTATGTCTCTCTAAGGTCTAAGTTCTACTTTTCGTAAAGATTTACCAATCGCTACGAAATTTGAATATGGTGTTAAGGTACACAAGACTACTTTACGTTTTAATAAAAGTCATCATATTGTGTGTATAGTTTTTTTCTGCCTCTCTAAGCTCTACTTTTTGTAAAGATTTACCAATCGCTACGAAATTTGAAGATTATGTTAAAGTACACAAGACGACTTTACGTTTTAATAAAAGTTATCTTATTGTGTATAGTTTTTTTCTGCCTCTCTAAGCTCTACTTTTTGTAAAGATTTACCAATCGCTACGAAATTTGAAGATTATGTTAAAGTACACAAAGCTACTTTAGGTTTTAAAAATCATCATATCGTGCATAGCTTTTTTTTTGAATTTTTGACACGTTAAATATTTTAATAGAAGGTCATCTTCAAACACTACGTTGTGCCAAATTACTCTCGCTAAAATGCACTAAATATTGTGCAGTAAGTGAATATCATTGCAATAAATTAAGAATTAATAACTTGAAGTGGGTTTTATAATTTCCTTACATATATGTGTAACACATATTTCTGTTAATGCATAGTTGTATTATCTTTTGTTTTGGGGTAGAGTCATAAAATAGCTTTCCTAAACAGCTGCCCCACCAGTGGCCGAGATGTTATGCTTTCAAAACTGGTAGACGAGTACTGGTAGATGGGTTCGAACCTAATCACGTCCGTCAGCCTAATCATTCGGAGTTTTCGAATGATTTTCGAATACCACCACCACCACCACCACCACCACCACCACCACCATCACCACCACCTGAACAGATATTTTTGTACTTGAGGGAGTAGCAGGAATTCTACATTTTACTATGAACTCATATGTGCTTTGCACGAGATAAATATGTCATACATTTAAGAGGTCGTCGAACTTAATCAATAATAAAACTGAATGTTTTATTTCAGAAAGCGAAAGAGTGAACCTTTGAAGATGTACGTACCTGGAATAAAAATGAATTTTCTAATATCAAAATGAGAAGCACGTTTTCCTTTTTCATATAACATTTTTTTATCTCAGAACTACAATATTATATTATCCACGAAATTTGATTAAAAAAAAACAGGTTTTATAATATGTAAGATATTGATATGGAGCTCAAGCTGGTTCAATATTCAGGCCTTTTGTAATCTGTTAGACACATCTGTTTTAGATAAGATTTATCTGTCTACTCAGAGTTCTCTTGAAAGACTCATAACTTCTTTTATCTCCAACTTCTCAATGTTTAACTTTATCTAAAGCATTTTATTAAATATTTTTCTTTTCTCTTTATGCATACAAATGAGGACACTTTTAACATAAATTCAAACGCGTTTTCTATATTTATATATTATTATGACCTATGTTTTAAATCTAGTCCTTTGATTACGGGTCATGACTGACCATTTTTTTTATATTCAGTCGTACCACAATTTAAAAAAAAAATTATTTGTGGTAGATTTCTTTTGAAAAAATCTTAGTATTAGTGCATGGTAGAAATTATTTTTTAAAAAGTTTTACAACGTGTCATATATGTCCCGAAGCTTATTCAAAGGGTTAATAAAGAGTAATATAATTTATTTGGCGTCAAAATTATATACACAGGATGTAAAATGTCTAAGTTACGCAGTTATTTAATTTATAATCAGATGCAGCTACAGTTGTAAAAGTAGTATCTACATACCGGAAATTGAGTGTGCACTACACAATGAGACCACTCACAGAGCCTCCAACGGCAAATTATCCAACTTAGGAATTCTATCTCGAAAATTAATGGGGATATAAATAAAAAAGTCAATTAGAGCGATTTTCAACATCGCGAAAAGTGTGAATTTGAATTTGAACGATTCCTGTCTATATTTACGTTAGAGAAGATATAAAAAGGGGGATAAAAAAAGTCTCGGGTTTAGAAAAAACAACTTATTAAGTCAGAATAAACATAATTTAATTGTCTGTGCTCAAACTGGCCACCGTTGGTTGTAAATCTTGCGTTCTTGCACATATTCAATGGCGCAAATTGACATCTTCACTGTTCGCATTCAGTTAATATTATTCAGGCACTTTGACTGCTCTTTTTCTACTAAACAGATGACGCTGAACAGCTTTTTTCTTATTTTTTCCTCTTTATTCTTACTTAGAATAGCTATGTTCCGCATTCCATTAGGGGTGCTGCAAGTCGTCTGATTCTGTAGCGCATAGTCCCCTATCTATATGTAGACACCATTTTTATAACTGTCCCAGGGTTCTACAACTTCTACTCAGAAAGATGTTCTGCATGCTTAGAAAAATAAAACAGTAAAAATCCCATTCTACTACGATAAAAATCCACCGAGTTAAGATAATTTGAAATTTGTGAAAGTTCGAAACTTTGCGGCACTAAAAAAGAACAGACGATTTTCTAGTACCAGGAAATTCTAAAATTTCTTATAATTCACGGTATCGGAAGTCGGTGTAAGTATCAGTTTAATACAATGTTTAATAAATATTGCAGGAAGTCTGGTAGCATTTTACAGAGAGCATACTATGTTTTTTAATATTTAACCTTTTCAGGCACAAGGTACTTCTGTTACTAAAATGTTGAAATTATTGATTGACACCAGGATTTACGATCAAATTTATTTTTAAATAAGTAAAAGCTTTTCTTCACGTACATTACAAAAGAGATAGTTTTACATAAAAATACTGGTGACATGGGGGATTTGGTGATAAAAATTAAAAGGGACAGAATTTAACCCACTATGCCGGAAAGGGTTAAAGGAATAAGCTCGATAGTCCAAGGCTCACAAATGGTCCGCTTTTTTAATACCGGTAATTTCTTAGGAAGATTTTATTTTTCGATTTTTCTTCCAAATTTTCCAGAAACCACCTTCGGAGGTAAATTTTTGCGGAAATGTTGTAGAAACCTACCATGAAATTTTCTGTTAAAAAATATTGGTATTCCGTTAGCGGACCATTTGGGTGCCCTGTATAGTCCAATGTGACTTAACGAGATGACTTTTAAAATTTTCCGTGATTGGGGCACACTATCCAATAGTGTGAGTCTTGAAGGTGCTGCTGTTGTTGCCTCTTCCGCGAGTACAAGTGATCGTTGCTCCCTGTCAGCAGATCCAGGGTTTAAATTCGTAGTGCAAAAAATGACTATAGTAGCCTTAATTAACCCACTAACCAATGCACAGGGTTACGAAAACTGAACAGCGCCCTAGGCACAAAATTCTCTTGTATGTTTTTGTCAAAAATCCTCCACAAAGTTTCGTAAATCATTCGAAAGGTCTTTCTTTTTCAAACTTTGTGGTCATCAACAAAAGAAAGAGGAGGTGACAAATCTTTCAGCGATGTTCATAAAGAAAACCTCTGACCTTTAGACAAGCTAGGAGGGCTAAAAACATCTACAAGAGCAAATGGCCACATGAAAAATAGCGCCTTACCGCACGACAAGTACAGATTAGAAAAGTACCGCTTAGAAAAATACCGCTTGGTGTGTTTTAACTTTTAGTCAGACCCTGTCTGGATCCTTGCTTGCTTGGAATGTAAACGTACTGTCGTAAAATAAATAATAAAAAGCGAATGACCCAGGAAGTGAGAAGCTTCCGATCAGACAAATTATTATGTATTTGAAACATCTGTCACCATCTTGTGTGATCTTCCGGTTCAATGCTATGTGCGTTAGAACAATGTTAGCTTGTGTCTTTTAAATTGATACATTGAAATGATAAGGCTGTAGGTCATATACAGGGTTAGTATAAATGAATGATCGATTTAAAAATTATATATATTTACAAAACTCTTACACATATTATAATAAATAATATATGAAAATAAAGAAAAACATTCCAAGATTTTTTTTTTCAGTTACAAATAATGTTTCGATGTCTGAACCTATCGTAACACGCACTGTCAGAAATGGATACTCAAATTACACGAAATTTTCTTCGTTTTTAATGAAACTGTTTCCTGGGAAATGCTCCGAGCGAATATTTCGTCAAATCGAGTAAATTTGTATCCTCAAATAAGTGAGGAAATTAATTTCGTCAAATTGATTGTTCGAAAGTGTAAAAAAAGGCCGATGGCGCCATTTGTTGACAATTTTAGAAGCACCTGTAATTGACAGGGGAAATTTTTTTACATCGCTTTGCTCGAGTCTTCAAGGGGATTCGAACGCGCAACCTTTGGCGTGGAAGACTAACGCTCTGCCTGCTTCTCCAGCGAGACCTTGTGTGAATTTGATTTTAAATGTATTTACGTTATGTTGATGTGTGTTTATATTTTTAAAAGGTAGACTGTATTTTTACCGGTGCTGTTATAATTTCTGCATGTTTTAATTAATAAGTCTAGATTATTATTATAGTTTTTATATGGTTAATAAATAATTAGAATATGGCTTGATTAATATAATTTATTAGAGAAATTTACTTTGTTCAATGAATAATTAGAATATGGTCTAGTTAATTTATTGGTCAGAAATAATAAGTTTTGAAGTGCATATTGGAGGAGAGTTAATCAGTTTTAGATTTTGGTTAAGATTTTAACACGTTACTGTTTATAGAGAGGAAAGGGATCAGTTATGCATATTTTAAATTTCATTGTTATATATGAATATATGTCATATGAATATATTTCTTAAATAAAAAAGAGCTCCTGATTTTTTTTTTTTTTTTCGAACGATTTTGTAACAACAAAAATAATCTGGTCGTGAATGGGCAAACAGTTTCGTCAAATATTTGAGTTTCCATTTCATTAAAAATCACTTAATTTTGAGACGAAATGATTGTCAAAATTGATGAAATATAGCTCAACAATTGCTGGATTGTCAAAAGTGAGAGTTTTATTTTTGACAGTGAGGAAGCAGTTTCGTCAGATATTTGAGGTTTCGCGTCAAAAACCACGTGACTCTGTGACGAAATGATATTGTCAAAAATAACGAAATGAAGCTTAAGGATTGCTGAATCTTCAAAATTGAGTGTTTTATTTCTGAGAGTGCGACAAACATCTAATCTCTAATTAAGTTCGTTTCACGAATTTCACAGTTTTATACGGTCAACGATTCTTAATGCATCACTGATGCGTTCTTTTAGTTCTTTGAGTGTTTTCTGAAAGTCACCCGCACGTCCAATCCAGTACGGAAACGAAAAAAAAAATATTTTGATATATAACTTATTATAATATGTGCAATAGTTTTGAAAATATATTTGTTTTAAATACAGACATTTGTTTCTCCTAACTCTGTAAATTTAACGTAACTTGTGAATGGGACAAAAAGATACATACGTTAAAATATTTTTCATGCATGGTATTTCAGTGAGAGCTTGGTAAAAAAAAAACTTTCTCTATATGGAGGCATCTTAAAATTAATTTAACGAACGGTATAGGACCATATTTTACAGTTAGATTTTTGAAAATATTTGAATTCAATGAAAAACGAGAACGAAAAATCTGGCATATATTGGGAAACACTTTCCAACACTAACAGAATATTATTAAAAAAATTCATCTATTTTATCTATAAAATGCAAATGGGAATTTCGTTCCGGACACATAACTTCAGTTCTGTTGAATAGATTTTGATAGGACTTGAAGTGTTAGATAATTTTTGAGGGAATGTTTTAGTATATGACACATAATTTTACGTTGCTTAGTTATAAAAGTAATTTGAAAATTTTATAATTAGATGAATCTTTTTATGAATGATTAGAGTTTTTAAAAGATTCAACTGAAGGGATTTCCATGGACATCGCACTGTTAGTTAGATACTTTTTCAGGGAAAATTTTATCATATAATATATATTTCTACAACGCTTATGGAATTATTGGGGAGAAGAGAACCCGCTTATGAAAGATTAGCCTTTAAAAAAAGTTCTACTGGGCGGAATTTGATGAGACTAGAATAAATACAAGCATAGCGCAAGACCAATCCTGTTGGATATTCATAGTCGAAATTGGACAAACATGTATATTTATATTCATAACTTCTGCTGGGATGAAAAGCTCATATTGTTTGTAGGGGCTCTTTGTATCCCAGGAATTTAGGTGTATCCTAGACTTAAAATTAAGAATATAATAAAAGAAAAAAAAAACAGAAATAAGTTTAAGAATTAATTTGTAAACGACATCAAAGTAACGATGTTCATAATTATGTATTATGTTAAATAAAATCATCAATGTAATGCTAAAATGTAATATAATAATGTTGTCGCTATAAATAGTAGCACAACTTACAATAAATATTAACTGTAATGACATTCTTAATT
This sequence comes from Maratus michaelseni, assembly GCA_963931845.1. Lineage (NCBI taxonomy): Eukaryota > Metazoa > Arthropoda > Arachnida > Araneae > Salticidae > Maratus > Maratus michaelseni. The sequence continues at coordinate 303,809,965 of OZ007595.1, forward strand.
TTTCTCATTACTGTATATAAATTGTCTTTACAATATGTAAATAAATATTATGTTAGTAATTTAAGTGTTATTATTTTAGTCTAATGTGATGATCAGTCTTCTTAAATAATTAATTTGCATTGCGTATAGATATACATAAATTTTAGATAGTCTATATTTACAAGTTGTAAATTTCCAACTGGACGAAAAATGTCCGGGCCAGGATTCGAACCTGGGATCGCTTGGCTGAAGCCACCACGCTCTACCACTGAGCTATCCCGGTCGAATCTGGAGGGCATAATTCATCCAGTTAACCTTATTGATCAAAGCATCTGGTCTGATACCTGCGATCTTTTCTGTTGAGCTGATTAAAATATCACACCAGATGCTTTGATCAATAAGGTTAACTGGATGAATTATGCCCTCCAGATTCGACCGGGATAGCTCAGTGGTAGAGCGTGGCGGCTTCAGCCAAGCGATCCCAGGTTCGAATCCTGGCCCGGACATTTTTCGTCCAGTTGGAAATTTACAACTTGTATGATTGCTTTACCAATTTGAAATAATTGTGTTAAAAAATAATCTAGTCTATATTTAACTAATTAAATTTTTTCTTTTAAAGCTCTTTTCGTAAAAATAACACAACGTAATGTATTTTCTTTTAAAGTAAATTAAATTAAGGAATCTGAATTTAACGATTATTAATAATTATTTTCAGGTAAATTTATTTTCCAAATTGTCTTGCTCAGAAATCTGTAATCTATATGTTTCTTTGGTATTTTCTATGTATAACTTATATGCAACCAAATTAACTATATTTCTGCTTCCTTTATCTTGTGTGATTTAAGATAAATCGTAATCTAATTTGATCACAGACTCTTCACTCCAACAACTTCATAAATAAAGGTTGGTGAATTTCCACTCAATTGAAACTGAGATACAGTTATAGTGTTCATCGCAGAAAACCCAGCATAAGAATGCTTCCTACTTAGTGATAAAAAATAAATTGAATCAGTGTAGTATTCCCAAACGAACCACATGCATGTGTAGTTTGGTGCAATTGCATCCCATAGATGCTGTGTTACAGCGATTACCAACAGAGGAAAACACAAGGTAATAGCGGTAACTGCTATAATAAGACATACACAAAATCTCTGCACCCTGATTTGTGTGTTATTCTTCTTGCCACCGCCCCACAGTGGGGCGTTTTGAGGATCTAGGTGGACAAAATTATTGCGTTGAAGTTTAATTAGGTTTTTGCTGGGTTCTCGAATCTATCAGTAATAAAATAATCAAACAATGATAAATATTTGGCTTTTTTAATAATTTATATTATTATTATTATTATTATTATTATTATTATTATTATTATTTATATTATTATTATTTATTTGTATTATAATTTTGTAATTTCCTTGAAACTACACATGTATTCAAAGTTTCAGCTCAATCGGATAATTAAAAGTGGTTTAAAATTGACTTGCAATATTTGAATTAAACACTCAAACACACACTTCAAGTTAATATAACTTAATGATTCACAAATTTTCGCAGGAGCTTTCTTAAGTTTCCAATACTTTAGGAATGGTACTTTGATTTAAAAAAATGCTTATTTCTTAATAATGCTTAATACTGTATTAAAATTCAAGATGAAGTTTGTAAACAAGATGGCGCGTATTTTCAAACACCAATAGGTTAAATCTTGTGACAAACATGTGACATATGTCCAGTAAACTCCTGCTTTCAAATAAAACAGAAAAGTCACGACTTGCTTTCGAACTTGCAGAAAAATAATGCAACTGTTGAAACTCCCTCCAACCAACTGCCTTCTTTACGGTCGAAGTTTATCCAAACATCGGATTTTTTCGACAAAACTACGTCAAAGACCAGTGGCGTAGCGTCAGGGGGGGCACGATCATTTTACTACCAGTATAATTATATACTACATTTAGCCTTATTTAATCTTTGAACGGTATGAATTAAATATGACCAAATATAGTATATAAAAATACTGGTAGTAAAGTGATCCGCGCCCCCCTTGACGCTAAGCCTCTGTCAAAGACACAGCTATCTCATAAACTATTCAACCTAGGAACATGAAATTTCGGACACACACGAAAAAAAATGGCTTTTAGAATTTCAAAACAGATATTTGTTCACCCTTTCATTTAACAGACGATATTCCATTATTAACATTTTTCCTTTGTATATATATTTTTTTCAAACAATGGAGTGATTTCGTTGCTATTTTTAGAGAAACGTCATTAAAAGTCACAGAAAAGAAATTTAATATCTCGGAAACTAATTCAAATTTTGAAATTGTGAGAGCTTATTCGTCACTACCATATCAAACTATCGAATGTGTAAAAATGCATTTTTCATTACTTTTAAAAATTGGTCAATTTTCATCACTAAATTTTATTAGAATTCTTCGCCTAGTAAGAATATTAATAAAATTTCTTTGAAGAACAGGGTTGGCTGTTTGGCCTTTCTTTTGTAATCAGAGATACCGAATTAATACCGGAAATTTTGAACGAGAAAATATTTACTTTAAGTAATCCCGAAATACTGTCATTAAATAAAGCAAAAATTTCTATTTGAAGTTTCTGGCGTGGATTTGGAATTTCTTAATAAAAAATGAGGTCAAACTGGAGAAAATTTAGTGGTGAAAATCGGTCCATTTTTAAAAGTAATGAAAAATGCATTTTTTTCACATTCGATAGTTTGACGCGGTAGCGAAGCGACGATATGATATTCCTGGATCCACGCGGATAGCTAATTTTAATTTCATCGCCGTGTGTTCAATATTCTAGGAAGAGTAGTTGTGAAATACAAACAGACAGTCAGACTTTAATATAATAGATTCTCTACTAAATATGGAGTTTAAACATTGTTTCAATGTATTCAAAACTCTGTAATCAGTAACTGAAAAAAAATGAAACATTTTCTAAAGAGACAGGGTTGATTCATTACTTAGACGGCAGTTAAAGATGTTTGTTTTGTTTGTGAAGAGTTACTGGGTAGTAAAAATAATTTTTCAATCATGCGTGGGTTTTTGGAGTGTTTGTTTTGAAAGCGAGGAAGAAAATTAAAAACATTATACAGTTAACTCATAAGTAGGAAAATAGGCTACACTGTTTGTTTTTTTCACTTATATTGGAAAATATTTTTCAACTGTTGATAACTTGTAGCATTATATTGGGTTGTTCAGCGTGTTCTTTCCGTTTGGACAAAGCGATTCGTACCGGAAAATTCTGCCCGTCAATTATTAGACATTAGATATCGGAATAAATGTCTAATAATTAAATGATAGAATTTTCCGGTACGAACCAACTTTCCCAAACAGAAAGAACTTTCCGAACAAACCAATAGATTTTACGGTACCTTTTTTTTTGGTTCTGTAGTAGAATTTATCATGATTATAATATCTTTGAAATAATATAAAGCCGACGCACAGTGTGCTGAAACGACTTCCAGAATCCGAAAATTGGTGGCAGCAAAAAAAAAAAAAAAAAAAAAAAAAAAAAAAAACACTGTTCTTGAAAATGCTTTTTTAAATTTCGAAAATATATTGGTTTCTAAGGTTTCTGAAGATAGAGAACGTTTTCAGAGTCATGGGTATCTCAGAATAGGTTATTGTACATTTGCGTTCGCGGTTATATTATATTTTCCTAGATTAAGAAACATTTGTTTTTATACACTCTTTTATTAGGTGCGTGCGTATTATATAAATACGTAGCACATGCAGCTGTCGTCTGGTACGTTCGTCTGTCCGCATATAACAACGCAAAAGTAACAACGCAAATTTAATATATACGTATATTCGCGGTAGAATTTTGTCGCGTTATTTCAAATTTTATGAAAATCGAATCCAAACTTAAAAAGATATTAATAAAAGATTTCTTCATTCTATTAAATCCTATCATGCGTAATTAATTCAATGCTATCCCATGGTAGAGTAATGATTTTAGGTTGCTATGGTGATTACGTCATAATTAATTGTTTGTAAAAGTGCATTGAAGCTTAATTTCATACGAACACACCTCATTTGTCACGTTTGACGTACAATTTCCAACTTGTTTAACTTAACTTGGTTTTTGAGTGTAAAGATGGAATTTTGTAATCGATTTTTCATCCGCTTCCTGATAGGCTAGAAACATAAAAATTATGTTTACAGGTGTGTTTCCGATGACAATACAACATTGTAACGTTTTCAGAACTCAATTATAAATTCATACATTAGCCCGCCTCAGGTGATAAATCGCCAAATATTCTATGTAACTCATAGAGTTGTTTACGAGTTGAAACAACAATAGGTTTACTTATGCGCCAATTCACGATCTTCAAAATATGCCAAATGGCTGTGAAACTGAAACAATCAAACATTTTTAGAAAATAAACTATAAATGAAAATTAAAGAATGCAATATTAAATAAAATTCGCTTTTGTCATTTAATAGTTTAATATTAATTCATTTACGATTATATGTTCAGAAATTAATTTAGAAAAAATGAAAAGATAGTTTTAATAATGCTTCATTTTTTTTCTTTCCTGTTACCTTATCTTAACAAAGAAACAGAGTAAAAATTAAATATTTTTTAATAAATTCACTTGCTTACGCCCTTTATCAGGCATAATCGAGTTCAGTGCCCACGTCAAATGTTTTGTGACGGGAATATATCGGAAAAAATCCCTGACGGCTCGGTCTACAGGCAGAGGTAGATTTTGAAGACGCAGACCATGGGCACCTGTTTATTGGGAATTTCAGAAGAAATAACCTGCCACGATGTGACACTTGGGAACGCCCACTTAGAAATCTAACTGTGTCTGTAGGCGGAGCTGGCAAGGTTTTTTTTTTTTTTTTTGCTGTAAGTGTTGGTCATGTATAAAACTTGTCAACATAAAAGTTGTAGATAATATTAAGATGATTCATAATAAATTTAAGCAAATTTGATATATTGTGAATTGACAAAGTTATGAACTTTTTTCTTCTTAAACCCCGATTTTTTCACCCTTTGAGGCCATTTTTAATGATATTAAAAATCTGTCATACATAAATGTTCGGCCCTTTTCCTAGAAGTACTAATAACATCTGTAATACGGATAATAATAAAAACGGATTCGATATGTATCATAATTAAGAAGTTATGGGTTTTTTTCTGTTTTCACAAAAAGCCCCCCCCCCCTCCTCGTTCGATTTTTCCCATTAACCAGATTTTATATCCCTTGATTTTATGTATCAGTTTGAAAGAGGTTTGAGCAGAGTTATTGCAGATATCGTGTCCATAAAAAAGTGATATGGATAGATAGATAGATAGATAGATAAAGTTTTGAACTGGGGGTGGTTTTGGGTTCTGGGAGTCATGATCGGCGTAGATCTGCAAAAATTTTCCAGAAATTCCAACATAGGGGAGAATGTAATAGATAGTATTCCTTAGGAAATCTACCTAAAACATCAATTGCAGACGTGAAATTAGATGTGATTTTAAAGATAAACATAAATGAATGTTTAAATATATATATATATATATAAAACTTTAAGTAAAATTTAACCATTGAAACATAAGAAACTGACCACATACACTGAAATCCCGATACCAAAGAGCCCTGTCAATTTACAAATTAAAATTGTAGTCCTAATAAATGTAACATTATTAATTCAATATATATATATATATATATATATATATATATATATATACTTTTATACTTATTTTATAGTGTGTACATTTTTCGATATTCTAAATCTGAAAGGAATAAGAAAGTAATTAAATAATCAAAGGTTATTATAATTTATAATTACCATAAAACTTTTGACCACCGTATATTTCACAATCCCAGGCCTCCCACTTGGTCCATTTTTTGAATACCACTTTTTTCTAAGAAAAATCTTCTTTTTAGATGTTTTTTACACATTTTGTAAACACCAACAAGGAAGTAAATTTTTGTTGTGAACATTATAAAACCCTCACACGAAAAATTTTCTTCAGAAATACCTGTATTAAAAAAGCTAGTCTGTCGGAGTTCTGCAACGGTTAATTAACATTTTAAATAAACAAATTAAAACTTTTCTGCTAATATATGCGGAGGTAACGGCTGTATTGTAATTCAATTTATGTCAGTCAGGGATAGTATTGCGAAATTTGGCGGATTTTTTATTCGAAAATTTTGAATTTTTTCCAGAAAGTTAAAATAATCATTTTTGCTTCGTTTTATGTATTGGAAAGTAATATGTGAATAAATTAAATTAAAATTAATATTAAAAAAATTCTGGTATGAACGGAATTTTTTAATAAAAAATCCATTAGATTTGGTAAACACCGGTCAGGCATACTAGAAATTTGTTTTAACTCATTAATAGGCGGTGGTATATTAATTTTGTCACTAATTTTAATCCTTAAATGCCACAATGGCACCAGCATTTTGGAATAAAATTTTGCTTTTATAATGTGCATGATGTAAAGTTTTTACTTATTTCCAAACAAATTTATTCTTAAACGCTGGTGTCATTCAATCAATTCAATCAATCAGTTAGGAACGGAAGTATTTTTTTCTCTGAAATGGTTAAGTTTCATTTAGAAATGTAGAATTTAACACTAGAACCACCACGAACCGTCATTTTGACGGTTACCAAATGAATATATTCCGATTCGAACCAGAAATTTCTTTTTAAAGTAAATTAAATATAAAACTCACAGAAATACGTTAAATGAATAAGTTGAGTAGTTTTAAATAAAATTTCTGGTGTGAAATAGTTTTAAAAAACTTGAGTAAAATTTCCGGTAGTTCTAGTCTGAAGATGTAAGAAATCTTTTGTAAAGAGCAATTTTCTGACTCAAACAGTTTTAAATCCAAGTTGCTTTTCATTGGCGAGAACTGCGAAAAACTGTTGTGATCGGAAACGGTGAGTCATTGTTTCTCTGCCTTGTTCTTATACAGTAGTGTAAGGTTCGTTTGAAGAACTTCTTTCTCTCTGACCCAAGCCTAATTTTGAATAGCACGGAACAAGGAGATTCTGATGTGTGGAGGCGATGAAAATACTGTTAGTTTGAAAGATAGAATTGATTTTCTGTCTACAGACACGAGCCAGACGTGAGACTAGGAGCCACGTGCTTTTTGTTTACGTCAGTGAAATTTATTCTAGATCTCAGCACACGATTTCTAAAGGAAAAAACATGCGTTCGCGTTTGCTGAATGTATCTTCATGTTCCGCGCTTCTTATATTAATTTGACCTTGTAGTTTTCTACAGGTGATGATACGAATAATAATGATGATGATAAACGATAACTTTATCTATACAGGGTGTTACCTGAGATGATGGTGTGAAGAGAAATGTAAGGGATGATTAAATTAAAATTTATAAGCTAATTTATAAGCATGACGCTTTATTATTTTTGTGCTTATTATAATAAGGAATTAATGAACTTTAACAGGAAACATGTCAACAATTAGTAATTTGATCGGCACCAAATGAAAATATGTTGACTCGAACCAGAAATACAATAAATGAAATAAAAATCACACAAAAATTAGTTAAATAAAAAAATTAAATAGTTCTAAATAAAAATTCTGATATGAAATTTTTCTTATAAAACTTCCCGGTATCTCCAGAGCACAGAGTAGCTCCCTACTCAGGGTTCGTACGGCTTCTGGAATTTTGCGACGAGGAAATTCTTCGGTACCAGTATTTTCTTACAGAAAATTTCTCCTTAAATGAAGACAGAGTATCGCGAATTTAACCTAGATTTCTTTTTCTATAAAGAAAATACTGGTGAAGCTCCTGGAAAATTCCCTGATCCGTACGAACCCTGCTACTCTGTGGTTTAGTGTTAAAACTAGGATGTTATTTTTGGGGAAAACTGTAGTTGCGGCTTCAATAAAATCAGTTTGAATTTAAGTAAAATAATGTTCGTATGTATTTCGCTATTTGAAAAACTTTATTTCTTCCAATAATCAGAGTTTTATTTATTATTAATGTTTTTAGTCAATGTACAATATTGCTGAACAATCCAGTGCATAGAAGGTTTGAAAAGTATCAAATAATATCGACTGTTATTACACATGTTTTATTCATTGCAACAAAGGTAGTATAAAAAACTGCTCTAAATTCAAGGTTAGATTGTGCTTCATACTTTATAAATGAACAAGAACTTGAAAATCGCTTAAGAAGGACTGCAGTTTATATTTCAATGTCAAGCTATTTATTTTTCATTTCTCTAAATCTCACAAATGAATTATCACCACATATATAAGATTAACAGAGACTGTGAGTAATATATTAATCTGACACTCAATCTCTTTTTGTCAGTAAAGTGCTATTCGTATTCAATTATTCGCCGTCTTTAAATCTTACTTCTTATAATAGACAGAGTTTATTTACAAAGCATTTAGTAAATTGTAATATGGCTGATCAATTCAGTGCATAGAAGGTTTGAAATTTTCAAATATTGTCAAATGTTATTACACATGTTTAATTCATTGTAACATAGGTAGTATAACAAGTCGCTCTAAATTCAAGGCTAGATTGTGCTTCATCTTTTATAAATGAACAAGAACTTGAAAACCGCTTAAGAAGGGCTTCAGTATATATTTCAATGTCAAGAGATTTATTTTTCATTTCTCTAAATCTCTAAAATGAATTATCACCACAAACATAAGCTTAACAGCAACTCTGAGTGATATCATAATATTCTGACAGGCATTCGTTTTTCATTTATTATTATTTTTCTTTTACTTGGTAAATAAAAAATAGAGAATGAAAATAAAAGGATAGGTTAATTTTTTGTTTTGTTTTCTTTCTTTCTCCTGGACGAATATGGCGAATCAACTTACTCAGACATATAAATATATTTAATATACAGAGTGAAAATAACACAATCAAGTTCCGCTTTAACGACACATCCGAGAGAATAAATTATCCACTACAACGAAACTTTTTAGAATTCTCGACAAAATCTATATTTAAACTATTGAAGGAAATTAAAGCTACTGAATAAGAGCTGTCAACTTAGTCAAAAACACTTAACTAATCTTACGGCAGAATTGTTAGAACAGATCCACGTTTTGAAGACTATAGCAACTATGGTTGTTGTCTCGAATTAGCCATATATTTTTTTCACAGAAACATATGATACATACAGGACTTGACAATATTTCTTCCATTACATATATCTTCTTCGGTATACAAGGAGACAACCGAGTTACCGATGATTCATATGACCACACACAATTACCTAACCATGTCACACCCGGGATTCGAACCCAGGGCCTCAGAGTGGCAGACGCCTCCGTTACGGCTTAAAGAAACATATTTAAATCATATTTTAATTTATAATAACTTTGCATTCGCCCCATTGTTGCAAAAGGAAATAAGAATGCGTAAAAATTCCTTTATCGTGAAATTTCAGTATAGCGAATACAGATAATGTTCATTCTAATGGGATTTGGCGTGTATTTTCTTCTTTTGGTTGTTGTTTTCAATGATTCGATTAATAAAAGTGATACTTAACTCTTTTTTATACAGTTTAGATTAAGATTAAGTTACAGGTTAGATTGACTAACGATTAAAATAAGCGGCGTGTTTTGCAATATCCATATCATTGAAGACGGGAAACAAAAAAATATTTTAACATCTCCCGTGGAAAAATAATCTTATTAACCGAAATGCCACAAAAATCAAAATATACTTCATATGGTATTGAAATAAATAATGACATTTCAAATTATAAATTAGGAAAGTTTTTGCTGAAGAGAAAATTTTGCTGCGATCAGAGAAAATAAAACGGATTATATAGCATAGCAAAAGAAACAAAATATGTTAATTTCATGACCAAGTAAAAGACACGAGTTTTGTAAATTTATATGTGTCGTTTCTGTTTTATAAATTATTTCGAATAACTTAAAGGCATACACTGGTGAAAACTTTAGTACACCTGGCTGAAACTAATTTAAAGCAACGGATCAAATTTTGTTCTATTTAATGAAATTTAAAGTGATATATTATTCAATTTTAATTTTAATCAGTGAGACTCTACTGTTTCTAATTTAAAAGAAAATTGAACTGTTGTCAAAAAAAGTTGCTAATTGAAACGTGGGAAGTAAAAGCGAAGTTTTTCATGTCTTTCAATTTTATTCATGAAAGGAATCTTATCCTTTGAAGATCTAGATTAAATGTTATTAAAATATTTACTGACAGCTGGCATAGATAATGAAAAAAAATCAATTTTTTTTTTCAAGTTGTTTAATCATGTTTTCTGAGGGGAAAATGAAGAGTATTAAAATTTGAACAAATGTTCTGTTACGTCGAATTTTTATTTTTATTTTATTTATTTGTTTATTTTTTTCTCTTTGTGTATTTTTCTATGAAAATATGTTTTTATAAATACTCTGTCTCAAGGAAAAAAATGCATTTGCATAATCCTGTAAAACATGACATAAAAAAAACATGTTTTTTTTTCAGCGTAACAAGCAAATTAGTTGATGGGAATTAGCAGTTTAAAGGAAAAATAATCGGCAAACAATGCAGTTCATTTTCATTCAATTTCAATCTGTATTCGATTATTATTATTTTTTAAAATTGAATTTCCATTGCCACGTAATGATATTTAATAACTTCTTTGCATTTTACTATCTGTAGATATGTTTATTACATGATCTGAGAATTATAAAAAATACAGAGAATGAAGGTTTTAGAGAATTTTGTTAAGTATCAGCCAATTTTGATCATGTTGCTATCATGGAACTATGAATAAAATGGAAATTACATATACTCAAAATGGTGAAGATTCCACTGTAACCGCCGAGGCAAATTTCCACCAGTAAATATGAGTAGAAAATTTCGCCTTAATCAAACATCTTATTCATGCATCATTAATAAGGCAAAATTTCTAATATAAAATGATGTTTTTACTGATGGAGTTTGTGCTCCTGTTAGCCAGGCTCTGATCCGGTGTAAACAAACAACGGAAGCCATCTTGTGAAAACATCCTCAGTTATTTCACTCGCAACCGGTACTGTCTCCTCCTCTTAACCCTTTCCGGCACAGACAAATTCTGTTCGTAAAATGAGAAATTACTGACTGACACCGTAATTTACAAACGACTTTTTTACAAAATAAGAACTTTCATTGTAAAACAAAATTTTATTAAAATATTATTGGTACCGTATGCAAGTTTGGAATTATAATTAGGTGTTCCCACTGTGCCGGAAATGGTTGTATAGCTTTATCATTGTTGCTATAATTTTTTTCACCACTAAAATTTAATAGTAAATTTTGCTTTTTAATCGCCAAAATCTGCGATTAATTGAGACATTAATTTATATTAAATTGTAGAGGTTAGATAAAAGCGTAAAAGTTGGCAACTATGTATAGGGAGGATAACTTCATGGAGGACTTTTGATGGGAAAAGCACCCGAATTATCATTCCCGTAAAAGGTAAACCTCGAAAATCTTACACAATCACATTGGCCAGACATCGTTGGTTTTGAGCCCGAGAAAATCACCCCAAACTCCACATTTTGTTGCCAGCATTCAAACTACCGGGCTGACTGAAGAACAGTAAATGAAGTAGACTTTAAATAGAAAGTCCTACTCATTATTTTTAACTTCATATTTGTAGAAAATGAATGAATAATATTTTAGGTCATTTCTTCCGATAATTATTTTTTTAAGTTTTGTGTACTTTGAACATACATCTCTCTTTCCTTTGCCATCGATTATTAATGCCTGAGAATATATTTGCCATTTATTATTGAAGTGCTGGTTTGTTTTTGCCTGTCAGGAAAATTTTACAACGTAAAACACCACAATCAAATTAAATCAAAGTCCAGGGAACACCACCGAATCTAGTAATTAAGCTGCAGGTTGCAAACAAAGATTGAGTGCAATAGTGATTTGTTACATGTTATGTAAGTAGCTAGTTTAATTACTGTTATTTTACATTCAATGTATTTAACTGTCCTGTTGTGGCGCAGACGATTAAGCTCGGTTTCCGTCAAGATCACCGAAAGTGAAGCAGCATCGACTATGGTCAGTGCTTGGGAGTGTGACAACCTTTCTCGACTGCGTGTTCTGTGGAATCGTGTACGTTAATTGGAGCTGGTGCACATAAAATTGGAGCAGGTACACATCTCCAATGTCCTCCCAAGTTTGAAACCGATACCTCTGGGGGTGCCAATCCAGGTGCAGGTCTGTCATTTGGAATTGGTTCAAAATTAGGAGACCAGCTCTAGAAGTCCAACCGCTATTGATGCTCTGGCGCCCCTTCTTTCAGAGAAGTGCCATGACACTTTCTCTGACACGACAACGACAACAACATGTATTTAACATAGCCGCACAAACACAGGATTCCTAGTTTTCAAACCTTTGAATACCACTCTTTCCAAACAGTAATACTGGCTTTATTTAATCGCAAATTTCTGCAATTAAATAAGATATATATTACAATTCGGAAATTGTGGAATGAAACCTGAAAATTTAAGTTGGCAGGATTTTCTTACCAAGCGCATTAAATGGGTTAATTTTAACTGAGAGAGATTTTAAATTATAAAAATGCATTTGATTTCGCATGGAAAAGAATTTTTTAAAATGTTGCTTTCTAGGGCAGTATAAGATTTATTACTTTTAAAACTTTCAGCTGAAAGAGCAATAAATCTTTCTTTTAGAGTATTATTCACTTCTCTATAAAAACTTTTATTAGAAAATATATCAGGTACATTCTATCTTTGTAACTGATTGATCGTTTTTAGAATTAATATTTGAGGGTTTTTTCAAAATTGTATTTTCATGCTTCCAACCGTAAAATGTGTCATGCTTCGTGAATTTTCCTTTACTTTGATTTCAAATGTTGAAACCATTTTAAAAAAGAAAACAAGTCCTTCCGGCTCAGTCGGAAGAGTAAATTGATTTGTTTGTTTTTACTGTTATTATTATTCTAAGGTAGATACATCAAATTTAATGAAACTTAAACAAATTGATCTCATTCTTTCTAAGTTCGCTATTTTGTCGATAAAGAATATTTGAAGTGAAATTTTAAATTAGACCTACCAAATGCGATTGAAAAGACATGAGGTAATTATATGAAAATTGTTGTAATACAGTGTGAAATCATAGTTTCAAAATTGCCCATACGGCTTTAACCCGTCTCTCAAACGAGGTTCGAATCCAAAGTATTCAATGAATGCCATCACAGAAGTTTGTGTGTCTCGGCAAACTAATTATAAGAGCTTCAAACTGGATTAACGACCTCATCCGAGATACTTGTAAGATAAATACACTGTCCGAATTAGGTTCGAATTGGTTCAATATTCGAATGTTATTGTGATGGTACGTTTTGGAAGTTTAGCTTTTGCGTGTCTTTCTAAATGGACTATAAGAGCTACATACTTGCTTAACAAACTCACTCAAAATACTGGCAAAATCAATACACTGTCTTTATCAAGTTCGGATTGGTTCAGAATTTGGAATGTTATCGTGATGGCAAGTTTGCGTTTTTTTTTTTTTTTTTTTTTTTACTTTTGTGTGTCTCTGTAAATGAATTATAAGAACTACACACTTGCTTAATTAACTCATCGAAGATGCTAGTAAAAACAATACACTGTCTTTATTAAATTCGAATTGGTTCAGAATTTCAAATGTTATCGTGATGACAAATTTGCGTTTTTTTTGCTTTTGTGTTTCTTTGTAAATGAATTACAAGAGCTACACACTTGCTTAATTAACTCATCGAAGATGCTAGCAAAAACAGTACACTCTTTCTGATAGGTTAGAATTGGTTCCGTATTTTAAACATTTTCATATGACAAGATTTGTGTTATATGTAGATATATACCAGTATAAACGAAGTGATTGCAATAGGTCGATTTTTAAAGAAATCAATCTAAAAAAACGAAAATCCTTCCGGCTTGTACCGGGCGGAAGAAGTAGCTTCCATATTCCATGTTTTTAAAAAATCAGTTCATTTTACTCAAACACTTGAAGCTAAAATGCTTGGAACCCGATTATAGAAGATTCAGTTCCAGTTTTTGTTAATACTGAATTTGAATGCGAATTTCACCTAAAAAAAATTCAGATTGTTTCAAAATATCAACCAACCTAGAATTTCGAACTGTCATAGAGTCATTTTTTAAGATAAAGCCAAAACAAAAAAAAATGTTCCGGAATCCTTGTATCACGATCTAACACTGAACGGAAAAAAATTGTTCAAATTATATTTTTTTTGTACATCTGTTGAATTTAAAAAAAAAAATTAAAAGATGTTAAGTACTGGCCGCCATTTTGAAACAAAATGGCGCATGAAGCTGGCCAACGAACTCGGTCGAGACTTTGGTATGTGTTGTACACATGATCAGTCACATTGATATCGACTCATAAGTATGTGAGTTGCAGCATAACAAAAATAAGATTGTTTCAAAATGTCAGCCACCCTAGAATTTCAAATTGTCATATCTTGGCCATTTTTTAAGATAAAGCCAAAACCAGGGTTCGTACGGGTCCTGGAATTTTAAGACCAGGAAATTCTTCGGTACCAGTATTTTGTTATAGATAATCTCTTCATAAATAAGGTGAAATTTTGCACGTTTGAACCTGATGTATTTTCTTAGAAAAATATACTGGTAGTTCACCTGGAAAAATAACGGTACCCGTACGAACCCTGAAAACAAAAAATTCTCCGGAATCCCTTTATCTCGATCCAACGCTTAAGAGAAAGAATTTTAATTTATAATTTTTTTTGTACATATTTTCGAATTTTTAAAAATTTTAAATATTTTAACTGGCTGCTATTTTGAAACAAGATGGCGGACGAAACTGGCCAACGAATTCGGTCGCGACCTTGGTATGCCCTATACATATACTCAGTCACATCCAATTCGGTTCATAAATAAGAGAGTTGCAGCAGCAATATATATATATATATATATATATATATATATATCAGTCTTAAACGGAGTGTGGTTTTGCGGTCTTTGGGTCATGATCGGTGAAAATATTCCAAAATTATGTGGAATTGCTTTTCTCCGAACGGCTGCAATAGGTAGCTTTTTACTTTTTGTAATTTAAGCTACCTGATGTACTCGAAGCCGGAAATACAGAAATTAAGTTATCCATTACAAATGGCAAGAGTTATATTGAAAATATTTTTCTTAAAACGTACCAAAGGCAAATACAGTATTTCAGTGAATTGCACAATACATGTATGCATTTCTTTCAAAACTTCATACCAAATTGATTAAAATTATTTTTATGTAAAACTATTTATATAAATCTGACCTAGTCGAATACAATAAACTCTATTTAAGACAGATTCACAGTGGTGTAGTCCTGGGGAAAAAATTGGGGGGACGCTCATAGTTCCGAACATAGGGTCTGTATCACCTATAGAAAACTTGATACTGAATGTTACCTGTCATTTTGAACTGCAGAGAAAAGTAATTGAAAAATTAAACAGTTTAATTTAATTTAATTAAAGTTTTTTTTTTACTTGTAATGTTTTAAATAGCTTGTCCCTAATTGAAAAAAATTAGAACTTTATTTCGTGTCTGAAAATGTCGGTCCATGCAGATCTTTAGATTGAAACTATGCAATTAAGTTATATCATTTTCAGTAGTGATAATAACGCAAAGAAACTCAAACACATACATAAATTTTGTCACAATTCAAACAAAGTTACAGAAGTTAGAGGTAGAACAGACAAATAGACAGACATGGCGAACGATCCGAAGTGATAAACACATTTCAACTGTGTTGAAAAGTATTAAAATTTCGTGCTTTATTTCTTAAAATTGTTAATTGATTAGCGTGCTTATCCCTTTAAAAAATTAATAAGTTTGGAAAGTCTGCGTCCTTCCGCGTTCCTACCGTCCCTTTGAAAATAAAAAGTGTGGGGGGGGGGGAAGCTTGAGATAAAATAAAAAAGTGAGGGGTCGCCGCCCCCCTTCGAGTACACCACTGCAGATTCAGCGTAAGACTGAAATCTATCTAACACGGAAAGATTTTAAAGTGTTGCAGAACGATTTTGAATACAGTAAACTCTGTCTAAGGAGAAATCATACCTACGATGAAACATTTTCTCGTCCCGATCGATTCCACTTTAGAGAGAATTTATTGTACACGGTATTTTGAAGTTATAGTAGCTTATTATTGGGTTGTTCGGAAAGTTCTTTCCGTTTGGAAAAGTTGGTTCGTACCGAAAAATTCTATCATTTAATTTTTAAACAATAATTCCGATATGTAATGTCTACTAATCGACGGGCAGAATTTTCTGGTACGAACCAACTTTTCCAAACGGAAGGAGCTTTTCCGAACAATCCAATGAAATAATAACTAGTCGGTTGTGCTAATTATCAAACTTTCTTCTATCTCATGCATGTTAATAATTCAAAATCCGTTATCACAGCGCCAAAAAAAAATCCATATTTTGGGTCATTGTGTTCACATTCTGTTCGTCATTCTGTTTCGTCATTCAGCACGTCAGCTTGCGAATCTTCGGGTCTTAGTGTTATCTAGAGCTCCTATATTACAAGCTGAATCATACCGTCATTTAATAACCCAACGGACCAAAAACCAAGCTGAAATGGGTTTGCGTAACGTAGTAGTGTACGGCGAGTGACAGTGACAGGGACGGAAAACATCTGCTCGGGCGTTTTTCTAATGCTGAGCTAGGTTACAATATGGCGACTATTTCGGGCAACAAAATGGATATGCGTCAGCTCCCCTTATAGGAGTCATAGGGTTACCTGGATGCGAAGCACCCTTCGCTCCACAGCAGCCCACGTGCAACATAACTAAGAAAAATCGAGAAAATCGCACAAAAATCGCTATCGCAGCACCCCATCCAGACGGAATAGCCTTAAATTCAACTTGTACCTACTGACCATAGCCAAAAACATATATATGAAGTTTGATTCAATTCTACGCAGAACTTGATACACTTTTCGATGATACAATAATAAAAGTGGAACAAAAATCGCTATCATAGCGCCCCCCCACCCCTTCTGGATACTCAAATTCAACTGGGACTTGCTGCCCATAGCCGAAAACATAAATATGAAATTTGGTTCAATTATAGGTATAACCTCATACACTTTTCGATGATACGAAGAGGACACACACACGGATACACGAGCAGACAGACATTTTGTAAAAAAAAAAAAAAAAAAAAAAAAGTTTGTTCGAGACTTCTGACCCCTAAACGTGTACCGTAATTTCCGGCGTATAATCCGCAGCTCAAAGAGTCGTTTTTCGACCCAGAAATATTATTTTATAAAATGTAACTTTAAAGATCGCTGTAAATATTTAACTACAATTATTGAATAAAATTTCTGGGTCGAAAAACGACTCTTTGAGCTGCGGATTATACGCCGGAAATTACGGTAAATCCAGTGAAAACCGGATGTCGAAAAAAAATTTCAATTACAATACTTTCTTCTGTTATAGAAGAAAGTAATCCATATATTTAAAACAAAAAGCGCATTCTTTTAAATTACACATTTTTTTCCACACAAAAATGGTATCTTTGCGCATGCGTGATTTTGTTTTGAAGGTTTCTCCTCTCAGAAATGGTTAACCTCTTTAGCCCTCACCTTTTTAGCGTAGGGAGATTGAAAATGGTTGATTGAAATTGCGTTGAAAGCTAAATGTTTTTTTTTTTGTTGTTTTTTAAGAACTCACAAATTCACTACTAAATATGCATATTTTTTCGCAAACTTTTAAAGAGACCTTGGATAAGTTATATTTTTAACCGATTGAAATTTTAGAGAGTTCTTAAGATGGGAACTATTTTTTATTGATATGTTAAAGGAGCCGACGCGAAAACAAACAAACAAACAAAAAACCGAGAAGAAAACATTTCTTTTACAACTAGAAAACAATATTTTTCCAGGAAATTTTTACATGAGCTGTAAAACCGTTTTATTTATCACTAATAAAAATTTCAAAGAGTTCGGACAAAAAGAAAATTTTATTTTAAAACTATGAAACGACCCGACGTGAAAAAACAAGAAAATGAGCGCTTTTATCACTAAATATCAATATTTTTTCGCAAATTTTTCATTTTAATGTATAATTACATACAAAATCGGCTTAAATATATAAAATAATAAAAACTTGATTTTTTTAAAATTTATTATCACGGGCCCGGGCAACGCCGCACAGTGGAGTATTTGACCCCAAAACCTGGCCAAAAATGCAAAAATTAAAATTTCGTCAACAATTCTAAAAATCATATTTTTTAATAGCCAACTAATTGGCGCGTCGATCTATGTCTATTTTTGGAACCTGAGTTATATCTAGTGGCTCCTGGTCTCAGTTGAAGATGAAGTTTTTTTGTGAGAAGACGTGTTTTTTGTTGATTTTAGACATTTGTTGTTATGTTTAAATATAATTTTTTTGTGTCTCAATGAATTGTTGAATTGAAACTAAACAGGGCTTGAGTGTTTATCAAAGGTCAGAGCTTAGTGTTAAACTATGTGTAAATTTAAATCGTTTAGTTTTTAATGTAATAAAAAAATATTAAATGTGTAAAAGGGTAATTTTTAAAGCATTTTCGCTCTAATTTAAACATATCGAAAGCTTTTTAAATATGTGCCGGGTTTTGCCGGGCCATGTTTGAACTATAATCGTATTAGTTATAGTCTTGAGTACCAATTTCTGCAAAAAACCTTCCGCATATTGTTGCCATTTTTTTATATAAATTTTTTTCGGGTGGACTACTTAAATCCCACTTTTTGTGGCAACCGAACTGAAAAGATAAAAACTTTATTTTTACTCTAGTATTGCAGGTTTTTGGCTTACAGGATATTGCCTGAGAGCTTTGGCCCCTACATATCCTGTATGTATGCATGTACGTACCTATGTAAGTACGTACATACCTACGCAACTCGATACCTCTTGATAGAAATATCAGATCAACTTCAAATTGTAATACTGAAAAAAGTGTCTCCAATTAGTTTCGGGGGCTCATAGGTAGAAAATAAGAGGAGAAAGGAGGGAATTAAAGAACTCTTGAGAAGACTCAGAAATGATTAAAAGGTTGTAAATAACATTGGAAGTCATAAAAAGTGGCATCGCATTGACGAAAAAAGTTCCAAACAGCTGCTGATAAAACAGCAAGACTGTATGTGAACCTTTACAATTGGCACCCCATGATTCCAACAATGCACAAGATTTTGATTCATGGTGACACTGTAATTAAGAAAGCAGTCGTACCCATTGGCCAACGGTCAGAAGAGGCTGCCGAGTCCAGAAACAAAAACTTTAGACAGTACCGTACAAAGTACTCAAGAAAGTGCAATAGAAAAGTTCGCAATAGAGAAGTTTGCTATAGAGATATTCCAAATTGGCTTCGTTTAAACAGTGATCCTTTTATAAACTGCTCTAGACAAAGACCAAGGGAAAAGAGCAAGCCATACAACAGCGAGACCCTACAACTTCTTCTTCCAGCTAGGTCTATTGGTAGTCCTGATAAAAGCCAAGAAAAGTGTGATGAAGAAGATGAAAAACAGAGTTCTGAAGAATCAGATCCAGGGCCTGATTACCGACGGAGCACACTTCCACCAGTAAAACTTAATAGATAGTTTCGTGTTATTTAAACGTCCTATTCATGCAAAATTACTGCCATGAATAAGGAAAAAAATTCTATTCATTTTTACCGGTGGAAGTGTGCCCCGTTGGTAATCAGGCCCTGATCAGATTGAAACTGGTAATTTATTAAATACACTGAAAAACCAGCAACTCTATACTGTAGAGACTCCACTGTATTAAATGTATATCAAATGTAAATAATCTTTATTAAATATAAATTAAATGTAGTAATTATTATTAAAGCAAATTAAATGTAAATAATAAATTTTATAGATAGTACAATTAAATACATTTAATTAAACATTACTAGTAAATAAAAAAATCTATCAACAATTACTTTTCTCTTATAAACAGTAAACATTTAAGGCTGCTAGTCACTCGACTTCCAAACTCCCTTCGGTAATGCTATGTCTATGGGCATGTGACGTATTCGTATTTTTAAAATATCTACTTAGTAAATTAATATTTTAACTTCTTTTTTCTTTGTGCTCTTCTTAAATGGTGTCTCTCTTTTTACTTAATTGTCAAAATATTTATAAAATGTATACTTATTATTATGTGAAGTGTTAAAATTTTACTTACACTTCGTCAGCTTTTAAGATATAAAATATTAAACTAAGCTATGGATTTGTATGTATACTACATAGTATGCTAAAAGTTAGTTCAGTGAAACGCATAACAAAGTTAAACATTTCCATTCAGCCATTTCAGGGAATAAACGGAAATGTGCTTGAGAACTTTTGTGCAACTCTGTATATGATCTATAGAATGTATCCACACCAAGTAATATTAAAAATAAATTCAATTTAAAAATGCATATCGTAACTACAAGCGCACTTCCAGCAATTATTGGTCATAGACTTCAATAGTTAAATTGATTCCTCAGCCAAATTCTTTTGTGTGTCCCTGTAAATGAACGATATATTCTATGCACACCATATTCTACAATAAATGCCTTAATACACCTCAGTGATGTATATAAATTTCAGTACGTTTAAAATAGTGTGAAATCATTAAAATACAGAGCAAACGATTTTTTCCCATAGACATAATGTAAGGGAATTCTTTCGAGTGTCTCTGTAAATGAACCGTAAATACTATAGACTTCATTTACAATACCAAACATGCCATATTGATACCCAATAACATCTAACAATTTCAAGGCAATCGGACTATATTTACATAGAAAAATATTTTTGTCTAGGATTTCGGGTCAAATACTCCACTGTGCGCCGTGCGGACTAGCTAGTAATAAAGTTAATACTTTATTTCTATGTATTTCTTTCAAATTTAACAAACTTTATTTGTTTGAAAAATGTATACAAATTTGATTTGTAAGAATATCAAGTACTGCCGCTTATGATTGTTGCATATTACTGCAACTACTACTACTACTATTACCACCTACCTAACTAGAGCCTGATTACTACAGATACAGAGGCACGCGGCATGCATTTAAATGCATAATTTCTGCCATAAACATGGCGAAAATTACACTTCGGTAAAAGTAATGACAATGTCCGGTTACCAAGATTGCTTAATCGGGCCTTATGTGCATTGCATATTCAAGTAAATAAAAGAAAAACGAGATATCTGAATCTACAAAACGTTGGATTGTAAATTTTCAAACAAAATGTTAGGTGGCTAAATTGTCATATTATATATATATATATATATATATATATATATATATATATATATATATATATATATAATATGTGCAATGACCTTTATTTTGAACAGAAAACTCTAAAGAAATCTTTTATAATAATCATACTTTATATTCCATAGCAGTTTTCAAGAAGTCTTAATATGTTGCAAGGATGTTGACGACCATATCGTCCCTACCATGTCAAACTATCAAATATGAAATAATACATTTTTCATTACTTTTAAAAATGCGCCGATAGCCACCATTAAATTGTAGTAAAATTTTTCGCCTTCGGATAATACTAATACAATTTCTTTGAAGAATAGGGTTGACAGTTTAGCCTTAATTTTTATTCACTGATATCGAATTGATACCGGAAATTTTGAGAAAAAAACTATACATGAAGTAATCGCGAAATATCTGTCATTAAATAAAACAAAAATTTCTATTTGAATTTTCTGGTATGAATTTGAAACTTCTGAATGAAAAAAGGGAGGCCAAACTCACAACCCTGGTAAAGAATACTATTAAAATTTAGTGGTCACATTCTGCCCATTTTTAAAAGTAATGAAAAATGCATATTTTAACATTCGATAGTTTGACATGGTACCGACGATATATCTCCCACCAATGTGCACATGAAAGACATTCTGTGAATTTCATTTTGGCTGAATACAGTACAAAAACAACTTACTTCCTACCGAAAATAAATAGTACATGATTTAACTTTTAGTTGTTGAATTTTTTTCAGTTTTGTTTTGCAAAAAAATTAAATGCAGAAATTTCTGGCGAAAAAAAAGTTAAATATGATGAAAACTAAGCAAGAAAGAATGCATATTCAAATAAATAAAAAATAAATGGAATAATATCTTAATTTACAAAGTATTGGATTGTAAATATTCAATCAAAATGTTAGATGACTAAATTGTCATATTTTAGAAAGAAAAAATATGTGCTCTATGACCTTTATTTTGATTATAAAACTGTAAAGTAATCTTTAATAATAATCATACATTTATATTTCATAGCTGTTCTCCAGAAAGCTTAATATATTTTGGAAGGATGTGGACGACCATATACCGCCTACCAATATGCCCGTGAATGGAGGGACATTTTGTAAATTTCCTATTTGGCTGAATGCACTTGAAAAACAACTCATCTCCTGAACCGTGCACCGAAAAGAAATAGCACATTATTTAAGTTTTAGTTGTTGAATTATTTCAGTTTTTGTTTTGACAGTTTATACAGAATGTTTATGTGAACGAGTAAGTCGTTGCTAAGAGCGAAGCTGTGATAGAAGGAAAGATAAAAGGGAAGCAAAACCGGAGAAAAGCGGTTTCGAAACTATAAAATCGTTCTCTAAACGTGTTAGTAGAATATGATTATAAAGCTTGTCAGCAGATTACAAAATAACGTAAAATAAAATTAGTATTACTGTCATTTTAACTTTCTTCTATTTGTAATAGAAGAAACTATTGCAATCAAAATTTTTTTGACTTCCTGTTTTCGACGAATTTACAGATTTTAGGGGGGCCAGAGACATCGAAAAACATGTTGTTACAAAATGTCTGTCCGTCCTTGTATCCATGTGTCTGTGTGTGTGTCTTCGTTTTATACGAAAGGGGGCGCTGTGACCGCTATTTTTGTTCCATTTTCACTATTGTATCATCGGAAAGTGTATGAAGTTGTGCATAGAATTGAACCAAATTTCATAGATATGTTTTTAGCTATGGCCAGCAGGTCTCAGTTGAATTTCGGATATTACGCTGGACGGAAGGAGGCGCTGTGATAGGAATTTTTGCGCCATTTTCATTATTGTATCATCGGAAAGTGTATGAAGCTATGCATAGAATAGAATAAAATTTCGTTAATATGATTTTGGCTATGTCCAGCAAGTCCCAGTTGAATTTGGGACTATTCTTCGGAAAGGGTGCGCTGTGACAGCAATTTTTGTGCGAATTTCTCAATTTTTCGTAGTTTGTTGTACATCGGCTGTTCGTGCAGCGAATGGTGCATCGCATACAGTTAACCCGTTGATTCGCAAGCAGATGACGTACAACAGCATGACAAAAAATATTGATTTTATTGATGTTGTGATAGCGAATTTTGAAATATTAATATGTATGAGATAGAAGAAAGTTTTGGGATTGGAACATCTGACTGAATTGGACGTACTATGAAACATATGAAGCATGATTTGATTATCATTAAGGATTGTTAAAAGATTAGAGTATTTCTTTTTACATTACACTTAAAAAAATAGTTGCTGCAAAAATAAATAAATAAACGAAAAATGTTATATCATCAAAATAAATTACAATTACTTATGACCCATTAACATGCTTGAAGTCACTTTCACTAGCAATGTAACATAATCTGAAATTCCATACCCATCCCTGCGGAAACAGAGCAATGAACCTTTTAAAACGTGCTCAGATCAAGAAAGGAGTCTATTATTTTATGTCTCAGTAGATGTTTGATTTTATTTCATAAAAATAATAAAGGGGATTTTTATATAAATACCAACATTTCACCAATATTCTCATAAGGTATACTCATGCCCGGCGCGTAGCATGTACTGTAAAACAAAAAAAAGACGAACGTTTGTTTGGCTAACAAAAATCGTTGCTAAAATATAATATAACCTTTTCAGAGTTATCCATGGTTTCGGAAACGTTCCTTTATCGATAGAAAGAAAAAAAATTAAGATTTAAAGAAACATTTCTGAAACAAAAAATTATTTTGCTGTTTTCAAGGTATACAGCAGAGAGTATAACGCTATAGCTATGGAAGGTATACGGCTTATACAACCGTATACCCTCCACTAAAACACTGGGTTACAAGTGTGTACGAGTTACTAATGTAATAGAGTTAATTATGTGCTAAACTACACTCCCCAAAATATACCACCAATAACGAAATAATTTAAATCCAAAAAGTAGAATGTATAAATACAAAATAAAGAATGCAATTAATTATTTTAAAACACGCTTTAGTCAACTAATAGTTTAATATCAATTAAATTATTCACATTCAGAAACAATTTAAAAATCATGAATGGACGGTTTAAAAAATGCTTTTATTTCTTTCGTAATGCCATATTTAAAAAAGAAAACAGACCAAAAATGATGCTTCTTTTAATAAATTTACTATTGGTTGATCGGAAAGTTAGTTCGTAACGGAAAATTCTATCCGTTAATATAAGTTAATTAACTCCGATATCTGACGTCAAATAACTGACGGGCAAAATTTTCCTGTACGAATTTGGTTTTCTCAAACGGAAGAAACTTTTCAAACAACTCAACAGTTCGTGCTTTCTTCCATGAGTGAAACATTGCATTTTCCATATTTGGGGCCCACGCCAAATTAACGTATTGTAATAGAATTTTTTTGGAACAACATGAATTCACGCTAATTTCATGATTGCAAAATCATTAAACTAGTGTGATTTTTAAGACAAACATTGAATGCTTAAATAAAAGAGTGTTTTAAGAAAAACAACCATTTTATTTTTTTGTAGTTATTTGAACATGAAAATATTTACTTGAGAATTGATAGCACCCGAAAAACCTATATTCCAGCTCGAGAAAACTGATTAATATACTCTAGAAACTACTCGGAAGTGTTTCCAAATACCACGGGCAGCAAAAGAAACTTTTGTTTCCTATATGCTTCTTTAAATCTCAGAAATATATTGGTTGTTGAGGTTTCTGAAGATAAAGAAACGCTTTTCAGAATTGTGGGTAACCCGTAAGAGGTTATATTATATTTTCGTAACCCTACCTGCTAGATCTTTTTCTTAACAGTGTGTGAGTGAAGTGTGAAATGTAAACAAGAACCTTACAGTGAGAGACTGCTCCAAGATATTTATACACATTAATACACTTGGACAGCGTTCGAATAAATATCGTATAGGGCATATATTTTTTCAGCTAGGATGCATTTTCTTTCAAATAAAAGCATATGAAAATAAAATAAAAGTATATAAATAGATACTTTCCGATTTATTTCGTATACTCCTCCCCCCCCCCCCTCTCACTTTATTGTGAACTTGATAAAGTTATGTAATACTTTAATATATTTTTTTTTTGTCGAAGTAACTAATTTTGTGGCCAAAGATAATTTTCATTACAGCCCCCCCCCCCACCCTTTTCAAAAAATCTTGTTTACGCCCATGGTGCCTTAAACCTTTGATTACGGGGTTGGGATATATATCGTCCCAGCGATTATTTATTTATTCTATTTGCACCACTTTTTCAAAAATAATATCTACCATACACTTATACTAGGATACATTCAAATGAAATATACAGCAAAGAAATTTTTTTTTGTAAATTCTGGTAAGGGTGCATGAAAAAATAGCCCCCAGTTCTAGCCTATGATCAAAAGGTCAATATTCATATCATGATTTTTAGAAGATTAAAGGCTTCTTTTTACAGAATATTTTTTTAGAAAAAAATGCTTGTCGTACCAAAAAGTAAACAAAAATCTTATATCATTATAAAAATGTTACCACGACTCATGACCTATTAACATTCTAAGAGTCACTTTCAAAACATAATGTTACAAAACCGTAGTTCGATACCCTTTTTTGTAGAAAAATGCGATGAATCTTTTAAAACGTGCCTAGATTTAAAAATGTTTTTTTCCTTTTTAAGCCTTAGGCGTTGTTGAATTTTCTTTGCAAAAAGAATGGAGGAAATTTTATTTAACATGCATGTAGTCTTGTTTGACGAAACTTATGATCTACTTAATCTGACGAATATAAATGTAGTTTTATACAAAAAGAGAAATGTATTAAATAATATATATGGAATCGGATATGAACTTGACTTTCGCTGAATAATTTCCCAGGAGCAAAGACGAGCTAAAATGTGAAATGATTTAGATGGGATTAAATAAAAAATAACTTTTTGAAGGTTTCAGTGTTATTATTAACCTTCTCACGGCTGAATTATTTTAAATGAATGAAAAACGTATTTTTCACTTAAAATAAAAGTAAATTGGATTATTAATGATGAATAACGTTGAAATTTTAAAATTTCAAAATAACTCTACATACAAAACAACCCTATAATGTTTACAAGCGCTGAAAAAGTTTTCATTAAGAGTTATTAAATATGTTTTGTGATAATTTAAACTTTTGAACTTTCTATAAAAAAGACAAATGTTTCAAAATATACGAAAATATAATATAACCAGGGCCTGATTATCGACGGGGCACACTTCCACCAGTAAAATTTAATAGAAATTTTCGTCTTATTAAAACGCCCTATTCATGCAAAATTACTGCCATGAATAAGGAAAAGATTTCTATTCTTTTTTACCTGGTGGTGGTGTGCCCCGTTGGTAATCAGGCCTTGAATATAACCACGAACAAAAATATAATATAACCTCTTCAGAGTAACCCACGATTTCGAAAAAACTTTCCTTTATCTTAAGAAAGATCAGAAACCAATATGATTTCAAGAAGCATATATAAAAAATGAATCTTCCTTTGCCGCCATTTAGTTTCTTTTCTCAAACCAGAATATAAGTTTTTCGGATGTTACCAACTCTTAAGTAAACATCTCCATGTTCAACAAATATGTTTAACATTCTAAATTACATCAATTACATTAACACTAAAATTTATATTAATTTGTTATTCTTACTCGTATAAATTGAATTGCGCAGCTGAAAGAGAATTATTAGCACCCAAAAATCCCATATTCCGGTTTGAGAAAACTTATTAGTACATTGTAAAATCTACTCGGAAACGTTTCCGAAAATTACACGCAGCAAAAGAAACTTTGTTTTTATAATTGTTTTAAAAATCTCGACAGTCTCATGGAAAAAAAAAATCTTATAAATGATGTATTTGCGTTATTTTTATGCTTTTTCACTGTGGGCTAATTATATTCGTAAATGTAGTGTAAGTCACATAGCCGCAAAAGTTTACGATTCTTGGCCACCGGTATTTAAATAAAATCCTTCACTGTATTTAATTTTAGATATATGGGATTGAATAAGTCAAATTTTCCTGTACTATAATACTAGTAGTGAAATACTGCAGCCATTTACATCTGTGTTACTGACACTAATCCATGAATGGAATTAGCCTGTGATGTTCTGTTAAAATTTAAAATTATCTGTATAATTAATATATATATATATCACTAATCTTTTACCAAAAATGAAGATTATAATGAGATTGATGAGATTAATGAGATGATTATAATGAGATTATTTCATCCAAATTAGTAAATTGTTCTTTGTATAAAATATGTGAAAGCATATGATCTTTTCATCCATAATAAGCCAGAAATAGACCTCTCGCGATAGGCTGTACATGATGCTTTTCGTTAGTCTACTGAACATGGTTAGTGATGTAAGTCCTATGGTGTTACCGTGTTAAACTTTTCATAATAACATTGAATTGCTGATAAAAGACATATTAATGACTATTGTGCCATAACCAGATAAGCCCTTTTATTACTTGTATTTTGAAGGAAAAGCTTCTTCTGAAGAATTCTTTCCATATTTTGCACAATAGTAATAAAACCTAAATATTTCTTTTTCATATAGCATGTCCTACAAACATGTTTGTGAACACCACAAACTGTTAGAATTTATATTCATTACTTCGAAATTGTCGTCTTCACGTGGCAACTGCTTTTATGTTATTCAAATTATGTTTTAAATTTTGTTGAAAATTAAATTACACAGGAAATTCAAGTACTCTTAAGCGAGTGATTATGCGAGAGAGTCTAAACATCAGTGATGATCAATTAATGTATAATGAGCGTAATTAACATAGTTTGAAAGTATGACATTTTGTATTATAAATTTTACAATGGATTTCTTAAAGATCTTGAAAACACTTAGCCATAATGGGAATTAAAGTAGATAAAGCGGTTATAATACCACTTGGTTTTGTTGAAAGATTTTTAAACTTCAAGGACGTTTGGTTAATTAAGATAAAACGAGTTTTACAGTTTACTATAAAAGCTTCTGGTAAGAAGAAGATAAGACATGAAAAGATAAGGTAAAACAAATTTTCTTTAGTGATTACAAAATTTAAAGATTTATTTATACAGCAGTGATAATGCTGATTATTTGTGTTATTGATGGGGATGCCAGTGTAGCGCTCGGTAAGTTATTATTTGTGTTGGTTTTTGAAAAAAGGAGTGCCTCCACTCGACATTCCAAATACTGATTGAAAAAAAAAGTGACGCAATGGAATTGGCTGGATTCGAAAATTGGACCTCCCATTTTGGAACTGGAGACGTTACTTCCGCGCCACTACTGCTCCATTATATAGTCGCAATATTTATCACTTATACTCTGACACATTTACTTGGCGATGCCAGTGCTGCCACTGGCGACTATTTTTGTATTCTATTCATACCACTATTTAAAATAAATAAAAATAAATTTGTAGTATGCACACGTTGTCACGTTGTTCTCTTGCACGTGTTCTCAAAGTGTAGGAGAAAAAATTTTACTTTGAGAAACTGGCACGAGATAGAATTAAAAAATAATCGCCAGTCGCATCCCTGTGATTTCCCTTGTAGGATCAATTGCAAAATGGTGTAAAGTGAATTAAATACCTAATTCGTCGGTCTATATTATGAATATCTATCTATACTGTTCTTGCGACAGTGGTGTGTAATATATTCCCCAAATGGGAAAGCTCATTCAAAAGTACCATTTGTGAGTTATCATGTACACTCCTTCACACATACACACTCGCAAATCATGATTACAATGAGTGATGTGCATAAAGAATGATTTTGTCATTCAAATGAATCATTCAGGCATGCGCAGAAACATAGTTGTGAACTATTGGAATTTGTTTTAAAAATTTCCACTAGTAATTTTCTAAAAAAAAAAAAAAAAAAAGAAAAAAAGGTACAAAAGCATAATACTATCAACCTGCGTATTCTTCTTAATCAACTAACACCAGAAATTTTGTAACAGAAAACTCTTTATGATTTTCAGTGTATCGTAATTTAAATATAATTAAAATAAAATTTATATATTTTTTCTCTTTACAAAATTTCTGGTTGGTTGATTAAAAAGTATACGAAGGTTGGCAGGCATGATTTTGCGCATGCCTGAATGACTCATTTGAATATCAAAATCATTCATTCTGTCTATCACTCATTACAATACACTTCTTACACTACGTATTCCAAATAGAAGTCGGCAGAGTCGGGAGGGGGGGGGGGGGAGTGGAATTTTTTGATGGGGCTAATTTACAGCTTGTCTTTTTCTCTTCTATTTTAAGGATATATAAATATAGACAGAAAAAGAAAGCAAGTCCCCACTGACATAAAACTTTTGATTATAAAATTTTAAAATTCTTAAATGTAATAAATGATTTTATTCGTATTGAAAGATTACGAAGTCTAGAGGGGGCTCAAGAAGTTGCTAGGAGGGCTCAGCCCAATCCGCCCCCATCGGATTACGGCCCTGTTGATATATAGTACTGAAGTTTACTATGGCATGTTCCCTATTGAAAATGAAGCGTGTAGCATTTATAGTTCGTTTACAGGGACACTCAAATAATTCCGTTACATTATGGTCTATTTGGAAATATCGTTATTTTAACAGTGTTGTACAATTTCAAACATATTAAACTAGGTATACGTCACTGAGGCGCACTATAAGATGCTTACTGTAGAATATTGTGTGAATAGCATTTATCGTTCATTTACAGTGGCACTCAAATGAATACGGTTACAATATTGTCTATGAGCGAAAATGGCTGGAAGTACGCTTACAGTTGTGAAATGTTGAGGTTAAGTTTAACTAAATTTGTGCATATTACTTGGTGTGTATAGATCATATACAGGACTTCACATTAGAATTCGAGTACATTTTCTTTCATTGGCGGAAATTGCTGAAGGCGAATTTTCAGCTGTGTTCTGCGTTTCCTAACTGAATTTATTTTTTGAACACTATATAGTATATAAACAAATCTATAGATTATATACATTGCTGCACAAAAGAATTCGGAACCTTTTCCATTTATAGGTGAAACTTTATGATATTGGATTTGTAGATGTGTTATGCGTTTTATAAATTGTTTATTTAGATATCATATTTCACGTTATTAAAATGTGAAGTTTCGTTGCAATATTCTGAATGTATTGGAAATTATTTCACAATCTATGCTTAACGCATAATTTTCCGTTCATGTTAAATTTTAAAATGAAATTTTACTTTTTAAAAATTTCAAGATTTTCTTAGAAGCCACTAATATATAGATATAGATTGCACTACAGTGTAGTTAGCTGGAGCTAACTTACACAACGAAGAAAAAAAGTGCCACCTATTTATGAAAATTTGAACAATTTTCATAGTTACCGTATGCAAATACTAAGATCTACATTTTAATTGTAAAATTTAACGTTTCTTGTTTCATTTTTATATTTGGTAATTTTATGCTAATTTAAATGTTCCAGAATTCTTTTTTGAACACCGTATAACCATATAACAATTTTGGAACACCATGATACCTTTTAACACCATACATCAGATACACTTTTAAAAAAAGTGTTACAATTGGTCATAGCATACAACAGGGTTCGTACGCTTTTACCACAATTTTTCAATAGAATTTTTCCCTTAACAAGGTGCGTACACCCCTTGGAACTTCCAAGTATTCTGACATCACTTTTTCTGATTAGAAAATTCCTATTTAATGTTTTTAAGTAACAGACATTGTAGTTGCCTCGTTTATTTACAGGATTTGTAATACTTTTTCGGCATTTAAGTGTTGTGGGTTTTGGGGTTCTTTCTAAAATAATTTACTTAAACTTAATAGACTCATTTACAACTCATTACTCACTTGACAATTAAACAATTAAAAAAAAAATAAGTATACCCTGATTAGCTCTACTGAAATCTGTTGCCATGGAAAAGGGAGCAAATTATATTAAACTAATCAAAATATCAAAACTTAAAAATCCGAATAAGTTAATACAACATGATAATTTTGAACTCATCATCTTAAGACAATATTAAATGTAGTAAGGGGCAACAGATTTCTAAATCAAGTAGCATACTGAATTGCATAAAGAACACCCAACTCCACTCCAACCCGATCAAGCTCAAATCTCCATATACATTAAATTAACAAAAGTGTAATCATCATACAATTTGGAAAAATGCAGACAACCTGAAATTCCTCCAATATGAGGACCAAAAGGAGAAGGAGTTAAATCCGTTAATAGAATAGGGATATGATGATGTACTAAAATTTTAGAACAACCATGGAGATTCTGAACAAGATCCGATCGGTTAGCCAAGAATCGTATAGTGGTATAAAATAACTGGAAACCTTTTTTTTTTTTTTTTTTTTTTTTTTTTTTTTTTTTTTTTTTTTTACTTTGTTAAAAAACAACCATTTTGTTGTTTGTTTTGAAAAATACTTCAAAGAAAGGATAATTAAAATTTAAATTAATCAATCATGAAATTAGACTTAATTTTACTTTAGCATCAATTATCAGTATATCCAATACTGAGATATGAACAAAAATTACATCTAATAACCTTACGTAAACCTCAATTAATTTTCAAATAAACTATTACTATGAATTTTAGATTTAAGAAATTTAAAAGTATTAATTTAGTAAAATTATAGCTTTCATATTTTTAGTCACACTTACTGAGAGGTTACTCCCATCTTATAGGTTTGTTGTAATTATAAAAATATTAATTATTTAAAAATTTATATATACAGAAAAACATACCATATTTGAGAATAAACAAAAATTTTCTTTATTTGAATAATTAAAATTATAAAAGTAAGGTAGTTCTCAAACAAAATATAATAATGACACAATAATAAAGTTGATAAAAAAAATACTGAAATTAACTATTATAACACTTTACATTAAACAGCAAAGTCCCTAAAATTACCACAATATCATGATTTAAAGATGGATCAACTTTTCAAAATTTAATTATTGATTAATTTTCAATTAAATATCATAGATCTTAAACTACTAACAAACTAACAATTCAAATGTCGTTCAATCATAAAAAAAAGTTACATGTTAATCATCTTAAAATACCAATAATTATATTTTTTGTTTCTCCAGGTATTTATAAATATTACACCAGTAGACAACATGTAATAAAGAAGAAATATGGGTTACTTACAATATACTTTAATATTTACTACCGTCAGTGTGGGCACACTCCTTTGCATACGTACTAGTTTGCCATAGTCCCTTTTTTTTTATCAACCTATTCTTTTCAGTTGCCTCTACACGTAGTATATTTCGCTTGTGGAACAGTATAATAACACATCACGGGTGGGTTCTTTTCTCTTAGTCTTTCCTACTCCAACACCGTTACTCCATACTTCACTTGGAGATTTTGATTTATTCACGATTCAAGACGTCCTCACATCACCGATACCTTGTAAAGCGGGCAAGTCTACTCAGCTAGTCACGCCAACCTTCTTAGTCTAGGATTAATAATGCCCCATCTCCAGAAATGATGCTCGTCTAATCATTAATTCATTTTTCATCAAGGCATCAATAACAACCGCCGCTTAAGAAGTCAATACAAGATAATACTTTTTCTAGGAACGCCGCTACTACATGATGGGTCAAACATATTTTCTTTTCATTCGCCCTCTATCAGATACAGATCCTTAACTCGAAAATGCCCTTATAGCCTCTTTTCATCATAACACCATGATTTAGGATAGTTAGTGTAGGGCCATCAATGCCCCATTTTCAATAATCTTTCAGAAACCTGTCCGCCTTCAACAACTTCGCGATCCAGCCCACAGGCCAGTTTTCGAACCCCGTAACAAGTCCAATTTTTACGAGCCAAACGACAGGTATCTCAGCCAAGCAACAACTGTCGTAAACATTCACTCTCCCGCGCCGTTTTAAAACGGGACCGATCCACTCTGCCAGGGTACGGGAATGGAAACAAAAGGAAAAAAGGACTCTTCCTGAAGACTCCAGCCTGTCGCTCCACTCTGCCGGCCGCTTCATGGGGGAAGGCAGCCATGCTTCACCCCCATGGCGTGTGCTGAAGGGGGTCCTGTGAGCCTCTGTTTACATGGGCGCCAGCTATCCGCCTGATAGCAGAGCCAATTGAAGCCTGTCGTAAACTTACAAAGCCTAATTGCGTGTATAGTACACTCATAAGATAACGTAATTCTTATACAGGGCGGTCGGTCATTCTTATATCAAAGTCAGACTAGATGACTCCAAATTTTCCACCTGTGCGGTCTTTAACTGACAAAACATCCCTCCCTTGCTGTCTGCTTTTCGTATTTGAAAAACAGGAAGCTACGTTAGACTATGAAAGTTGAAATTGCTTTGCTTAAAAGAAATGGAAAGAAGAGGAAAAAAAAAACTGCTTTTATTATTAATATTACAATTACATTTATTTATATATTTATTTAAAACAGAAACAAAAAGAAAACTTCTAAATAAATGTTGAGAGAGTGATTTAAGGTAATTAATGTAGATTAAAAAAAAAAAAATTGGTTGAAACCAACCGTAACATAAGGCTAAAAATTATATTAAAAATTGTGGTAACAGCGTTCGGATCCTGTAAGCATATACGACCGATCTGAAAAGCTGAATCAATGCTAACTCAGTTTTTCCACTTTTCATTCTAATTATCGGTTCAACAGAAAAAACAGGTTCGGATTTGAAGATATGGATACAGTTTTAGTTAATTATGTATATTATAGCTTGAGCATAATTGAAGAATCTTACACATCGAAGAAAGGAAGTTTCACCTATTGATGGAAAGGATCAGGGTCCATAAGCCGTGTTTTTGTCCCATGAAATAGGACTAAAATTCGATTTTGTTATACTGATTTAATTATTTCACTTTTTAATGTTAGAAGGTTTATCCTGTACGATTTCAACAACATTTTTTGCCTTTTGTTCGGATTTCTATAACTTACACAAGCTCAAAGTTCGCATTATTCGTAGTTTTTGATGAAAAATACGCATTTTCGCCTAATAATACCTCAATTTTTAATATATTTTTAAATATTTTTCTATAAGCGCAGCTTTGCAACACTTTTATTTTTACATATATTGTACATTTTGATGTATTTTATAATATATGTAAAGAAGAAAGTGTTGCATGATTGCGCTCATATAAATAATTCAGGTAAAATTAGGAGAAATTGTGTATTTTTCATCAAAAATTACGAATAATACGAACTTTGAACTTGTGTCAGTCATATAAATCCGAACAAAATGCAAAAACTATTGCTAAAATCATACAGATTAAACCTTCTAATATTAAAAAGTGAAATAATTAAGTCAGTATAACAAACTTGAGTTTAGGCTTATTTCATGGGCCAAAAACACGGCTTATGGACCCTGATCCTTTGAATAATTTTCATAGTTACTGTACACCAATATTAATCTATATTTAAATTGTAACTTTTAACGTTTTTTTTCTTTTTTATATCTAGTGATTTTATGCTAATTTAAATGTTCCAGATTTCTTTTTGGATCATCATATAACCATGCAACCATTTTGGAACACCATGACACCATATAACACCATACATCATATACACTTTTCAAAAAAGTAGTACAATTAATTGGTCATAGCATACAAAGATGTAAGTATATCAACAGAATAATAAGTTTCAATTTAATTAAATCTCGAAAAAAAAATCGAAGCGCTAAAAAAAAAAAAAAAAAAAAAAAAAAACAGTACATTAATATTTTTAAGTCTCTCATCGAATGTTCTATTATGATTGAATATTAGAATTTCCATCTGAGTTACAAAGATTTCGGTTTTAGCAGTTAAGGAATTAAATTCGTATCCTGTAAAAAAGCTTTTCGTGATATTTACATCGAAATTACAAAAGGAAATTTCCTTGCTTTAGAAATGCAAAACAACTTTATAAATTACTTTTGACATTTTCAATAAATCTTTCTTCAGTGTGACTTTGAAATATTAGAAAATTTTGTTTTAGCTCGCTTTTTTCCGAAATCTTGTAAACAGAATACTTAATTTTCTTGGAAACATCCATTGTTCATTATGTTAAACCAAAAAAAGAGTATGCATCTTTTTAAGAGAGATACTTAATTCTGATGACAAATTTATTTTCATAGTTACTTTATTTTGTATACTATATAAACATCATATATGGAGGAGAATAAATTTTAAATATTAATTTGAAACGTTTCATTTTTATTAACCATAAGTTTGAATTTTCGGTTGCGAAAATAATAGTAATAATAATGATAATAATAATAATAATAATCAATACAGTTATTCACATAAGTGTAAACTTGAACTAAATTGAATTAAAATCATGGGAGTCATTTTAGTAGCAGTCGTCAGCAAGCAATTTGTTTTGGTATATGAAGAGATGGCAAATGTGGGCAAAGCTTGCACGGTTCCTGCTTTTCAGTACCACTATTCTTAATAGTAACCTTAACTTTAAATAACGACATAAACTTCGTGAATAAAAAAAGGCGAAGATTACAATTCGGCAATAGTAATACTTAAAAGTAGGAACTATTGCGAATCCTGCGCATATTTTCCAGCTCTGCATATATGACGACCTGGGCTCGCAATCCTGAACTACGATTTATATAAATGCCCATGGTATAAGTGCATTTAGTTTGATTTCAAGCTCATAGATAGCGTGTGTATGCATTGTAAAATGAAATATTCACATGGATTTTTGTTATTCCTTAAATTTGACACTACACAATGGAGTTATGAATAAAGAGGGGGTGACATATAGTATAGTGTCTACCGGTTCCGAGGAAAGTACCGTAATTTCCGGCGTATAATCCGCAGCTCAAAGAGTCGTTTTTCGACCCAGAAATTTTATTCAATAATTGTAGTTAAATATTTACAGCGATCTTTTAAGTTACATTTTATAAAATAATATTTCTGGGTCGAAAAACGACTCTTTGAGCTGCTGATTATACGCCGGAAATTACGGTAACTGAGGATGTAGTCACAAGACGGCGGTCGTTATTTGTTTACATCAAGACCTCCTTATCATAGTATCAGACCTCTCAATCAGCAAGTTGCCTTTGACTGCTATACTTGTCCTGCTACTAGCGCCATCAATCGTCAGTAATAGTATTTACGACACGAAATCACACGAAATTTTTTCACAGCTCCATTTGTTCTATGCATTTGCTTATGAACTAGTAGTTTTCCTACCACTAAAATTTTATAGTAAATTTTATCTTATTAAATTGACAAGATCGTGTGATTACATGACGAAAAAAATTCTATTAAATTTTAGTGGTAAGAAAAAAGCGTAAGAGTTGGCAGCTATGCGGTAGCAGACCAGCTAGATTTTTCTATTATATTTTTGGATACCAGTTCTTTAGTAGAGACAATTTTGTTTTGTTTGATCGGAGAATTCTGGGATTTAAAAGAACAACATTTTCTCTAAAAATATACTGGTGTTCAAAACGCCCGAAACATGGCAACTGTGCGGTAGTATCCACCAGGCGGCGATACTTTCCGGAGAAAGTCAATGAATAAGTTGGCAATTACCGCGGACATTTTCTCCCATAGACTTTCTCCGGATTGTCAAGTCTGATCTATGATAAGGGAGTCTTGGTTTACATCGGATCAGGTTCTCATTAATGCCGAAGCAAATTTCCACTTGCAAATACGAATTACATTTTTGTCTAATTTATGACAGAAATTCTGCGTGAATAAGGCGAAAATTTCTATTCAAATTTACTGACGGATGTTTGCACCTGCGGTAATCACATTCACTGACATTGATAGGTGGATTGTTTATGTTTTCACAATATGGCGGAAACACACATATGAAGTACTTTTCATTTTAGTATGGGGTACTAATTAAGACTTAATTTGAACATTTGCTGACGACTTTTTAATTTTTGTGTGAACATAATATTTTTTAATGTACGGTATTCTCTGGATATCCTTTTATGTGACCCTAGTCAAATGTGCTTGTTGAATCCTTCTATGTGACGGTTGTGACGCTTGTCAAATTGCTTACTCGTGCATTTACTGATGGATTTGTTATTCTAATTATCTAACACATATAAAGTACTATTTAAGTTTAATATGGAGTGCTAATTAAAACAATTTTTTGAACATTTGATGACGACCAATTAAAATTACAAATTTCCTTTTTATTAAATTCCTACTATTAGCTCACACTCTCTCTATATATATCTTGTTGGAATTTTCAATCGTTAATAAAGTATTTTCTATTCATCCATTCAAGTTCAAATAATTTTTTTAAAACTTGTACTGGATGACAATTGATGTTAATACAGTTTTTTCAAATATTAATTCATTAATTAAATTTAATTAATTTTAGTTTTAAATGGGAGAAAAAAATGTCTCCCATTGTTTTCATAAATGAAATGAAAGATTTATCTCAAATGAGTGAAGCCAATAAAAAATTAAAATACCGCAACGATGATTATAAAATAATGTTCAATAACGATAACGTGGGACATGAATGCTGCACTGGTTTATTTTATATATTTATGATTAAAAAGTAGGAATTGACTTAAATTTTTTTTTTATATTACTTGTTTTTGTCTGAACATATTTTTTAATGTACAGAATTCTCTAGATATCCTTTTATGTGACGCTTGTCAAAAGTTGTCATTTTCTTGTTGAAACCTTTTATGTGACGCTTGTGACTCATTTATGTGACGTTTGGCAAACTGCTTACTCGGGATTTTACTAATAGTTTTGTTTCTCTAAGTCTCTATCTAACACATATACAATACTGCTTAATTTTAATATGTAGTACTAATTAACGAATTGTTTTGAACATTTCATGACGACTAATTAAGATTTCAGATTTCATTTTATTTTTGTCTGAACATAACATTTTTAATGTACGAAATTCTCTGGATATCCTTTTATGTGACGATTTTCAAAAGTTGTCGCTTGCTTGTTGAATTCTTTTATGTCCTTCTTCGACGCTTTTATGTGACGCTTCGCTTGTCAAACTGGCTACTCGATCATTTACTAATATTTTTCTTTTTCTAAGTTTCTAACACACATGACGTAGTTTTTCATTTTATAATGTGGTACTAATTCATGACAATTAATTATAATTTCACATTTAATTTTTATTTTTGTCTGAAAATAATTTTTTTAACAGTACATACAGAATTCTCTGGATATCCTTTTATGTGACGCTTGTCAAAAGAAAATTTTTAATAACTAATTAGAAAATATACATGAATGACACTAGAAATAGAAATATCTGAATTAATAGTTGTAGAAATTGGCGATCATAACGCAAACTGAGCTGGTAAAGATGAGTGTTAAGTAACCTAATTATGGCTATTTACGTAAGTACCCGTTCTTAATGGCACTTTTCAATAATGTATTCCCAAGTCTTCCTTCAGAAGCGTTAGATTAATTTGATCACAAGTCATTAATAGGAAATTTGGAAATTAATGCTTGATTTAGAAAGATATAAACTTAATTTTATAGGCTTTCTCCATTAATTGCCCATTTGAAATAATCGTATTTATCCGAAAATAGTTCACATTCATGCTCTCTAAGAGTATCTGCTAAATCTTGAATGTAACATAGTAAAATAACCGTGCTATGTAACTAATTAACCGCACGAATATATTTGCGTTTCTATTAGAATTAAATTAATTTCAAATTTTTTAAATAAAAGATCTAATTTTTCGAATTGCTTAGCATTTATCCTAATTGTTTACATGTAATATGTCATAATATAAAAAAAAAATATTAAAATAAAACTTCATTAAAAAGTAAAAAAAATCATTCATATATATATAGAGAGAGAGGGGGAGAGGGAGAGAGAGGGAGAGAGAGGGGGAGAGGGAGAGAGGGGGAGAGAGAGGGGGGAGAGAGAGAGGGGGTGTCTGAAAAGTCTGGAAACGGTCGAATAACTCGAGAATCATGCATCGGATGGAAAAACGGAAAAATACGTGTTCAATATTGTAGAAAAATCTATTCAGGGATAGCAAAGTTGCCATTTTTTCTAAAATACTGAACACGTATTTTTCCGTTTTTCAATCCGATGTATATTTCTCAAGTTACTCGACCATTTCCAGTCTTTTCAATGAAAACGATTTTCACTGCATTTTACTCCATTACAGAGCTATCTACGATTTTCCGAAGAATATGTTAAATGAAAAAGTTACGTATTTTTTCCCCGTAGAATCCGAATCTGCTATAAAAAAGGAGGGTTATCATTTAAGATTTCAAAGTTGCCCCCACTTTTCCCCTGGGGGCAGAGTTAGGGGACAACTTTGATATAACCTAAATAGATTTTTCAAAAATATTGAACACTTAGTTTCCGTTTTCAATCCGATGCATATTTCTCAAGTTAATCGACCGTTTCGAGACTATCTGTATGATTTTTGTTATGCGATAGCACTCGTATTTATAAACCGATTTGAATGTAACTAAGCTTCTGTATTGGGCTTACCAAGATCTCGACCGAGTTCTTTGGCCATCTTGTTTCAAAATGGCGGCCGCTTGAAGATTTCAAAATCGAAAAAATATAGACAATTTTTTTAAATCCAAATTTGTTTTTACTTAAGCGTTAGGCCTTGATACAAAGATTCCGGAGCATTTTCTGTTTTGTCTCTATTTTAAAAAATGGCTGAGCTATACCAGTTTGAAATTCTAGTGTGGCTGATATTTTGAAAGAAGACGACATATTAAAAAAAGTAAGGGATTAATTTTTGAGCTTTAGTGAAGGTGGTTTCTCGCAAATAAGCTTCCATTGTTGTAATCATTTTTTCAACTCTCATAGCATAAAACTATATATTCATATGCGAAAGCGTCAAATTCTCGCCAAGTTTGGTGACAGTAGGAGAAATATCGCCAAAATTTGTCTTCCAAAATAAATCTCCATAAATAAAGCCAACTTGCCCATAGCTGAATAATTTGGTGAAATTTAAATTCAGTATTGACCAAAAATTGGAATTTACACCAGTAAAATTAGCTAGAATCTTTAAACCAACAAATAGGGAAAATATCATTTCTTTCCGGTACAGACCAGAAAATCTTTTTGCCTCTTCGTTGCATAGAAATAATATCGTTAACACTAAAAATATAAGAAATTTTATTCAAACAAATGTATGCTATATTTAGTAAATATAAATTTTACTTGTTTTGGTAACTTTCTATGTATTTTAGACCTGAAATAGTCACTTTAATAAAATTATATTAATGTAGCAAAAGATTTAATAATACATAGTGTGTAATGAAATAGACACTACCGTAATTTCGCGCGTATACGCCGCACCTCAGACAATTCGATTTCCTACCAGAATTTATTTTAAATAAAATGTGATTTACTTCTGCTTAGAACTTATTTGACTTCTTATTTTCAATAAAATTTCCGGTTTGAAAAAGACTTAACTAAGTCGCGGCGCATACGCGCGAAATTACGGTATATAATTTAAAATGAACGTCAAAAATAAAAATAATGGGAAATTAATTGATTTATAATTCATATTTTATGCCAATTAATAAAGTTTTTGTTAAAATAGTGATATAAAATAATAATAGAGTTTTTGTTAGTGAAAAATTTTATCCGTTAGATGTTAGTTCACACAAACCTTTGTGTACTTTTTACAAGGGAAATATTGTTAGAAATTTAAGGCCCCCACTCGATGTTTCTTTTTTTAATATATATATATATATTTTTAATTATAATTTTCAAAGAGTAATCCTCTTTTTAGATTTTTCGTGCAAATTTTGAAAAAAACCTACTCCGAAGTTTATTTTTGTTCCACATGTAAAAACTAACTGCGAATATTTTTTTCAGAAATAAAGGTAATTAAAAAACGTGCCAGTGGAAGCCCTGACAATTACAACAATTTCGAAATATTCACACAATGAAAATTTGACTCTGACGTTTCGTACGAGTTGTAATTTTCTAACTGGGAGAAAAGGTGTCCAGATTAGGATTTGAACCAGGGATTTAAGATGAAACGTTCTACCGACTGAGCTATTCTGGACAAATTTGGCGGACACAATTCACTCACACAACCGATTAATATTGACAGTTTGTCTGTTATCTTAAAAAGCTCAACAGAATAAATCGCAGGTAATGAAGCTCCAAGAAAACGTTGGATGCGTAATTACATTTAATGAATTTAACTCTATTATTCTAATTGATATAATCGCATGATTTACCTACCAATTAGAATAATTGTGTTAAATTTATGAAGTGTCAACACGTTCCGTAAGTGAAGACAAATTAAAAAACATTTAAGAGTGGAAAGATTATAATTATATATTTGAATATTGCAAGGATTCTCATAAATCTGGTAACAGTCTGAAAGTCGGCATCTAATCACAATTTTATTCACAGACATACAAAACTCAGAAACAAACCCTCCGCTTTGTTGTCCTATTTTATTTTTCACCAGAGTTATTACCAATTATAAACAATTTTTAAGGTTTAAATTATCTTCATTCTAATTACTTTATACTAAATACATTATCTACAGAATTACATACAACATACAATCTATCATTATTTATGAGCTTACATACACTGCAATTGGGAAATGTAATATAACCACAAACGAAAATATACAATAACCTCTTCCAAGTTATTCACGACTTGAAAAGCGTTCTTTATGGTTAGAAAAATCAGAAACCGATGTATTTCGAGACTTAACCCATATTTTACCATCGTCATATACATAGGACGCTAAATCTGGCGGATTTTTTATTCAAATATTCCTAAATGTCCAATTAAATTTTCAGAAGGACTGAAACTACGCCATAAATCTTTAAATGGCACTACAAAGGATGTGAATTTCTTTTCACTTTGCTAAACAGCGTACAACCAACGGAGTGAAAAATGTGTCCAGATTGGGGATCGAACCCAGATACCCTGGTAGAGCGCATCAAATGCTTTACCATGTAAATCATTTTTCACTTATATATACGTTGGCAAGGCTGCAACTACGCAGCCCCAGGTGGAATGTCATACATGAGCACACTGTTCAGTGGCGTTCATGAGACGAATAAGTTCCCAGCATTGGGTTTCTCCTCATGTATGACATTCCACCTTGCCAACGTTTAACCCCTTAATTCTCGCTCCCGTCAATATCACGGGCTGAGGTGTCGTTCGTTATTTCTCGTGCCCGTGATATTTCCGGGCTCAAGATTTAACTGCTGGAAAAAACTTCTTAAACCAGAAAAATTTAACTGGAATTTCCATTTGAAGATTCTATTGTGATCTGGACTTTATATAGCATGTTTCGAAATATATCATACTCAAAAAAAGTTCTTGATAATCAATGTCTAATGTATGTATATTATATTAAACATTATTTGTAAAAATTTGTAAAGATGTGAAAATTAAAGGTCTTATTCGCATTAATTTGTATGGTGTAAAGCTAACATTAACGTCTTAATTCTCGCGCCCGTGGTTTTCACGCGCAGTGTAGATTACTTTTTTTAAATTCAGATTGTTTGACTCCCACCAGTTTTTTTTAAATAGTGTAATTGGCTTTATTTTCGCATCATTTTATCTGCCGTAAACTACGGTGAATATTTCTACATCAAAAAAGGGATGGCAATCAAATAATCTGAATTATAAAAAAAAGTAGCCATCACTTATCGGGGGGCGGTGCTTAAGGTGTTAAGACACAGAATTCTCGCATGATGGCATTTCTACAAATGTGAATTCGTTCAATAACACATTGTTTTTCTGCCTTAAAAAAAAAACTAATTGCATATTTTATTTAGAAACGTTATAATTATTCAATTTCTGTAATAAAAAAATAGGTACTTTTTTGATGGTTTTTTCAAATATTAAGCGACCCTGAAGGGGATATATAAGTGAAAAATGCCAAACTGGATGTCGTCCAGATGGCTTAAATGGTAAAGCACTTGGTGCGCTATACCAGGGTATCTGGGTTCCCCGGTCTGGACACGTTTTTCACTCCGTTGGTTGTACGCTGTTTAGCACAGTGAAAATAAATTTACATCTTTTGTAGTGCAATTTAAAGATTTATGGCGTAGTTTTAGTCTTGCTGAAGATTTAATTGGAAATTTAGATATATTATCGGATGCTGGGAACTTATTCATCTCATGTACGTCGCTGAATAGTGTGCTCATGTATAACATTCCACCTAGCGCTGCGAAGTTGCAGCCTTGCCTACGTATATATAAGTGAAAAATGCCAGACTGGATGTCGTCTAGATGGCTTAAATGGTAACGCATTTGGTGCACTATACTAGGGTATCTGGGTTCGATCCCCGGTCTGGAAACATTTTTCACTCCGTTGGTTGTACGCTATTTAGCAAAGTGACAAGAAATTCATATCCTTTATAGTGCCATTTAAATATTCCTAATATAGACCAGAAAAATTTTAATACCAATTTTACTTTATGTTACTCCCGAAAAATTATTACATTTGTAAATATTTATATTTAATTTTTTACTTTTTAAATTTCTCGTGGCTCCTTTTTGCTTCGCAAGTCAATTACCTTTTACCTGGAAGTTCAGTTGGTACGCAACTAGGTATTC
This sequence comes from Maratus michaelseni, assembly GCA_963931845.1. NCBI lineage: Eukaryota > Metazoa > Arthropoda > Arachnida > Araneae > Salticidae > Maratus > Maratus michaelseni. The sequence continues at coordinate 303,853,684 of OZ007595.1, forward strand.
CATGCTGCTAAGTACATTGTTCCATTGTTCCAATAATATATTTAAAAAAAATAGAAACTAATCAAAATTCCTGGTGGGAATTTAGAATTTCTGAATGAACGCTGTATATAGGACAATGGTAAAATATGAGTTAAAGAAGCATCCATAAAAAAATATTATTTATTTTTAAATCTAAAAAAAGTCGACTTCATTGACTCTTTTCTTCAATACTGTTACTAATATCTAACAGTTAGTTATAAATTGCAATGTTCCTTTCTCGTTTGTTGTAAAATATATTTAAAATAATAATTATTTTTCAATTTTTAGTGTAATAAACATACATGATGAGACATGGCCTTTCATCTGCAGATGGTGGCCTAACATTTGTTCAACTGCATCAACTTCCAGTTTTCGTATGAGCCTACTATAGATCGAGGTAGGTTAAAATTATTGTATCATATATTTTATTTTAAACACATAATTGTCTTTAGAAAATAATTTATTTTAGTATTAATTAAAAAAAACAATTAGAGATGGATTTAATTACAGAAACCTTATGAGCCTGTGAATGCAATTCTTTCTGCGACACTTTCAAGATACTATCCAAAAATATGTTAATTACATTGTAATGATGTTATACCAGTAGACACATGCGATGATTTTGCACTGCAATCTTTGTGATAATTTATTGAAACGTTTTTTCATGAATTATTAATTAACTGCAATATTTAATCAAACAACATATTTTAACACGTTCACTACTGTCGGGTTAAAATTAACGGAATTTTATTTAATTTAGAAAGCTGAATTGATACTAGAAAATACTAATAGAAATATTTACATTATTTAATTAGAGACATTTAATGCTTATATAAAATAAAAATTCTGCTTTCGAAATTTCTGGTGCGAATTCGTAATTTCAGGTTGAAAAACCACGAGTTTACTCGTGGTTGGCAGCAAATGGGTTAATGAACTATGACTTTATTATGTAAATATACGTCAAAAATGTCTTGTATGATACCTCATTCTTTGCTGTGCGTTTTGTATGTGCATAGAAAATAGCATGTTGACGTCAGAAACAATAAATTATCTGGAAAAATCAAAATAACAACAACTCACGTTACAGAATTTCGACAAAATATTGTTTTACGTACCTAATTTTTTATATTTTTCTTACATTTGTATGTGGAAACCTATACAGAAATGAAGTTCATATCCATTAGTAAGAACAATTCTATGTTAAAAAGCTTTTTAATTAGGAGGGGTAAAAAAATTCGATTTTGCACGTTTTTACAAAATTCAAAAGTTTATAAAAACGTGCATATTTTTTTATTTATTTTTTGTTTTTTTTAAAGAAATGAAAAAGTAAAAAAAATGGAGAAGTGTACCCCTTTTTTTTTATTAGATAATCTAATTGTCGTGAATTTATTTGCAATAATAATAATAAAAAAAAGTATACTGTAACACCATCTTTTCTGCAATCCACTTCATATCACATTTCCTACAGTCTTATTTAAATTATTTTTTTTCAGAAGTATAATCTGTATTTTGTATCGTCACTACCATGTCAAACTATCGAATGTGAAAAATGCATTTTTCATTACTTTTAAAAATGGGCCGATTGTCACCACTAATTTTTTTTTTTTTTTGAATTCTTTGCCAAGTAAGAATACTAATAAAATCTACCGTAATTTCCGGCGTATAATCCGCAGCTCAAAGAGTCGTTTTTCGACCCAGAAATTTTATTTAATAATTGTAGTTAAATATTTACAGCGATCTTTTAAGTTACATTTTATAAAATAATATTTCTGGGTCGAAAAACGACTCTTTGAGCTGCGGATTATACGCCGGAAATTACGGTATGTGAAGAACAGCGTTGCCAGTTTGGGCTTCGTATTTATTCTGAGATGCCGAATTTATACCAGAAATTTTGTGAGATTTTTTTTTTTAAGTACTCACGAAAGCTCTGTTAATCAATAAAGTAAAAATTTCTGTTTGAAATTATCTGCTATAAATTTGGAATTTCTTAATGAATGGGAATTCCAAATTGGTAACACTGATAAAGAATAATATTAAAATTTAGTGGTGACAATCGGCCAATTAAAAAAAAATAATGAAAAATGCAATTTTTCACATTCGATAGTTTGACATTGTAGCGACGATACGTCAAAGATTATTTGCAAGTTCCATGTTCTTAGCTACAATATCATCCAATTTATACATAGCTTTTTATACTTGTTGCTGTAATTGTTTCCTCCAGTAAGTATAAATTAAAGGGGTCTTGATACGTTGTTATTCATATCCTTTGATACACTGATGATTACTGTAATTTCCGGCGTATAATCCGCAGATAAAACAATCATTTTTCGACCCAGAAATTTTCTTTTATAAAAAGTAATTTATTAGATCGCTAAAAATATTTGACTTGAATTATTGAATAAAATTTCTGTGTTGAAACAAAATTGTTTGATCCTCGGATTATACGCCGGAAATTGCGGTACATTTTTATGCATTGTTATTTTTACCCCGCGTTTACTTGTGCTCTTTCTAAAAGAAAATCCCTTGACACTCATCAAGAGTTACAAATAATTTTCAAAACAGACAGTTGACCCAGACCTTTGTCGGAAAAAAATATTTTCGTCTCAAACTAAAAGAAAGCATGTCAAAAGATAACAAGTCGAAAATACACAGTATTTTAAACACGAGATGAGTTCTTCTGCCAAAACACTTTGTGAAATTTAAAAAAAGAAAAAAGACACTTTATTTTCTAGGCTCGATTCATTTCGTTTATTTCAATACATATTTTAAATCACAACTGTGTTTTTTCTTCCATTACGCCATTGTCTTTTGTCAGAATTTTACGTTGTTTTTGGAGTCTCTCCAGCCAAACGTCAGATTGCCTTCTTTTCATTCCGTTGCTTTTCTGCTGTCGTTTCAAGCTTGTCAAAAAGCCCCCCTGTTACTTGTAAAATGAAATATTTGAAGAATTCAAGTGAAGAGTTCCGACCATTAAGGTTTGCAAAGCTATTTTAAATAAAGCTGTCATTTTGAAATTTGAAAAACGAATTTGGAGTGTGTTTACGATTTTTTAATACACCTTTCCTTTCTCTTAAATAAGGTGTGCAACTAATAGGAAATAGAATACTACAAATCATAACTATACAAAAGTTAGGGCTAAAATTGCTAAAACAATATTGAAATTAGTATGGCAGAATGAATATGATTTTACTTTTCCTTTTTTGTATATATATATATATTTAAAAATGAAAACACATGTGAAAAACGAAGGATAAGACATTATAAAAAGCAATGGATTGGAAACTGAAGGAATTATACTTCATAGGATGAAAAAGCAAATATTGGAAAAGCAAAACTGGAAAAATATGAATATCTTGTAGAAACTTCAGAAGGGCTTTATAAGAATATTCATAATAAATGTATGTTATTTCATCTATTTTGTCAGCATTATGCGTAAAATTGACAATATTAAGCCCCTAATAACATATATAAATGAAACAACAAAATTAATAACCTACACATGAGGTTCTAATAACAAAATAAATAAATAAATATGAAACTTAAATAGAAATTAGATAAATAAACAATTATTCAACTTATATAGTAAGTAGATCATAAAATAATGTGCAAGACTCACCAAAATATATACCAAAATATATACAGGGTGTTCGAAAATTCAGGAAACAGTCGAATAACGCGAGAAATATACATCGTATTGAAAAACTGAATATATGTGTTCAATATTTTTGAAAAATCTATTTACGGATATCATTGTTGCCTCCCCACCTCTGCCCCCTGGGGGTAAAGGGGGGCAACTTTGAAATCTTAAATGATAACCCTCCCCTTTTTATTACAGATTCGGATTTTACAGAAAAAATACGCAACTTTTGTATTTAACATTGTCTTCGGAAAATCGTAGATGGCGCCGCGTAATCGAGTAAAATGTAGTAAGAACCGTTTTCATTCGTTTTCATTGTGAATATTAAACTGTTTAGTTAGAAACGGGTATGTACTTTTACTATTTACTTACACGTAAGAGTTTAAATACAAAATTATATAAATATGTATTTGAAAATAAGAATAAATATTTCAAAAAATAGTGAAATTAAATTAATTTATTTACTTGAATGGAAATTTTATTCATCACCTTTTGACAGTTTTATACCATCATGATTTATTGTCTAATTTTAAGTTACTAAAAAGCTAATAAAATATTCTCTTAATTATTAATTATATTAATAAATGATAAATTAATCCAATATAATAAAATAATAATCTATATATTTAAAGCAAAAAGCGCATTCTGTCAAATTCACACTCTCTTTTCCACACGAAAATCGTCTCTTTGCGCATGCTTCAACGCTTTTTTGAAGACTTCTACCCTCAGAAACCGTTTAACTTACCGTAACTGTTACCGTAACTTTTAACCGTAACTGTTTAGCCTAGGGAGATTTTGAAAAGGGTTGATTCAAAACGGATGGCGTAATATGGCGTTGAAAGCTTTTTTTTTTTTTAAGAACTCATGTTTTTACTACTAAATATGCATATTTTCCCGGAAAGTTTTAAAGAGAGCTTAGATACAGTTATATTTATAACCGATTGAAATTTCAAAGAGTTCGTAAATTGAGAACTACTTTTTATTGCCAGAGGTGCCAAACTCTCACTAATATTCCATAATATGTGAGTTAATTTTACCCAGTTTTAATACGTTTCGCACCAGACATTTAAAAAAAAAATAAAATTAAAAATATTCCATGTAAATATCTGAAATTAACTAAACAAAAAAAATCAAATAATTTTTCTGGTTCGAAACGTTGTTGGGTCAAATTAATCCACGTATTATGGAATATTAATGAGAGCTTGGCACCTCTGTTTATTGCTATGTTAAAGGAACCGACGCGAAAACAAACAAACAAATGAAAAAGCGAGAAGAAAACTTTTCTTTTACAGCTAGATAACAATATTTTTTTCACGAAATTTTTACATTGGCTGTAAAACCGTTTTATTTATCACCAATAAATATTTCAATGAGTTCGGACAAAAATAACAAGAAAATGAGCGCTTTTATCACTAAACATCAATGTTTTTTCGCGAATTTTTCATTTAAAAATATAATTTCAAACAAAATCTGGTTAAAGATATAAAATAATAAAAACTTGTTTATTATTATCACGGGCCTATGCAACGCCGGGCGGGTCAGCTAGTAATTAATTATGATAATAATATTTTTTGTGAAAAGCTTCTGAAAAAATTACCTAGGACAGTTATTAATTTATGGATATGATTATTAAACTTTCAGTTGCTGCATACGATCATAGTACTCAAAAATATGATGAAGCATATTTATTTAAAAAGTTGTTACAGTTATCTTTACTTTGCAGATAATATTTACTTTTGAATAACTAGCTCGAGTCGTCTCAATAAATCATTTTTCTTAGCGTGGGAAGATGACATCTGTTTACACACTCTTAATATGCATGATATTTGCCGACAATTCTGATGGAAAGTTTTCAAGGACGCTTTCTCTGGATATATAACCTAAACCCTTTTTAAAATACCCTTCAGCTAAAATAAGAATGCTTATGACTGCTCCTGTATATCATAACTCGCTCATAAAACTTACCGTGAAAATGTCATAAACGACTGCTGAAATAGAGAACCTTGTGAGAGAGTCGACAATGGAGGTAAATCTTATGTGTTGACTTAAATGTTCTCTTGACTTCCTTTTTCAGTCGAAACTTCGAGAAGCTTATTGCAGACTGGTATTGATGTTACTATCATCTGTCAAATTTTCAATCATTATATACTATAGCTGAGCAAAAGCTTTTTCTATTTCGAAAAAAACATTCCGACCTTTAAAAATAACATGCAATTATAATGATAAACGGCGTGGAGTATTTTAGAGAGCGTTGTCAACTAGATATTGCATATTAATTAACTGATTTTTTAAAAAATACAACTTTATCTATTACTAGATGGAACCCGTCAAAACGTGACGGAAAAAATACTATAACAATATCAGTAAAATAAGCTTCTTTATTATTTAAGTAGGGCTTCGTATGAAACAGTCTTTCAAATATTTTATTTTAAAAAATCCCCCCCCCCCACATTGAAATGCTATTTCCGATGCAAACTCCAAATGAACACTCCGTAAACAAATGTGTAATGCAAATCAGTTTGACATTACCACCATATTCCCCACGACACACAAAAAAAAAGGTCATGGACCTATAAAGTATCATACAAACAGTGGCGTAGCCAGGGTGGGGGTCCAGATGCTCTTCATACCACTAATTTTGTACAGTTTTCTTTGCCTTAAGTAATCGGAGAACTATCTGCGAAAATCAAGACGAAGAAAACTTTGCAATTTGACTGGTATCCAGAGCGTTTGGACCCCCTCCCTGGCTACGCCACTGCATACAAATAGTCCTATCATAATACAAGTTTCCTACTTTCATCTCATATTCAGTAAATAAAAGAACATAGTATAAGCACCTTCCCCCCCCCCCCCTGTGATAATGCAATCGAATGAAATCCTATGCGCATATGTATTGCATCTGCCCAAATGCACCGTTGAAATTAGACGTTAAAAAAAGTTTTAAAATGTTTAAATTAAAAGTTTTAAAATGTCCTCTTTAATCATTGTTCGTTTCAAATCCATATCTTCTAAAACGCATCCGTTGTTTTAAGCTAATCAATTTTTATGTAAAAACGAAGAATTTTTGTTAAAAATAATAAATTAATATGCAGATGAGGGAGAATTTTAATGTTTTCAATTGTAATTTATTTGTATGGTTTCTTCTATCCTTTTACATAATCAGGATGATTATTCCTTTTCCATCACAGTCGGTCTCTTATACAGTTAAATATCCAATGGATCTTTAAAAAAATAATAAATAACAGTTCCTAGCATATTCTGATTCAACATATACATCAACGAATTCAACATATCAATTTCATGTTAATCATAAACTAAAAATAATTTTTTTTTCTTTTGACAGATTTTATATTAGCGCCAAAATACTCTATCTTATGGATAATCTGATCTTATGATTTATCAGGTTTTTATTATTATTTTTTTTTCACTTTTCATGAAGGTTAGGGATACCTATTTTCAATTGTTGCAACTTTCTAAGGGGCTATTTTACATTATTAAAACAAACGGATGGTCATTGTTGAGATAGAATTGAAAAATATTTCATGCTTGAAAATTATTTAAAAAGTCGTTAAATTAAGAGGCAGATTTCAAATAAATTTCAATCGAAAGCTAATTTTTTTTTCTAATTGAAGATGTAAGAATTGAAATTGTAAAATGTAGTAAAAAAATAAATTTTTAGTATTTAGAAGTGATGTAAGCGCGACGAGAGCTAAAGCGATAGTGCCGTTTGTTGTCACAACCGTTATACATTTCTAAATATTGCCACTGTGTTTTGGTTAGCGTCCAAAAGTAGACTACCATTTTTTGACATCGAAAGAAAAATTCACAGCGAAAGAAATAAGACTTTGCCGCTAATAAGGAACTGTTAAATGAATTTACAACAAACCTACCAAAATAATTCCTATAAAATATTAGTTATTGTTTATTCTAGCTAAAAATACAATCATTATTTCAAGTTTTTTTCCCCTGAAATTCTTTACTTTTGTGAATTTTTTTATTAAAAAAGGAAATCTTAATAATTTAAATCCTATAATTCCTATAACTTAATCCTATAATTAAAAAAAAAGTAATTGGTAACATGTAATCAAGGTATGCAATCAAGATGAAGCAACCAATAAAGGCTCCAGTTCTAATCTTTAAAATTAAAAATTGAAATATCAGTTAATATTACGCCATGTTGACACAGTCATATAAATTTTTCTTTTTAGTTTTATCGATGTTAAAATGCATTTCAAGCTAAGCATAACGCCATTTTCACCGGTACAAACTTTTCACACGTACATTTATGCTTAAGCACCATGCATACAAATAAAAATATATTTTGCATTTAATTGTAATGAAAAAAATGGCATCAACAAAGTTATAATGCTTAATGATAAAATGAACCCAATGGACAATATTTCCGTGACGTAAAATGACAGTAAATATGAATTTTTATTTGCTTATAAAACACACGGATAGATATTTTTACTTAAATACTTAAACATTTTAACTATATTTTAACTTACAAATTAAAAAATTCGGCCTAAAAGTCACATGCTTTTAATATTTAATATTTGTTTTTTATGCTCGCAATCATTGAGTTCAGAAAATAAACTCTGTACGTCGCAACAGTGGGCGTTAATCCGATTGCCGACTTTATGACATCATAAGCAGAAGTAAAATTTTAATTTAAGATTATGGCTAATTAATTAAATTTTCGAACAAACGAATGTACGATAACAAATCTGTGACCAAATATCTTTCATTTAAAAAAAGAATGATGTAATTTGATGTAGTAGTTTGTTCTCACGGATTGTCGAAACAAAACGCTTAGCGTTTTAAATATATAGATTTTATTTATTTTTTAATCTAAGTTTAACTAAAAGTTACTGAAAAAACTAAACTCCGTCGTGCTACATTCCACGAAAGATCATGGACCGAGGTGACCAACTCTGCATTTTTTACCACGAGCCTTGGGGTGTTGGCAAAAGTCTCGGCAAAGTAGTCAGTATAACGCGGTTCTAACAGTGCGTACAAATAAATAAATAATAATAGTAAATAAATCTACGACAGTTACATGGTATAATAGAAAAAGGTGTGGTGATTTTAAATCTTTTTGAATTTTTTTTTCACTTCTATTAGTTTAAAAAGTATGCACGATTTTATAAACCTTTGAATTTTATAGAAAAGTGGCAAACATCTGTTTTTGAACCCCTGTAATTAAAAAGATTTTTAAGATATAATTTTTTTTAATGGATTTTAACATCTTTTTTGTCCAGATTTCCACATACAAAGTATGAGAAAACAAAAAAAGGGTTGGTAACGAAAAATATAAAATTTAATGAAATTCTGTGGGATGACCTTTAGTTGTTACTTTGATTTCTCCCGCCAGACTATAAATGAAAATTAAGCGATAACAGCTTGAAGAGTTAATAATGCAACCAATCTCGCTTTCTGATTAAATAAATAATAATAAAAAAAATTGTTGTACAAAAAAAAAAAAAAAAAAAAAAAAACACTTACTAAATGGTCAATAATTTTTTTGTAAAACATTAAAACTCAAAATAACTTTCTTATTTAAGATAATAAATGCCCTAAAAATTTACAAGAAAAACTTTGATTACAAAAATATTTAATTGTTTTGCGAACATTAATTCCCCGTGACTCGGGAAAAGTAAATCAGGACTCGCAGCATTCCTAAAAATTTTTCACTTTCATACAACTATTTTAAAACAATAATCGTTATTGCAGACTTCTATTACAGACGTTAAAGGAATCTTACACGAATATTTTTGTTTTGAAATAGTAGTAATAAATGTGGAAAAATTTAGGAACGCTGCGAGCCCCGAGTAAACTTTGTTTTGTGAATCAATCACGAGTGTGACTCCTGGCAAGTAAAATATACCTTGTGAATCAATCACGAGTGTGACTCGCGGTAAGTAAAATATATCTTGCGAATCAATCACGAGCTTGACTCCTGAAAAGTAAAATATACTTTGTGAATCAATCATGAGTGTGACTTGTGGTAATTAAACTATATCTTGAGAATCAATCACGAGTGTAACTCGTGGTAAGTGAAATACATCTTGTGAATCAATCACGAGCGTGACTCGCGATTAATGTACAAAGGATGGGATGAAATAATCATTCTAAGTACGTAACTAAATAAAATAAATAAAACCACTAGGGGTTGAAAGAAACTTTGATATAACAAAGGCAAATAAATTTTAGAACATTCAGTTATAGAAAAACAATTTTACTAATTGCAAAGAAAGTGCTATAAATTAAACACCGGTTATTGATTGCATATTTAAAATATTTGAGCTTAGAAAACTCAAAAGTAGTGCCGGTATGATTGTAAAAATTTTAATTTCATGTTGTGTTTATAATAAAAAAAATTTTGACAATCAAACTACATAATATTTTTGCGGGCATCCAGTCAAGTAACTCGATTACAATATTGAAGTTAAAATTACAACTAATCTTGCTTTCTGATTGAAAAAAGAATTATTAAGGGGCCAATAATTCTTTAGTAAAACCTTAACTCAAAATATATTTTCTGTGATAATTTAATCCTCTAAAAATTTGCAATAAAATCTCTCATCACAATCACACATATTTCTTTATTTCTTTATCTGTTTTGTGAGAATCTCACCTTTTTAAAGCATTGCTGTAACAAAGATTAATAAACTTCTAGGACATGCAGTTATGAGTAACCAATTTTACATATGAAAGAAAGTGCAATAAATTTAACAGTGATTATTACATACATTTGTTTAATTTAAATTATTTGAGTTTAGAAAACGTACAAAAAAATTATTTTATGTTGTGTTTATATTCAAATGTTATTCTAACAACCAAACCACGTAAGATTTGGCAGACGACCAGTCAAATGCCTCGATTACAATATCGAAGTTGGCAACAACTGCTTTCAAATCCCATTGTTCTTTAGTAAAAAAATCATGCCAAATGATTGTTTTTATTTATTATTTATTTTGGAAAATCTAGTACATTTCTAAAATGATTCAAACTTGTACTTATATTTCGTCGATGTGTTTTTTCCGCCTTCATGAAATATCATGAATAAATAAAAGTATACATCTTTTTGAATATATTCTTTGGTAGCAAGTATTTATTCATACAAAAAGTAAAAATGACATTTTAGATAAATATCTCGTTTACATGAAAATTTATGGACTGTTGTTGACAGTAGTATTTGTCAAAATAATATTCTGAAGTGAGTTCTTAAAATGGTTTTCAGTTTGTTTAGGATGATTGTAATACATTATTATTTTTTCTTTAAAATGCTATTGAATGTACAACTCATCTGTGATATAAATAACTTTTTCAGTTATTTGTTTTATTTATTCAAATAAGATTCTTTGCATTCATCATAAATTCAAATCATAACAATTTTACTTATTGTGATTTATTTTCACGAAGAGAATAATAGTTTACTCAATAGAATATGTTTTCAATTAAAACTTATAAACAATTTTTATTTTTCATATTTTTATATTGATAAATTTTATAAAAAATCTACTTGTTTCAAATGATGCATTCTAAATATTTCACTTAAGCAGGTTGTGTATAGTTTTATCACAATTTTTGAAAATAATTTTTCCTTTTATTTAAAAACAGAAAAATTTTACAAATTCTTCGATTAAATAAAGCGGTTACGAATTCTGTGATTTAAATATTAAACTGAAAAGAATGCAGCCAGACATCTGGGATATTCTAAAGAACGTATAAGCACATATGTTAAATAACTTATAAAGTATATCTTTCTTTTTTCTTTTAAGAAATACAAAGATGCAGATTTTTTAAAATGTTTTATATTGGCTAACCAACCCTACATCTTTTAGTCAATTTTAGATGAAAAATTATATTATTACATAATTAAATTAGCCCTGGACTGGGAAAAAACCCACGGTACATTTATGCTATAAATATTTTTTCTAGTGTTTACTGTCTATGGAACATAGTTCGTGACATATTCTGTCTGGAAACAAATTGGACAACATACCGAACTTTGGTTATTTTTATCTTACTGATGCGAGAATCTTGCGATTGTTGTGTCTCGTTTCGCAAAAAGTGCCACTGTAAAGTGCATTCAGTTGTTGATTTGTTTCAGTCACATAACCAACGCCACAAATAGGATGGGGTTGCTTAAATTATACCCGGGAGATTAATTAACCCATTACCCGCTGGTATTGAGTTTGTTACCCGCTGGTGTTGCGTTTGTTCCCCGCTAGTGTTGCACATGCAACGGTTAAATAAATTTCTATGACTATTTAACTACCGAGCTACCATTATTTTAAAATTGACAAAATTGCATTTTTTTAATGACAGAATCTCTGCATGAAAATAAAGCGAATACTGTAAAAAAAAAAGACTAATGTTTGTTAACCCATTAAGGACTAGCGGCACCATATGGTAACGGAATAGCTGCCAACCATTTTGCTGTTTAAGTACCAGTATTTTTTAAGAGAAATATTTGGTTTATTGGATGACAGAAATTCCCCAATAAAAAGAGACCAAAGTTGCTATTCTAAAAAATTGGTACGAAATGCAATTTTTGCATTTTAAAGATAAAAATAATTCCGTCCTTAATCGGTCAATCTAAGAAAATATAATATAACCACGAACGGAAATATTCAATAACGTCTTTCGAGTTATTAATGATTCGGCAAGAATGAATCCGACCTAGTGCAATGTTTTTCTCGTGACCGAACACGGTAAGAAACAAAATTTAGTCAAAATCGTTAGAGCCGCTTTTTAGATAAAATTTGCATATATACGCACATACCCGCAAACAAGATTTGCTCACACTATAATGTATGCTAATCGAAGAAAAAAAATGTTTAATTCACTTTTTTCTTTCTGTCTTTCTTTCTTTTCTTTTTTTTTTCTTTTTTTTTTTTTTTTTTTTTTTTTTTTTGTTTGAGAGTGGGGTGACATATCGTGTTTAGGAACAAAATGGAAGACACCCAGAAGTTATTTTTATCCTACCGACCTGAAAAAAAATTACGATTGTTAAATCTTCCTTATGTCTCATTTAATAACAAAGTTCACTCGGCTGTAAATTTGTTTGTTTCACGGCAACATAATATAAATCACACCGAAAATTGGACAAGTTTGCACCAATCCTACCCTGAAGATTAATTAATATCATTTTAGGGAAATAGAGTTTAATATTATTCAGTTTTACACATGAAATGACTAAAATACATTTAACTTGTAACAGCGAATTTGCATTTTATTTTTTATAACTGACTGCATTCGAATTTGCATTATCTATGATAATTTTAATGTTTTGCGGTAAATGAATTTCATGCGCAACATGCTTACTTTATCAGCAATATATTATTTCATAAAATAACATATAGTCGATTAGTTTTGATAATACGGGCAATAAATAATTCATATGATACTCTAGTAATATTGCAATTTTGGATACGGTATATTGTACGTTATTTAAAATTCCACCAATTTAATAAATTGCAATATTACAATAACGTCTTTAAACCGAATTAAGTAAGTTTAGTTTTAAAAAGGCTTTCTTGCACGTTATTGTAGAATTAAATAAATCCGTGATAACTGAGTTAATGTAAGAAAGTAATGATTACAAATTTATTCAACATTTAAAATATATTTGTAAAGTAACTCATCCATTGCTATAGATACAAATGATATTAAATGCATAGCTTAAATTACTTCTTAGAAAACATATTATTTACCCAAAAAGACAGTTATCCTAGACAGTATGAACCATGGTCTAATATGGTTATAAATTAAATTCGCGCTGCTTTGCTAATGAAACCACGCCGTTAGTGTAATAATTGAAAAAATCTAAATAAGCAGCAATTGAAAGAACATAGTGGAACGTGTTTTTGACGCATAAATCATTTGCCCGCGTCCCCGCGTTATCGAGATGTAAAGTCTTAATATTTGCTAATTTATTATTTAATAGGATGGAAGGAGTAGTCCATATTTTCCAACGTAACAACATCATCAAACTCCAGTCACTTGTCCATTACCAGTTTAGTGCACCTCAATACTCCGACATGATTAGCTATGCTTGGTACAAGTCTGGGTTAGTGCAAACTCAGCCACTTCCATGTGAAACACCCTTGCAATTTTCTTTTTCGCAGGAGGTTAGCCATTGTAAACAAGATTTAAGTTTATGAAAGTTCTTGGTGCCACGATTTTCTACGTTTCAATCATTTTTTGGTTCAGTATCATATTTGTCAATAGATTTTTTTTTTTTTTTTTTTGGGGGGGGGGGCTTCTTTAATTTTTATATTGCTATTTTTAAATAGGTTTTGTATTTTATAATAAACTTATTATTAAAATTTCTGAATCAGAACCACGCCCTTTCTCTCTAAATTAAATAAATAAATTAGTAAATTTTAAGACTTTATATCTCGATAACGGGGGAACGATGGCAAATACTCGATGGCATTTGACTTGAATGTGTCAAAAAACACATTTCACTATGATCTTTCGATTGCTGCTTACTTAGATTTTTTTATTACATTAAAGCGTTGTTTCCGAGTTAGAAGAGCACAAAACGGGATTGGCGATGCAACATTTTTTACAAAATCTATATAGATATACATATAATACAGCATTGACCAAAAGTATTAACCTCCCCCATATTTTTAATGCATCCTTAAAATTAATAGACGGATACAAATATTTAAATGCCATGAATATGAATTTCCTTTAAGTTATTAAAATTTTCAAAAATGACAAGAAACAAACAACCCAGCGTTTAATTAATCCTTTTAATTAAACCTTCATAAAACGAGATTTTTTTTTCTTTTAAAATTTCTAAACCACTTTGTTTTTCCAGAATTTTTATTGTTGTGTTGGGCAAGTCGATAGCTAATCTTGAAAATAAGAATAATTCTTGCTGAAAATGCCAAAACATAAAGAACTTATTCTTAAATGACAAAAAAAAAAAAAAAAAAAAAAAAAAAAATATGGTTAAAAAATCAGAGAAGAAAATAATTTTAAAAGTCTGAATGTAATTTTTTTAGTATTTTTATTAACACATGTTAAAAATTAAAGTAATGAAAGAATACTTACAAATAATATATATATATATATATATATATATATATATATATATATATATATATAATTTTTTTTAACAAAAAAAGAATTATTTATTTATAATTTTTATTGCGAAAGACTAGGTTCTTTTGTGTTTTGGAATTTTCTGCAAGAATTATTCTAATTTTTAAACTTATCTATTAATTTGTTTAATACAACGAACAAATTTCAAGAAAAACAAAACAGCTTAGTATATTAAAAAAGTCCTTTTTGAAAAGCAAATAGTTTTATTAAAATAGTTTATTAAATGTTTAATTGTTCGTTTTCTGTCACATTTTACAAGCTGTAATATATTTAAAAAAAATCATAATTGTTTGTAGTTAAACATTTGTATTCGATTATTACTTTTAAAAATATGAGGGTGCTCAATAATTTTGGGCCACTTTGCAGAATCGGTTTGCTGTTTTTTTTTTTTGACATTCTTATTTTTCTTGCTATTCTTTTTTTCAAAAAAGCGTATGTTAAATTTCTTCATTAATTAAACAGTTAAGCAAAGGAATTATTTGATATAAATCAACAAATAATTTTTTTTATTATTAGAATTGAAACCGGAAAACATACAGATTTTTGAGTTAAATAATAATAATAATAATAATAATAATAATAATAATAATAATATTGTTATTTTTATGCAATTATTATTATTATTGTTGTCACTTAAGAATAAAGTTTGATGATTATTTACCAACTTCTATTTTCATATAAAAAATAAGCAGTCAGAGAGGTATTTGTCTTGTACGGTAACAGTAGAATTCCCTAATATTTTTTTTTATGCATTGATCTAATGCAAGTCCATTTATGTTACCAAATCCATTTACTTCTGACAGAATTTACGCAAGAGCCCATTAATGTTCGTAACATGTGAACACACGAATGAACTGCGTAATTCGTCACCAGGGAATTATTGGAACAACTAATCTAGAGAATATAGCTTAATACGCTGTTGGTATTTCTTATTGAAAGGATTTTTTTTTCATTTATACGCAATTATTTTGTTATTATTGTGTTTTAAGATAATATTCTATACACATTACATAGAGGAAATCGAAAAACTTATATGCTACAAAGGTAAATGTCATATAAATATAAAATCCTTTGGTTGTGTTTGGAAATTTTAATCTTCATTCAACGAAATTGGATCTAGAAAAGAGAGTGGTGGGGTGAGTAGATGGATCCTTCTTTATGGTGAATTATTTCAACTAAATTAAACAGAAATCATACAGAAATCATACTAGTTGAATTTGTTTTCCAGCTGATTGAAAATATGTCCAGACTGGGACTCAAATCCAGTTAATTTGTAGATCGTTCACAGCTAATGCCAATTGGCACTGGACACATTGTCGTTCAGTTGGGGAAAACATAAAATCTGCCTACATATACTAGTTATTGTGTTACATGTCATATTTAGAATTTCCATCAATTTAAAACAAGAAAGAAATATCACGCACCACACAGAGATTTGAAAACACTTTTACACATTTACAGAATAATGTAACGAAACGTTATCTTTTTGTACGGTGAAGGAAGATATATAAATAAACAATAACAACAAAATGTAAAACACCCTTGAAAACCCAAGTTCAAAAATTGCCTTCCATAGACGATTGAGGTAAAGAATTAAGGTGATTATTATTAAGGTATAATAAGGTATGATAAGGTATAATAAGGTTATTAAGGTAATTGAATTATTTTGTGCATCCCTGTACATGAATTATAAGTTTTTATGTAAACTGCATATTATGCTAAATTTTAATTCAGCTTGAAATCCCATAACACAGTTGAAAACTCGTATTCAACAATTACCGTCTATAGACGGTAATATATTCAAATTATTTCCTGCAGCTCTGTATATGATCGACAGATTTTTATACACACTACATATTATGGTAAAATTACAAACACATTTCCAGAACTTACAATCCATAGACGGTAAAGTATCCAATATATTTTGCACAGCTCTGCATATTAATTTTATTTTATTCTGCATCTGTTATTATATAGAAATAAAGTTCAGCTGGGTAATGCATACCGTAGTTAAAAAGATAATTTAATTAATTTTTGCTTCTAGACAGTACTGTACCCGAATTATTTTGGGTATCCCTGTAAATGAACGGTATATACTAAGCACTTCACATTCCATAGAAATCATGTCGTAGTGAATTTAAGTAATTTCATTATGTTTAAAGTAGTGTAAAATCACAAAAATACAGTCAAACAATTTTTACGTATAAACCATAATGAAACAGGTTTATTTTATGTTATCCTCTAAACCAGCGTTTCTTAAACTGTGGTCCGTGGACCCCTAAGGGTCCGCGAACTTACAGCTGGGGGTCCTCAAGCCCAGTGTTAAATTCAGACTTTTTTCTCTAGAGGATTTTTTGTAGTTCAGGGAAAGAAGGATTTGCAGGTCTAAAATTTCTATTCTAGATCTTTAATAAGAATAAAGCCGAGATATTTTAATGCTTCGGAAAGGTTATTCCCCCCCACCCTCACACATACACACATACACCCGAAAGCAAATTTTTTACCGAATATTTGTTTTCTCCTTTTTAAATCAGTGTTATGAAGAGGATCACAGACGTGTGAAAATATCGTATAAAATTTGTCATTTTTTGTTAATAGATGAGAGTTCAGATATTTCCAGTAATGTTTGTATTCATTGTCACTTGCTGGTTGCCAAAAAATGCCTGCAGATTCGAAGACGTCATTCAACGAAGTTGTTTCAGTAATAAATTATATGAATGCTCATTCATTGAATTCTATACTTTTTAAGATTTTGTGTGAAGAAGTGAGAGTCAACACAAACAACTACTTTTGCATAGAGGAATTAGGTGTCTGTCACGTGGAAAAGTCTTAAATCGCTTTTTTGCAATGCGTAATTGAGTAAAACTCCTAATTTATTTGAAAGATCGTTTCAATGATTTGCCCTGATTTATCAAATTGGCGTACAGATATTTTTAATTTTTTCAGTAAAGCTGTATTTAAGCTTAGAAAACAAATCGATACGCATTTCTAAAATCCACTGCAAAGTAGAAACAAAAATAAAAAAAATTATTTGTTTGCAAATAGACATGCAAATCATATTTTTGAATCATTTGCAACGTCAGTCGGTATTTTACAAATCTGTGGCGATGCAATTTGTTCACCTGGAGCAGTTGAAAATAACTTTCCGAATTTATTTTCCTCCCTCAAAGTCAGAAAATGAGTGGATGAGAGATCCACTTTATTTCCAAGAAGTTAGTGCCGACAAACCCTGACTCTCTAGAACAGAAACAACTTACAGGATTAGCATGCGATGGCTCCATGAAAATAGGCTTACAAGAGAATAGCCTTCTTAATCAATTACTCTTTTCTTCTGCACCACATATTTGTGTGAAAAGACGATATCCACCCTTGTGCACATGCAAAACACATGCAGAAATCGACAGAATGTCGAAGCAGAATTGCGGATACATGTTTCAAACATTGAAACAGATATTGTACATCTAGTACCAAACAAGCAGTTGCATCCTTTTCCTAACAAGTAGAAGCATGTATATTTTAACTGTCTTAAAATATATGTTATAATTATTTTACTTATTAATGCAGCTGTTTATTTTTCAACGCTGTAAACTAAACATAGAATATACGTAATGAAAATATATAAGATGTATGCATTAAAAAAACTTCTTATCTGATATTAAGAAAAATATTGTTGGGGGTCCTCGAAATGCATATTACATCAAAGGGGGTCCACGGGATCACGAAGTTTAAGAGCCACTGCTCTAAACGAAGTATAAAGGCAACATTTTACATTTTTTAAAGGGGCCGTTCTATAGTAAACTTCAATAGCATATATCAACTGCAGAAAAAGGAATTTTAAAAACCTTTATCAGTGTTAGTTATATTTCATTCATTTTTGAGATCTGACAATCCAAATATTCAGTGACCTCTCACTTATACGCGATACATGGTTATTATTTTTTTTGGCAGCAGTTTGTTTTTAAAGTAATATTTTCCTTATTTAATCTCATAATTTATAAATGGAGTTTTATAGATTTAAAATAGTGGTACGAAAAAGTAATTATACTGAACATCGCGTATAAGTGAGAGGTCATTGTATTTACAACAGTTAGAGAGAGGACAGACCTCAGAAACAGACTGAATTGCGATAGTCTAGTATTCTATCTAAAGTGTAAGCACAGCTTTCAACATTTATGCTTTTCTGTTATCACTAAAATTTAATAGAATTTTTAACCTTATTTTATCCCAGATTTCGTCGATTTAATAAGGTACAATTTACTAATAAATTTTAGTGGTAAGAAAAAAAGCAATAAAAGTTGACAGCTATGCATATGGATAACATTCGGTAAATGTGCAAGCTTTAATGGCAAACATGAAGATGCTTTTCGACTATTTTATAACTTTTCTGTAAATGATTTATTCCGACGAAATAAAAACAGAGATTTATAAGAAAACAACAAGCGCATTAAATCACGTAGATTACCTCGTAATAGCGTTTATCTCACATTAAATCACACATTTCGAACTGTGAAAATATGTAGTAAAAAACTTCAAATCAGATAAAATCTCAGAAAAATCAATAAAACTATGCTCTATTTAAACAACCGCTACTTTCATACCACGTATTGATATTAATGCATCAGTAAATTTTTTTATTATGTAACTTAACATATTATTAATGGCTTGTTTTATTTGTTATTTAACTGCTCGTGATTTCTCATTCAAATACGTCTTATATCGTTTCAAATGTTTGTACTCGTATTAAGTTATTAACATAAGAGAATAAACTCATTCCATATGTTTTCTGAATTTCTTATTAATTATGACATTTACACAATGGTTTTAGAATTAGCATTATATAATGAGCTGAAATGTTTTACCTAAACGTAGCTGCCAACTTTTACGCTTTTTTCCTACCACTAAAATTTTATAGTAAATTTTAGCTTATTAAATCTACGAAAGCATGTGATTTAATAAGTCAAAAATTGCTATTAATTTTTAGTGGTAACAAAAAGGCATAAAAGTTGGCAGCTATGCCTAAAGCTTCCAGAAATAGATTTAATTTAAAATGGTAACTTAAAAAAATTACCGTTAACATCTTTCTTTCAAATATCAAAATCATAAACCGTATTTCATACATAAAAACCATAAAAAATGTATCAATATGGAATAAATATGTTTGAGATATTTAATACTAATACTGGAACAAAAATCAGCGAATAAGGTTTAATTATAAAAAATTGTAAAACTATTACAAATTAATTTAACATTAGCTCATGATCCAGAGATGAGATTCTCCGCTTTTTCCATACCAGTATAATCTTACAGAAAATGCTTTTTTATTTAACCGGAACATTCTGCAATTTATGAGAACAGCGTTTTCTCTAAGATTATACTGGTATGCAAAAAAGCGGAGAAATCTCACCCCTGTCATGATCTTACATGTATAGCATTCCTAAGCTTCTTCACTAAACGACTTGAAATTAGGTATGTGAAAAGTTAAAATTTACCCTGTAATCGATATAAGCTATCAAATTTGGATACTGCTGTGTAAAATATTAAAGCTTGTTTCTATTTCAATTTGGAGACGGCACATTTTCCCTTTTATACAGGGTAGATCTGGACAGATAATCAGAACTGTAAAAGATGGCATACCTGTTATCATCCAATACCATACAATACCAGTTAATTAGATCCAGATTAAAGACGTTTCAAACCAGAAAATATATATGAAAAAGTAATATATATATTAAGTTTCGCGTTCCGACGTGGAACCTATTTGATTGCATTTCTTTAAAAAAAAATTCTGGTTTGAAATGTGTTTAACCTCGGTTAAATTAATGTACATTGTACGGAAATTTAGTGCGATGGTGGCAAGTATGGGATGGTAACAAGACAAATAATTTTTGTACAGGAAACCAACTTCTCAAACCAATTCAATCAAAAATACAGCATATTTCACACAAATATGTACCCGGGTTTTCGTTTATAACTGTAACAATAGTGAACATATTTCATCGAAAACTGCAGCAGAATAACTTTCTTTTCTATAAAATATCATCACATCAAAGGAAGTACTAGCATTGCACTGTAATTCATTCACTGACACTGTATACATTGTCAGCTAAATTTCGAATTTCAAAGCGTCTAACTTTGCGTTGTTTGGGCATGGGGAATGACATTTAACCCGTCAGCACACGCGCCTCTTTCCATTACGTTACTACACGCGCGGGATAAATTTTACCCAAATGGGTTTTCTTGTGTCAGTTTCCCATTGGTTTGATTATAAACAAATATTTATATTTTGAAATAAACTGTAAATTAATAAAGAACATAATTTAACTTAAAATAAGAAGTTCTTTTATATTTAAATAAATAAATAAATAAAATCTAGCACTAAGATTTTTTTTTCTGCATAGCATTACATACAAAGCTTTTACAATCCAAATTCAGCCATGAAAATACAAAAAAATATAAAACTGATATATCGAAACTGTATGTGCAAGAGTTGTTAACGTTTAAAACGTAAAATTTTCCTATCATTATGCATTACGTTATAACACGCGTGGGGTAAATTTATTCCCACGTGACATTTTTATAACAAAAGAATGGAAAATCCACAACCGGTGGTAAATTCCTTTTGGCCACATCTTGATATATTTCAGCTTGAAAGGTACTATAAAGCTCAGAATGATCACGAGCGATTTTCGCACATTTTTAAGTAATAGTTAGGAGCTGGGGTAGATTTTATCCCAACGCGTTTGCTGACGGGTTTAAAACACTTTTTAAGATTTTATCACCTGTTACAGAAAGCAAAGTAAGTCTGTTGAAGAGGTCGCTGAAATATCTTTATTATTCTAACCATTATGAACGACGCGACGACGTACCGAGTTAGGCCTGGAAATATGTGTCCTGTATTTTTGACTGAATGCGATCCTGGTATCCTATACAAAAATTATGTGTCTTCCCGTATATTATCATCGTTTACAGTTCTGACATTCAGTTCAGACACCTCAGAATGTTTGACCCGCAATCAAGTCGTGCAATTTGCGTCTCTCTTTGGCAATATGGTGATTAAAAAATTTTAAATGTTCTTATTTTTACTTTATTATTATTAATGTTTTACTTTTTTTTATTAAGAATAGTACTATTATTATTATTTTACTTTTATTATTAATGGTATTATTAATGTTATACACATTTTTAATAATTAAGGATATTATTATTATTATTATTATTATTATTATTATTATTATTATTATTATTATTATCATTATACTTTTATTAATAATGTTATTGTTATTATATTTTATATTTATTATTTAGGATATCATTATTTTTATTATTTTGACTTTAATATTAATGTTATTATTATTATTATTATTATTATTATTATTAATATTATTAATATTATTATTATTTTGACTTTTAATAGTAATAATATTATTATTTTTATTTTTATTATTACTATTACTATTATTTGACTTTTATTATTAAGAATATTATTATTATTATTATACATTTTTAAATTATTATTATTATTATTATTATTATTATACTTTATTATACTTTATTATACTTTTATTATTATTGTTATTATTATTATTATTATTATTATTGTTATTATTATTATTATTATTATTGTTATTATTATTATTATTATTATTATTATTATTATTATTATTATTATTATTATTATTATTATTATTATTATTTTGTAATAGCATGTAATTATATTTAATCCATAAGTTGTTCTGCAGATATTCTCAAGCTCTTTTCGTTTCATTTCTCTCAAAGTTATTTTCATCAATTCTTCCACGCAAAAGAGAGAAACGAGTGAATTTCTGAGAATTACTCAAAGATTCAATTATCCAAAATTCTTATTATCTAAGGTTTAGAGGTCGCATCAACTGTCAGCAAAAATAGTACGCCCATTTCATCAATGTGGATCCAGTTGATTGACGGTTGATAGTTTAGATTACATAAGGACATCTTTAATTTGACGAAGCGTGCGATAAAGTGAACTGAAAAGTATCGGTAATCTAAGATGATTTTGTAAATATGGGTAAGCGTTTTAGATAGAATTATTGGCGAAAAACAAACGTGGCACAGATAAATCTGGGCAACAAAAATACAGCAGAGCTCCGAAATTATGCAAATGTCAATCATGCGAATCGCCAAATATCCGGATCGATATTAGAAAATTAAAGAAATGTATTTAAGGGGGGGGGGGTTATTGAAATGCAAATTTGTGAATTCATTTGTAAATTATAATGTCCTTTAAATGCCTGTTTAAACCAATATTAACATTTATATTTGATTTGAATTTTTGAAGTCTTTCTTAGGGGCGTTCGTAATTATATCAATACCTACCACCTATAGTTGTCGTCTGGTCAGTCCGCCTGTCAACATATAATAGCCCAAAAACTAAGCAACAGAATGGTTTGAAATTTAATATATATAATTATTGCAGAATTTTGTCGAGTCATTTCAAATTTTATGAATATCGAATCAAAACTTTAAAATATATTAATAAAAGTTTTCTTCATTCTATTAAATACTATCATATGTAATTAATTCAATGGTAGATAACCATACTATGATAGGTAATTATTCTAGATTGCCATGGTGATGACGTCCTATTTAAGATGGAGGCCTATTATTTCCGTATTACTGAATTTAAAAACCAAAATTGTATGCTAAAGCTGTTTAATTGCAGCAATCCTATAATCTACCAACAGTGTTTTGGATAGATGTTCCTGGAAAAATAGATATTAAATGGAAAAAAGAGTGTAAATATGGATTTCAAGTTCTAAAACTTTCAAAGCTAGGCTTATGTTTCCAATTGGAATATTCAGCGAATGTCAACAAAAGATAAAATGTTGTCAACTTAAAATGGACTTATTTTATTACGGAAATTAATCATATCATAATATCAGACGATGTAATTCATTTCACTGAAATAATAACGATGATTTTTTTACATTGTCTTGTATTGGATATTTGCGCATAGTATAATTTTAATGTAACAGAATTGTAATTAATTGTTTCTAAAAGTGTATTGAAACTTAATTTCATAAAATAAAATTAATATCTATAATATGAAATCTGCACATAAAATAAATTTTGTATCTATTCTTTTTTGCATAAGAGTGCAACAGCTACTGCATCAAGATCTGAATATTTATAAAACTAGTTACAGTACTAACGCACCTCATTTGTCACGTTTGTCGTACAATTTCCAACTTGTTTCTTTTTTTTTTCGATAATGTAGCTGCATAGTTAATTATAATATAATTACCATATTAAAGTCAACTGTTGATCTCTTTATTGATAACTTCATAAAATGACGTAGTATAAGATATCGATATATATATGTTACATTCATAGGCATAGTGTCTGTTTATGATGTGTAATACCATTCTGACGAGCGTCACATCCCATCTATACAAATATATAAAATCGGAGTGTGTGTGGAATTTTCAGAAAAACACCTATTTCTAAGTTCATGTTACTATTCCGACGACGACGTAGTACATTCACAAATATTTCATTTTTTGTCTGTCTGTTTATCTGCGATAGAGTCAGAAACGGTTGCATAACAAACACAAAACATCTCATGGACATATAGAGAATGTTTCTGGCTAATAAATGTAGTTTTCCACATTTCTGTATCTAAAATAGTTTTTGAGAAAATCGGGGAAAACCGGTAGAATCAATCAGTCAACCAATCTTTCAATGCTCCAAAACGCGAGAATTATTTCATTCGCTGCCAACCACGAGTATACACGTGGTTTTTCAATCTAAAATTACGAATGTACCGGAAATTTCGAAAGAAGAATTTTTATTTTATGCGATCACGAAATGTTTGTAATTAAATAAAGTAAATTTTGCTATTAGTATTTTCTGGTATGAATTTGAAAATTCTAAATAAAATAAAATTCCGGTAATTTTAACCTGGCAGTGAACGTGTTAATTGATCAATTTTAATGAATCTTACGGCCGGCGATCGAAAAGTTTAATTAAGATTTATAAATGATAACAATTACGTATTTAGTTTGTGACTCAGTTTTAATTTAAAAATTGGATTGGTAAGTATTATCCCCAAAATACTCGAAAGCTCTTATAAAATACATATATAGCAGAATGAGTTGTTATGCAGCTAGTTGAAAATAAAAATACCATCGAAAATATCTTTTATCGCTAAAAGACTCCAACGCGATGTTATGTATTTTATTAAATTTATACAACAATACTTTTTTTTGTATTATATTAATTACCATTTTGAACGATGTTATGTATTTAATAAATGTGTCTTACTTTACTGTTTTGAACACAATTGGGATTGACAACCATTTTTGATAATCTATCTATCTTCCTGGCACGGTGAATACGTCAGTACTAACATTTCTCATGAAAGTTTAATGCTATCAAGAAAATATTAAACTAACATTCTTATTCCATTATTATTGCATGTTATGAAAACATATCTTACTTAGATATGTCTGAATCAATCAAAAAGAGAATGGTTCTCTGATAAAGCATTCACAGAAAAATGAAAACATCCATTAAATTTATCGTCTTGTAAACATAAACAGTGAGACGAAAGAGCTATAAAAATGCAAGGCTAAATTGAATTTATTTATGAAGATCACAACAATTGCTTTATAAGGATGTTTTATAACATTTTATAAAGAGAAAAAGAAAAAAAATTGTTTTGCTTTAAAATAATTATATTTTCATTCTATCTCTTCACTCAGTATTAAAAATATATATATTCCATTAATCATACAGGGTTGATACGTCTCAGGGGAAGAATACCAGAATTTTCGTAAAGTGATATTTTCTTTATTTAATGAAAAATATCTGTGTTTAGTTATGGCGACCAAAACTTTAAGAAAATTCTAGTATTCAAACCCTTTAAATCCCCTGAATTCCCTGAGGCGTACGAACCCTATTATAAATTGCTCCTTCTAGAAACAACCCTGTGCAGGATTGTGACAGGGCAGTTGGTACGTTATATGTGGTTTTATGACTTGCCGTGACGTCGCGTAATGTGGATGTCATGTTGCTGCGATGTCAATTTATCATTTTTTAAATTGATATGTGACATCAACCAAAAATACATACCGCTAAATATTATATCGAAATTCTATCTGTAATGTTTCAAATGTATGTTCTATCTGTAATGTTTTTCTATGAAAGCCTCAAAACTTTCTACTGAAAATTTATTTATAATATTTCTTGAATTACACATCAGTAACTATTATACATCAGTGTGCCTTCTCCATTTAGTGTATCCATAAGCACTTCTGTTGAACATGAACAGGTGAAGCTAGAATTTCGGAACTAGTGTCTAACCTTAGTAAAACCACTATGCGCTATCATATGTTTCCAGCATCGGCAGCAATACACATGCACTCGCATGCATTGCTGTAGATGGTGCAGATACTTATAATACTTCTTGAATTACACACCAGTAACTATTATTCTTCAGTGTTCCTTCTCCATGAGCACTTCTCTTGAACATAAAGAGATGGAGCTAGAATTTCGGAACTAGTGTCCAGCCTTAGTAAAACCACTATGCTCTATCATATGTTTCCAGCATCGGCAGCAATACACATGCCCTATCATGTATACACATGCATTATTGTAGATGGTGGATGTACTTATAATAATACTTCTCGGATTAAACAGCAGTAACAATTATTCTATGTGTGCCTTCTCCATTCAGTGTAATCCATGAGCACTTCTCTTTAACATAAACGGATGAAGTTAGAATTTCGAAACTAGTGTCCAATCTTAGTAAAAACCACTATCGCTATCATACGTTTCCATCATCGGTAGCAATACGCGTGAACTCGCATGCATACGCATGCATTGCTGTAGATGGTGGAGATACTTATAACACGTCTTGACTTACTCACCAGTCACTATTAATCTTCACTGTGCCTTCTCCACGAGCACTTCTCTTGTGCATAAACGGGTGAAGCTAAAATTTCGGAACTAGTATCCAGCTTTAATAAAACCACTATGCGCAATCATACGTTTCCAGCATCGGCAGAGAAATACACATGCACTCGGTTGCATACATATGCATTGCTAAAGATGGTGGACACAATGAGCATACTTACGATGATTTTCTCATTTAAAAAATTGTACCTAGCATTCATGTGTTAGTTTGTCCGTAAATATGCATCAGCCTTTCAATTTTACACTTCTTCAAAGCAATTATGTGACGTGTTTAAGCCAGCGATTAGTTATCGAAAAAGCAACATTTCAGGGCTTCTAATAAAGTTATTTTTACATGCACAGCAGCATTTCATACCGAATAGCTCTCCACGTTTGTAATTTATTTATTTTTGCTGTCTCTCTCATAGTTATAGAGATATGACCGATAACTTCTAAATTTTGCCATTAGGTGGCGCTGCAGTTATTTTTCTGAGGACACTTTCAATTTCGAAACCCGTTTCAAAAATTAAAATGTTTTTTTGAAAAAAGAAAAAAATTACAACCAACATCGAAAACGTACGACGATACCTGATGGTTAGACATTGAACACGGATATTTTAAGCAAAAAATAAAATAAAAGTTGAAATGCAAACGAAAAATTTGAAAAGAACACTGTCATTGGTTTAGGTTAATCGAATTAAAGCTTTCAAATCTTTTCGCGTTACTAACGTAAGACTCCTAAGCATATTACTACAATAGAATGTATGTATATATCCGGTATACTTTCTTTTAAAAAAGTATCATGGTCCAGACAGTAGAACAGCAAATTATCGCAAAGGTAAATTGTAGCGAAAACACGTGCACTATTGAGATATATTTAAAAAAACTTCAAGCCTGAAAATTATTTAAATATATTTTAAATATATAAATTTTTCTATAATATTCATTCCAGCGGAAAAATATTTGTTGTTGTTGTTTAAGTCAAAATTATGTACGCAGGTGCGTTTCGGATGACAATACAACATTTTAAAATTTTAAAAACTTAATTATGAACTAATAAATTAATTTTAAGGATTTTTTTGTTAACCGGGAACAGGAGGTACATCGCCAAATATTCTTTATGATTACAAATGTAAAAGTGTACTACAACAAAAATTGAGTTAATTATTCGCCAAACCACGCTCGCTAAAAAAGGCCAGCTGGCTGTGAAACTTTTAGCAATGAAACATTTTAAACACTAAATAATATAAAATAAAGTGTACAAAAAGAGCATAAAATATATTTTTTAAAATAAGCATTTATTTAACTTAAAATATTTCGTAAAAAACTGGTTCTCGAGCACACCTTTTTTTGCTTTTTCATTTTGAAAAAAGGACTTATAATAAGACCTTTAAGAGAGCCGGGCCCTGATAATTTGTACTGGATTTACCCCCCTGCTCTTCAACGTCTGTGGTCCTGATGATTAATAGCGACTGGCTAACAATTATAAATTAAAAAATCCTGATCTATAATTTGAATAACAATGAAAAACTAGTTAAAAGAATTGGGCATGCACTGCAAATGCCGATTTTTAATATTTTAATAAAACCCGGTTTCAGAATTTAAACAAAGACCACTGAGAATAAATTTCACTAATACGCTCTTTTATACGGGTTATATCTATTTCCTCTTCATTAAGCCTTCCTTTGTCTTGAATGTCCTGTATTAATTATTCAATTCTCCTTTGATATCGATAGAAAATGAAATTAAAATTAATTTAGCTCTTGAAATTAATTTTCTTGAATTCAAGAGAATCAGAAAAGAATATATAATCATAATACAAATGACCTTGTCATTCATAAAAGAAATCTGGAATTGATAATTAAAATGTGCAATGGAGTTCTTCCTGAAACGATAGTTCACAGTTCAATCTCAAAATATTTTCTTAAAATAGTATGTCATGTTAAATAAAATAATAATAGGTCATTTGGCTTAAATGCGATGCCATTTCTCATATGTTTGTCGAATTTAAGGTATACGAGCAGGGAAGACCGAGCTATGCTCGGTCAAAATTAAATTTGAGTTCAAATATCATGAGCCATGACAGAAATGAGCAAGTAATTGAATTTTATCGAACATGTGACTTAGCCCAACAGTCTTCTCGTGTCCGAAAACCATAGGATGCAAAATTTAGTGTAAATAGTCTGAGTCGTTTTTAAGATAAAATAGCTTGAGCCATAATGACCCATGACCAAAATGACCCACGAATCGAAATTTCTCGAACATGTGACTTAGCCTAATAGTCTTCTCTTTCTCTAAACCTGTAGGATGCTTAATTTATTCCAAATCCAATGAACCGTTTTTAATATAAAATAGCTTGACCCATAATGACCCATGACCAAAATGACCTACTAATTGAATTTTCTCGAACATGTGACCAAGCCCAACAGTCTTCTCGTGTCCAAAAACCATAGGATGCAAAATTGAGTGTAAATAGTCTGAGCCGCTTTTTGGATAACTTAGCTTGACCCACAATGACCCAGAAATGACCCACTAATCGAATCTTCTGGGACATGTGACCTAGCCCAATGATTTTCTCGTGCCCGAAACTCGTAGGATACAAAATTTAATCAAAATCGTTAGAGCCGTTTTTTAGATAAAATTAATTTGACCTGCGTTGATCCAAAAATGACACACTAATCGAAAGTTCTCGAACATGTGACCCAGGTCAATAGTCTACTCGTGCCCGAAAATGCTCGGATACAAAATTTCGTCAAAATCCTTTGAACCGTTTTTTAGATACAATTAGCTTGTCCATGGCCCAAAATGACCCACTAATCGAATTTTCTCGAACATGTGACCTAGCCCAATGGTTTTCTGGTGCCACAAAACGGTAGGATACAAAATTTCGTCAAAATTGTTAGAGCCATTTTTAAGATAAAATTTGCATACATATATATATATATCATATATTCTAATACGAGCAAATCTTGTGTGTGGTTATATATATATATATGCACATTTTATCTTAAAAAAAGCACGAGAAGACTATTGGGCTGGGTCACATGTTCGAGAACTTTCGATTAGTGGGTCATTTTGGGGTCAAAGCGGGTCAAATTAATTTTATCTAAAAAACGGCTCTAACGATTTTGATTAAATTTTGTATCCTACGAGTTTCGGGCGCGCAAAAATCATTGGGCTAGGTCACATGTTCGAGAAAATTCGATTAGTAGGTCATTTCTGGGTCATTGTGAGTCAAGATCTAAAAAGCTGCTCAATTTACACTAAAATTTGCATCCAATGGTTTTCGAGCACGAGAAGACTGTTGGGCTAGGTCACATGTTCGAGAAAATTCAATTAGTGGGCCATTTTGGTCATGGGTCATTATGGGTTAAGCTATTTTATCTTAAAAACGGTTCAGAGGATTTGCAATAAATTTAGCACCCTACAGGTTTAGGGAACAAGAAGACTATTAGGTTAGGTCACATGTTCGAGAAATTTCGATTAGTGGGTCATTTTGGTCATGGGTCATTATGGATCAAGCTATTTTATCTTAAAAACGGCTCAAACTATTTACACTAAATTTTTCATCCTATGGTTTTCGGGCACGAGAAGACTGTTGGGCTAAGTCACATGTTCGAGAAAATTCAATTAGTGGGTCATTTTGGTCATGGGTCATGATATTTGAACTCAAATTTAATTTTGACCGAGCAGAGCTCGGTCTTCCCTGCTCGTATATATATATAACCACACACAAGATTTGCTCGTATTAGAATATATGATTTCGCATTTTCTTAGATATTAAGTGCCAAATATAAGCTACAAGGAATTGATTATTATATTTTTAAGCAAAAATTAATTTGTTTTTAACTATTATCTGTAATCCAAGAAAAAAAAATATTATTGTCATTATATATTTTTTACTTCGAAAACACTGCGCCACTAGATCTGAGATTCTTTCTCCTTATAACCTCTCCCTCTCGCGTCTTCGCTTAGCCGCTCAGATCTCAATATTTACCTCTCACTGATTGGTTCGTGTCCGTATTACGTCGATTGTGTAGTTATCCGAGCGTCTAACAAAAGCGTATGCAGGATTTTGGAACTCAGAGATTTGTCTTGTTTTCAAGTGCTGATCAAATGGTTATCTGGTGTTTTATAATTCGTAGATTTACAATTTGACTTTTTTAAGATCAATTAAAATGATGTAATGACTTGTATTCATGCCCGAGGGCTTTAAGAACATCTCGTCATGGGCATGTGGGAATTGTTTCTTCATTTTTCCTGTGCTTAAATAAATGTGTTATTTGGGAAACTTTCATGCTCTTTATGGAGAAATTACTAAATGGGTGCATTTATTGCCTACTAGTTTTCGCCACGATTATCGATCTATCGACTGCATTTTATCACCACCGTTAACAAGCTGTCAGTGTCACATGAATTTTAATTCATCCAGATAAAATATTTCATATACATACTTACATTTTCTCTGTTTTCCCCAAAGTCCCATATATGTGCAAGTTTAATTCTTGGGACAAGTTTAATTCTTCATTTATTAAAGAGAATTGCGATTAATGAGATATTTTTTATCCAAACATATTTCTTTCCGGAGATAATTTTTTTCGAACGTTGTTTTTATAGGAAAAGTGATCAAAGGTAATTGCATTTTCTGGTAATTGTTTAAATGAAAAGTATTCCATTCAATCAAATAAACGTTCTTATATCTCGTCTTAAATGGTTTTTGCTCCGTAAATAAGACCAATGCAGCAAACGCATTAATAAAAGAGGATTACGTGGATCACGTAAAGTGTATTACCGGCATATTGGGATAGATTAGGGGTAAGATAAAATACTAAATAAATTAAACACGGAATTTGATCTTAACCCTTTGATTATGGCCGAGGACACGCGATTATTTTTATATATTTTCTTTTAACTTACAATTCTGTTTGTATGTTTGTATGTGGCAGTCAAATCTTCTTATTCATTTTCCACCCACTTACTTTTGACACAGAGCTTTGAAATTAGGAATATATATGTATTCCTCAAGGCAATAAATGAATTGGACATTGATTTGTTAAAACTCGATCTCTAAGGGAGGCAACGGTAGGCAAATTACAAAAAAATCACCATATGTCATAAAACAATGGAAACAAAATCTTGAAACATGACGTGCTTATAATATAACTAAAATTAGTGAACAAGTGTTTTGGATTTTTTCAAAATTCGACCACTGGGGCAAAAGGGCAAAGGGGGTGGGGGTTTAAAATATATTTTCTACATTTTTGTGAATTTTAATAAAAGCGTGTTTATTTTATTTCATTTTATTTTATACATTTATTATATTCAATTGTACCACATATTAAAACAATTTTTCTTTGTAGTAGATTTCTCTGGAACATATACTAGCATAAGTGTTTGGCAGCGATTATTTTTCAAAAAGTGGTAGGAATAGAACAAGAAAATAGTCCACTGGGACGTATATATCCCAATCAGCAGTCAAATGGTTAAGTAGAACCAAACTATTTATTGACGTTTATTTTAACAATAATATAATTACTTTTTTACCATTTTATTTTTAATTAATCGAATTTACGCGCATAATTTACTTTAAATGCGATACAGTACAGACCAATATGATCAAAATATCGATTTTTTTATTATCCTAAATTCCAATATCCTTCATACTTAGTCACCAGAATTTCTAATATAAACAAGAACGAAAAATTATGCGTCAAGCATAGATTATGTAACACTTTCCAACGCTTCCAAAATTATTTTACAAATCATTACCGTTTAATAAGCTGAAAGATAACATCTAAGTAAACAATTTGGAAAACGCATAGCATACTTAAAAACGTAATTTCAGGAATTTCCAACATATATTTCCAACATATACAATATTCAGAAAAATATTCGAATACTTTTATTCAGCCCTGTATATGATCTATAGATTTGTATATATACTACTTAGGACGCTAAATTTTAGTTTTGTTAGGAAACGCATAGCACAGTTTAAAATTCTCTTTCTGGAGTTTCTGTCAATAAACGGAAATGTGTTCGCGAACTTTTGTGCTGCCCTGTATAGGATCCATACAATTTGTGTACACCATGAAATAGACAAAAAATGAGTTAAATTTAAAATCGCGTTCAGCAACTTAAAACGCACTTACAGGAATTATTGTTAACAGACAGTAGAGAATTCTTTTGTGTATCCCTGTAAATGAACGATGACTGCTATACACACAATATTCTGTAGTAAGCCTCTTGTAATGCACCTTAGTGATATATATAAATTTCAATGAAATTGTGTAACATCATTAAAATAAACCGCAAATGATTTTTCACCATAGACCGTAATGTAACGGAATTCTTTTGAGTGTCCCTGTAAAAAAACTATAAGTGTTATACACTTCAGTTGAAATAGGGAACATGCTATAGATGACGACAATAACATATAAAAATTGCAGGGCAATCCGAGCATATTTACGGGAGTTAGAGCACGGACAGACGGCCAGACGGCAGACAAACCGAAGTCATAAACACTTTTCAACTAGGTTGGAAAGTGTTAAAAAGGAAAAAACTATTGTTGAAATCGTACAGGATAAACCTTCTAATATTAAAAAGTGAAATAATTAAGTCAGTATAACAAAATCTAGTTTTAGTCTATTTCATGGGCCAAAAACACGGCTTATGAACCCTGATCCTTTCTGAACTTCCCGGTACTAGAAAATCGTCTGTGTTTTATTTTTATTTTATTTTTTATTATTATTATAGTTTAGTGCCGGAAAGTTTTATATTTTCGTAAATTTCGAGTTATCATAACTCAGTGGGTTTTTATTGCATTAGAATTGAATTGTTACTGTTTTACTTTTCAGAGCATGTAGAACATCTTTCTTTATATAACTTGTAAGACTCGGGAACAATTGTAAAAGTGGCGTCTACACTGTAAAAAATGACCAATGTTTCTTATTTTATGAAAATATGCTATAACCACGAACGAAAATATAATAAAATCTTCTGAGTTATCTCAAATTTCAAATAGCATGTTACATTGTCTTTTGAATCCCCAGAAACGAATACATTTTCAAAATTTAAAGAATAATTTATAAAAACAAATTATTTTTAGCTGCCCGAATTTTTCAGAAACGTTTCCGAAGGGTTTTTATAGTGCATTAATGAGTGTCCTCAGCCTGGAATACCTGTTTTTCGAATGCTATCAATTCTGAAGTAAACATTTTCATGCTCAAAAAAAAATGTTTAACAGAAAAACATGCAAAATTAACAGCGTTAACAATAACATTAAAATTAAGATTATTTCTTTACTCTTTCATGTATAAATTAACTTATGCGGCTGAAAACGTGTACTTGAGAATGGATAACATTCGAAAAACAGGTATTCCAGCCTGAGGACACTAATTAATACACTATAAAAACCCTTCAGAAACGTTTCTGAAAAATTCGGGCAGCTAAAAATAATTTGTTTTTATAAATTATTCTTTAAATTTTGAAAATGTATTCGTTTCTGGGGATTCAAAAGACAATGTAACATTCTCCATGTATGCTAAGTTTCCTATTAAATTCTTGCATTAACAAATTTCACGACATCATAATAAATATAGAGAAGTTTTCAAATAAATGTCGAAGAACAATTTTCAAGGAATAACAAATGCCTGTTAAGACCAAAAATATTTCCTGTGTAATTTATTTAAATCTTTTGGGGAAAGGCACTGAACTTGTTAGAAGACTTATAAAGCAAATAATACTTTATAAAAATTTATTTTAACGAATGTGGATTATTTTCTAAATTTTATGATAATACGCTTAGAAATTTTAGTATATTTTCTTCCCTTTTTTTCATAATTTGTCTACCAAATATTTATTTTGTAAAAACCTGTTAATTTAAGTTGAAATATTTTTAAAATGCCGCAAATTCAATCTGTTAAATTTTCGTTGATTTTCTTTGAAAGAGAATGAAGTGTGGGATATTTTTAGAATAACTTCACTGAAGGTATCACACAAGGACACAAGTGTATGCAGAGTTGCCACGGTACAGGGAATTTTTCAGTGAAATACCAGTATTTTCTAACAGGAAAACTCGCGTTATGTATTTGCATGAGTACATAAGGCGAGTTTTTCTGTAAGAAAATACTGGTATTTCCACTGAGAAATTCCGTTTCCTGGCAACCCTGGTATGAAAAATATGGCTGTTCATATTATACGAGCAGGGAAGACCGAGCAATGCTCCGTCAAAATTAAATTTGAGTTCAAATATCATGACCCATGACCAAAATGACCCACTAATTGAATTTTCTCGAATATGTGACTTAGCCCAACAGTCTTCTCGTGCCGGAAAACCATAGGATGCAAAATTTAGTGTAAATTGAGCCGCTTTTTAGATATTGACCCACAATGACCCAGAAATGACCCACTAATCGAATTTTCTCGAACATGTGACCTAGTCTAATGATTTTCGCGTGCCCGAAACTCGTAAAATACAAAATTTAATCAAAATCGTTAGAGCCGTTTTTTAGATAAAATTAATTTACCCGCTTTGACCCAAAAATGACTCCCTAATCGAAAGTTCTCGAACATGTGACCCAGCCCAATAGTCTTCTCGTGCCCGAAAATAGTCGGATACAAAATTTTGACAAAATTGTTTGGACCGTTTTTTAGATACAATTAGCTTGACCATGACCCAAAATGACCCAAAATGACCCACTAATTGAATTTTCTCGAACATGTGACCTAGCCCAACAGTCTTCTCGTGCCCGGAAACCATTGAATGCAAAATTTAGTGTAAATTGAGCCGCTTTTTAGATCTTGACCCACAATGACCCACTAATCGAATTTTCTCGGACATGCGACCTAGCCCGATGCTTTTATCGTGCTCGAAACTCGTAGGACACAAAATTTAATCAAAATCGTTAGAGCCGTTTTTTAGATAAAATTAATTTGATCCGCGTTGACCCAAAAATGACCCACTAATCGAAAGTTCTCGAACATGTGACCCAGCCCAATTGACGTCTCATGCCCGAAAATGGTCGGATACAAAATTTCGTCAAAATCGTTTGAACCGTTTTGTAGATACAATTAGCTTGACCATGACCCAAAATGACCCAAAATGACCCACTAATTGAATTTTCTCGAACATGTGACCTAGCCCAACAGTCTTCTCGTGCCCGAAAACCATTGGATGCAAAATTTAGTGTAAATTGAACCGCTCCTTAGATCTTGACCCACATTGACCCAGAAATGACCCACTAATCGAATTTTCTCGGACATGCGACCTAGCCCAATGCTTTTATCGTGCTCGAAACTCGTAGGACAGAAAATTTAATCAAAATCGTTAGAGCCGTTTTTTAGATAAAATTAATTTGACCCGCGTTGACCCAAAAATGACCCACTAATCGAAAGTTCTCGAACGTGTGACCCAGCCCAATTGACTTCTCATGCCCGAAAATGGTCGGATACAAAATTTCGTCAAAATCGTTTGAACCGTTTTTTAGACACTATTAGCTAGACCATGACCCAAAATGACCCAAAATGACCCACTAATCGAATTTTCTCGAGCATGTGACCTAGCCCAATGGTTTTCTGGTGCCCCAAAACGGTAGGATACGAAATTTCGTCAAAATCGTTAGAGCCGTTTTTAAGATAATTTTTGCATATATATATATATATAACCACCCACAAGATTTGCTCGTATTAGAATATATGATATATCACTCTTTATCTATGTCAAATGTTACAAACACTGAAAACTAATTATCGCACTCTTTAAAAATGTCAAACAAAATTTTCTCACAGTGTTTTAAAGATTATTGAAGAAACAATTTTTTTAATCGCATGATTCTATCAAATTTAACCTATAGTACGCTGCTAAAAGAAGTACTACATGTAAAAAAACTTTGTAAAGAAATACGTGCCGGAAAAACCGGAAGAAGCGTCGCATTCGCGTAAGCTCCGCACAGACAGAAAATGCATAAACAAAACATCGGATTTCGTAGAACGGCCGCATCCGCGTATCAGCCGCACAAATTGAATCCTGATAAATAAAAATAGCCCGGGAGTGTAGAAAAGAAAACCTTCTATATTAAAAAAAAGTAATCTGGAACTGAGCCAAAAACGATTTAGAAATGGACCAATCAAATTCTGCGTAGATATTCCGGGTTATTCTCATCGCTTTTTTACTAGGGGCTTTTTTGAGGAGCTATTACTTTTTTTCTAGCCATCCTACGGATTCAAAAATCATACCACCGGACGCGAAATATAACAAGCTTTCAGAAATTAAAAAAATTATCACGGTTGGACAATAAAAACTCAAAAAATCCTTAAAAATCGAGTAAAAAATATTTTATTGAAAAAGTCATTTTTTATATTGTTGCCAATTTCAAAATAAGCGCAAGGGATTATGTTTTATCTCAAATAAAAAATGTATTTGCGCGAGACTATGAAAAACAATAATGAAAGTTTAAAATAATAATTAAATGATCACGTGTTGAAAGCAGGAAATAAAGAAAATTACGTCATAAAAATTGTGTTTACACATGAATATTAAAAATAAAAAAGATGAATTAAATGAAAAAGCATTATAACCAGTTAAATGAAAAAGCATTATAACCAGTTAAATGAAAAAGCATTATAACCAGTTAAATGGAAAAGCATTATAACCAGTTAAATGAAAAAGCATTATAACCTGATTACAGAAGAAAGTCGCCGTTCATGATATCATCATCATCATCTTTTTAAAACAGGATACATTACCAGGTTTTAAGAGACTGTGAAATCAGAACGGGGGTTGGTGAGCGTAGCGAGCAGGGAACAGAGCCCTCTAGTAAAACATAAAAATTAATGAAAAGGGTTGGGAAATAAGGCAATGTACATCCTACAGCAATTGTCAGATGGGTCGCATCTGCAGATAGGCCGTACCCATAAAAATGTCTACTTTTTTCTCATAAGCGCCGCGGCACTTCTGCCAGTTTTTACGATAAAAGTAACATTTGACTGTGTTATGCAGGGGTGTCAAATTGTGGCCCGACGGATACCACTAACATTTTACAGTAATCATTGCCTTATCTAATCATCAGATCTTTGCGATTCAAGAAGTCAACTATTTCTTTTAAAATTTAGTGTTATCAGGCGGGCCACAGTTTGACACCCTTTGTGTAATGGATATAATATAGCTAAATTATAATATGTTTCAAAAGAGCCTATACATTTTTTTTATGGGTAGGTTACTGTTCATTTGTGAAAAGTGGGTCGAATTCGGAATTTTGTTTTTCATAGAAAGGATATAAAAACACAAAAACTGAATTTACCCACTTATTATTCATAATTTTTACTATAAAAATATTTTTACTATGCAATATTTATTAAAATTGATGGAGATATTGTTAGTTGCATATGGGTATGCTGTGCGTATATCATTTTGCGCCGTGTAGTGTGTACATCCTGTCAAAGTCATATGAAACAAACAGAATCAAATTTTTCAGAATACATATTGAATTTGGGGGCGGGGTGGAGGGGCCTATTCTTAGTAAATTTGAATGAAATTTGGTAAAATGGTAGTCGTTTGAAAAACAGATGTAATTTTTTTCGCCCTTTTTTTTCTCTAATTTCAATGTGGCTTAAAAAAATATTAGTTTTTGTTTGCACATTCATGGCCTTACAAAATAAATAATCTTCTATTTCCAAAAAGAAAAAAAGTTTATTGGTTGACCCATCTAAACGATACATTATACGGCGCGCTGAAAAATGTATTTTCAAGAAAACCGCTTTACACTAGATAATAAAGGGAATAAAAAAATTTAGTTAATCCAGGGTTCGTATGCTTTTACCACACAATTTTTTAATAGATTTTTTTCGCTTTATCAAGGTGCGTACATCCCTTGATATTTCCAAGTTGTCTGGCACAGGGTTGCCAGTGGGCTATTTAAAAAAAAAAAAAATCAGATTGCTTGATTGTCACCACTTTTCTGAAATTCGTCTTGTTTTCGCCTTATTTAATCTGTCATTAACCCGGGTGCAGGCCTGATTACCAACGGGGCACACTTCCTACAGTAAAAAGGAATAAACATTTTTTCCTTATTCATGGTAGTAATTTTGGATGAATAGAACATTTTAATAAAACGAAAATTTCTGTTAAATTTTACTGGTGGAAGTGTGCCCCGTCGGTAATCAGGCCTTGCCCGGGAGAAATCACGCATATCCAGGGTATTAATGTTTTTTACTTCATCACCAATAAATACAAACAATAGTCGTCAACTTATTTAGTCGGAGACAATTGTTACAAATTCTAGGATAAAGTAAGTTGAAGTTTACTTTTCGAAAATAGTGATGACAGTTGTAAAAAGTTTACGTACTCTGGGTATGTCATACCCGGCGCGACTGCTCACGGGTTAAATAAGGCGAATTTAACTTTCTCAAAAAGTTGGTGGTAATAAAAGTAGCCCACTGGCAATACTGGTTTGGAACCACATTTTTCTGATTAGAAAATTTCTATTTAATATTTAAATAGCAGAAATTGTTGATGACTTGTTTAATTGCAGGATTTTTAATACTTTTCTGCATTTAAATAAGGCGAAAAATTCTGTTAAAAATTGTGGTAAAAGACCCTGTAATCGTTATACTTTGAAAATTTACAGTTATTCCGAAATTCCTGAATATATACCTAAAAAGCAATGAATTCAGTACACGTACATCTGTGTACCACCTGGTATAGCCTATTTGTTTTTCAGCCGCTCCGCTTTTCCTTTCAATTGACAGTAAATTTTTAAGTATATTGAATTTTAGATATGTGTAGTAGGGGGTTATTAAATAAAAGTGTAGAAATTCAAAAATTGTAAAAAAAAAAGAAAATAAATAAAATTTTTGGTTTATAAACGGTGACCTCCCCTTTAATATTACGCTACATAATGTAACGAAATGTAATGACAATCATTATTTTTTATTATACAGACAAATATTTCGTTTATTGTAATGATTTCACTGCTTATAGTACCTCTAAAAAGATCAAAATGCTGAGGTAAATCTTAGTTGATGCATGTCGGAAGGTATCAGTAAAAATGCAAACACAGTCGTTAATTTTTACAACTTAAAGCAGTATTTCGTTTATTGCAATCTTTCTATTCCTTCAATCCCTAGAGAGCAAAGACCTGCGGCATTACATAGCTTGTGCATGTCACAGAATATCAAAGACATAACCCTTTTATATTGCTATATCTGGTATATTTACAGTTTATTAACAGTTCAATCGTCACATAACGAATCAGCTGATATTTGTTTTTTGATCTTCGGTGGTGGCGCCGTTGTGTCATAAAAAAGTTTATAGCCTTCACGATGTTATGAGATATGAAATATGAAAAAAACAAAATACACTGTTCCACCCGGAAGAGAAAATAATATTGAAAATCCATCGATCTTTTCAAGAAATCTTTTAAAGAAGATGATTTCAGAAATAACTGCTATTCTTTGTCAACGGCAAATAAAAATATGAGTGTAAATTTCTATATATCATGTATTTTTTCGCATATTGGACAAGAATACAATAACGATATGATGGAAAGCAGAGTAAATAAAATTGTTAGTCAATAAGTAGAAACATGATTTTTGGAGCATTTTGCAAAACATTGTTTTATTCAGTTGAATTCTTAAATTTTATTCCGTCAATGAAAACTAATACAGAAATGTAGAAAGATAGTGTATTAAGGCTTATATATTATTTCTTTTTTTATAAAATATTTAGTGATATTAAAATACAATATGCTATAGGTATAGAAAGTAAAATTATTAATAAAGAAGTAAATGCAACTTTATTTGCAAAAGTTTAGGACACTTGATTAATTACGATCGAATTCTTAAGCTTTATTATGACCAATAATAAGAGTAATAATAAAACTAAAAATGATATTAATTATAATATAAATATAGAGAGTATTTTTCTGGTTCGTAGTGCATTTTGCAAAGCTGTATTGTTTTCCCCACTTTGCATTGAGGGAATTGGTGGGTGAGATCTCAAATTCCTCTCACTAAAGTTAAACCTGTGGGAGTGGAATGCATTCTTATTTTTAAGGTATCTCATCAGGAAATTAATATTTTCTAACTGCTTTTTTTCTGTGTACTCTTCTTAAATGATGTATCTTTCTGTTTTCGTTGACTAAATATTTCTAAAACATATATTTCATTTTATTTGAAATTAAAATTTTGCTCTAACACATATTTAGTTTAACACATAAAACATTAAATTAAGTATATATTTTAGAAATATTTTTTCATTACAAAAAGAAAGATACATCCTTTAAGAAGAATATAGAGAAAATATAAGTTAAAAATATTAATTCACTGATAAGATATTTTAAAAATCAGAATGCTTTCCACATCCACATGTTTAACATTGACGAACGGAACTTGAGATCTCATTATCCAACACCCTTAAGTGGACCTTCCTTTAGACATGATGTGTTATGCTGCGATCGTCTTAGGTCAAATTACCATATCGTTGAACATTTACCTGATGATGATTTTGTTAAATTAGTATACTATATATCTAATATGAGACGTCTATGAAACAAATATATATTGATATAACACATAATTTTGCTAGATATCACAGAGTTATATATTAAACTAGCCGATCCCTCTCAGAGTATCTGCGCTCTAGTGCCTCTCTTTTATATATGCATATTAGAGTGTACGAATTTCAGCATTATATGTATATATACTAAGCATAAAAACATCTCCTCAGAACTGGATACTTTGAAATAAAATATATATACACATCATAAGATATGGGCACCATTTAGAAATATGAAAACAGAGGTATTTTTTCAGCATCATGCATATAAAAACCTTTGCATGCACACAATAATTACTGGATACGCTATAAAATTTAAAAAAGTGCATGCATCTTATATTGAATATATCTATACCATTTAC
Organism: Maratus michaelseni; assembly: GCA_963931845.1. NCBI lineage: Eukaryota > Metazoa > Arthropoda > Arachnida > Araneae > Salticidae > Maratus > Maratus michaelseni. The sequence goes on from OZ007595.1 coordinate 303,895,310, forward strand.
AATTATCATTTTTTTTAGCATCGAAATCTTCTATATATACACAATTTTAAATTTCAAAACTCGGAGATACTACAGTAACTGAATCAAAAGATCTAACTCTTGAAGGACCCACCTACAATTGACCATAGCTAAAAACTAGTTTTGAGAAATCTAAGCAATTTTTTTCAAAAGTTTGACCCTGGGCATTATTTATAGTTATTGAAAAATCTTATCGGATAAGAAATTGTATACGCTTAATTGTAAAAGGCATATTATTGTCTGATGGAATAAGTGGTATTCGAGGGATGAGAAAAGTTTCATTTATATTGGAAACTTTTTTTTTGCTTCAATAACATTATTTTTCAAGTTACTAACTACAACTCTTGTACCATTGCATGAACCTTTCGAGCATACTAAATTTCTTAATAACATTATGATAACTCCTGGCTATAATTTAAGTTTATGAGGTGATATTCCAGTTGGTGTTAAACTGTTTAAAAGTTCTTCAGTATATGCAAGTTGATCTTGTGGATCATCACTTAATATGGTGTCAATGCTTTCATAAGCCTTTTCAGTTCCTGGCATACATTGCAAAACACGATTATTAATTCCAATTGACAAATTGTTTGTCACTGTTTAGTATGGTTTATCATTTAACCTTTTGAGGTGCTACTGTCTTAAAATCAGTGTCACTGAAAAGTAGCTGCACTGGGTTTTGTATATCGGGATAGCAAATTGGGGGAAACTTAATAGCTTCCCCACTTTGACATTCGCCAACTTGTAACAGACAACTTGCTAACTCTCTCTCTGTTTGAAGGGCACGCATATTTTCTGTAAGTGTCATAATGTAAAATTCAGACCAAGTTTATGCTTTTTCATGAAACTTGAAATTGTTAGTGATCTTGAACCTTTAAAAATGATAGGTAGGACTTGACGGAAATCTCCACCCAATAAGATTATTTTATTCATTTATTATTATTCAATCTTTATTATAACTCACAAATATGTGCATCAGTAACATTCGTTTTATTTTCTTTCCTTTTTAGAAAATAGCTAGTTTTTTTTTGCAAAAATTAAGAAAATTACCTGCCGATTTTTACAAAAATTGCATATTCGAATACAGAAAATTTTTCTAGATATGCGTGATGAGCTTTAAATCGATACCGAAAATAGTTAACTTAATATTCGCAAATTAGTGAAAACAAATCACTCGTTACCATCGGGAAAAGAAAAATAATTACTTTTTCGCCGCTACGTACCTTAGCGTTTTACATACAGGGTGTGTTCACAAAGTTTCAAGACTGGTCTGAGAATACAAAATTTATTAATTTTTTTTTGTACAGCGAACTGAAATTCTTCGAACGATGACCTTTAGGCATCAACAAGCAGCTGCCAGCGTTTTTTCCATTGCTCCCTGGAAGGCTTCGCACGCAAGGCTCTTAAGGGACCTCGTCGAACCTGCCTAGATCACTGGAATCGTGTCGAGTTGCTTCCATTTGAGGTATTTCTTGTTCCGAGGGAACAAAAAAAGTCGCTGGGAGCGAGTTTGGGGCTGTAGGGGACTTGCGGCAGTATTGCCACGTTAAACTTAGCCATAACTTCGGCGGCGGCGAGCGACGTGTGACAGGGCGCATTGTCTTGGTGAACAATCCAATCGTTTCTGATGTCTGGGCCGACCGGCTGGACTCGATCCTTCAAATGTGTTTAACAGTTCACGCACGTTCACCAGATTTTCATCAGTTCGGCTTGTTGAAGGTCTCCCAGCGCGGTTATTGTCTTCGACGTCCTCGCGGCCATTTTCGAACCTTTTGTGCCACGTGAAAACCATTGCACGTGACATGGCTTCTTCTTGGTAGGCCTCTTGAATCATTCGAAAAGTCTCCGTCGCGGTTTTTTTAAGCTTTACAGAATAATGCTGCTCAAAATGGCACTGCATTTTCCACTCAACCAGTTTTTGACGGAGATCAATGACATGCACTCACTCCACTGGCGATAGGCGATCTACTCACTCCAATGTCTGGAAGGCAACTGACACGCGTGCGCTCTGTTAGCTGACACCCCACTACCTCACCCTGTATGTGAAACGGGTATGCGCGAGACTTTGGAATACTTTGGAAACAATCGGTCTTGAAACTTTGTGAACACACCCTGTATATAGATAGCTCGTCTGAAAATTTGGCAGTAGTAGCATAAATAGGAGAAAGAAAACCAACTCAGTGTAGGTAATAAAAAGTTAAAGTTAATTATCAATTTGAAAAAAAAAAACAGAATAAAACTTATAAGACTTTTAAAAAAGGTGTAACAGAAAGTTAAGAACTATAAATTAAAGAATGTAAGTGTCAAATTTAATTTATGTTTTCAAATTCTCTCCGTGGAACTTTCTTCATCAAATATCTGTAACGATTTTTAAAACTATTCGACTAACAATGGCATATCTTATTTGTAGACTACAAAAATTAAAAAAGTAAACATCATTTGCAAAATAACAACAAAAGGATTTCTCTGGTTATTGGATTTACAAAACAAATGACACCTGTCTTAGCAATATTATTTCCCTTTGGTATTTCAAACAAATGTATGACAATAACCATAAAGGATAAACATGTTTTTACAGTTTGTTGTCATTAAGAGAAACGTTTTATCTTTTTCATAATAAATGATGTCTTTAACTAACAATGAACATACAAACAATAATCACTGTTAATTCTAAAGAATTTGTAATCCAATTGCATGTTCATAATTTGTTGTCATACATATTAAAAGTGAATGTGCCCAACCTTCGAATATTTATTTTTAATGGTGATTAAATAAACTTTCATTTATGCACTACTTTTAACTATGTTGCAGTGTGACGGAAGTATGTCTTTGTTAGCGTTAGCATACGTTTTAAATACTGAGTAGTTTGCATCTGTTGGCTTTGTGGGTCAAAGTGAAAGACGTACACTGTAAAAAATCTCCTGCTTTTGTTGCATAGTCACTCCACCGCTTTTATAGAATATCTCTATTTTGACCAATGAAAATGCTCCATATATAGTAAAGTAACCGTTTTCTCTAAAAGCGGCGGAGTGTGTCTGCAGCAAAAGCTGAAGACTTTTTACAGTGTATAGTGTAGTGTCTACCAGTTGCAAATGACGTAACTGAGAATTTAGTCACAAGATGGCGACTGTTGTTTGCTTACATTGGATCAACAGTGCCTCATTATCTACGGGGAAATCTCCCACCAGTAAAAACGAATAGAAATTTTTGCCTTGTTTGAGGCAGAATCTTAGCATAAATAAGGCGAAAATTTCTATTCGTTTTTACTGATGGAAATTTTCCCGACGGCTTTACAATCTCTTTCACCGACCTTGGCGTAAAGATTATTTATGCATCACAATGTGGCGAAGCCGCAGGTCATGACTACCGCCGGGGCAAACTTCCGCCACTAAAAACGACTGAAATATTTTTTACTTAATTATGACCGAAATTCTGGATGAAAAATGTGTTTAAATAAAGAAAAATATATTCATATTTACTGGTGGAAGTTTTCCCAGGCGGTAATCAGGCCTTACTAAACCGGTTACAGTGGAAGCTTCACCATTTTGAGGATATCGTCGCTACCATGTCAAACTAATCGAAAGTGAAAAAATGCATTTTTCATCACTTTTAATAATGTACCGATTGTCACCACTAAATTTTAATAGCGGGGCATATAATATATAAATATAAATTGCGGGGCATTAAATAATTAATAAATTTTAATTTATTCAGCGGGGTTTCCAATTTGGTCTACCTTTTTTATTCAGAAATTCCGAATACATACTAGAAATTTGAAATAGTTTTTTTTTCTTTATTCAATGACAGACATTTCGTGATTACATAAAGTAAAAAAAGAATCCTCAAAATTTCTGGTAAGAAATCGGCATTTCTAAATAAAAAAGGCCTATCTGGCAACCCTGTTAGTGACAGAAATTTTATTAGTATTATTACTGGGCGAAGAATTCTAATAACATTTAGTGGTGACAAGCGGCCCATTTTTAAAAGTAATGAAAAATGCTTTTTTTCACATTCGATAGTTTGACATGGTAGCGACGATATGTCAATTCCTCCAATACTTCCATGATCTGAGGTAGCACGTTTTTTAGTCGGAACCGTTGCTAATAGTTCTGTCCTACCCCGTAACATAAGACTTTTAACTTTTTAAATATTCTTTAAGCGTTACATGCTTTTAGTTAAAAGTTGCTGCAGCGTAGAATATTTCGATATTTTACTAAAAAATATTCCGTTATTTTTGGCATATTTGCTGTGGCTAAAATAAGTCTGTTTCAAACCAGAAATATTATTTAATAAAGTGAAATAAGTACCAAGTAGAAATAAGTTTCCCCACCCCGCCCTTTACCCGGTGCTACCAGTTATGTTTTACCCTTACAATTATCCCACCATTTGCTCTGTGCTGGATATGTGTGGTTACTGACCACAAGCAACTAGGGAAAAGTATTCGAAACCGTTGCATTTTACTAGGTGACATTTCTGGTCAGATACAAGTTTATTTGAGACGCAGCATATATACTAAAATTAAGGTACTGGGGTGCACTACAAGATACTGATATTGTGAATGACTTATTTACAGGGACACACAAAAGAATTCGGTTACACAATACTATCTATCAGCAATAATTGCTGGAAGCCTGTTGTCAATTGTATGCGTTTTAAAATGTAACTAATATTGTTCATTTAAATTGGTGTTTATAAATTCTATAAACCATATACAGGGCTGCACAAAAGAATTCGAGTACATTTCCGCTGTTTGACGGAATTTGCTAAAGGGGACTTTCAATGTTTCCTAACTGTACTAAATGTTTGCCTACTATGTACTAGTACATGTGCAAATCTAAAGATCATATACAAAACTGCCTATACAAACTAATTAGGATTTTTTTCTACTATTAATTTTAATTGCTGAAATTAGGCTTTTACATAAGTTATACGTTTTCCAAAATGTTTACTTCGACATCTGCTTTTACCTCATTAAACTGTGGAGTTTTGTTACATTACTCTTAATACATTGGAAAGCATTTCATAACCTATGCATAAGGCGTGATTTTCCTTTCTTGTTATTTTATTTACCCCTCTCCTGCGTGGAAATTTCTCATGAGGTTCCATTGAAAAACAAATCCCTGAGAACTGGCATAGATATTTTCCTTTTTATCACATAAACATCTTATGATATTCAATAATGCTTCTGAAATATAACAATAGAAAGCGGAATCATATTCTTTTCGAGTATTCATTTAGAAATTTTCATTAAAAACAATTCTGTTCTGCATGAGAAAAATTTTTCTCAAAGAATATTTGCTATTTGATCTGAAGGAAACATGACAAAAATGCTTTTTTACTTTATACGTCATGCTAATGTAGTTCACCACCCCCTGAATACTAGGCCTGAGCGCTGACAACAATGGCGGCTGTCGCAGGCCGATTTTTTTTCAGCATTTGAGCGGTCCCTCGAAATTCCACACCAATAATTTCTAAAAGTTTTTTCCCCCCTTGTTTTTCGGAGATCAAATAAGTCAAAGATAACTTTTAGATATTATTGGTGTTAAAGTTCGATGGACTGTACAAACGATTCCGCCTGCGACAGCCGCCATTTTTTTTCAGCGCGCAGGCCTAGTATTCAGGGGGCGGTGTGTAGTTAAAAAATTAAATTATGAGAGAAACTGTATAATAACGAATAATAATAGATTTTCCGTGTTTGTAAATTTCATACGTGGCTTCTTTTTTAAAGCTTTCCAAAATAGTCGAAAGTGTTTATGAATTCGGTTTGTCTGGCCGTGTTCTAACTCGTGTAAACATTCTCGGATTGACATATGTTATTTAGGGTTACGTTGGCATGTTCGGTATTGAAAATAAAGAGTGTAGCATTTATACTTCGTTTACAGAGACACTCAAAAGAATTACGTTACATTATGGTCTATGCGGGCAAACAGTTTACAATGTATTTTAATGTGTTACACTATTTCAAACATATTGAAATTAATATACATCACTGAAAGTGATTACATGATGTTTACTATAGAATATGGTGTGCATAGCATTTATTGTCCATTTACAGGGGCACACAAAAGAACTCGATTACATTACTGTCTATGAATTGCTGGAAATGCGTTTTCAATTGTGGCATGCGTTTTTTAATTTAACTTTTTCTACATATTAATTGGTGTTTATAAATTCCCTAGATCAGATACAGGTCTGCACAATATAATTCGAGAACATTTCAGTTTATTGAAGGAAATTAATGAAAGGGAATTTTAACTGAGTTAAGCGTTTCCTAACTGTACAAAATGTAGTATATATACAAATCAGTAGATTATATACAGGGTGAAAAAAATAATTCGGATATATATATTTTTTTTTTTTTTTACTACAGATGGTAACTGCTGAAATTGGATTTTCAAATGTTATAAATTTGCCAACTGCTTTAATTAGATAGCATCTTTCACCTTATTAAACGGGGAAGATTCGTTGGAAAATGGTTCCTAAGCTATACTTGTTGAATATTTTTTTTTCGTATTTTATTTTCCATTAAATCTAAGATTTGTAAAAGTTCAACATTATTTTTTCTCAAAACAGGGTTCGTACGCTTTTACCACAAATTTTTAATAGATTTTTTCGCCTTATTTAGCGCATAACAGTATTACAAACCCTGCGATGAAACGAGGCATCTACGAGTTTTGTGATTTAAATATTAAATAGGAAAATTCTATTAAAAATTGTAGTAAAAGCGTACGAACCCTGTAATAATCTATTTTAAATTTAATTTTAATAGCAAAATAAGTTTTTTATTCCTTTAAAAGTAATTGATGCATGAGAGATTAAAAAAATAATAAACAACGAGAAAACGAATAAACTGACTAAAACAGAATTTTTCGGAAAATAAATTCAATAAAAAAAAAAAAAAAAAAAAAAAAAAAAAATGCGAAATAATGACGAAACGATTTTTCCGGTTATTATATTGTCAGAAACAATATCGCCTGTGATACTAATAAAAATGTTTCGTTGACATTTCAAATAAATCGGGATAAATTTGCGGCAATAGCCATAAAGAATGTGGAAGTTTTTGCAGCTTGTTGTCACCAACAGCAGCTGTTTATTGTCTCTTTTTACTATATTATCGGTTTATTCTCTTTTTATAGTAAAATAATGTCTTTAGCCAACACCTATTTAGCTAAAATATTGAAAAAAAGGGAAAAACACAGAAAAATCCCAAATCAGTAATGGCCATCTGTATATATATATTTATGAGTGGTTTGACTTGTGTTTATACTGAAAGAAAAATTTAACGGTCCATTAATCGCGTCGCTGTAAGTTACATTCATGCCAGCCTCGCATCTGTGAAATACTAGATCACATTTTTACAATTAGCAGAAATTAACTCAGATGTTATCGTGAAAAAGTACACAAAACTAACTTTAGAACATTTATTAATAGATTAATAAATGAAATGTAATTTTTTTATACAAAAAAAAATGCGCTTTCATTAAAATTCACAAAAAGTCAACTTATACTATAACCAGAGTTGCCAAGACTCCAGATGTTTGCACACCAGTAATTGTTTAGAGAAAATATTGTTCTCTTAAAACTCATTCGCTGCCAATCACGCGCCTGCGCGTGATTGGCAGCTAATCTCTAAATCTAAAATTATAAATTCGTACCTGAAATTACGAAAGAAGAATTTTTATTTCATGTAATCGCAAAATGCCTGTAATTAAATAAATAAAATATTGCTGTTACTATTTTCTGCTATATATTGAATTTTCTAAATAAAATACAATTCGGTAATTTTAACTCGGCAGCGAATGTGTTAAATTGCAAAATGCTCTGATTAAATAAAACAACATTTTCTGTGCTAAATTACTGGTATCCAAAAAGCCGGAGACTTGGCAGGTCTGCTATATTACAATAGATGAATGACACTGGAGCTTTTTTCTCTTTTCAATTAATATTAAACATATCGCAACGGTATTTCTATGTCGGAAAATGTAAGTTTTGCGCCAACGTTTCCCCTTTTAGGGATTTATTTTTTTAAAAAATCAATGTCCAATTCATGTATTTCCTCCAGGAATACATAAATTTTCCAAATTTCAAAGCTCTATGTCAACAGGAAGTGGGTAAAAAATGAGTAACAAGATTTGACTGCCACATACATACAAACAGAATTGTAAGTTAAAAGAAAGCATTCAAAATTGTAAGTTTAAAGAAAACATGTAAAAAGACATCAATAAAGTAATTATATTACATATATGAGCAGCTAGTTTTGCCAGTCCACTATTTTTATTATTATTGTTATTCAGATTGCTTGATTGTCATAACTTTTTTGAAACAGTTCTAATTTGCCTTATGTTCGCTTTACTCGATCTTTCATTAAATAAGGGGAATAATACTATTTTAGAAAAGTGGTGCAATTGAAACAACTTTAATTTTTTAACCAATTAAAAAAACAATTTTCGAGTTTGAACGTGTTCTCAGAAAAAAACTGCCTTTCACTTTCAGAATGAAACTGCAATAAAAAAGTAGAAATATACAACGTCAGGCTTCGACTTCATATATCCTATCCAAAAAGAATTATTTCACCGTTTGAGGGGCGGTGGGATATATTATATCTCACCTAATTTTAATCTCATTCAAACCAGAAAATTTTAATTAAATTTTACTTTTTCAGTTTTGACGGGAAAAGTTGAAAAATTGCTTTTCCTTATTTTGAACTAAATTCTTTCGTAAATACCGGTGTCAATTCGATGTTACAGGGACACAATGGCTTGCCCCTGAAAGGGTTAAACATAAATACAATCCAAAAATTTGCTGAGAATGCTTTAATTTGTTTAACATTAGCTTGCGATTTTTAACACTTTCCAACCTAGTTGAAAAGTGTTTATGATTTCGGTTTGTCTGGCCGTCTGCCGTCTGTCCGTGCTCTAACTCCTGTAAATATGCTCGGATTGCCCTGCAATTTTTATATGTTATTGTCGTTATCTATAGCATGTTCCCTATTTCAACGGAAGTGTGTAGCTCTTATACTTTTTTTACAGGGACACTCAAAAGAATTCCGTTACATTACGGTCTATGGGGAAAAATCATTTGCGGTTTATTTTAATGATGGTACACAATTTCAGATACATTGTAATTGATATATATCACTAAGGTGCATTACAAGAAACTTAATATGGAATAGGGTGTGCATAGCACTTATATTTACTTTACAGGGACGGTCAAAAGAATTCCGTTGCTTTACGTCTATGGAGAAAAATCGTTTGCGGTTTAATTAAATAATGTTTGACTATTTTAAACACATTGAAATTTATATATATCACTAAGGTGCGTTACAAGAGGCTTACTACAGAATATTCTGTGTATATTTTCAGAATATTCTGAGTCATCGTTCCTTTACAGGGACACACAAAAGAATTATCTTCTGTCTATTAAAAATAATTCCTAGAAGTGCGTGTTAAGTTGCTGAACGCGATTTTAAATTTAACTCACTTTTTGTCTATTACTTTGTGTGTATAAATTCTGTATTTCATATACAAGGCAGCACAAAAGTTTGCCAAAACGGAAATCAAAAACATTTCCGTTTATTGAAAGAAACTCCAGAAGGAGAATTTTAGACTGTGCTACGCGTTTCCTAACTAAACTAAAATTTAGCATCCTATGTAGTATATATACAAATCTATAGATCATATAAAGGGCTGAATAAAAGTATTCTGTGCATTATTTCTTTACATATATAGCTATCGGAAAAAACGCAGCATAGAAGCGCCAACTGTTGGGCGATTTACACCAAAAACTAATCAGTAACAATTTATATCAATGTCTAACTGAATCCAATGTTTTATTCAATTCCGTACATTAATTCCTGAGATAAAGTGCCCATAAAATTTTTGTCACACACGCACTCGGACGGACAGATTCACAGGCAGACATTTTCTAAAAAGTATCTAAGATATATGGCGATAATTGTAAATGGTCATGTGGGTTTCGTGCCCATAAATTCTTAATAGGATGATCAAAACAATGGGACCCTGTGTGCTCCGTAACTATATGGGGTAATTGCGGCGATAACTATAACGGGACCCTGCGTATTTCACGCCCCAAAAATCATTAAAACGCCACTCTTATAACGGGGCTCTGTAAATTTTACGTACATAAACGGTTAAAACGACAATAATTTTAACAGCCCTGTGGATTTCACACCTATAAACTAACTATACAGTAATCGCTATAACGGAGCCTTATGCATACTCGAGTCCATAGACATGGTAATCAGTTTTTAATTCGTAAATCTATGCTTACAAAGAACATTTTTTGAGAACAGAGGGAAATACACTATATTTTGTATACAAATTGAAATCCTATCGTTAAAAGGCGAAAAGCGCAAAAACAATTTATGAAAAAGGAAATTAAAAAAATAAGACATCTAATCAAAATCAGCAATAGTTTTCTTTATCGTCTAATCTTCCACAATCGGGTTCATAGCAAAGGTGGGCGACACACATAAACGAAGCTGGTAAAAATGTAGTTTTAAAATTATGAGAGTGATGACAATGGTTACAATATTAAAATTAGTTTTGCACCAAACCACGCACGCTAACATACACAAGTTGGCTATAGACACGATTACGGTAAAATCTTTTGTTTTGGATCTTTAATATCTCCTTTCATCCCCTTGAAGGTTGAATTTCTGAAATCATTGAAATACGGGTTGAACCATTTAAAAGTAGATTTGTTATGTTGCATTTTACGCTCCTCCCAAAACTGCTGCTGGGCTATGCCGAAATGACCCAAAACCTTTCGCCATCCCCTTTATCCCCCGCTAGGGTTCAATTTAAAGGAAGTCTTTTCTTAATGGATCCATTTTATGTGTTAGGAAGGAGTTCCAGTTTTCCAGCGATTGTGAATTAGTCAAGATAATGCTTTTTGTATGTAGATATACAATATGATTTTGTATGTAGATATACAGATAATCTTTATAAAAGGATTTTTGCTTCATTCCTGCGGAAAATTTCTGGAACGTCTGTCGCAGATGCACCGGGGTTGGCGCGATTTTGTTTTGCGCCATTTTGGCGCGAGAAATCCTCCCCCCCCCCCCCCCCCCCCGTTTTCAAAGCTTCCTAAAACAGTATGTAAGTTTTATTTTATTATGAAACAGTTTATTTTATTATAAAACACACACAATTTTTATTATAAAATCACATATTATTTTACACACACAATTTTTTTTAAATCACACTTATTATTTTATTATAAAACCACAATGTTTAATTTAGTATAAAACACACGGAATATGCTTTACCGAGTTGCTATACTAAGCAAAATCTTGCCAAAATCGCCGGGTTGCCCCACAGCCAACTTCAGTACCGAAAGTTGAAGAAGTTGGCTGTGGTTGCCCAGGCATAAAATAGCCATTTTGGTGCCAGAAAGATACCCCGGTGCGTCTGCGAGAGTTGTACCAAGGATCTTACCGTTAATCAAAGACAACAGTGAAGGTAAATATGCTCTACGTATTTTCCCTACGTCAGTAAAACCAATTCGTCACTTTTCGTTACGCCAACAGTATTGTCGCCAAACATAATAGTGATTGTGTCACCAAATGAAACATTTGAAAAAAAAAAAGTTTCTGGTGCGGTAGTGATCATTAAAAAAAATATATCATTTGCAAATTAGACTTTCACAAACTACGAGTATTTTATTAAATCGATCCAAATATATACTTAAAATGGGAAAAGTTCCGTATCCTAACGCAGGTTGGAGCGATTGGCGAAAAAATCGACAATGGTGCCAAAAAGCAACTTTAGCATCTAACCAAAATTTTCAAGGTTTCGGAAAATGTTTTTTAAATATTTATAAACATATACGTTTATTAAACTATGTTCTTGTGTCATCTTAATGATACTAAGTACAATGCTTTAACAAAATTTTAACACCCTTTTCGATACATTAACAAGCAATGAAAATACATAAACATATTTAACAAACATAAGAGGCATTTTTGTGATAAATTTTATTGTCAGGGGGTAAATTGTACAGAACTAACAAACGAACGAAATATCTTATCTAAAATAACTTGTGGGAATTTCAGTAAAGATATATCTCATATAAATAGCACTTAAATTCATAAAGAGAAGAAGCATAAAACTGCAAAGAATATAGAAATCTTTATAGAAATTATACAAAAAAAATCGCTTTATAGAAATCTTTTTTGTTTTTCAATATTTTCGAAGGTATGATAACAAGGTAAAAATCCAGTTCACAACTGGATTCAATCAAAACTGGTTCAACAATTAAAAAAAATATATGTATACAAAATAGAAAAATATCTATCTATAGAAATACATAAAAAATATATTTGCATAATATTACATCTACAGAATAATATAGTTAAAAAAAAGCATAAAGGCTGAAGATTGCATCAACCGCATCAAAACATTTTGTGGAAAAAAAAATCTACCGGTACAGGATATGGGACTTTTCCCCTTAAAATGAAAGAACAAATAAATATTATGCAATAAAATAATAAAATGAAACTCAGTTTAAATTGCAGGAATGAAATTGTAAATGTAGTAGCCTGCATCTCGCAAGAAAACTTTATTAATGTATGATTCCATAGCCTTGAAACAATTTATTGCAGCTTCCTCATTATCAGATAACTGCCAAATGGTTAAATCCATGTCAGCGTCAATGAAAAATGCAATTTTTTTAACTAAAAAAAATATTGTAATTCGAAAAACAGCAAATTAAGATCTTCTGCGTGGATATGATTAAATAATAATAATAAAATGATTCACGTTCAATAAATAGCGAGCTCACAATGTTTAGAACATTTCTAAATCTAAAACTAATTTCAATGGTTCATAGCGATTGTCGTCAAAGGTCTTTTCTGATTTTATTCTCCGTTTTCTCCGTGGTTTGATAATGATAAAAATCACAATCAATTCAATCTCTTTTGTTTACTTTTCTTATATAGATGACATATACTTACGTCATGCGCCTATGTCATAGCGATGACGTCATACGCCTACGTCATAGCTACGACGTCATAGGCCTACATCATAGCTACGACGTCATAGGCCTACGTCAAATCTACGATGTCATAGACCTACGTCATAGCTACGACGTCATACGCCTACGTAATAGCTAAGACGTCATACGCACGCATACGTCATAGGCCTACGTCATAGCGATGACATCATGCGCCTACGTCAAATCTACGATGTCATAGCTACGACGTCATACGCCTACGTAATAGCTAAGACGTCATACGCACGCATACGTCATAGGCCTACGTCATAGCGATGACATCATGCGCCTACGTCATGGCATACGTCATATTCATACGCCATAGGCATACGTCATAGCTACGACGCATTTTAGCATACCTACGTCATAGCTATGACGTCATAGGCCTACGTCATAGCGATGACATCATACGCCTACGTCATATGCATACGTCATAGGCCTGTCATAGCGATGACGTCATAGGCCTACGTCATAGGCTTACGTCATAGGCCTACGTCATAGGCTTACGTCATAGTTACGTCATGACATACGTCGAACTCATACGTCATATGCCTACGTCATATACGACGTCATACGTCTACGTCATAGCTACGTCATGGCATGCGTCATAGGCCTACGTCATAGGCCTGTCATAACTACGATGTCATACGCCTACGTCATAGCGATGACGTCATACGCCTACGTAATAGCTACGTCATGGCATACGTCATAGACATACGTCATAGCGAGGACGTCATAGGCCTACGTCATAGCGATGACGTCATAGGCCTACGTCATATACGACGTCATAGCTACGACGTCATACAGACGACGTCATACGCCTACGTCATAGCTACGACATGGCATACGTCATACTCATACGTCATAGGCCTACGTCATGTACGACGTCATACGCCTATGTCATAGCAACGTCATGGCATACGTCATAGGCCTACGTCATAGCGTTGACGTCATACGCCTACGTCATAGCTACATCAGGGCATACGTCATAGCATACGTCATAGGCATACGTCATAGAGATGACGTCATAGGCCTACGTCACATACGACGTCATACGTCTACGTCATAGCTACGTCATGTCATACGTCATACGCATACGTCATAGGCCTACGTCATAGCAATGACGTCATATGCCGACGTCATAGCGACATCATAAGCCTACGTCATAGGTCACGTCATAGCTGTGTCATGGTATACGTCATATGACGGAGAAAAGAGAAACGTCAGATTACGACAGATACTTCATACTATAATGTGGTAATAAACATTTTAAAATGTCATCAACGTGTCATATAACTTGGCGATACACCTTGGTTGCTTGGCACTCTCCGGGGACGCTATAACAAAGAAATACGTATGGAAAGAGTTCAGTTTCCTGTGCCGGTTTATTTGGAGAGATTTTTTTTTTTGCGATAAATGTTTTAATGTGGTTCTTGCGATATTTAGCCTGTAAGGATGCTTTTTTTTAACTATATTTTTCTGTAAATGAAATATTATGTAAATAATAAATTTTTTGTGCATTTTTTATGGATTTTATTCAATTTTGTGTGTACATATATATATATATATATATATATATATATATAATATTTAAATTGTAATGGCAGTTTTAAACGAATTTTTATCTTTTTATCTGTACTTCGGAAATATTTAAAAGCAAGAAAGATTTATAAGAAAAGAATAATTTTTGCATTTTTTTTATACGGACCACTTTACTATTTTGTGACTTTAAGTGCTATTTATGAGATATCTTTCTTGAGATTTCCACGAATTATTTTTGGAAGCGTTATTTTTTAAGTTTTTTTATTTGTTCATTAATTGTGTACAATTTTCTTTCTGACCATAACAATTATTCATCACAGAAAGGCCTCTTAGATTCGTTAAATATGTTTGATTTTGCATCGTACTTATAGATAGCACAAAAACATGATTTAATAAACGAATGATTATAAATATTTAAAAAACATGTTTTTTTACATCTTGAAGAAATTGGTAAGATGCTAAAACTGCCTTTTCGCGCTTCTTTGGATTTTTTTTTTCACCAATCGCACCAACCGGCACAAAATATGGAACTTTTACGTACAATGAATCTAAAATAAGGTAAAAGCACCAGATGTACAGACAAATGCTCATAATTCCTTGCTGTAAGATGATGATAGGTGAAGGAATTCTGAGCATATTTTTCACCATTTTGAAGTTCTGCATCATATTCAAAATCTTCCAAACAGCCTGTATCTTGAAAAACTGCCTCTGGAGTTTCAGTTCCAATTTCATTTAACCATTACTGACTCAGGAGTACGTTTGAATTAGCCAAGTTTTTCGCATGTATAACATCCTAATATGCAAAATACAGTTAAAATTCCCATTAACAAATAAAAATCTTGGATTAACTGGCATATTATTCACTTAATATTAGTTTCACCAATTACTGGCGTAAACTCATAACTTAAGATTTATTAAAATATTTCAAACGTTTTATATTGGACTCTTTAAGCCTTTTGTCTAAACTTTCCGTAATAATATTGTCTTCAGTGCCAGTATGTAATTTAAATTGCACAGCTATTCCATTTTGAAAATTTGCAGTGGTTAACCAAGCATTATTCTGAAAGTTCGAAAGTTCTCCAACATGCAATCTAATATATGAAAATTTGCATGCCTGCATTTCTATACAAATAAAAGTTTGGAAGCCAGGATTGCGAAATTTTACGTATACAGGTGTATTACATTACACACAGTTGAGGCAACTAAAGCAATCAGGCATCGAAATAAATTAGCTAATTTTTAATTAGTAAAAAACCAACAATTTAGCAGCCATTTCCTATTAAATTTAACCAGTTTTCGTTTTAGTTAATTGCCAAAAATTCAAAACTTTCAATAAAATTCTTTCCACAGGAATTAATTTTCAATTGAAAGATTTCCACGTGAAAAATTAATGAAATAAGTTTCAAGTATGAAAAATACGAATATGACGTCATATCAGAAGTATAATGGATATTTTCAAACAAGTACAAGGAGCATGAGTTACAAAATTGGCTTTTATCGCTTTTATGGTATGTACAAAAAGCAAGTTATTATGGCGTCATTAAAAGAATTAAGGAAAACAGGCCGATCCCGTGCAGAGTATCTGCACTCTAGTGTCTACTCTTTTAAATACTATATGCATATTAGAATACACGAATTTCAGCATTATATGTATAAATATCATACATAAAAACTTCTCCCAATTAGGACTGAGTACTTTGAAATAAAAAATATATACACATCATAAGATATGGACACCATTTAGAAATATGAAAACAGAGGTATTTTTTCAGCATCGTTCATATAAAAACCTTTGCATGCACATGCACACAATAGTTGCTGGATACTATTTAAAATTAAAAAAAGTGTATATTATATTGAAAATATCCACACCATTCATAATTAGGAAAATATTTTTATCTTTTTGTTTGATTCTCTGCATCGAAAACATCTTTATATACGCAATTGTAAATTTCAGAGCTTGGATATATTATTATTAATTTCAATTGAGAAATTGTTTGTCACTGTTAGTATGGCTCGTCCTTTAATCTTTTGAGGTGTCATCGTTAAAAAAATCAACGTTACTGAAAAGTTGATGCACTTGATCTTGTATATCTGGATAGCAAATTGGGGGCAACTTAATAGTTTCCCCACTTTGACATTCGCCAACTTGTAACAGCCAACTTGCTAATTCTCTCTCTCTGTTTAAAGGGTACGCATATTTTCTGTAAGTTGCCTAATGTAAAATCTTCTCTTCTTTATGCAACTTGAAACTGTTAGTGATCTTGAACCTTTAAAAATGACAGGTAGGACTGACTTGACGGAAATCTCCACCCAATAAGATTATTTTATTCATTTATTATTATTTATTTGTTATTACTCAATTTATATTATAAATAACAAATATATGCATCCGTAACATTGACGTCATAACAATGCAGACAACACTGAGCTTAAACTGCATAAGGTACAACAATGGAGTTAATGTTTTAATTAATAACAAAATGACGCGTTTCTTGGTTTGAATTCGCACTTTATTTTCTTTCCTTTTTAGAAAGTAGCTAGTTTTAAAAATAAATAAGAGAAATTACCGGCCTGTTTTTACAAAAATCATATTTTCGGATGCAAAAAAATGTTCTACATATGTGTTGTGAGTTTTAAATCGATACCTTAAATACTTTTCTTAATATTCGCAAATTAGTGAAAACAAACTTCTCGTTGCCATCGACAAATAATAAATAATCGCGATTTCTGTGCCACGTACGATAGCGTAATATATATATAGAATTAATATAAAATCTTATTGGGAGTTTAACGGACATTCAAACATTAGACAATAATACAAGGGGGGGGGTGTATCAATATGCGTAAGCATAGATGGATAGTCAGCAGAAGAATATAATGTCACATTTAAATTAAAAGTTTCTATGTGTCCGATTTCAAATGGAATTGGTCTTTCAACTTAGCTACGATTGACTTACGGATTTTAGTTCCACCTTCCACCGCCAGGTGGTGCATTCTTATTTCGTGTTCTATGGACCCGATTACAACGGGGTTTGGCTCATTCAACTTGGTTTTCGATTGTCTTACAAATTTAAGTTCCACCTCCCACCACCATGGGCCCATTCTTATATCGGTTTCTATGGCCCGATTACTGCGGAGTTTGGCGCAATGAACTTGGTTTTCGATTGTCTCCGGCGCGTGCGGAGTACGGCCGGTATATGCTGCCATAGGCAGCGTTGACCTAAGAGTCATGAAAGAGCCCATTGTGCCTGAAACCATTGTGCATGAAAGAAGCTCATTTATAACTCAATTCTGATGTCTATTATATAAATTTATATATTTCTGTATCTGGTTTTCATTTGATTCATGTGTATAACATTTCGACTGCTTTCTTTTATTGTTTATTTTATACTGCATGTTTAACACTAGAACGGCGGTAGGGGTCATTTTGACCCCTGAGCACTTTCATCCGTTGATTACTTTTATTTGGTTGGAAGAAATTTTTTGGAATTTTTTGACTTTTCCTAAATAGATAACAAGTACTTAAAAAAAAATCAGTATTCTGGATTTGTTAGTTTTTGAAATATTGGACAATATATACATATACATACATATAATATATATATATATATATATATATATATATATATATATATATATATATATGAATTATTGATGAAAAAAATATTATTTTATAAATTATGTTTTATTTTAGTTAGCATTAGTTTTAATTTGTGAAACCAATCAATTTTTATATCAAATTAAAGAGTTATTTGAGTAGTTGTAGTATGATTCTATGGATCGCCCTGTAGGCATTATATTTACAGTACTTAATAAATTATCAAGTAATATTAAATATAAATTAAATGTAACTGATGAAATACACGTAAAGTACACATTTTTTCCGATGTATGGCATTTAAAATTGTTTTATCGTTGTTATTTGAGTCGTTTCATTGAGGGGTCAAAATGACCCCTTCCCGCCGTTCCAATAGGTAAGATTTTTCCGCCGTGCTAGTGTTAATATTGAAATTAATTTTTCTAAACAAACATTCTTAAAATCCCGGGCGACGCCGGGTACTTTAGCTATTGTATTATAAAAAATAATTAATCTCCTCACTATCGTTAGAAACTTCTGCAAGTTTCTGCACAGCTCGATTTTCGTATCCGTGCTTTTTTTTAAATTTACATTGACGAGCATAATGTCCTTTTAAAGAGTAGAGATTGCAAGTGACATTAAATGCTGGTCAATTACAAAATTAATGTATTAAGAGCCTACATTAGTCACGCGAAGAAACGCGCAAGCTAATGTTAAGTCTATGGGAAAGTTCTTGCGCGATTTCTCGCTCGCATTTTAACATTTTTAAATGATTTTTTTTTTTGCATAGGATAGCTGAAGCCGTTCCCTAACGTTGTTAGTTTTTTCTTTTTCGATTTTAGCTATAGTTTTTTTATAAGCGAACATTTCTAATTTCGGAACCGGTTGGAACCGGTTCTGAAAGTGAAAGTACCCTTATATAAAAAAAACTGGAACCAAAATCGAAAAAGTAAAAACTAACAACGTTAGAGATCGACCTCAGCTATCCTATGCAAAAGACATCATTTAAAAATATTAAAATGCGAGCGAGAAATCGCGCAAGAACCTTCCCATAGACTTAACATTAGCTTGCGCGTTTTTTCGCGTGACTGATGTAGGCTCTTAAGCCACATCGCCAACACACCTTTTTAACACTTTCCAACCTAGTTGAAAAGTGTTTATGACTTCTGTTTGTCTGCCGTCTGTCCGTTGTCTAACTTAAGTACATATACTCGGATTGCCCTGAAATTTTTGTATGTTATTGTAGTTTTACAGCATGTTCTCTATTGTAAATGAAGTGTGTAGCACTTGTACTTTTATTACAGGGACAGTCAAAAGTATTCCGCACATTGCAGTCAATGGGAAATAATCGTTTCAAGTGCATTTTAATAATGCTACGCCATTTGAAACATGATGGAATAGATATATAATTATGAAGCGCATTAAAACATGCTTTTTGTAGAATATGGGGTGCAAAGAATTTATTATTCATTTACAGGGTCAAACAAAAGAATTCTGTTATGCATTGTTCTACGGGGAAAAAATCATTTGCAGCGTAATTTAATTATGTTTTACTATTTTAAACAGAATGAAAATTATATGCGCTATAAATTGCTCGTTTAAAAATATGGTGTGCATTGTGTTTATCGTTCATTTACTGAGACACATAAAATATATCGGTTACAGTATTCGTGCGATAATTATAGTCAATGTGTGATAAGTGCTTTTTTAACTTTGGTTTGCGTTTTTAAGTTTAACTAAATTTTTTCATATTACGTGGTGTGTACAAATTCGGTTGATCACATACAGGGCTACACAAGGGAATTCGTAAGTATTACAGTCTATGGGAGTGAATTGCTTAAGGGTAGTTTTTAATAGTGTTAAGCATTTTATTGCTGAACTATATTTATTAGACTAATATAAGTTTGTGGTATATAAATAACTTCATATACAGGGCTACGCAAAGAACAAAATACATTGTCGTTTACGGTTGGTAATTGCTGGAAGTGAGTTTTACGTTGCTTTATGCGTTTTTTTCCTGAATTAAATTTAGCTTAATATGTGGTGTGTACAAAAGTGTTTAGTTAATATACAGGGCTGTACAAAAGATTTCGTGTGCTTTTGCGAAAATTGCTAAACGTAAATTTTCTAACTGAACTAAATTTTATCATGCTATGTATTATATATCCAAATCTACAGATCATATACAAGGCTGCACAAAATAATTCCACAACTTTTTTACAATGGAAGGTAATTTCGAAAACTGTATTTTTCAATGTGATATATGTTTTCTAAATTTGTTTACTTACGTATCTTCTTTTACCCTTTTTTATATTAAAATATCAGTTGCAGTTTTCTGGATGGGTTGGAAAGTGTTTCATAATCTATGCTTGACGCATGATTTTTCGTTCTTGTTTTCTTCTGAGAAGTGTATGCTCTTAAAACTAGAAATTAATCTGGAGCTTAATAATTTTAAGTAATTTTTTAGAGAAAAATTATTAAAGAAAAAGGTAAAGGGTATACCTATAGATCTGCAGTATCATAGCAATTAAAAAAATATATGGGAAAGGGGGGGGGGTATGCTCAAAATAACGGCGAGACTAAGAAAATCAGCCAATGATAAAACGTCTCATTAATAAGTAATTATGTAGGTTAATTAATAATTAATTTTATTCAGAATTAAAAATGTGTATGCGTATTAATTCATAAATTAAATTTTAAAATTTTGTGAAATAAATAATTTAATCTCATTATATTTAATTTAATTGTAATTAAATTATCTATATATGTATGCCTTTCTGCACTCACCCCTTACCCTCAAGTAGCACAAATATCTACCATTTACAATGCTACGGATTTTGAAAGGAAATTCATTTTTGATGAGCTTTTCTACGCATCAAAAATGTTCGATTAATCACAGTAGCACAGCTGCCAACTTTTACGCTTTTTTCGTACCACTATTTTTAAATAGAAAAAATTGCGTTATCTAAGTTTTAAAGTTTTGTGAAATGAGTAATTTAATCTCAGTATATTTAATTTAATTGTAATTAATTTATCTATATATGTATGCCTTTCTGTACTTCTCCCCTTACCCTCGAGCAGCACAAATATCTACCATTATAATGCTACGGATTTTGACAGGTAATTCATTTTTGATGAGCTTTTCTACGCATCAAGAATGTTCTATTAATCACAGTGAGTAAATGGAAGGTGAATATAAAGACAGAATGTCCTCTGTAGGAACTTCAGAATTTCTTGCATTGGTTCAGTGGCTGGTTCAGTTCTAAATTTCTGGTAACATTCCAAGAATTATGAAAGTGATCAGGTATATTACTTGCCTTGTACATGAAAAACTGCGATATTGAGACGGATTCGAAAAAGGTAGCAGCTTCGTTACCAAAGAAAAAATGCTCTAAATTATTTTTTCATGGTTTTTGTATAATTCTTATTTATTTTTTAAATTAATAGAATTTGAAGTTCAATTTAAACAAGACACTATAATCCGACGAAAAAGAAAACTTTATTTCCAATGGGTGGGGGTGGGACTCAGCTCCCTGAGCACCCCCCCCCCTCCTTTCTACGCCTTGCTGATCTGCATACTTATATTCTGAATCTAAACCAAAATAAAATAAAAAGTACACACAAAAACATGTGATTCCATTACCTAAAAGATGATTAAAACTTTATTTAGATTTTAAAACATTAAAATAAATTGAGCACTTTCGGCTGTGAACCCAGCGCTCATCAGAATTTATAATTAAAGCAGGTGTTAAAACACAATCGTCACAATTCACATTCTGGTAAACAGTATGTCTCTGTACATTGTGTTTTGTGTAGATACATTTGTGTTAAAACACCTGTTTTAATTATAAATCCTGATGAAGGCTGGATTCACAGTCGAAAGTGCTCGATTTATTTTAACGTTTTAAAATCTAAATAAAGTTTTAATCATCTTTTAGGTAACGGAATCATTTTTGTGTGTACTTTTTATTTTAATTTGATAAAGATGAATTTAAGCATTCCAAACTTGTTTTATATGTAAACCAAAATATTTAAGAATTTTCATTTCTCTTTTTCATTCTTAAATTAACCCTTTACAGCACAGACAAATTCTGATCGTAAAATGTGAAATTACTGACTGACATCGGAATTTACAAACGACTTTTTTAGAAAATAAGAACTTCTTATTTGAAGCTTTCAGTATAGAAGCAAAATATTATTTAAATATTCTTGGTGCCGAATGCAATTTTGGAATTAAAATTAGGTGTGCCCGGAGTGGGACCACTGTGCCGGAAAGGGTTTTATAAAGTTACATTGGAAATAATATATATATATATATATATATATATATATATATATATACTATTAATTATTATTATATTAAAATATATTAAAATATATAAAAGAGTTACATTGGAAAATTTCAATAAATATTTCGTCTCCATTTTAAGGGTTCACCTACAATATGTCAGGTTATGTCGCAAATTCTGCATAAAGAATGACAGTAAATAAATAAATAAATAGATAAAAAGTAAAAGATGGATGAATCTTGCCTTGTTAAGAAATGCGGATGATATGTCAAGGGACCAATTCTTTTCAACTCCTCATAAATCATCGAGCTTTATAGGTGGTGTCAGTTTTTGACATGCGTGTCATTTCACAAAACACACTCAGTCGTTACTGTATTTCAGATTTTTATAATTTGACACGGATAATTTAGCGTTTTATAGTTTGAAACACTCATATTCTATGCTTTTATTTGCCTTATCGTGATTTAAAAACGTGGTTTTGAATTAGAAACACGTTTATAATAATGAAAATTTTAGACCAGATTGTTAAATAAATGTACTTTTGCATTATTTTCCCCAAAAGCATTTAAATATGCCACATGGCATTATAAATGCAATTTAAAGAAAGATTAAAAAATAATTATATTCTTCAAGAAAATCAGGAAGTGTGGATTGCCTTTCATAAATTAACTAGCTGACCCGCCGTCGTTAACCGGGTCTATAATTATAATCATAAATATACCTAAAATCAATTTTGAAGGATTTTATTATTTTAAACGGAAAATTTCCCAAACGAACCTAATATTGGGGGTCCCGCTGCTGTCGGCAGCGTTGTTGAGCATTGTTGAGCATTCTATGATGCGGTATTTTATTTTTGTGGCAACACTAATTTGAGGAAAACTTTTCATTTCATTTATGAAAACAATGCCGATTTAATTTTTTAATTAACAGCATGTTTTAATAATTGAAAAAAATCATGTTTTAACGAAATGTGAGTGTATTATGTCAGAATGCGCTTCCAAAACCTTTTGGAGGATATCTTATTTGTAGTTGTGCGTCTTATAAATTCATAGAAAAAGGGATGTTGACTACAGAAATCATATGTATGATTGTATTTCAATTCTTTTGCATTGTAAACCAATAACATTGTAATAGTGTAAATAACCTTCTTACAATGTTATGTTATGAAAGCAATAAATTTAAGCAATAAAAATAAGAAGAAAGTATTGGATTCATGAAAATTTTCGACTTCCGGTTTTCGATGGATTTATACGTTTTAGAAGGTCCTGAACACAATTTGACTATTTTTAGAAAATGTCTTTCTGTATGTATGTGACAAAAATTTTGTGGGCGCTCTATCTCAAGAACTAATGCTCGAAATTTAATAAAACTTTATATTCAGTTAGTCCCAGATATAAATGGGTGCTGATTAGATTTTGGTAAAAATTGCCCAGCAGGTGGCGCTGCTATGCAGCATTTTTCGCGATTTCCGCAATAGCTCTATCTCAAGAACTAATGCTCGGAATTTAATAAAACTTTTTATTCAGTTAGTCTCTGATATAAATTGGTGCTGATTAGTTTTTGGTACAAATCGCCCAGCAGGTGGCACTGCTATGCAGTATTTTGCAGGATTTACGCGATTTTAGCGATAGTCATATCTCAAGAAATACTGCACGGATTTTAATAAAATTTGAGTTTCAGTTAGACCTTGATATACCGTATATACTCGTGTATAAGCCGACCCCAAAATTCGAGACAAAAACACGTTTAATACCAGTAATTCAAAGTGGTTTTCTACAACTTATTTAATCTCATTTAATTCTAAATTATTTAAGACGGAGAAAACCATTGTAAATTATTGGCATTAAATCTCTTTTCATCTCGAATTTGGAGGTCGGCTTATACACGAGTATATACGGTAAATTGGTGCTGATTCTTTTTAGTGTATGCGAAACCTGTGTGAGATAGAAGAAAGTTTTGGGATTGGCACATATGACTAGTTCTTTATATAATACACTGAGCGAAATAGAAAATAACTGCATAAATTTCTTCCATAATCTCACCCACATTTAATAATGAGTTTCCATCGAGTGCAGATTGCTGCATCGACTGCTGAGTTTGCATCCATAAATTCAGGTGGTAAAAAAGTATTTTAGTTGGCAGTTCAACTAAACAGGTATGCACGGTGCCTGTAATAATTTGCAGAATTTGCAGCACTTTTCAAAGATTAAACAAGAAGTTAAATAACATTTTAAAATTTTGGTAGCATTATAGCCTGTATACAATATGTAGGGATATTACTTAATTTCAAAAACGTTTTTATTCATTACGTATTACTAAGTTTATTTTTAATTTTTATGGCGCAATAGTTAGAACTCTTAGTGCGTTTTCATTTATAGTGTCTTGAATAAAATTAAACTTACTTTAAGAAGTTTATTTTTTTCCCTTTTTCAAAGTGGGACTTTAAAAAAAAAAAAAAAAAAAATCTTCATCAAAATCAAAAAGTGACAAAAGGCACTAGTTTATGTGAATTTACTGCTGTTTCCTTAGAGATCTCACACTATTGCCTATTCTTTTTAACTTTAGAATTGATTGAAATACAGAAAGGATATTTCTTATACAATTAAATAAAGTGTTTAGTATTTACTGTTCAAATATTCTGTTTAAATAAAATAATACGCTTCAGATGATTGTAAGAGAAAGTGCTTATCGGTTTTCTTTTATACTTAAAAGTATGTGAAACAGATAATATTTTTCGCAATATTAATTAAGTTTTCGTTAAATATTTTACACAATCTACACTGTTCATCCTACACTTTGCCGTATGCAACACTTCATTCGTATTGCAAAGATAAACTGTCCGAATCACGTAAAAATTTTTTTGGCGGATTTTCATTTAAAATCTATATATTTTTAATGAGAAGATATGGACCGCTGACCATCAATGTAGAAATCCGCTTACAATATATATTAAAAAATAATGCGTGTAAAAATAATGAGGACCATCATTTTAACAATAAATGCAAAAATGAGTTATGTAATTCTTAACTCATTTTTGTTAAATCAAATACGAAAAGAGTGAGTGAGTAAGAGAAAGGAGTAAAAATATTTTGCCAAAGAAATGAAACATGAGATCTAATGTTTAAAAAAGTAATTTTTTCCTCCATATTTTAACGCTTTTTGACCGTGTGAACTTCGAAAAAACGCTTAAATTTTAATTAAAAATAAACAACGCATTAAGTTGTAAGATAAACGTAACTCAAAGTCACAAAAGTCTTTTTCATTTGTGTTTAAAAATAACATTTTGAAATTATTTTGGAGTAGTTTTATTGCCTCTTTAAGTTTTTTTTCACGATCACATTTCGAAAGTGTTAAAATTGAAAATAAAGAACTGGAAAGAATGAAAAAAAGTGTGTTTTTGGAAAGAAAATACTTTTAGTTGATACTCTCAGAAATTTAAGATTTTTGGGATGTATTTTGATCTTGAAATATATGTTGGAAATGAAATGTTTATCTCCATGGAAACATATATCATTTATTTATGTTTCTGACATTTGAAAAATTTCTTTATCTAGTGCATTATCTTTTCTTTTAAGATGATGTTAATAAATATTAGTCAGTGATTTTATGATTCTTATTTATTTAAAAGTACCAGAAAACATTATTAATATTTTATTACATGCGCACTGATATTTGAGTTTTACGACAGGGTTGCAATATTATATATTATATATTGCAATACATATATTATTTATTTATGAAAAACGCTGTTAAAATATGCATCTTTAAATCGAACTTTCAGCTTGAATTATTCAAATTTCAAAACAATTTCATGTCATGTTCAATATATATACATGTAACTATGTTACATAGTAACATAGTAACTACTACTGAGTTACTATGTTACATAGTAACACACCGACACTTACCAGGGATAAAAAAAAATACTTTTTATTTCCAAGCAAATGTAGAATCTTACTTAAAAATGTTTCTCGTTTGTATAAACATGTGCTGCTTAAAACAAAGTTGCACACTTTATGTTTTTTTAACAATATATGCATATAGTGAACAATGTGGAGAAATATTTCTCTTTTCATTCACGAAGTGACACATTTTAGAATAGATTGAAAATAAAAAATAAAAGTTTACATGTGGTTGAACTAATTTAAAATTAGATTTTACGATTGTATATAAAATAAGCAACCAATTCAAAAAGTAAGATAACAAGTAATCTAAGAGACAAGTTTTACATACCTGATACATACAAACACAGAGGAAAAGCACTGGTCAATATTCCATTTGAACATAATCGCTTACCCTGTAAGTTCTTTTGCTTTTCTAAAAGTCGGAAGAGATGTAAATCACTGTGTACCTAATGAAGCTATAGAGAAGATTCGCTTGATCACTTCGGCCGTTTTTCATCCCAGTGCATAAAACCCAAATCTACTTACATGAAATCACATTAATAAGTTGTAGATAAATTTCCACATGTTTATTTTGCTTCGCATATGAACACCAGATTATGCTACCATTTGCGCCATTCATGACTACCTAGTTAGGTTATCTTTCCGCACCACTATTTTAAAAAAATAAATTTTGTATTATATTTCTCTTGCAGATGTTGTCAAAGTATATGTAAAGCATTTCTTTTCTGAGAAAGTGGTGCAAGATATAATTAAAAAATAGTCGCCATTGGCAGCCCTGAACTAATGATATCTAAGAAAAATTTTGACGACCTTTTCCTTAAATGTTCTCTTTTAAAACAGCGACAAGGTCATTTCTTCTCATTATTAGAATTTAAATATATATATATTAAATTATCATTTATAGGCACGTGAACACACACATACATATATATATTATCATATCCAACCGATTTCAATCCACTGTTGGATGTAAATCTCCCCCAGATATTTCCATTGTTTTCTACCTAGTGCCATTTATCTCCAGCCACTTTTCTGATTCCGTCACTCCATCTTGCCTGCGGTTGTCTTCTCCGTTGTTTTACATCTATGACATTCCACTGTAGGTAACTGTACTCCATGTAATGTCTTGTCTTCTTCCAACGCACCCAACCCATTTCCATTTTAAAGTTTAATTCTCTGGATAATGTCAAAAACTTTCTTCTGACTTTTTATCCAAGTTATTCTTTTTCTGTCTCTTTTTTTTCACTCAAACGCTTTGATTTTCCAGCAAAGAGGCATGTTAATCTTCAGAATAATACTGTTGTTCCCCAAAGTACTGCATTCATTTCTTATTCTTCTATTAATTCCATTCATGATTCTGCTGTCCGATGTTATTTCCTGTCCAAAGTTCACAGAACTCTGCATTTCCTTAATCTCAGTGTTATTGTAGACGATCTACTTCTTTGATGCAAATGAATTGAACATAACCTTTGACTTTTCCAAATTTATTTTTAATCCCACGTTAAAGCTAGCTCCTGACAAATCTTTTAACATATCTTCCATTTCTTCAGATATACATACGTTTTATTATAACTTTCTTTTCATTAAATTATATTAATGCTACTTATATTTTGTAAAAAAAAAAAAAAAAACCCTTTGAAATATGTTAATTTTAAAATTCAAAGTAGCATTATCTTCTATCAGTCTTCCCTTTAAAGGAGCCCGAAAGCAAGAAATTAGTTGTAGTTCTAAATTACTTAAAAATGTATAATAAAAATATATTTTTGTCACATTGTGAACCTTCATAATCGTAGAGGATGCATAACATTCTGGGGGTCTTAGGTTTTCAAAGGTATAAACAAGATTTTTAGTTTGAGCCTTTTTAAGCGCGGAACCCAGGTTCATACTGTACCCACCGAAGTCTCCTTTTTGCCGAATTTGACTTTACCTTTTAAGAACCGATCAAATAGCAACATTTGAACCTAAAAACAACCCGAACCAGGTTTTGAACTGTAAACATAGTTATAAATCACTTTAATGTACCCTTTAGACTTTCCCTTTATGAACACACTAATTATCGAGAACATACCACAAAAAAAATAATGCAATTAAAATGTAAAATATGTTGCAGAAATGCATATAAACTAAAGAAATACTCTAAACAAAATATAACAGTGTTTTAACCTTTGCATATTGATGCAAATTTGCATCACTTTTTATTTAACTTTTAATAAATAAGTCAAGTTCTTCGCCACCACTATATCTATACACTGTAAAAAATGACCAATGTTTCTTATTTTATGAAAATATACTATAACCACGAACGAAACTATAATATAATCTTCTGAGTTATCCGAAATTCCGAATAGCGTGTTCCACTGTCTTTTGAATCCCCAGAAACCAATACATTTCCAAAATTTAAAGAATTATTTATAAAAACAAAGTATTTTTCGCTGCCCGTATTTTTCAGAAACGTTTCCGAAGGGTTTTTATTGTGTATTAATTAGTATGCTCAGCCTGAAATATCTGTTTTTCGAATGCTATCCCTTCAGAAGTAAACGTTTTCATGCTCAAAAAATATGTTTAACAGACAAACATGCAAAATTAACAGCGTTAACAATAACATTAAAATTAAGATTATTTTTTTACTGTTTCATGTATAAATTAACTTATGCGGCTGAAAAGGTTTACTTGAGAATGGATGACATTCGAAAAGCAGGTATTCCAGGCTGAGGACACTCATTAATACACTATAAAAACCCTTCGGAAACGTTTCTGAAAAATGCGGGCAGCGAAAAATACTTTGTTTTTATAAATAATTCTTTAAATTTTGGAAATGTATTGGATTTGGGGGATTCAAAAGACAATGGAACACGCTATTTGGAATTTCGGATAACTCAGAAGATTATATTATATTTCCGTTCGTGGTTATAGTATATTTTCATAAAATAAGAAACATTGGTCATTTTTTACAGTGTATAGAAATATTAATCCTCTAAAAATCCTGTAAAATATGCAGCTAAACTAATTTAAAAATATATCTTAAAATTTATGGTGTCAAATCCTTAATTTAAGTCTAAAAATACACAATTCTAAATGAAAAAATCATACATTCAAGGGTTAACATTTTGCCATTTCTTGCAAATTTTCATCACGAGATGCATACGATTCTTTTGGTTTTGTCTGACAGATTTTACTTCTGCTATTTACTTTGTATTCTGTCTATATTACCTAGTATGCTTTTTATATAACCTCATATTCTTCTTATATTACCTCGTATACTTTATTTTTAAAAGCAATGATAAAAGTCATGTCTACAAGAAAGAATTTATAATAGGAATTCTTCTATAAACCAAAGCAAAAGATCATTTATAACGATCACTATCACTTTTACCACAAAGATATATAGTCCTAGAATACCTTTGCACAGTTGTTCCGAAGCAATTTACAATTTTTCGACCGAGTTTGCCATTCGTAGTTGACAGTCATCTTTTCAAAATTATAAAAATGAAGTATATATCAATATATATTTCGGCTTCTTTCAGGAAATAAATCGTTTCCGTCTGGAATCTTTACAGTTTTTCAGATTTATTAGGCGAAGGATATGCGAAAAAAAAAAGTTTTATATTTCCACTATTTGCTTGAAGATATTCAGTTATTTCTTTTACAGTTAAAAAAGACATATAGTAGATTTATCTGATAGTTTATTCAGAAGATTTCACCAATAGAAAATAAGATAAAGTAATATCGCGAAATTGGACTCATCAGCATAGACAATTTATTATTGTGAATAAGTATTGCCTTAAATATTGTTATTTATCAGTAACTTAAATTATGAATTTTATTTGGCCGAATGTCTCAAAAAAAGTTATTGAGAATTTAAACAACCATACGTTCGTTAGAATAGCGCAAGAGACTTTTGAATACTACGAGATGTAAGATTGGCAAAATGTATGTGAATGACGAAATAGATGTTGCGATTAGAGTTGCGTGAAGAGGCTACTTCACTCACGCGAAAATACCCCCTCGCTAATGTTAATCCTATTGAACAGTTATTTTACAATATCTCGTTTGCATTTCAATATTTTTAAATGATTTTTTTTTTTTGCATTGGATCAGGGCCTGATTACCAACGGGGCACACTCCCACCAGTAAAAATGAATAGAAATGTTTCGCTTATTCATGACAGTAATTTTGAATGAATAAGGCGTTTTAATAAGACGAAAATTTCTATTAAATTTTACTGGTGGAAGTGTGCCCCTTCGGTAATCAGGCCCTGCATTGGATAGCTGAGGTCGATCTCTATGCAGACCATTTTTTACTTTTTCAATTTTGTTTGCAGTTTTTTTTAATTGAGGATACTTTCACATTGGAAACCGGTTCCGAAAGTAAGAGTATAGTAATAAAAAAAAACTTGTAATCAAACTCGAAAAAGTATAAAAGGACCTTCATAGAGATCGACCCCAGATATCGTATGCAAAAAAAAATAATTAAAAAATAAATAAATTGAAATGCAAACGAGATATCTTAAAATATTTCCCCATAGGATTTACATTAGCGAGCGAGTGTTTTCGAGTGAGTGAAGTAGTCTCTTAACCCCTTGAGGGGCACCGGTATATAATATATACCACGTTTCAATATATAACTTTGCCACCAGTATTATTAAATAAAAATATTTATTACGATTTTTTGCAAATTAAAAAGGTAAAAATTCATTATTTAAATTTACTGGTGTCAAAACATCGCAAAATGTAGCATTTTTAGACCACGTGCTTGCCCTCCAAGGGGTTAATGTCTTCAAACGCTTGTACGTCAACATGATATTTTCCCCAGAAGAGTGTACTGTTACATTACCGAAGTTTATTTTTCTAACAAGAAATCGTTCCAATAAGTGAAAAGACTGGTTCGTTAGAAGTAGGATTAAAAATATGCGCTATCCGATTCAACAATTAACCGAATAATTCACCAATTTCTTAATGATCACACAATAACCTGGCATGTTGAAACGCGTTTTTGTGAACATGATTAAGCATTCACATGCGTGTCTAGAAGTTTGAAGGTGGACAATTTGACCCTGTATTGCACTTTAGATCAAATAAATACATTTATGGAATTTCTTTGTAATTTTTTCGATATTTCATTAGCGTTTTATTTTCGACACTCTGTGTATTTCAGAAGACTGACATATTAAAAAGCTATGACCGAAAGTCCTAGTATTCAGTTTAATCGGTACGTTGGTCTGTTTTTATTGCCCGAATATGATTTGATTATTTTACCACTATTTCATGTTTAATTGAAAGTTATTATTGATTATAATCTTATAACGAATCAGAGCATTAAGCTTTGATCTATTTTTAAATTAATTAAAAGCTTTAACGAAAACACCAGACAACATCAAAGAACATAAAATGATTAAATCGTATCATTTGAGGGGATTTTGCGGTTTTGTAATGCCTACAGAAACATTTGGAACTGAATTTCTCATAGAAATACATAACTTATTATCATTGAAATACATATTGAAATAAAAATGCATATTTTAAAAGAGATTACAGTTAACATAAAAACCTAAAATCCTCTTAATATATAGACCTACTAGTTTCGGGTGCACAATAACTGGGACATTTTCAAGATGAGTAATGTTAAATAAATTACAGGACTCGCAACGTTCCTAAGTTTTTCTAACTTTTCTACCACTATTAAAAAAAAAAAAAAAAAAAAAAAAAAAGTGGTATTTTCCGATAACATTTGCAACAGAAATTTACCAAAAAAATTATTATTTTGAAATACTGGTATCTAAGATTGAAAATTTTAGAAACACTGCGAACCCTGAAATTATTTTCGAAAAAAATTGTGAAATATGTACTTCTTTTGCAAGTACACAATGCAAGTACATTTTCAATACTGTATTAAACTTCATGTAGTTGAATTAAACTACTTCAGGAGAAATTTCGTAAAAATGATTTTTTTAATACGAAAATGCGATTATTTTCGTATCTCCGTACTTCCTAGTTTCTAAGCGTACAGTCGTGGAAAAAAAAACTGCACCCCCCCCACTAACTCTGCAACAAACTGTAGTAGAAGGAAGTGACTGGTACCAAAGAATTGGAAATAAAGTCTACTTTTAAATTATGTAGCTAAAATTTGCCTAAGGGGCCATCTACATATTAAAACATGCCTAAAATTTACTTTTTTCAATCGCAACACCCACTTTTGACATGATATTTTAAATCTTCGGTTCAAACTATGCCTAGATACAAAATTTTAAGTCATTTGGATGATAAGGTTTCGAGTTATAAACATTCAAATTTTAGAGCCTCTAATGTTAAATTACATTTTCATATTTTTATTAATATCTCCTGAGATTATAATTCTAATGTGTTAATTTTTTTTTGGTTATAATACTAAAAAGCCTAAACATAAATATGTCAAATTTGTAATTTTTATAATTTTATAATATGAATTATGAATTATGAAATTAATATTCGAAAAAATTATGAATTGCAACCTACAATTTTTTTGATGGATTTATATTTATTATGTCCTGCTTTATGTGTATTCAAAATTTAAAATTTTTCTACCAAGTAGTTTTCAAATTACGCTTAAAAAACGGCAAGATGCTGCTTTAAGGGGTCGTCTATGATGTGCATTAAAGCATAGTTTGAACAGGGATGGGAGCGCTCCGACTCGAAATCCCAATTGACACCACTAAATTTTAATAGTATTTGTTACCTTATTCAAGAACAAAATTTCTGAAATTCTTCACGTTGGAGAATACTATTAAAATTTAGTGGTAAGAATCGATATTCGGGTCGGAGCGCGCTCATCCCTGTTTGAGAAAATATTATACTCGTAGGCTGGGTTTAAAACAAGATTTTCTCAAATCTTGTTAAATTGTTTGCAATATTACACTAAATGGTTGTTAGATAAAGTATTAACGCGAAAGTATTTGTTACTTAAAAATGCTAATTTAAACTTTTATTAACTTTTGTATATCAATCAAAAATTGTAATCTTTACAAATATGTATGGATGTTCAGTTTTTATTCCATTAATAACGAACTTAAAATAATTAAACTTTTTCTTCTATAACTTTCGTATTTAGATCTATTCGATTAAACAGGCTAATTGAAAAAAAAATACAAGTTATTTTTATGGTTTTCTGATAGGCAAGATTATTTCCCAATCGCTAGCAGTGTGCAAAAAAATCTAATAATAATAATAATAATAATAATAATAATAATAAATGGCAAACGGTAAGTTTTCTTGCCAAGAGGCATTAATGAGTTAATTGTAAAATTTCAAATGAACTACCAGAATAGGTTTAATCATAGAATTATTAACCCTATTCCGAAGGAGAGTAACGAATGTAAAGTTATTCAGATGTCTTTATAACATAGATTTAGTTTTAGGTCTTCAAATAAATCGGAATATAAATCCTGCGACACCCCCGCCCTCCCCCCCCCACTCGCTACTAAAAAAAAAAAGAGCAATGTCTGGATTTATTTTCAGACTAAAAAACAATTTATCTGCGGATTTTTTTTTTTTTTTTTTTTTTTTTTTTTTTTAACTTTGATTCCTTACGCTGCTTTATACTATTTTTGTAAATTCTACATTTTGTATTTGTCACTATTATTCACGTTTCTGACAATAAACTGAAAAAAGGCGGTTAAATAGATGCAAAATCTGAGAAACAGCATTATAAAAGCACCTGTAAAATCCCAATAACATTTACATATTCTAAAACTATTTTAATTACAAATAATCTTATGGTTTTTTAACCCCTTCGTGAAGTGCGTCTATTACAGAATTTTTAATAATTTACCACCGGTTTTTTAAAACAGAAATTTTCGTCTGATTGAATCGTGGAAATGCTAAGATATAGTAAGGCAAAGCTTACAATAAAAAATAACTGGTGGAAAAAATCGAGGATTCTGAGCATCTTATGCGTCACGTATACGTGTCACTTGTCCCCAAGGGGTTAAAATCGGATAATTCAACAGTTGTAAACATTATTTTACCGCATATAACAATAACCGAAACTTATTAAGTGAATAAAATGGTCATATCGGTAAAACATAATACATTAAAAGAAGTGCATTTTGCAGCATTTCAACAATCGAGAACCCAACTTCAATTTGGATACAGCCCCTTAAATATGCTCATTATAAAGTAATTAATTTCTCAGAAACTAATCGTAGGAATTTAATGAAATTTGGTATCTTGGCATAGTTTGAACTGCAGATTTCAAATATGTTGTCAAATATGTTGTCAAATTTGAGTCTTGCTATTGAAAAAAACAAAGTTTGGGTGTGTTTTTATATGTAGATGGCCCCCTAAGAAAATTTTATATACATCATTTAAAAATAGACTTTATTTCCAATCGTTTGGTACCAGTCACTTCCTTCTACTACAATTTGTTGCAGAGTTAGTGGGGGGTGTTCAGTTTTTTTTTTCCACGACTGTACATCTTAACCCTTTCAGGGGCAAGCAATTGTGTTCTTGTAACGTTCAATTACCACCGGAATTTACAGAAGAATTTAGTTCAAAATCCCCCCCCCCCCCCCCTTCTCCCTTTCAAAGCTAAAAAAGTAAAATTTAATTAAACGTTTCTGGTTCCAATCGGATTAAAATTAGGTGGTATATAATATATACCACTTCCCCTCAAGGGGTTGAGTTCGTAGTCATAGAATGATACCGTAACTTAAATCAATAGCCATAAGCTCTGGAAATGACTTCGTTTCCAATTAATTTTCTTTGTATGTAGACGATTTTTATTGTCTTTTTCCGTTTATTTTCCATCAGTATAATGCTATTTTACAATTCAATTTAAACACAAGTTTCTAAATTACAAAGAAATAATCAGAATTCGTACGCCTCATGGGATTCAGGGGATTTAAAGTGTTTAATTATCAATTTTTCGTAATCTAATGGTCGCTTTATATAAAAACAGATTTTTTTCATTAAATAAGGCAGATTTTATGAAAATTCTGGTATTTTGCTACGCGTACGATCTCGGATATTGTATACCACACTTTTGAAGTGAAATTTTCTAAAACAAGTTGCCTTTAACCCCTCGTAAAATGAGAAATTGCTGACTAACACCGGAATTTACAAACGACTTTTATAGAAAATAAGAATTCCTTATTCTAAACTTTCATTCTAGAAACAAAATTTTATTAAAATATTTTTGGTGCCGTATGCAAGTTTGGAATGAAAATTAGGTGTGCCCAGGGTGGGAACACTGTGCCGGAAAGGGTTAAAATTTGTTTACAAGAAATTTGCCGCATTATATTCAACAAACTCGCATAATTTCTAACTTACTTTTTATTCACCTAAAAACTTCAAAC
Organism: Maratus michaelseni; assembly: GCA_963931845.1. Classification (NCBI taxonomy): domain Eukaryota; kingdom Metazoa; phylum Arthropoda; class Arachnida; order Araneae; family Salticidae; genus Maratus; species Maratus michaelseni. The sequence continues at coordinate 303,930,982 of OZ007595.1, forward strand.
CACTAAGTCTCGTTAAATCTTACGAAGAATCTCCTAGTCAAATAAATTTGTATAAGTTAACAAGTTGGGACGAATAATACTAAGTTTACTAGAATTATCGCTCCCTAATGGGCAATATTATTTTGTATATAAAATGTAGCTGGAAAGTTTGACAATTGGTGCTCAACTTTTCTAACTTTATGAGAGTTCAAAGAAAGATTGTTGTCTTCAAATTGTTTATGTTGTTGATTTATGAGATTGGATTTCTTTCTTATTTCCTAATTTGTATTAAACTTACAATTTGGTATTTAGGCAGGCATAAAGAAGGGCTGAATGAAATTAACGAGATGCATATACTGCTTGAAAATTCCAAAGCGTCTGTCATCACTATTTCTGATTAGAAACTTTCAATTTAATATTTAAATAGCAAAATTTGTAATTGCCTAGTTCAACTGCAGGATTTGTAATTTTTTCTTCAATTATGTAAGGGCGAAAAATTTTATTAAAACATTGTGGTAAAAATGTATGCCTCCTGAACTAAGATTTTTGAATGTATGTTTTATTAAACCTATAATAGTTCTTGATAGCATATAATGCTACCAGTGGCGGGCTCGTGACTGGCTTTATTTGTTGCACTAAATACATGACTGCTAAACTTATTCTTTTCTTACCACTATTATTAAAAAAGAATGTTTTATTTAATTTACTGTCAGAGAGTTCTGTCATTAAACAATGAAATATTTATTTAAAAAAAATAATGGTATGAAAATAATATGTGTTTCACGCATGCATTTAGTGCCCCATAAAAAGACAGTCACGATCCACCACTGAATACTACCATCAGTATTGTAAACTGGTAGTGTTGTCAATAGGCTACTTAGGTGCCTAAGTGCTGTAATAGGCCCCTGCTTATGCTTTTAAAATTTATTTAGTATTTATCTTTCGTAAAAATTGGCTTATCTCCGTGAAATTTTAATATGTTGTTAAAGCACACAGCCTTTTGTAATTAGTACGTTTGTTTAAAAAAATGCCGTAGTATGGTATATGGATTTTTATACAAACATGTCAAAACTTCTAATATAAGATCGTCTACTGCACTTAGTATATGACCGATGCTGGACACAATTTAGTTTACATTGAATATGGATAATAACGATTAGTTGTAACAAAGTACACCCAGATTTACGAAACCACGCTCACAACTCAAAAATACTTTATTTCACAGGGGAAGCAAAAGACGATTTGCATTCTTTTACTGTAGCATAAAATTTTAGCACTTAGCTCTGCATGACACTGTAAAAGCGTACATAAATATGTAAAACCCTTCGAAATCAAGATATAGAAGATATAGGGAAGATTGAGTAAATTTATCCTCCCACATAATTTACCCCTTGCCTGTGGTGGCAAAGTGATATATAGCGTAATCTAGTTGTTTTTCTGATAACTACTCATGATACTTTCCCTGCAGAAAGATACGCCAAAGTCAGACACTTTAGCGCAATAACAAAGCAAAATGAATTTTTGGGAGTTGTGTCAGTTTTCTCGCGGGGGAAAGATATTAAATATTTTATCTTTTTAACCAGTTGCTAAATAAATTAAGTTAAAATAATACATAATAGATACAGTTGAAACGAATAAAATGAATCAGTGGAACAATGCGCCACACTGTAAACAAATTTGCGATAAAACACACTAACGATATGAACGCATTAGCAAAAATTGCGTCTATATCAAAGACTGACGCCACTTACAAAGCTCATTAATAGAAGGGCAGGAAGTTCTCTTGGGACATCCTTCTTATTTTTTAAGAAGGGAAGATTGATCCGTCTTATCCCGTTATTTTTATTCTGAATACTGAGGGTGACATATTATCGAGAGATTTAATGCCTTAGTAATTTAAATTTAAATGAGGGATAAAATAATTTAAGTAGATTCCCGAAATAAAATTTTATTAACGGATAAAATGTTTAGTAATATAATGTCGATTTTTTTTTTATAAAATGGTATGGAATGTATTATAATACTTTGTTGGATGAAAACATTATTTATAATGTTTTTTCATCGTGTATTATCATGTATTATCACGTATTACCTTCCTGGAAATATTACTGTTGTTATCATTTGTTTAAGTTAGGAAACAAGAGGAAGAATTAAACACAAAAAATCTTGAATATGCCATGTTTTTTTTTACAATAACAGCAAAATATCGAAATATTATCACAAATTTAATATATATACCATATATTCCTGAATATAACGTACATTTTTGATACAAGAATATTAATCTAAATTTTTGTTGCGCGTTATACGTCGGTTAACCCATTCGGGACCATGGGTGCATATATGCACCCTCAAAAAGAACATAAAAATAAAAGTAATATTTGCTTTCTCTAATTAGAGCATTTTTGTGATAGTTTAAGTAAAGGTCGCTTTTTTAAAAAAAGAGGTGCCAACCGAATAAAATTTGTGTAAAAGCCGTCGGTCGTGAAGGGGTTAATAACTAAGAATTTTAATTTAATAATCATGCTATTTATTTACAAATAAAAAATAATTGCAGCCAGATTACATGAAAAGTAATAATTATTATGCTTTACAATAATCTGTATTTTAGTCTTTGCAGTGTATTTCATAAAGATTCCTTTGCCCCCCAGTTTGGGGTTATTGTATTAACACACATACACATACACACACACGTACACGCACAAATCATCATTATAATACTTTCCTTACACATGGCTCCCATTGGTCCGTTTTCGAATACCAGTATCTGTATAGAGTTTCTTTCGTGATAGGTTTTTACAACTTTTCCAATAGAAAAAAAAAACTGCAAGAAAATTCTTACAAAAAAAAAAGTTTGAATTATTTGGTATTTACAAAACGGACCAAGTGAGAGATATGCTTACACTATATGTTCGGAAAGTTAAAAAAAAAAAAAAAAAAAAAAAAAAGCTTATTCTACTATGTATGCCGTACGGTTTCACCACCTTCCCAAATTTAGCTTAACAGTTGAGGTGTGTTGGTTTGCGATTTGATTGTCCACTGCTGTGCCGTGAATGTCCAGACGTGCGCATCAACCTGTAAGGTATTGACTACTCCGTGAGTAGGCAATGTGTGAATGAGATCGTTTTGTCCATTAACCAACTATGTGCGTACAAGTTATAAAGGCTCTCTATCTTTCTTTAACTTTCGAAGGACAGCTGAATCCCTGAAATTGTGAGTCGCCGTGTAATTTCAATTATGCAAATTTTCTGTAGCTGGTCGATCGACACTGAAGTATATAAGCAGCGAATTTTGACTTGAGTTCAGAGCTCAGGGGAGCTAGAGTATACTTGGCCTGGGAAGTTGAATATTGCGACTTAGACTTAGATTGAGATTGAGATTTAGATTTAGCCTTGAGACCTCGCATCGAGTCTCAGGATGGATAATCGGCCTTAGTATTTTATACTGGAGTTCTATGCAGTTGTAAAGCTGATTTGAACCTGCATCAGTGCTTATTTAATTTGAAGGATAAGAGTGTTGGATCGTGCTTATATATTTAAAAGGTTAAGGTTTAATTATATTGTTTCAGTTTTGTTAAAGCTACAAGCTGTTAGCAGGAACTCTTTAGTTAATTTAAACTTTTAGGAAAATTTCGTGGAGCTCGCTCAAACCCCCTGCTAATTGTGCTAATAAACCAGTTTTTGGTTTTAAAACAGTTGTACTTATTTCCTCGTGCTCTACCACACCAGCGGACATTTTAATATGGCCGCTACAAACCCAGTATTGCTAGTGTGATACTTTTTTTTAAAAAATTCAATTTTCTTCATTGCCACCAGTTTTTTCAGAAAGTAAACTTCATTTTATTTAATTACAGATTATATAAGGCGAAAACAAGGCAAATTATATCATTTAAAGAAAGTGGTGCCAATCAAGCAATCTGAATTTTAAAGAAGTAGCCCACTGACAACATTGCATCAACAGTGTATTTAAGAAATTGTACTTGGACATGTTGAGTGGATAGTAAGTGCTGCTTGCAAAAAAACTCTGACGAGAAAAGGGATAAAAACATTGACTGCTTCTCATCTGGGAAGGGATTATGACAACCCGAAAGCTTATTCTGTAAGTTCTGATCACCAGACGTTTAAGAAAATGCTGCATTCCTAACGCTGTTGATGGTTGTGGGCAGGGTTCTCACTGGCTTTTGACTAACCTTAGCAGTTTAGCTAATCATTAAAGAACAACTATAATCAAATTCAAGTAATGTTAGCAATAGATTCGTTTGATTTAATTTGAAGGAGCGTTGCTTTGAGACCTATAAGCTACAAGGCTATTGTCTTGAATGATCCATGTATTTTTGGTTTCCAAAAATACACATACTTCGACAAATTAGATAAATCTTCTTCTTGAAGAGGACAGGATAGACACCAGGTAATAAGAACACCGCAGAATTACAGACCGGAACTCCACTAAGAGTGTGAAATGGAGTTGACGGGATTCGAACTACTTTCTACAGCGATTAGCGGAATGGTGTCTTAACCACTCAGCCGTGCAGGACCAAATAGATTCGTTATTGATTTTAGAATAATTATCTCTCTATATATTTCTCTTACGTGGCACTAAAGTAAGGCTGAATTTCTAGCTTGCCGTTTGGCAACAACCGTAGATTCCAGAGCGACGATTCTGAGTGGTTCATTGTACGGCCACGTGTTTCATTCAGCGAATCAAAATTCAGAGCCGGATCATTTTTTAACCCTTCTTTGCATGAATTTTTCTTTTACAATTATGTTTTTTTATACATATATTAAATATTAGACACCAGAAATTTTAAGATAGATTTTAAACTTTTTTCAGCAACATAGTTCACGGGAAATTTAGTGGATTAATATTTCTATATAAATATAGTGGTGGCGAAGAAGTTTATTTATTTATTAAAAGTTAAATAAACAGTGATGGAAATTTACATCACTATGCAATTAAGGGTTAAACAGAGCAGCATCTATCGGCTGACGTAGCTGTTTTCGGAGAAGTATGTCATTGGTTCGTTTTACGGTTACGTGATGCATTCAGCAAATCAACTACACAGCATTATACTATGCTTTAACACACAACAGAAAATGTGTTTACGTTTGAGAGATACTGTGTTTTTCACGGCAATTGTTGATTTATATAAGCTATCTTCCTATCACGAGTGTTTTTTGAAATGAATTTAAGCCGTGCTGTACAATACCAGTTTTCAGTACCAGTTTTTTTTAAATAATTGTCGCCTTATTAAATCGCAGAAATTATAAATCAAATTCTACTATTTAAAATCTAATTTTACTTTTTAGTACCACTAGAAAAAGTAATTACTGATCATCGCGTATAAGTGAGAGATCACTGTATTATATGTGCAATGAGTTTTAAATTAATTGTGTTTCTAAGATAATTTTTTCCTAGTATTTAAATGATTTATGCCCATTAGTAGTACCAACTAAATGCATTTTTAATTCTGCTTTCAACGAAGCTTTCTATTACTTTTTTTTACATTAAGACAATTTGTCAATTTCATATAGAGTTTCTGAAAAAACAAAAAGAAGCGAGCGAGCTGGGACCGCGTAGCGGTGTTAATGTGAATTGATTCGCAATTCATGGTGATTGGCGAGCGTTAGCGAGTAGGGTACTGAACCCCCTGTTTGATCTATATTGAACTATCGTACTAAAACAGGTATATTATAGATGCGTTACAAAATCGAGAAAACAAAATTCTAGCTGGATTTATTTCTAAATAGTTTTATGAAAGGAAACCCGAGTTAACCTGGATTCGGGATATCAGGTTAATATATTAAATAAAAACAAATAAATAAATAAGATTTTTAAAACAAATGTGAACTAGTACTAAATTTATAAAAGCACAAATAATTAGCTACGCAGGGCACTTTTAATAACGCTACAGTGATGGTGAAAGTGGATGTTATTTTGAAATATGTTATTTTAAAAACCTGTGGATCTCCTTACCGCCTTACCTATAGCACGTCAGAAGCTGAGAGGTTCTGCTCTTAACCTTTCAGGGGCAACGTACTTATGTTTCTAAAATGCCGAAATCTTTGAATCACACCAGGATTTAACAACAAATTTATTTGGAAGTAAGTAAAAGCTTTGCTTCACGTATAATGTAAAAGCAAAATTGAGAATTAAAATTAAGTGGGATATATTATATCCCACCACCCTTCAAGGGGTTAAAACCGAATTGGTAGATGGTGGGTTTGAACCCATGTCTCGGTCCAACCATTCAATGTTTTCTGGGGTTTTTTTCGAACCTTGCCGTATATACAGGTACGGTTGCCTTAGAAAGACTCCCTCGCGAAGGCGGATATCCCTCTGCCTATATCTATTGCGTAGATAAGCGGACTTAACGACTAACCTTACCTGAACACTGTCCTCTATATATATCGTACGAAAGTGTATATAGAATCTGTGTATATAGCATTTTAACAAAATAAAATGTGCTTCAAACAGTTTTCTCATTTTTATTTTAACATTTTTCTCGAACATTGAGATTTTAGAAAAGAGGATAGGCATATTATACGAAGTTGCGGTATTTACAGGGAAATATACGATTTATTATTTCGTCTGTTAAATAAAACACCCGGGTTTTAAATGTGAAAAAGGAATTTCGATTCGATCGATTATTTGTCCCTGTAAGTTTTCTTCCGCTCATCTTATTTTCATGTCGCCCAGAGACAAATACAGAATCACAAATATTTTTGTAAATGAAATTCGTGGCTGACAGCAAAGAACAGTTTCGTATGTATGATCCTATAGATAATGGATTTTTACATACTAAATATTTTCAAAATTTCATTAAATTTTGAAATAGTTTTGGGTTACATGCGAAATATTTTCGTAAAAGGAATAAATTCAATGAGTCAGTAATTGAAAAATTTAAAGTATATTAACTTTAATATTTTTAACTTCTCTCTTAATACAAAAGATATTTTGAGTTATGTAATAACCATTTATTACTGAAAAAAGCTACTATGTTGTAGCGATCAGAAAACTTCCTTCTATATAAATGAAATCATTTAAATCAAATCAATTAAATGATTTAAATGGTGGAATAAATTACATCGATTTAGCAAATATGTTTTTTACAGAATATTTTCACGTATTTAGGATGCTAAGCGTGAAGTTTGGTTGAATTCCGTTCATTTAACCTGGATATATGCCTAGCATATTTTGAACAAATAATTGAATTTTGGCACCCCCACTTAGATGACCACAACCAAAAGTGAATGACAATCTATTCCTATCATGAGTTTTCTACATTTGATGTTTCGTTGAATTCTGCACACATAAACTGGGGATATAAGCATCATATAAATCGAACAAATTATTGATTTGCAGCACCACCTCTTGGGGGATTTTTCCCAAAAACGTTTCAGCACCCGTTCACATAATGATATATTTTTGTATTTAATTTTATCCTATTCTACGCAGTAGTTTGTGAGTTAGAGCTCCCACAAAATTTGTGTCAAATACAGACAGAGAGACATACAGACTAACATGCAGACATTTTCTATAAAAAGTCAAATCGTGACAAGGATTTTCTACAACATATAAATCCGTCGAAAACCTAATTTTTCACGAATCCAATACTTTCTTCTTGCACAGATAGAGTAAAGTAAAAATATTACATTAAAATGCATTACGTAAGTTAAGTGTGCATTAAGTAAGCATTAAGTTTTCTTTGATACAACAAAAGAAAATATATAAAAATTAACTCGAATGCGTCCAACATGGCTTAATATACAGGGTATTACAAATGAATATCGCAGCTTTGAAGGGCTTTATTAACAACAGTATAGAAGATTCACGCATTTGTGGAAAGAAATAAAAAAGAAGATTGTGAAATTACTAATAGCAAAAATTTATAAATGTTCAATGTGACCACCAGCAGAAACACGAACGACATCCATTCTGTAGGAGAATTCGTCCCACGCGGTTTTCAGCATGCCGAGTGCAGTTGCAATAGCTGTAATTATCCTCGTTTTCAGTTCAGCAGCGTCAGCTGGTAGCGGAGGTAAAAAACACTTTATCTTTTATGCATCCCCAAAGAAAAAAATCGCACGGAGTTATGTCCGGGCTTCGTGGGGGCCACTGATGAAGAGCAGCGTCGAAATCTGTTCAGCGACCAATCCACCTTTGCGGCAGTTGCTCGTTCCAAAACTCTGGTACAGAAAGGTGACAATTGGGTGGTGCACCATCCTGTTGGATGAACTCACAACGGTTCACTTTCAACCCGCTGCTCGTTGCGCCATCTCTCGCCAAAAAAAGCGAAACATTACATTTATGAAAAATCATAACTTCTCACTCACTTAGATGCGTGAAATGGAACACAACCTTTTATTGTTCAGAGGATATAGCCAATGGAACACAACCTTTTATTGTTCAAAAGATATAGCCCTTCAAATTTGGGAGATTCATTTGTAATCACCCTGTATATTTAGATTACATAATAAGGATAAAGTAAAAACAAAAATAAGACAGTATAATAGAATCATGCAATACGTATAATAAAGGCAATTAATTTCGATTAGAATTAAATCAGACTTTTTTATATATTAAATTTATTGCATTGGATAACTTTTTAAATTGTAAAGAATTTCTTAGCTAGTACAATTTCTGACTTTCAAATACTATGAATTTTTATCTCAATTATATTAAAACTTTGTGCAAGTTAACTTACCGTTTTCAGTTACGTTTGAAAGATTAAAGTAACTTTGAGTTACTTTAGAAAGTTATCTTTCTCAAAGACATACAACTAGCTTAAAAGATCGACTTAATTCTTATAACAAGCAAAACTGTTTTTTAACTAAAATTAAATCAATATTCAATAGTTTATGTATATTAACTTTTCAAACTTTTTTTATTATATGCCCTTTATGTTTATTTAGAAAGAACATATTTAAAAATATATTTCAATAGAACTTTTTACAACTTTTTTTCTAAAATAGAAGGAGGTTTTCTTCATATTTTTGCACAATAAGACAAAATGGCGTTTGAGTTATTTTTCAAAAACTATAACAATTGTTTAATAATACATTTAACGTTCTTTATTATGATTTTTATTTCAGATAATGTTTATGTAAAGAGATTAAATTTTACATTAGCATGTTTTTCGTGTATTTTTAGTTCAGTGTCGCTTTTATTTAGTTTTATATTTTACCCGTTTAAATAAGTGATGGAAAAAGTCAATGATTTTTTCATTCAAAAGAATCATTTGACCGGGACCAAAAGCAAGCATAGTTGATAATCTTCGTATTTTTTTTAATCAATTGCCTCAAGAAAGTTTGTAAAGTAAATAAATAAATAAATAAATAAATAAATAGGAAAGCGCAGTTACTAACCTTTTTTTTTTTTATCTTAAACCAACTTCCCCCTGAAATTTTGAAAAGTAGAAAAAAGTTTTATATTTTTATGTGAGTTTATTTTTAGTCCATTAACGCCCAGTGGCATATTTTTTAGATCATTAGACTTAGTGGCGAGAAAGCGTCTTTCACACCAGTAAATATGAGATAAATACTACATATTCACTTTCCCGAGGCAAATCCCTTGATAAAATAATATAAAAAATACCCTTCATTTAAAAGTGGTGGGACATCTAAAATTTAAATTTTAACAAAGAAAATAATTTGGGCATTAATGGGTTAATCCTACTTAAATTTAGAAACATTTCTTTTTACAAAATTTCTGAAGATTTTAAACAGTACGAAGATTGTCATCGATGCTTTTGTGCATGCCCGGATGATTCATTCGAATATCAAAATCATTCATTCTGCCCATCACTAGTTAACACTAGAGCATGACGGGTCATTTTGACCCGTACCAAATGAATAAGTATTGATTCGAACCAGATATTTCTTCATAAAATAAGTTAAAGATAAGCCGCACAAAAATAAGTTAAATAAATAGATTACATAGTTTTAAATAAAAATTCTGGTGTAAAATATTTTTTATAAAACTTGAGTAAAATTTCCCGCGGTTCTAGTGTTAAGTGTTCTAATGTTTACTAATATTTGTAAGCAGTGAGATAATATGGCCGAATACTTGGAGCTATAAAATTCAATCATTTTAACAATACAAGAAACCCGTGAAAATAGAATTTCCGGTTGTGGGCGGAAAAGAAAGTTACAGAAAATTTTACGGCTTCGTCTTGTAGAAAATCAACTTTTAAAATTGAATTCAGAAGAAACCCAACGTGTGTTTTGCGTAATAGATTAGTCAAGCGTTGAAACTCAAGACCTGTCATATTTACGCCCACACTTGAGATTTGTGACTTTTGTAAAATTAATTCGAACTATCTGAAGAAAGGAAATATAATACCACATAACATATTTAATTTGGGTAAACATATTTTTCAACGAAAGCTGTCATGTTATTTTTATTAATTTCATTAAACAAGTATTTCTATTTCATACAAATTAGCATTTAATGATAATTTTAATATTAGAAGTTAAGAGAAAAATTTTACATGTGTGTGATGTTAATTTTATTTTAATGTTATTCCTGTTAACGGAAACATTTTTCAAATTTCATCACATTGTGGATTTGACACATTAAATGAAAAAGAAAATTTTGGAAAATATAAAATTACACAAAATTACATACCGTAATTTCGCGTGTTCTTAGTTAAGTCTTTTTCAAACCGAAAATTTTATTGAAAATAAGAAGTCAAATAAGTGCTAAGCAGAAGTAAGCCACATTTTTTTAAAAATAAATTCTGGTAGGAAATCGAATTGTCTGAGGTGCGGCATATACGCGCCAAATTACGGTAAAACGAGAAACAAATTCGCTCACAGCTTTCTACCTCTGCTTTTTTCAGTTTTCGCAGTACAATATGTAATTTTCAGTTTTCACAGTATAATATGTAATTTTCAGTTTAACTATAGATGCAAGTGAAATTATCTTTTGTTTGGAGCTTTAGTACTATCGTTAGGGACTTTTGAATAGATGAATTTTAACACTAAACATGCCGGAAATTTTACTCAATTTTTATAAAAGTATTTCACGCCAGAATTTTTATTTAAAATTATTTGACGTTTTTATTTAATTTAATTATTGTGATTTATATTTTATTTATTTTATGCAGAAATTTCTAATTCTAATAGAAATATTTTCGTTTGGTACCGGTCGTCAAATGAGTTGTTGGTATTTTTAGTGTTAATTATAATAATCCTGTAACAATTATAATAATCCTGTAATAACCCTTATAACATTATCCTATGAGTTAAATCGAGCCTTTTATTCATCTTTCGATCAAGTGGTCTCAGAGACTGCTCATAGTAGCTATGCGAGAATTTTTGTCACAGCAGTTAAGTGGGATTTATTTTAATTTGTAGATTGTTAAACTGTGATACCTGTTGTATATTGTTAAACGAAGAACATAAAACTATCCATTGTTAAGAAAATATGGAATAAAAAAAACATTTAGATTCTTAAATTTGGCTGAACTTTTTAACCCTTTCCGGCACAGTGGTCCCACTTCGGGCACACCTAATTTTAATTCCAAACTTGCATTCGGCACCAAGAATATTTTAATAAAATTTTGTTTCTATAATGAAAGCTTAAAATAAGGAGTTCCTATTTTCTAAAAAAGTCGTTTGTAAATTCCGGTGTTAGTCAGTAATTTCTCATTTTACGAACAGACTTTGTCTGTGCCGGAAAGGGTTAAACACGATAAGAAAAGTATTTTGCCATGAAATATACAATCTACTTATTTTTAATCGAACAAATTTTGTATTGCATTTTTTTAATGGTCTTTAAAGTTCCTAGGGGCATAAAGTTTTAAGTACATTAAAATAGGCATTAATGGTTGAATTCCTCCTTATTTCCTTTAATTATAACATTTACGCTTCTTCTAACGTAAAATTTTAATTCGATTATCATTATATTTCCTTAAATAGTTGCGATGTTCTAATTAATCCAATTATTCATAACACTAGAACGAACACAGCTATCGATTGTACCGGAATCAACTTAATATATTTCGATTCAAACCTGAAATATTTTCATAAAATATGTCAAATAGTTACTACTAAACAGAAATAATGTAAATAATTAAGTTTAGTACTATTAAATAAAAATTTTTGTTTAAATCATTTTTTTATGAGTAAAATTTTTCGCCATTCTATTGTTAATATTTTAACATGTAAAATTTTACAGACACATAATCAATTTATGTCCCAAATTGTGAATTAATCAAGATTTAATATTCCGAAACAGTTTTTCTGTTTTTTGGAAAATACGTTAGAATATTTTATGCAATAAATACATTTTAGAAAGATTTTGTCTATTAAAATTAGTAAATTAAATCTTTACTTATAGAAGGTTTGTGAAACATTTACAATTCTACTCAAATCACTTCGTTGTAAAACTGAGAATATATAATGGTCGCTGGTTCAATGCTACGTAAAGATGAACTCTTAGTTGAAAAAGGATTTATATACTCAAATTAATATTTAAAAAAAATTCTATTTACATAGCGGAAAATTCAAAATTAGGTGGATCTAGCAAACGCACCATAGATCCACGTAGATCGCCGATAAACAACCAACTGAGAACCAACTGTTGTCAAACAAAAAACCCAAAAGCACACAAGAATGCGCGAAGGAGGCGCGCGCTACAGCCAATGTCAAGGCAAGCCGCAACAGTATTCTAGAAAATGTATACAAATATAATAGTCTTAGACAGCAATATGGAATTTTTTAGAACTGAATTTTCCCACTCCCTGAATTTGAATTTCAAGGAAGCTGAACAGATATAAATTGGAAAATAAGTTAACCAAAACATTCGAACTGCCGGAAAATATTTACTCAAGTTTTATAAAAATACTTTACCTCAGAATTTTTATTTAAAACTAGTTAACTTACTTATTTAACTTATTTTTTGTTTTATGTCATGTATAATATTAACTTATTTTATGAAAAAATTTCTGTTTCGATTCAAAATATATTTATCTAGTGCCGGTTAAAATGGCAGCGATGGCCGTTTTAGTATTAAAGAAGTTATCCATAACAGATATAATTCGAAAATATGTTTGATTTATTTTAATTTATTATAATTGTTATCCATTCATTATAATTGTTATCTTGTATTATAATTGTTTTTTGTTACAGATATAATTACAAAAGAAGTTATCCATTTTTGCTTTTTACAACAAATTATGCTTTGGAAAATGATAAAGTTTCATGGACTCAACTTAAAATGTATTATTGCTAAATTGCTAATCGACGTGTTAAATAAATTTCAGAAAAATTATCTTTTTTTTTTTTGGTATTTTAAAGTACCGTCAGGCCATAGAAGATAAAATAATTCGATTCAAACTTTTTTCAAATTAATCATAAAAAATTCTCATAAAAAATCGAATTTTCTTACAAAGTTTAACTCTAGATTTAAATACTTGATTTCATACTTATGGGAACTAGAGATATCATTTGGAAAAACATTTTACAGACAATGGAATAACATTTTACTCAATTTTAAACTGAATAAAATAACAAACCAGCTTCCTACATGAAACTGTGTTTTCCATTTTTGCACGATGTTTATATTACTATACGATGACTATATTTGAAGTAATAAAAAATATTTTATTTTGAAAGTGAATCGGAATAAAACATAGACGTGGATTAATCTGACAGTTACTTTATTAATATCCGTCCATTCGTAATTCGACTATTTACTATATATTTTATCATACTTAGTAGAAAATATAGTATACTAATATGCCAGTGTTATAAAGATAAATTTGCGCGTGAAGGCAACTTCCAGATCCGTAAAAAAGTATGTCGCAATTCTGGTAAAGTTTTAAATAAATTTAGATTAAGTTTAGACTACTGAAGAGCAAAACATACATTATCATTATTTTTTCATTATTATGTTCTTTTTACCTAATAAAATTCCCATATCTTTTTCGCTTAGAAATATACAATATTATTGAAAACATAATTCATTAAGGGGACACTCTAGCGAAACATACATTTTTTTAATGAAATATTAAAGCAATGGAGATTAATTGTTATTACTTGCTATTGTTTGGATTACTTGTTACCTGTATAATTTTCACATTTTGAAAATCGGTTTGACAAAATCTTTCAGAAAATCGATAAAGATCAGAAAGTTCGATATCGACGTAATGAGACGACTTATTTTCATAAATATTAAATAATTTTAAAATCGGAATAATTTTTCAAAATTTATGTCTTTTGATAAACTCTTAAAGCTTCGAGAGACAGGTTTTAAATCTACCGTAATTTCCGGCGTATAATCCGCAGCTCAAAGAGTCGTTTTTCGACCCAGAAATATTATTTTATAAAATGTAACTTAAAAGATCGCTGTAAATATTTAACTACAATTATTGAATAAAATTTCTGGGTCGAAAAACGACTCTTTGAGCTGCGGATTATACGCCGGAAATTACGGTACTTTTTGATGTGAAACCGATGTTTTAACATTAGAACTACCATAAACCGTCATTTTGAAGGTTACCAAATGAAAATATTCCGATTCGAACCAGAAATTTATTTTTAAAATAAATTAAATAAAAACTCACAGAATTATGTTAAATGAATAAGTTAAGTAGTTTTCAATAAAATTTCTGGTGTGAAATAGTTTTTAAAAACTTGAGTAAAATTTCCGGTAGTTCTAGTGTTAAAATTATATCAGGTGGTAATAAATAGTCCTGTGCTTGAACTTCTCAAAATGCTAACATGGGATTTTACGATCGGCAAGGATCCGATCTGAAGCGTCCCCATATGAGATTTGACTCCACCCCTCTTTAAAAGCGATATGACCCGCCCTCTATCAAATGCTGGAACTTCGCTTGGGATAATGGGATCCTGTAAATGTGGCATCATGAGCAACCAAAACACTTCTTTTTGGACGGTATATAGTAACTCGTCGGTTCAGCTAAAAGTCCATGGCCCTGCAGGGAGACTATGTAAAAAAAAAAAATAACAGTTTTTTTTTTTTTACCTGCAGTAGAAATAAATTTGTTACATGGAAATAGCTTTTATTTTCTCGTTCCTTATAGGTGGTACACGGAATAATCATCATTAAAAATCTTATAGACCTATATGCAGTGGTGGTTCATGACTGTCTTTTTTTGAGGCACTAAACGCATGCCGGAAACACATATTATTTTCATACCGTTATTTTATAGAAGAAATCTTTACTTTGTTTAATGACAGAACTTTCTGACAGTAAATAAAATAAAGTATACTTCTTAATAAAAGTGATAAGAAAATAATAAATTTAGCAGTTTTGAATTTAGTGCCCCAAATAAAGCCAGCCACGAGCCGCCACTGCCTATATGTAAGCTATTTCCTATTTTAATCTATACATACAGTTGTGCTACAGAAATTTTCAATTTAGTGTTTCATACAAAACAAATACTTCACAGCCTGATTTCTTGAATTAATGCGGACAATCAAAATAAATGTAATAAAAATAATTTATTTTAGCACCGAATGAAATTCATTTTTAACCCCTTGAAAAGTGGTGGTTCATTTTTGGACTACTTAATTTTAATACCTAAATGCCACATTGGCATCAGAATTTTGGAATGCAAATTTTCCTATAACTCGGTAAGTGAAGAAAAGTTTGTAGTTTTCAAATAAATTTATTTGTGAATTCTGGTGTCATTGAATCATTTCAGCATTTTACGAATGGAACTACTTTGCCCCTGAAAGGGTTAATACACAATTGTTAAGTTTTTAAAATATGAAACAATTTTTGTATCTTGGATGTGTTTTTTCACTTTGTGTTTTACAAATACGATTCTATTTTTTACAGGTAGCTTCCGCACTGTCATCGTATAGACTCCATCCGAATGTACTTCTGCTATGTATATAATTCCTCTGGCGTTCTTTTGCATGTTACATACGTCTGATGCATTCCTACAAGGTGAAGTTTCTTTTTGACAATACGTTTTCTTAATTGTAGTAAATTCATTTAATGATTTAGTACATGCATTATTGTCAAATTCTTTGTTAAAGAAACGATATATGTACAGGGCGCATGCTCAGTCTGGAAGTTTTTGTCCAAAAAATAGCAACCCACATCACAGAACTTTGTGATATACGCTATCACGTGTTGCTTTAAACAAGTTAAATTAGTAAGAAAGCACTGTATGGCAATAATGATAGGCTAACTATGTTGGTTTTCTTCCAAACATTCGTGACTTACCAAATTTTACTGTATGTAAGTTGCTGCGCTGATACATAAAATTTTTGAAACGATGATAATAAACACAATTAAAGGCATAAATTATAATGAAATTTAAATCAAAAGTATATTCTTTCTTTGTAAAAGACAAATCACAAATCTCTTTATGATTAGCAAGTTGAAACGGTTTGAGGCATACTTTGTGATAGTTGGCTAGAGGGGAACGTTAGAAAACTGTTTAGCGTGTGCATGTCGAATATTAAGCGGATGAAAAAACTAAAGTGAACATATCATTTACAAAATTTATTGGTGAGAAGCTATTTCCAGATGTCTTTTTTAAGGTTTCGTTCATCTCACGAAACCCTATTACTCCCGCTGCGTTGTCTGTCTGTCACAGAGCCATTCTCAAATACTATATAACTTACAGAGTTGAAACTTTCTGTATATAGCTGAATACCACCTATGAAGAGCTCAAAATATTAAAATTTGAAAAATTCGTATTATTTTAATAAATAGAGATAAAAAACCAAAATTCTAACAGCCTTTTCCTATTAAATTTAAATATTTTTCGTTATAGCAGATGCCAAAAACTTAAAATCCACGATGAAAATCTTTCTACAATAATTAATTTTCTATTAGACGATTTTCACGTGAAAAATGAAAATGAAATAAAAAGTTTCACCAATTGAAAAAAAGATAAATATGAAATAAAATTGATTGACGTCATAGTGGTAATAAAACGGAAAATGTCTAAGATTTCTCAATAATACAAGGAGTATGAGTATGTGTATGTAAACAAAGCAGATTAATATCACGTCTTTAGAGAATTAAAAAGAAAATCTGACGTCATATTGGAAGTTTAACGAATTTTTCAGATGTTTGAGAATAATACAAAGCGAGCATCAATATGAGTAATAGAGAATAGTAAATATATGAGTTTGAGAAACATATTGAATCGTGATAAAAATCTGATTATGGAAATATTCGCATATTTTAACATTTTGAAGGTGTACAATTTGTTTAATTTTGAAATGATTTTTTTAAATATCGCATTTAGTCCGCATGACGGATATTATTATGATAAAATATAATAGCGGGCTGGTTTAGATATTCGAAAAAACGAAAAAATAGACCGGTGAAGTTTTAGTTTATAAAAAACATGATTTTTTTTTTTTTTTTTTTTTTTTTTTTTTTTTGCTAAATGAAATTTATTTGAATTTATTAAAGAAAGGATAAAGTGTTTTGAATGGAATATTAAACGAAACCCTTTGAGCGATCTTCGATCACACTTACCCACTTGTTTAATTTAATCTCCCTTCAAATGGTTTATCGGTCATCGCTATCCCCACCTTATAACAATTTTCTACGTATCCCTAAAAAGTTGCAAAACATACTTTTCCCGATCCCCCTATATATAACATTTGCTATATTCTTATTTAAATTAATAAATAGGATATTTTGCTTTTATATCAGGCATGACAAAATAAAAATATTGTGCAATTACCATGCTTTTAACTTCAAAATGATTGAAGTTACACGAGTTTTTATACTTGTTCCTTTAATGTTTTCTGCTAGTATATATATGTTATATATGTTACGGCCAAAGCCCAAAATTCAGAAGTTTCTCGACTAGGCTGTCCATTTCCCACTTTGACCGAGAGTCCAGACCAAAATATGATGTACTTTACATGAACAGTATACATACTTGCCAACTTTCAACTAAACTTCCGTAAAATGTGAGTTAATTTTATCCTGGTTGAAGACGTTTCTAACCAGAAAATATATCTGATGTAATAATATATATTTAGTTTCATGTTCTTATGTGGAACCTTTTAGAATGAATTTCTTTAAAAAAATTTCTGGATTGAACGTGTTTAACCTGGGTTAAATTAACCCCCTTCTTACGGAAGAACAGTACGAGGTTGGAAAATATGAGCATATATGCTATTTTGACCGGCCATTCCCCAGAGTGGCGGGAATTCCCTTGCCAAAATTCATTGTGCTGATTGATGCAAGGCTTTCCGGTAGGTGGCATCAGCGTGCACGTGGTGTAGATGTATGATTATACTACACATCCATGGCACATGATAGAAAGAAAGATGCCACGTTGTTACACATGTAGAAATAACAAACTGTTTCAGGATTTTAAATATCATAAAAGTTCATCTTGTTGTAACAATTTAAGATCGAGATTGATAAATTTAATTAATAAATTTTACTGTCAGAATTTAATATGATAAGAACTTATGCCATTTGGCAATCTGGCTGTCCAAATCTAGAATCAAGAAAAAAAAATGGATATTGGCTAGTCAATTTACAACGAAATTTTGCCGCTTCCCGATTGGACAAACCAATTCGAGAAATGGCCGATTTCGGGCTTTCGCTGTAATATATATATATAATAATAGTAACTATGACAGTTTGGTACACAAATTGAAATGACGTCTAGTTTTGTAAAACATTTTGTAAAAAGTACAGGCAAAATAAAATAAAATATATTGCAGTTGTCACTTGGTTAAAATGTTGTTTCTAGCAACAATATCTCTTTCTTTTAGCAGTGGGCTCTTCTGCTAATGTCCAAGAAATTAACGGACGATGTCCACATGGTCATTTCCCTTGTAATTCCACGGACATGTGTGTCGAGCAACGGAAGAACTGCGATGGATTTCCGGACTGTGAGGATGGCTCGGATGAATTGGGATGTGGTAAATATGTTAAAATAAATATACACAACATAGCTGCTAATTTTTATACTTCTTTTGTAGTAATCTTCGAATTATTTAATCGAAGGATTTCCTCGAATAAATAAGTCGAAAATTATTATTCGAAAATAATGGTAATAAAAACGCGTAAAAGTTGGCAGCTATGACACAATACCTTGCCAATCCAAAAAAAAAAAAATATTATTTGACACAGTCAATGTATTATGTATGTTTGTGAATACATACATGAGAGTATATGGAAAGAGAAAATCAAATATTTTATCTATATAAAAGTAGATAACACAAATTAACTTCTGCCGAAAAACGCCAAACATCTTTTTCAAGGAAGCTTATTTAGCGTTACATAAGATAACGCAAGATATATCTTATTTAAACGATAAAAATTCGACAAAGGCCCCTTTACCTATTTATATTGCTAACTATAACTTCCCGTACACTTATCCAAAGCGTTACTTAACCCCTTCGCGACGAGCGTCCATTACAGAATTTTTAATCTTTTACCATCGGTTTTTCAAAACAGAAAATTTCACTTAATTGAATCTCAGAAATGCTAAGATTTAATGAGGCAAAGTTTACAATAAAAAATAACTGCTGGGAATAATCGAGGATTCTGAGCATCTTATGCGTCACGTATACGTGTCGCTCGTCCCCAAGGGGTTAAGTCATTCAAATTATTACAGATACATAATATAATTATAAAATATGAGGAAAATTTTAATGATATTCAATAATGATTATTTGTGGGAAAGGATTTTCCGTTTAATAACCAATATATATTTGAAACATTGGCGTTTCATTGCAAATACCGAGTGACCCAAAAATGACTGATGGATTTTAAAATTCAATAACTTGCAAACGGTGACAGATATTTAAAAAATTCTTGCAGGAGGGTTATGTATGATGTCAGGAGTTTTTTTACTGTGTGTGTAAAAATTGCAATCTATCTCGAATTTCAACACCAATAATTTCTAAAAGTTTTCTTCGCCTAGTTTTTCTGTGATCATGTAAGTCGAAGAAAACTTTTAGATATTATTGGTGTTGATGTTCGATGGACCGTACAAACGCTGAAAAAAGATCCGCCTGCGACAGCCGCAATTTTTTTCAGCGCGCAGGCCTAGTATTCAGGGGGCGGTGCATCAATGCGGACGGGCGTCAGTTTCGGC
This sequence comes from Maratus michaelseni, assembly GCA_963931845.1. Classification (NCBI taxonomy): domain Eukaryota; kingdom Metazoa; phylum Arthropoda; class Arachnida; order Araneae; family Salticidae; genus Maratus; species Maratus michaelseni. The sequence continues at coordinate 303,951,029 of OZ007595.1, forward strand.
CTCGACTGAGCACAAATCGCTGTCAGCGTAATCTATTGTTTGAAATTTGAACTAAAATCAAGAGGTACCGATCACAGTAAGAAAGCTACTGACATCATAAATAATCCTCCTGCAAGAATTTTTTTAATATCATTCACCGTTTGCAAATTATTGAATTTTAAAATCCATCAGTCATTTTTGGGACATCCGGTATAAACAGTACAAAGCCAATGTGTAACCATTATTGGTATTTTAATCATTCTAAGCATTTACCATCAATGGCAATATTTGTGCAGTATTCGGCCCCAGTATAACCAATATTAGTTTTATACGAGGGGAAGTATTAGATCTTTGTTATTTTCCCAAAACTAATTATTTTTTAAAATGAATAAATAAATAAAATTAAATTAAATGAAACACATAGTTTTTCTGTACATTTTTACTGAGTTTAAATAAATATTAGTTTAATGAAAAACGTATTTTAAGTAAAGTAAGTATTAACATACCTATGTTTTAATAAAATAAAACATCTGTAATGTATAATGCGTATTGATACACTGTTAATTTCAATTTCGTTCTTCTGTTCCAGAGGATCATAACAGAAAAGAATTTTATAACAACTATTTTCGCAAAAGACCAGATGAAGATCGGGAAAAAAACGTACAAGGATGTGGTAAGATATATCTATACTGTTTTAAATATATGTGCATTAGTTTAATTATATAAGAATTCTATTAAGTTTTCTAAGCATATGAGGTCCTTCACATATAAAATTCTATTTAGTTGATGTGGAGCCTACGGTATATATACACAGTGTCATATTTCAGATATACTTGATACTACAGATTTAATTTTTCTTTTAAACTGTTTTCAATTATTAACTGAGTAATTTATGTCACATTCATTACCGTAATTTCGAGCGTATACCGCACCTCAGACAATTCGATTTCCTAACAGAATTTATTTTAAATAAAATGTGACTTACGTCTGCTTAGCACTTATTTGACTTCTTATTTTCAATAAAATTTCCGGCTTGAAAAAAACTTAACCAAGCGCGAAATTACGGTAAGCCATCTTCTGTGGAAAGTACATGAAGTTTTTTTGTAATTAAAAAATGCTTCTTTTTTGGTCGTTATGCATGTGTGTAAGTTTGAGTGTATGTACGTATTTATACCCTCTGTTTTCTCAACAACCACTGAACGTATTTGAATGTAACTTTAAGATAACAATTCTAGCACACCATGGAAGTTTTAAGCTAAAAGTATTCATCATATCATGTGTAGTTTTTTTGCAGGGACACGTCAAATATTTTAAGGCATGATTGTCTACTGCATTTCAAACCTAAGCGATGGTCAATTGATTGCCTTTATAAATGTGAGAGAGGTGGCATATGAGGAATAAAACTTGATTGTTGTAAAGATTTTTGACAAAATCTTGAGTGACGAGCAACTAGAATGCCTTTATAAATATGAATGGGGCAACATACGAACAGAAATGTGATTTCTCGAGGGGATTTGGGGCTAAATCGTGGGAAATGACCACATAGAGTGCCTTTATATATAAGATAAGTGTAGCCATACGAGCAATGAAATTAGATTCGTCGGAATGATTTTAGATAAAATATTAGTGAGCTTGCCTTCATTACCGAACAACAGTTTGTCGACTTTTTGTCGCTCGTGTTAAAAAAACAGTCACCGGAAGTCGTGTTGATATGTTTGTTTCCACAATACTTATTCTTATTTAGATAGAAAGAAATCGAATTTTTTTAATAAAGGACTTTTCAGAAAATGGTGTCAAAGTTAGCGTTTTAAGACAATTTTAAAAAAGATAATAGTCCCTTAAAAGTTATCACAGGAAAGCAAACGATTATAATTCAAGGTATTCGATTTTTAGGTACTTAATTAAAAACGATTTCAAATTTCGCCCTTTCACGTGTAAAAAGAATTGGTAATTTTGTCAGAAAGTTTAGCTTTGCAAAGTACGTAAAATAAAAAAAAAACGAACAAGCATAACAAGCCAATTGATTAAATATTTACAATTTATGTTCATTCAAAGTTCAAATTTACAAAACACTTTTTCGTAAAAAAATAAATTGAAGTTAATTTTGATCAACATCACTTTAAAAGTTAAATAGATTATTAGTTCATTCTATCAAGTGCATAATAATGCTGATTTAACACATTTGCATCCGAAGGTGATTTAACCCCTTTTCATTTCAGGAATTTCTTTTTTATACAGAAATTCAGAATAGTAATTTTTGATTTATTTAATGACAGACATTTTGTGATTACACGAAGTAAAAATTCTTCTTTCGGAATTTCTGAATTAAAAAAAAGGTCCTTGAAATACAGTTTAGTATATGCATATCGTATGTAAATGGGTTAAACACCATTACATTCTTATTTTAATGAATGAGTGTGAAACAATGAAACAGAAAACTGTTATCTTTTCATAAGAATATACTATTTTAAAATTTTCTTAGTAATTGAATTTATATTTTTCTTTAACATTCCTTACTTAAAAATAGTTTCTCTAGTCTCGAAAAGTTACAAAAGTTCAAGAAAATTTTCAAGTTATGTAATTCTTATTTGTTTTAAGAATAATTTGGAATCCTACATATTTTTAAAAATTAGTTTCATGTTATGTTGAATCCTATCGTTTTTTTTTTTTTTATAAAGGTAAGTTTCAAAACAAATTACGTAAGTCTACAAGCATTATACATGAAACTTTGTTTATAGTTATTTAAAGTTTTGTCAAATTATTCAGGGTTCGTGCGGTTTTATCACAATTTTTTAATAAAATTTTACCATTTAATATTTAAATAGCAGAAGTGGCAGACGTTTCATTTAGCCCATTAAGAGCCTACGCTAGTCACGCGAAGAAACGCTCAGTCTAATGGAAGTCTATGGGAAGGTTCGTGCCCGATTTCTCGATCGTATTTTAATATTTTTAAATGATTTTTGTTTTGCGTAGGATAGCTGAGGTTGATCTCTAACGTTGTTAGTTTTTACTTTTTTGATTTTGGTTACAGTTTTTTTATAAGCGGACATTTTCAATTTTGGAACCGGTTGGAACCGGTTCTGAAAGTGAAAGTACTATTATATAAAGAAACTGGAATCAAAATCGAAAAAGTAAAAACTAACAACGTTAGAGGTCGACCTCAGCTATCCTACGCAAAAAAATCATTTAAAAATATTAAATTGCGAGCGAGAAATCGCGCAAGAACCTTCCCATAGACTTAGCATTAGCTAGCGCGATTTTTCGTGTGACTGATGTAGGCTCGTAAGCACCACAACCTACCTGCGTACGTCATGAACACCTCTATCAGTAATACCAGGACGTATATGCGTACGTAAAGGTTGTCGGTTTGGCCTTTTTCTAAATTCAGAATTTTGAATTCATACCAGAAAGTTATAGCAGTAATTTATATTTTATATAAGGCAGACTTTCTGTGATTGTATAAATTAATATTATTCTTTTAGAATTTCCGGTATAAATTTTGTATTTTTGATTTTTGATTTTTTTTTTTTTTTTTTTTTTTTGACGAAATTTAACATTGTTGGTATTCAGCATACTATCACTAAATTGAATATGGTGGTTAAGAGGATAATTGCAGGATTTGTAATACCTTTTTCCATTTAAATAAGGCAAAAAATTATATTAAAAAATTGTTGTAAAAGCGTACGAACCCTGTTATTCAGTTCTTTTATTATACAATGAAGAAATTCTAGCAGAAATTTCTATAATTTCAGCTTAAAAGTGCATTTATTTTGGAAAAGAAAACAAATGTATGTAACTCTTTAGAGAAAACAACATTTGGGTGGAGCAAATGCCATTATAATTATGGATTAATTATCATAATTAAGCAATAAAGTAAAAGAAACTAACAGGATAGAAAGACATTCGATAAAAAGAAACAAATAGTAATTTTCAGGGTAGAAAAATTGAAGCGAACGTTGGCAAATAACGGAAGAAAGAAATTGATTAGTTTATACTGTAAAAGATTTGCAGCGAATTGGCCAGTAATTCAACCGTTTTTATACATAACGGTTACTTTACCATATTCTGAAGCATTCTCATTTGTCAGAATAAAGAAAAATTACGATTAAATAACCGTTTCTATACAGACGACTGAATGACTAGACAGTTTCCTGCACATTTTTTACAGTACTGCAAAAGATATTTACACTCTTCAGATTGTCTGCTAAAAATTATTATGAAATGTATTTAGTCTTTTCTTTATCAAGTTTTAAAAATGTGTAATTTTGATCTTGTTTCAAATATTATTTCTTGACACTGTAAAAAAAATAGCAATGCCCATTGAGAACGACGCTTCATAATATATTTCAAAAACCCATTACTTACAAAAACGGTTAAATGACTGGAAAGTTGTCTGCAAAATTTTCCTAGTGCATGCTGCAAAGTTTATTACACTTTTCTAAACATGATAAAAAGAAATACCTGTGTTCTGTTCTTCTTCTGTTTAATAACTATTATATTATATTATATAAATTAATGAATGGTAATATATTTTATACTTCCTAAGATAGTTCATGAAAATACACTGTTAAAAATCTGTTGTATACCGTCGAGTCATTCAACCGTTTTTAATAAAACGATTACATACCCGTGATTTATTTTTATTTTGACTAATGAGAACGCTACATAATAAGGTCAAAAGACTGTAATCTATAAAATCGGTTGAATAAATAGACACTTTGCCGCAGAATTTTATCTGTGTAGTGTTAAATTAAGAAAAAATACATTTTTTTCCCTCAAACACGCCGCGATTTATTCATCCACAAGTTATCGCGAGTGCAATGATTAAAAATATTATAACTACACTGCTCAAAACAATTAACCCCTTAATCGTCGCGCCCGATAAGTGTAGGCTACTTTAAAAAAATCAGATTGCTTGATTACCACCAGTTTTTTTTTTAAGTAGAAATATTCGCGTTAAATAATAGACAGATAAAATATTGCGAGAATAAAGCCAATTACACTATTTAAAAAAACTGGTGGGAATCAAACTATCTGAATAAAACAGGCGTAACCTACGCTGCCCGTGAATGTCTCGGGCACGACGATTAAGGGGTTAAAGGATATTGCAGTTTTAGGTGGATTTTGTATCTGGGAAACTTTTTAGCTGATTGATACATGGTCGACAGACATAGTAGGTTATATGAGAATAAATGACACATGTTTGGCAGAAAAAAATGCATTTTATTGCGCATTTGTGTACAAAAGGAAAAAAAACACAATTTGTGCATATGAGAAAAAAAGAATAAGAAAAGGTGTTTTCTTCAAAGAAAATCATTTTCAGTAGGGGGTATGGTTTCCACGGGCGGCCAGCAACGTTGAACACCTTTGAGGCATGGACTCAATGAGGCTATTAATGACGAGTTGGGGTATTCTGCCCCACTCTTCCAGAAGAGCTCTTTCCAGTTCTTGGAGAGTTTGTGGGGGTTGTTGGCGGCCAGAAACTCGTCTTCCTAGAGCGTCCCAAACGTGCTCGATTGGATTCATGTCTGGAGAACACGCTGGCCATTCCATTCGAACGATTCCTTCCTCGAAAAGGAAATCCTCACCAGGTTTGCACGATGTGGCCTGCAGTTATCGTCCATTAAAATGAAGTTATCTCCGATTGCTGCAGCGTAAGGGACTACAATAGGTCTGAGGATCTCATCCCTATATCGGCGACCAGTCAGAGCTCCATCTCGAATGATGTAGAGGTCAGTGCGCCCGTCAATGGAGATGCCACCATACACCAACACTCCTCCACCGCCAAATCTGACACTTTCGTGCACGAACGCAGGATTATTCCTACTGCCACGGTCCCTCCAGATGAAAATACGCCTATTATCCGGATGCACAGAAAAACGGGACTCGTCAGAAAACAGAATATTGCTCCATTCATTTCTCCTCCAGTTGACATGCTCGGTTGCCCACTCCCTGCGGCCGCGACGATGCCTTGATGTTAATCTAACACATACCATCGGTCGGCGAGCATACAGACCTACAGCATGGAGCCGGTTTCGGACAGTCTGAGTTGAAATCGTGGTGCCTGTAGCCGAGCGAAGGTGTTGTTGAAGAAGAGTAGCGTTCATGTTTCGGTGTCTCCGAGCTGTTAACGCTAAATACCGATCTTCATTGGGCGTTGTTGTCCGTCTACGACCTTGCCCTGGTCTTCGGCCTGCACATCCACCATCCAAAAAACGGTTCCAGATCCTGGAAATGACACTTTGTGACACTCCAATTTCTTGCGCTACTTCGGCTTGAGTTTGGCCCTTTTCTAACCTACCAACAATTGAATCTGTCAAATGACTTCGCTGAGACATCGTACTCATCGAAACAAAGCAATCACTGAATGCCGATCATCCTTGTCTTCATTCTCTTTTATCCAGTTGAAAGTCAAATTTCATTCGCTGCCGCTGAAGCGACGTTTTTGACGTCGAACTCAAAATTTGCATACTCCACAGTTTGAAAACCAGAAAAATTTGCATTTGTGATTCTCTTCTTCTATTTTCGGCAAAAAAAATTTCGTTTATATCTTTATTTTATATAAAACTTCAAATATCCTTTAATTGTTTTGAGCAGTGTATTTCTTTTAGATATTTCTCCTTCAGTATATTCAAGAAAATACGTAATATTTTTAGTAAAAGATTAGGTTTAGTTAACCCCTTCAGCGTCGCTATATTTTTGTGTAGGCTACTTTGTTTAAATTTCAAATTGTTTGATTGCCACCACTTTTATGAAGTAGAAATATTCACCTTATTTAATGGCTGATAAATTGATGCGAGAATAAAGCTAGTTTCACTCCTTTAAAAAACTGGTGGGAATCAAAGAATCTGAATTAAAAAAAAGTAGAATACACAGCCCGTGAATATGACGGGAGCGAGAATTAAGGGGTTAAATAAGTTATTCGTCTAGAACAGAGGTGTCCAACTGTGGCACGCTTGATACCACCAAATTTTGAAAGAAATATTCGACTTCTTGAATCGCAGAAATTTGATGATTAGTTAAGGAAAAGTTGACTATAAAATTTTAGTGGTATCCGGCGGGCCACAGTTAGACACCCCTGGTCTAGAAAGCACCAATTTGAAATTAATCATCATTAGAACTAAACACGCATTATTGTCGTTTTTAATGATACTCCCAATGCCTCATACTATTTTAACTAAAAAATAAAATGTTTTTTCTTTATGGTATGAGAACGATTTGGTTGTTACATAAAATCAACATTTGTGCTAAGACTATTTTTCCATTTTCACAAAATTTTGAATTTTGAGCAGTTGCTGTATTTTATTCGAACGCCTCAGTTGATTATATTACGGAATATATCCTAATGTATCTATATAAAAAATCTTTTAAAATAGCAAGAGATTATGCGAAGGTATGAACCATTGATCATCAGGGAAATCAGAGAAACATATAAAAAGAGATATGTTGCAACATGCACTGATATGAGGTGATTAACTTTCTATGATTAACACGCGTATAAAACCATGACCGCGATTCGTTGTCACTTGAGAATCATATTGTCATAACGAGTTGTTCTGAATAAATAGACACTAGTACTAGCCGTATTTTCATTTTACTGCACGGCCTAGACAGGCAAATTTTTTAACGGACCGGACCGATAAAAAAATAAACCAGATGTGCTGGCCGATAAATTTTATCTAACAAATTAAAAAGGGTTGAACTAAGACGAAAAAATATGAACAATTTTCAGTGCGCCGGGCTAGGCAGGGAATAAGTATGAGCCGAGGTTATTTTGACAACATCAATACAAAAATGTAACTTGTCCAGCATAGAGATCTGCATCGGACAGTTATATCGTGTCTGAGCCCGGGCTTAATTTTTACAGCGGGGCCTTTCCGGGGCAGAGCTGAACTTTCATCACCCCGGAACGTATCGGGTAGGCAAATTTTTTGTAAAAATAGTAGTGATAATGAACTTTTATTAATGGAATCTTTGAAATAGTTTAATAAATTACAGCACTTTTAATAAATTACAGAGATATATTTTCAAAAATCTACATTTTTGTATTATATATACAGCTTGAAAAATTAATAGGTTTTAACCATCTTTATTCTTTTATTCGAAACTACCGTAATTTCCGGCGTATAATCCGCACCTCAAAGAGTCGTTTTTCGACCCAGAAATATTATTTTATAAAATGTAACTTAAAAGATCGCTGTAAATATTTAACTACAATTATTGAATAAAATTTCTGGGTCGAAAAACGACTCTTTGAGCTGCGGATTATACGCCGGAAATTACGGTACATTAATTTTGTTTTATGTGTCTTTATTTAAACTTAACCGTCTAATCATTAATGTTACTATTCTGTAGTCTATGGCTTGCGGATATATAGTCTGATATATACCGTAAAATGTTTGCAGAAATATGTATGTAGTATTCTTCAAAATATCTTAATTGTATCTTAAGAAAAATCGGAATTTTTTGTAGAAATTGAGTCTTGCCGGTCTTGGCCCAGGCCGGAAAACTTCGGCCTGTGCAAACCTCTATCACGAGCCATTGAGAATGCATTGGATCGAAGTCACAGTTTTGTCGACATGTCCCATTTTGAGACCAGTCGAAACAGAAGCAAATTCATTACAGCGTTCTTTAACTATTATTTTAACTACTCTATATACTCGATTATAAGTCAAGCCGCAGGGAGGAATAACAAGGTGAATACCAGTATTTAATAATAATTATTTTTGCTTTATCTAATCGAACAAAAGTATTACGAATTCTTCGATTAAAAAGACGAAGAAATCTATTAGAACATACTGGTACCGTAATTTCCGGCGTATAATCCGCAGCTCAAAGAGTCGTTTTTCGACTCAGAAATTTTATTCAATAATTGTAGTTAAATATTTACAGCGATCTTTTAAGTTACATTTTATAAAATAATATTTCTGGGTCGAAAAACGACTCTTTGAGCTGCGGATTATACGCCGGAAATTACGGTATTTGTCTCTTTTCTGTCTCGAATCTTGGGGTCAACACGGGTGATCCCGAATTTATGGTATGGTTGTTACAGTGTCCTGTACAAACCCTTAAAGTTTGTACTATGAATTCAGGACCACACGTTGACACAAAAATGGCGAATGTCGTAGGTAATTTCTTTTCCAGCGTTTGTACGTTCCTTGAATTTTAATACTCGTATTTTCTAAAGTATTCTTCGCTTTATTTAATCCCAGAAAAAGAAGCGCAGAATACTTTTAGAAAATACTTTTATCTAAATTCAAGGAACCGTACAAACGCTGAAAACTCCGTCTACGATAGCCGCCATTTTTGTGTCAGCGCGTAGACCTAGCTTTCAGACGGTGGTAGTCAAATCATTATGTGACGACACATGGGAACCCCGGATTGGACACTTATCAGTCAAGAAATGTACTAGTTAGTGTACTACAGTATATACTTGTGTATTGTAAGCGTAGTATTTCGGGGGTGGTGGGCTCGACCCTTACAAACATGCACTGTGAGTTCACGTTCGTCCCACCAAATGATGACCATTTCATACTCAATAAATGCCTAGTTATTAAAGACACATTTTAGTCACACAGTGACTGTAACACTTGTTATCGTTCATTACATCACTGGCATATCACATCATTTGAAAGAACTATCAGGGAATGTTGTATTTTTTATTTTATTTTTTTGTCTTTTTAAGTATAATTAAAAAAATCTTACTGATGAATGAGAAATGGAAAGGGGTTCACTTATTTTTCATTTACTAAAAACTTTCTTTAATTTCAGAATTACGAGAACTGCCAAACGTTTGCAGATGTTCAGGGTTCAAGTTGTTTTGCGACCATCAAAATTTAGAAGAACCACCCAAGACACTACCAGCAAATTTACAAGAGCTGTAAGTATTTTGAGGAGATAAAATGCATTCACATATTTTTTAGTAGTATATCAAGTGATTAGAAACATTAAATTTATCTACTTATTATTAAAATTTGCTTTTCTTCTCTTACTTTTATACAGAGACCTGTCTGGAAATAATTTCGAAAATTTAGGGAAAGACTCTTTTCCACTAAATGAAAATCTTCAGATTTTGTAAGTACATAAGCATACAATTATACATTATAAACTTATAAAAATTACAATTGTATTTTTTCAGGAAAATCTATTCAAAGCGAATGATTTTATTCTGCGTGCATAGTGTCAAATTGTCGTGGGGGTTATCAACGATCACTACACAATATTAAGTCCAATAAACTTACTTGTATGTTATGTGATTCAAGAATGATTTATTTTTAATGTTAATTATCACATGTGGAACTGTGAATAAAACGTAATTGATATATTCTCAAAATGGTGAAGCTTCAACTTTAACCAGACCCTTCCACAGAGGCTGATTGCCACCTGAGCAAATTCCGAGCAGTAAATTTGAATAGAAATTTTCTTTTTACAGTGATTTCTCACTTACACGCAATACACGGAAATTATTTTCAGCACCAATTTTTTTAATGTAATTTTCGCTTTATTAAATTGCAGAATTTATAAATTGAATTTTACTGTTTTAAAATAGTGGTATAAAAAAGTAATTACTTCACATCGCATATAAGTGAGAGGTCACTGTATTTAAATGCCTTATTCATGCAGAATTAAGGAAAACATAGATATTGATTTTTACTGGTGGAAGTTTCACCAGCGGTTCAGCCATATTGTGACAACATAAACAATCCACCTGTAAATAAATGTCAGTGAAAAATATTATAATACCGCCGGGCATTCTTTCACCAGTAAAACCGAATAAAAATTTTTTGCCTTATTTATGACAGAAATTTTGTACGAATAAGACGTTAAACAAAGCAAAAAGTTTTAATGAAAATTTACTGATGGGGGTTGGACCCGGCGGTAATCATGTCCTGTTGATTCGATGTAAACAAACAACAGCCACCATCTTGTGAATACATCTTCATTTAATTTACTCTCAACTGGTAGGCACTACACTACTTATCACCTCTTCTTTATTCATAGCTCCTTTGTAAATAAAGCTTTCCGGCGCATAATGATTTGAGACTATGGCGGTACTTACGATTTGAGACTATGTTTTTCAATTTTTAGATGTATTCGCCGCATTATGCAAATGCAAATGCATTATGCAATATTGTAAAGGAACCTTAATGAGTAATATAGCATAAAAATACAATAAATATTAAAAAGTGTAATTTATTGCACAAACATAAAGAAATAAGAAAATGCGAAGTGAAGATATAACGCTACCGCCAAACCTATCGGTTTGAATCTCCACGGAGCTTTTGCAATCGTACTCTCGTTCATTCAAATATTCACGTCTTCTTGTCTTGTTCTATATAAATCTCAATTTTTATGCTTATTTTTAAACTTTCCTTTCTATACCAAGCGTATATTGTGCACCTGTAATATTTGACTAATTTTCTAGTTCTAAAATTACGTATTATGCGTGCAGAATATACGGTAATCTACAAAAAGTTATATTATCTTTACATTAATAAATACATATAAGGTGATAATTAAGTTAAAAAACAGAAAAAGAAAAAAAGGAAAGAAAAGGTACGATACTACTGAACAATTAGAACAATATTTATAAAAAAAAAATTATAATCGCAATCCAATCATGTAAGGTGTTCAACCCAAGTGGATCCAGGGTCGTCGTTCATAATTGTCCAAGTAATAAAAGATACTATAACTATATTCTTAGAAATCGTAAGTAGTTGTCTGTGAAATATGATGGTATCTCGAGAAAGTCTGTAAATGGCCACCATTCGCGTCCAAATAAGACCGAGCTAGATGCTCCCGATTTCAGAAAGTAGCTGAGAGTATTTATTGTGTCATTGAACTTATTATAGTACACTTTCAGTCTTTATCGGAATCTTAGCGCGTTTCACGTGAAACAAAGTTGCAAATTTTGCTAAAATATTTTCATTATTGTTAAAGTTATGAATGAAAGAAACTTGAAGCGAGACATTCTGTACTTTGACTGAAACCCGATTTTCTGTACAAAAATGTTTCATCTTGACGTAAAAACAAGAGTACCATTACTCTTGTCATTTTGTTGCAATATTTTACGATCTTCTAGTCTATCGAAGATGGCATGAATTACGCATAGAAATGTGAATGTTTTTCATATTTATTTGCATGTTAAACTTCATATCTCTTCGTACATAATTCTCGGTAGTTAAAAATAAACATTCATAGCCGGCAAAACACTTTATTATTTTTTTAAAAAATAGCTCAAATGTGAATGATATAAGATTGTTTATATTTTCAAAAAGGCATGTATTATAATAAAGATAATTATTGCTTAATATTATACACTGCAACATATTTCAGGGTGGTTTTCTAATTCAGAGGAAACATTTAACAGGGGTGAGAGCGTTTCGACCGGAATGCCCGATTGTCACCACTAAATTTTAATAGTATTTGTCACCTTACTTAAGGACAGAATTTCTGAAATTCAAGAAGGTGGAAAATACCATTAAAATTTAGTGGTACAAATCGGACATTCGGGTCGGAGTGCTCTCATCACTGATTTAAGAAAATCCAGTGTTATCTCTTTGTTACCCGCTGTTATGAAGATCTTTCTTATATTTTTACATATTTGTACGAAAAAAAATCATTCAGAAAACTGAAGAACAAATAGATTTTTTATAGAAAGAGAAATGTTTTTTCCGAAATTTACGGAACCAGAACTTTTCTTTATTTCAAAAAGCTTCCCGTAAATCTAAGAAAGCTACTGTTTTCTAAAGTTTTGATTGGTCCTTCTCCTAAAATGTTTTGAAAATAAATGTAAGATTTACAGAATCCTGGGTTAAAACAAAATTACACTGAAAATTTGTAAACGTTTCTTTCATATGATAAAATGTTTCTGTAGTTGGTATGTATCCAAAACAAAAACATGAAGATTAAAAATTCAAACTCGGAAAATTAGTGAACATTAATTCTTTTCTATTAAAATAAAATATACAAAAATGAATTGCTATATATAAATCTTCAAAAGTATTTTTTGAAAGCAATTACATTTAAGTACCAAAATATTAAAAGTATGTTGATGAATAAAACGCTTTGTTGAATTTTAATTGCATTACTGCAATAATATTTTCGAAATTTATGATATACAGTGATCTCTCACTTATACGCGATGTTCAGTAATTACTTTTTCATACCACTGTTTTAAAACGGTAAAATTCGATTTATAAATTCTGCGATTTAAGAAGACAAAAATTACCCTAAAAAATTACTGGTACTGGAAAATGATTTCCGTGTATCGCGTATAAGTGAGAGATCACTGTACTTCATTAGACACTACAGAAATAAGACTAAAACTCAAAGAAGGAAATGCTGTAAAGTCCCAATTATCCGAGTTAATGTCGACCAGGCTCACCTCGGATAAACAAAAAACTCGAGTTTACATAACTACCGAATTTACATAAATCTCCACTAACTAAGGAGATGAAATATAAATTTATACGCGAATTATTAATTTTGTATGATACTACGTAGAATTCTTCTGACGTACACCTTCAATACTTTTATAAAAATGAGGAACTGAATTGTGAATTTGAAGAAGTCGTCATAGTTTTTTGATTGTTGGATGACAAACGCTTCGTTGCTGCTGTATTTCGCCCTTGTATTATTGTAATCAGAATGGCAGGTGTAGCCCTTTCTTGTTGATCAATGTACCCAATAGTTTTTTCTATCGAACTTGGACCTTCGGAATCGGCCATTTTCTTCAGATTATTATTATTGCTCTCTTGTTTGTGGTTTTAAACCATGTCTGCATTCATGTCATCTGTAATTTCTTGGTGTTTATCTGCGTTCATCCACGCAACGATATCTTCTTCAATGAAAGTTTCAGAAACAGAAAGTCTTTGTGCTAAGCGTAACAACGGTTCGTCATCACCAGCTTCATTTTCATCATTTGACTGATCTGGTGGCATAATCTTACGTAGAGTCGTTTGTTTAACTTTTCATGCTTCGGTAATCCAATACGTAACATCTTTCAGTATGATCGATTTCAGACGTTCTTGTTTTTCAAGAACTTCAATCAGATTTCCTAACAGCTGTAGTTTCTTTTCAAGTTCTGAAGAGCACTTTGATCTAATGGCTGTATTAATAAAGTCATTTTTGGTGGTAAAAATATGCTTTGATCTAACCATTGATTACTGAAGTTGAGATACCCGAACATAGAGTTAAGAAACCATCATTGTCAATGAATTACAAGATGAAAATGAAAGATAAGTTGTTAAAATTTAGAACTATTGATCAGAATGGAGAAAAGACCATATTTCTTTTCAGTACCTCAGTTAAAGCGGAGACTCAATTAAGCAGCACTTGGATAATCGATACTCTACTGTAATCGTATTATAGAATGCACAATATGTGGATAATTTTAGGTTATTTTCCCAGAATACCCACAGTTTTAATTATCAGCACGAGTGAAATGATATGACTTGGCTTTTTAAATTTCAGTCATCATTAATGTTAAATGCATTGTTTTACATGCTACGAGAAAAACAATGTTTTACGATCAGCGATGAATTCAGGGAGTGGCCCGGGGACACATTCCCCACCGAACATCAAAAGCCCACCCCTCCCAAAAAGTTTATGTTTTTCCGCTTATTGATGGTCTAGATGTTCTAATTCTTCCCCCGGAGCTGCAAATATCCCTCCTGGTGTGAATTATCTGCATTCAACACTGTTCAGGACAACCATTTTTCAAAAACCGGTATGAAAATCTAAAAATAACAGCTATTAAAATCTTTTTTTCCCGCCTAAACAACGTTAAAGGCGAGAAATAGTTTTCAGTATGTAATTAATTACTCCCAAACATTCCGCTAATTTTTAAAAATATTCTTACCTTTAAATTTTTATTTATCTCCAGTTTGCGTCCTTTTACATGTTTTCTTCTGCCCGGTATAATTAAAGGCAAAATGTTCAGCTGTAATTATCGCCTGCTGTGATTTGAATATTTTTCAGGAAGAATTTTTCGAATAGAAGACATTTAATTTTATAAATATACGAAAAGAAAAAGAAAATAATAAAACCCTGAATGCGGAGCACGTTGATAATAAATAAAGTGTAGAAGAAAATAAATAATGAATGGGCTGAATTATATACAATAGTATATTATATATACATTTGAAGAAAATAATTTAACCTTTGTATGGAATTCAAACAATTTTTTTAAAGATTTAAAATGATAAGCATCATTGTAAATATTATATATGAGGAAACTGAAAGAAACTGTAAAAAAATTAAAATACGAGTATTTTGTATACATAATTTTGTAGAAATAACATACTCCTTTAGAATTATAGTAATTGAATTTATAATTTCTGGAAGTTTTATTAAAATTGCTTGTAAGACGGAAACCAACAAAGTAAAAAAGTGTCCCGGCCAGGATTCGAACCTAAGCCATAGGTATTGCGATCCAACGCTCTACCAGTAAGCTACCCGGAGATGAAATCCAGCCAGTCACTCATCACTCTAATATGCAGGCAAGGCTGCACTTGCAGCACAAGATGCAATATCTTCATGAACCACAATCTTGTAGCAAGTATGAGACAAAACAGAATTCCAGTGTCGATGAAACGAATATATATATATATATATACGAGGGGCAGTCGGAAAATAAGTTGCCCCTGGCGACTGTGGACAGAGGTGTGTATGAAAGACAAAAAGTGTAATGAGACATTAAAGATAAAACATAACTTTATTTTTCCACATAAGTTCCAAGTACATTGAGACATTTGTCATACCGCTTTATAAGCTTCAAAAAGCCCTCCAGGAAAAAATCAGGGCTTTGCATACGGACGAACCGTTGAACGGCTATGGGCGAAAGACGACAGAGCAGGTGAACACGAACGTGCAGGACACCGATACCATTGGGCAGAGGTCGACCGAGATCAAGCAGATGGCGCTGTTGCAGTGCCTGCGCAGATGCCACTGTTGACTGCAACTGCGCTGTCACCGCAACAGCGCCATCTGCTTGATCGTGATCGACATCTACCCAATGGTATCGGTGTCTTGTACGTTCGTGTTCACCTGTTATGTCGTCTTTCGCCCATAGCCGTTCAACGGTTCGTCCGTATGCAAAGCCCTGATTTTTTTCTGGCGGGCTTTTTGAAGCTTATAAAGCGGTATGACAAATGTCTCAATGTACTTGGTACTTATGTGGTAAAATAAAGTTATGTTTTATCTTTAATGTCTCATTACATTTTTTGTCTTTCATACACACCTCTGCCCACAGTCGCCAGGGGAAACTTATTTTCCGACTGCCCCTCGTATATCTAAATTTGTAGAAATAGCATACGCCTTTAGAATTATAGTAATTTAATTTTTAATTGCTTGCATTTTTATTCAAATTGCTTATAATAAGGCGTATTTTTGGCTATGACCAGCAGGTTCCACTTGTATTCGGAAATATTACACCGGAAAGGGGCGCTGTGATAGCCATTTAAATATTTCAAATTAAAAAAAAATGTGCAAAAAATTAGAAATCACACACAAAAAAAATATTTGTAAATGTTCAACCTTGATCCATGAATTCCGGAGCAGTTTTTGTTTTGTCCGTATCTTAAAAAATGGCTGAGATATAGCAGTTTGAAATTTTAGGGTGGCTGACATTTTGAAACACGACAGCAGGATTCCTCCATATACGGGTTTAATTTATGAGTTTTATAGAACATGGTTTCAGGCAAATTTTCTTTCATTGTTGTAACCATCGTTCCAACTTTTATACGCTTAACACTATATATACATAGTCACCAGCGTCAAATTCTGGTCAAGCTTGACGACAAAAATAGATTGACATAAACTAGTCAACTTGGGTATAGCTGACTTATTTGGCAAAATTTTCATTGAAATTCAAAATTGACGAGAACTAGGAATGAATCTTCTGCATGTACTAAGTGCATACGTACTTGTAGTACTTTTTATGTATAAATGGATTTACGTGTTATTTATTCTTTTGCAGAATTCTGAAGCTGTCGGAAGTAACTTTAATCAATCCTGATGCTTTCAAAAACTTTCCAAACTTGAGAAGTTTGTAAGTATTATGAATAGAGTCTTTTAACTGCAAATTTACATACATTTGAATTTAAATGCATTTTCATACATTTGTGTTCAGCATCTTCCAATAAAAACTTTAACGCATTTAAGCAATGGTTTCAGTTTTATTTTTTTTTAAATTAACATTTTTATTTTTAGAGCATGCTTCTTACATTTCAATAATACACAAGTAATTGTTTTTACAATATGGGTAGACTCCTATTATGTCAAATTTAATTACCATGTATAATCGTGTATAATTGTTGTGTCGAACCTAAAATTAGAGGGGGTGAAAGGTTGAATGAATACTAATATTTCATAACAGTCAACATTGTTTTATTTAATCAAAGATAATTGTTGTGATTTTTTTTTATTAAATAAGTCAAAGAAATCTATTAAAAAATATGTTCATCCATTTCAAAAAATATGTTCTTATACACGAGTGGAGTATTTGTGGTAAATAACTGAATTGATAGTTTAAAAGTTTTACCACTATGCCATTATGCATAAATTACATTTATATGTATTTTTCGTTATTGCTTCATGTAATCAAGTGACAAAATTCTTTAGTACCATGCTTTACTGCGTTTATTAAAAATATGGAATATTTGCGAAAAATGTTCAATATGTCTGAATTACTTGTTATCATACACTTAAAAAAGTGACAGAAATTTAAGCGAATCCCAATGTTTTCGTTTGCAATAAAAATATTTTTACATGTTTTATCTTATGAAGAATTATAAAATAATAAAAACAAAATTTTTAAGAATAACAATCATTGCAAACATGTTTTTTTGTTATAAACATTAATTTTATTTTTTTATCAACATTTTACTGCGAAAAGAAAGTGTAACTGTGACTTTGTATCTACAATAGAAAATATAGTTTATTTGCAAAAAAAAAAAATAAAAGTGTAATAAAAATTATAATAATATAATCAGCGTACTTCGAATTACAGATATCTTACAAAAAATCAAATTTACACCCTGACTGGAAGAACCATGGAATCTAATACCCTTCTGACCTTTTTGTAAGTATTATTTTTTTTTTTACTGCTAAACGTTCTTTAATATTTTAATTGAAATTATACTTAAACTGAAATGAATCATTGTAGGGATTGCTTTATAATGACTTGTTTATCTAATTTATTTTTATTTCCAATATTCAAAGTTTAAGAAGAATTTATGATATTTTTTCTTTTACATTAATTCAAAGATTAAAATTTCTTTTGCTAATTAGTCATGCATTATACATTTAAAGCATATATTAATTACATTACAATATGATAGTTGTAATTACGCTTTTTTCATTGAGAATTAATTCTGTGACTGCTTCTTACGTTGCTACATCAGCAATATTTCACATTTATTTTGAATATGTATTTTAAATAGAAAAGCTGTCAGTTGTATCATACATTCTTTGATATGAGGAAAGCTTGATAGCAGAAAAGTTGCAGACTTAATATCACAATTTAAAGAAAACAAACTTATCTTTATATAAAAAAATGTTTTTTATCAAATATAAAACATTAATATTTTTATTTAGAAAAGAAAAGTTCAAGCAAAAGATAAAACAGATTACAGACCATGAAACAGTACTTATAGAAAAAAGCTCCCCCTGCTTCTTGTGTCCAAGCATTTTCTGAAATTAATTCAGCTTAAGGGTGTATTCAAATCCAAATTGCTTATTTTGAGACACATTTGTAAATTCATTTTTGCTCTAAAATGCATCCAATTCGCAGGTTCTCTTATTCAGAAACTTTATAATGTCCGTATTGTCTCGAGTTTTTGATAAAGGCAGAATATATTTCAAAAAATGCTGTCAAAGTGGACATTTTGAGCCGAATTTCCCGAAGCGATACCGCTGGCAACAAGAAAAAAATATCGTACTGTGAAAATAATTGTTTGTAAATCAATTTTTAATTAATTGAACGAAAAGTAAAAACATGGGTCTCTTATAAATCTCTTCATAAATCACGCCGCCGAGTTTCATGTTTTTATTTATAAAAATGAATCTGAAAATGTGTCTCAAAATTTTGAGTTGTTAACCGTGGAAAAATATTTTTTTTGAATACCGCCTTAAAAAATATCCTTAAAGAATCTTTTAGTGAATTAAAGCAGGGATATTTTACCTGTGTATTTATAACGTGGGCAATCGATACACCAGTATTTTAGAATAAAAAATAATTGCTTTATTTAATGATGGAAACTTTCCTATTAAATAAGGTCATGATACTTTTTCGGAATTTATGGTTGCAAACGACTTTCAGGCAAAAAAGTTGAAGACCCCCTAAATTAATGACAGGTTTTTTTAACCCCTAAATGCCTAGAGTATCAAATTTGCAACACTTTTTATTTAACTTTTAATAAATAAATCAAGGTCTTCGCAACCACTATATTTATATCGAAATATTAATCATGTAAAAATCACATAAATATGCAACCAAATAAGATTAAAAATATATCTTAAAATTTCTGGTGTCTAATCCTTAATATAAGTTAAAAAAATAAATTCTAAAAGAAAAAATCATGCATTGAAGGGTTAAGGGTTAGACACCAGACATTTTAAGATACATTTTAAACTTTGTTTAGTAGCATATTTATGTGATTCTTAGAGGATTTATATTTTGATATAAATATAAATATAGTGGTTGGGAAGAACTTGATTTATGTATTAAAAGTTAAATAAAAAGCGTTGCAAGTTTGATACTCTAGGCTTTTAAGGGTTAAGTAATTTCAATATTGTGTTGAAATGTACGAAATTAAATATTACCAGCTAACTGTATTTGTTTTTCTGGAAGCACTGAAAGTTAGCAGTTTACATTATAAATAGTGTATTAGGATTTCATACAGTCTAATATATTTATCATTTTAAAAATTAATTCTGGTTTGTATATTTCAGAGATATTTCTTACAATCCCCTGACAGCTTTATCACCAGAGGCTTTCAAAGGGCTTCGAAATCTCCAAACTCTGTAAGTTGATAGTTTTGACTATAACATTATCATTATCATGTGCAACATAGTGATTACATTTTACAAATTTGTTTTTAATGGTTAAAATTCAACATTCTAAATTCATAAGTTTTTTTCATTTCGTACAGAGATCTTCGTCATTGCAAGTTGAAATCTGTCCCTCCAGGAGTATTTGATGATCTAGTCAATTTAAGAATATTGTAAGTATACAATTTAAGTATATTTTAAAGTAGGCATGTTATTTTTGTGCTATCATAACGCAATCACGTCCAAATATACACCTATTGGTGTACATGTATACATGTGTTATAAGCGTATTAACGCTTGTTGCACTGGACAAGTGCTTTGACGTTGTATGATTTAATTGTCATCTGCTGCTAACACTGAGCTCCATATATAACAAGAGACCTCAGTCGGCGGTCAGTCGAATTACACACTTTGATGAAGCTTGTAAGGCACAGAGATAAAATGGTCCGCGTTGTTAATGTGAGACATATTAGTGTTTTCATTTGCTCTTATCCTAATTTTCGTTTCTGTAATTAAACTATCCGTCTCTAATTAATTAATGCTTCTCTAGCCCTGTAAGGCAATACGATAATCAACCTATTACTCCATTAATGCAAACTAAAACTATTGTCAGTGTATCCTTCCTCGTTGACCGCAGTAAATCATGTTGGGAATAGGAAAACAGGTCTTCTGTTATATATGGAGCTCCGTGGCTGCAAACCTGTGACATTGAGTGTTGCGACATCAATAAGCTGAAAATACAGCTAAGACAAAGCAGTGTAATAAAATAAACCAAAATCTTTCTATAGAAAAAATGCGAAAGTCCATGCCAAGCATTAGAATATTGCATTATATCCTTTTTTAGACAAAGTAATTTAAGCCAGCATAAATTTCAAGATCTGTGAGCTGGTGACAGAAATAGTCTCAGATGGTTTCAATCAATAGGCTGCTAGATATGCTTCCGCTACCTTTGCTCTCATTGGCTGTTGAAATCTTGGTAACATTTCGTACACTCTCAACACAGAGCGCAAATGTAAACTAGATGGAGATTTCGAAGAGTATCAATTTGCACACCTACCCATATGTCTGATTTGCTCAAGTTTCTTCAACGTCAAGTTGACTCTTTTGTTTTAAGCGTGAGGAAACAGTGTTGATTCTATGTAGTATACCAGATCGAAATTTAAGCTATTCTGCCTTAATTGACCTAATCCGAACATAGTGAATATGAAACACTTATGTAGGGGTCTTAAACCTTCTTCCCTAATAGTCGTCTGCCACCACAAATTATTTTGCCTTATTTAATCGCAAAGTTTTTGTCCTTAACCTGTTAACTGGGTATGACGAAATATTTCGTCATACATGACTACTACTGCGATATTTTGAACGCATTACTTCCAACAGTAAAAATTTAATAGAAATTTTCGTCTTATTAAAACGCTGTATTCATGCAAAATTACTGCCATAAAAAGGAAAAATATTCTATTATTTTTTACGGGTGGATGTGTGCTCCGTTGGCAAACAGGCATATCAGTTGAACAAAAGTTTATTCCCCGGTTAATAGCTTAAATACGGAAATTTTTTCATATCCTCGTCATATCTTGGTAGCCTGCAGGCTAAAGGTTCAAGACCCCTGTCCTAGAGTCTATATACAAACAGTTATCATCACTGACATTAGGTGCAACAGTATCTCAACATATTTCTTTTTTACTCAAATAATTTTATACTCTGAAAATGAATAAAATTACCTTAGACATGAAGTACAACTTCTTAATATAACCTTCAAATGGCAACCTTTATATTTCGATCGAACGCAGAACAGTCCAGCAGAGTTTCTAGAGATATTCATTTTGCATTTCTGGTTATTCCTTTCACTTCGAATTTAATTATTACCCCTTTCTAAAAGACATCTTGTAAAAGCCATAAAATGTCACATGTTTTTAAAGTAAGCAGCTAAAACTTATCCAGAGCGTGCGCCATTTAACGACATTAATTTTTTTTTCTAATACCAGTTATTTTCTATAGTGTTTATTACTTATTTATACTAAAACGTTTACAACAAGTATTACGATTAAAATAGCATGGTACTAAGATATAAAACTGCTGCGCGCCCTTTAGAGGACGTATGCGTAACATCAGTCCTGAAGGGGTTAATAAGCAGTGTATTTGCATTATGAACGTAATTAATGCATCAATAACTTAAACTTGTGTTCTTTCTACCAACCAATTGGTTACCACAGCTTCTCCAATTATATTTTCAGCAATAATGTTTCGTCTTTTATTAGGTTGAGCAAAAAGTTCTGGAAATTTTTAATCTAATAGTTACCAGAATTTGTATCGTATATAGGAGTACTAGTGGTATATCTATAGTAGTTCAGGAATTTCGGCTCTAAAATGCCTATTGAACAGTATGATTTGCATGTGTTGATCCGGTATTTTTGAAGAAAAGGTTTAACGATTCTGAAAGCCGCCGATGCGATTAATGAGTGTGAAGGTGCTGGTACGGCGACAAAATCGACTGTGGGCAGATGGTTTAAGCAATTCGAAGAAGGCAATTTTAATCTTAAAGATATGCCTCGTTCTGGCCCATCTGTTTTGGATCAAAGTGACTTGGTAGCCGCTGTGGATACTCAGCCTTCATCGAGCACTCGTGATTTGGCTGCAGTGCTTGGTGTTTCGCAGCTGACCGTTGTCAACAAGTTGCATCAATTTGACTTTGTCCATAAGAAGCCTCGCCAGGATCCGCATGAGCTCACCGAAGCACAAGCCGTTAAAAGAGTAGAGATTTGTGGGCAATTGCTCAAGAATCCATTGAATGACCGATTCTACAGAGAATTGTGACATCGGATGAAAAGTGAGTTTTCTTGGTCAATCACGATTGATGGAAGCGTTGGGTTCAACAAGGCCAGGGTACGCCAGCAGCTCCAAAGCACGATCGATTCGCCAAGAAAGTCATGATCTGCGTGTGGTGGAACTTTGAAGACGTTTTGCATTTTGAGTTGTTTCCAAATGGTCGTTCTATCAATGCCGAGCTCTATTGCCAGAAATTGGATCGCGTTTACAACAAATTGGTGCAGAAGTATCCAAGATTGTTCCGCCGAAAGCGTGTTTTGTTTCAGCAGGACAATGCCAAACCGCATGTGGCCCAAAGGACCAAGGACAAATTTGAATATTTGAACGGTGTCTAAATTCTTCCACACCACGCCTACAGTCCAGACGTGGCTCCATCCGATTATGGCCTCTTTCGATCAATGCAACACTTTTTCAAGGGCCGCCGATTTTAATCCTTTAATGAAGTTGAAGAAGCCTGTCAAGAGTTCTTCGATTCCAAGGAGCCGCCATGGTACTTCCAGCAAATCCGGAATCTGGCAAAACGATGGCAGAAAGTCGTGGACTATGATGGTCCTACTTTGAAGAATAGTCCTTATTGCTTTTGTTGTTAATTTGCGCATAACAACGCAACTTTCACAACTTTCCCAGAACTTTTTGCTCAACCTAGTATATGTACATTTAGTGTTCTGTGTCGATGGCGAAAACCACAAGCTAGAAAATTGTGGTGTCCGTCATTTCTTTAGAGACGTAAAAACCACAAAATGAAGACTAAAAGTTAAGTTTCCAATAAAAATTTCCAAGAGGAAATTTTACAAAAACACTATCAATGACTGACGTTTTTTTGACATATGTGAGTCAAGCTATGGATCAATGATTTATTTATCAAAATCACTGAGTTATTACTTTTTTGGTAAAATATGTATAAAGAATTACATGTGTGATATTTTAATGGCATTGATGAATTTATAAATCTTTAATTTGAAACTCTTTTCAGGGTTTAGAAGACACATGTGTAAAAATGTTTCGTCTTCTATATATTCATTCAGTGTCCTGTGTCGATGGCGAAAACCACAAACTAGAAAATGGTTTCCGCCACTTATTTAGAGATGCGAAAACCACAAGATCAAGACCAAAATTTTGAATAAAAAATCGCAGAAGGAAATTTTACAATAAAACTATCAATAAGTGGCATTTTATCATTAGTGATATAGTCAGGGAGAAGATTTCTTTTTTTTTTTTTCATATCAATATAATCTTACAGAAAAGGTTTTTTTAATTAATCGGAACATTCTGTATTTTTCGCATCCGTATTAACAACATTCTTTCTAGCGTCTTCCGTGTATTAGCAAGCATCCTCCAATGGAGCGTTATCGGCCCCTTGTTATTCAACATATACTTTAACGATATTCCTTGCTTACTTAACACCCACCTTGCACTTTATGCGGGCGACACTACAATCTACGCTTACGCACACCACCCATACACACTTTACGCGGACCTGCAAACTCACATTGATGCCTTCTTAAACTGGTGCGACCTTTGGCGCATTAAAATTAATGAAAAGAAAACTGTTTCTGTTTATTTCTGTAGAAAATTAACGTATCCCAATAGAATTACCATTAATAATACCACTATACCTTGGACTAATGAAGCAAAGTACCTGGGGGGGTCACCCTTGACCAAAGAATTACTTTCAAGAGACATATCCTTAAAATCAGGGGGAAAGTAGCTGGAGCTACGATTGCACTAAAACCTCTTATTAATAGTAAAATCCTGGCTATCCATAACAAGCTTATCCTCTATAATTCCTGCATTTTACTAATTATCACCTACGCCTGTCCGGTCTGGGGCTATATCTGTAAAACCTCCATGAACAACCTCAGCCAACTTCATAACAAAAATATGCGTACTGTCAGAAATGCCTCACGCTACCTCCACAATAGCACTATTCGCAGAGACCTCAAAACTACCGCATTAAATAAAAGAATCAACCATTTTTTAGAAAATTTTTACGAAAAATTATATGACCTCCCTAATGAATGCCGGATTACGACGCATTCGAACCACATTACCGCAAACGTCCAGAATATTCTTGCATTATTGACTGTGAGCATTAGTCCTCACCATTTCTGTAAATTACTCTCTCTAATTAATATTTTGTAATTTTTCCACATTAATACGTAATTTCTTAATTGAAATTTATTACTAAGCTATACCAAAAGAAAAAAAACTGTATTGCCTCTTTAAGTGCTTTTTTTGTTTTAAGCTAAGCTTTGCCTGCCTTTTTCACCACCTGGCATTTATGTTCTGTTTTACGAACATGTTCCGAACCCCATTTTTTACTTTTTCACTGTAAATAGTAGTTTATAACTACAGCTATACCATTTCACTTCCTTACATTTTTAGGCTCTTTCATTAAAATCTATCGCTTTACTTTTTTATTCCAAAATTGTTTTCATCTCATTTCTTAATTTTTCATCTATCCTTTATATTTATTTTTCATGTAGTTATTACTACATCTTAACTTTTCCCAACGGCTCAGTTTTTACAAGACACTCTACTCACTTGTAGCCTGAGCGTTAAGTTGATTGCAACTCGGAAGCCCCTTAACCGACATCAACTGTTCAGCAACTGTTCGGTGATGTAACAGAACAACGTTTTCCCTAAGATTATACTGGCTTGCAAAAAAGCGGAGAAATATCATCCCTGTATAATGAATCAAACTATAGATGAATGACTTCTTTATCAATATCGTTTAGTTATTACTTTTTTGGTAAAATATGTATAAAAAATTACACATATGATATTTTAATGACATTGATGAATTTATAAATGCCTAATTTAAAAGTTCACTTTTCAGAGTTTAGAAGATACCTGTGTAAAAATATATCTATTTTTTTCCACTCAGATTCCTGGATGCCAATCGCCTGACTACGATTTCAAAACTTGTATTTCAAAAGCTAGAAAACTTGGAAATATTGTAAGAATATTTTTTTTTATCTGTTAATTTTTATGTTGTTATATATATATATAATTTCTGATCCATTGAAAGCATTGTTGTCAATTAAGCCGATTTTTAAACTGTATATATCTACCAGTATTTCTGAATAACACTAATCGCCTTTCTTAAGGACAAATTATGTCTAAATTGAAAAAACAATAATCCAAGTGCCGTGTTAATGACATAGACACCAACTTAACAGAGGCGACGGGGGCTAAGGTGGCGTTTTGTCCCTATTTTGAGTGTATTGTGCGAAACAAGAAAAAAAAACGAAACTGCTAAGTTGTTAAAATAGTTGCTAGGAAGATAATGGCTCATTTTATATCCAACACTAATTATTTTAATCAGGGAAATTTTCAAGAACTTTGCATTTTCTTATTTTTGCCAGTACATATAAATTGGATGCTATGCTGCTAATTATAAATGAAATTTATTGCATTCACCTAGTCTTATCTGTTCAAAAACTCGTAAACAACTCCAAGGGAAAAAAACACAGCTCAATAAGCGCCCCACTTAAGATTTTAAAACTAATTAATAAATAATTAGGAAGCGTTATTAAGACACTTAAATTTTGATTAAAATAGCCTAAGAAAAACAATTTCCACTAGTGCCATTGTATTTCTGTAGAAAATATTTCTTCTAAACATATTTTTCATAGTTAAAAGACATTTGAAATTATAAAATATATGTGATACTTGATTTATTCAATATCTGAGAAATTTTTGTAAATAGCCTTCGCGTGAAGTAAATTTTAAACAGTATAAGAATTTCATTTTCATAATTGTATATTACATGTTATGCTTTTTAAAACGTTGTGGACGGGCGGCATTTCTATTATTTTTTAACGTGTAACCATAATTTCTGTCAACATCTGAAAGTTCACGATCACTACAAGAATAACCCGATAAGTTATCAGCAGTGTTGCCAGAACTGGGGGAGATCTTATTCAGAAATTCCGAATCCTCCCCAGAATGTTTGAATAGTTATTTTTAATTTATATAATGATAGAAATTCTATGAATAAAATAAAATAAAAATTACTATACAAAATTTTCTAGTGTGAATTCGGAATTTCTGAATAAAAGGTTTGCGAAGTTTGGCAATTATTAACAATTATTTCGCTTTCATCACAATCGGAATCGCGCAAATTCATTTTCAAAATGGGTACTATTATACAAAAGCTATATATATCTATTACGCTATCATACGTAGCACAGAAATCGCGATTATTTGTTAATTGTTTAATGGCAACACCCGAATGAAACGCATCTCATTGGTTATTGTGTAAAAGTCCTTTGGCAGAATTTAGGCCTAGTAAATTGGGTTTATTTACGTTTCTCTCTTTCGCTGCAATTATGGAGCTTCAAAATATAGCAATGCCCGTAAAAAATCTCGGTGAATGCTTTAAAGTGAAGAAGAAGCAGAATTAAGAAGAGAAAATCGAAATAGATTGGATCGAGAACGCCGTCAAACAGGCCAAAATATGGCTTAATAAACGTCGCATGCACGAATACGTTGCTTCTGAAATCGAAATTACTGATTTAAATGTTCCGGAGCATAACTGTGGGAGTTTGAATGAAACGTGCAATTTCTGCTAAGACTTTTCTTACAGAAATCGCGATGTAAATTACAGATATACTTAATTGTGTTTATAATGAAGTTTTGTAAAATGCATCACATTAGCGTTTCACAAATCTTAATTTGCCATATATCAAGCCTTGATTATATACCGAGATGCCATTTAGGTTCACCCGTAAGAACTTCCCTGACCTTTTCGTTCTTAAAAAGTAAGAGTAATAATTTTCCCTGACCGTTTCATTTTTTAATCATAACTGTTATACTTTTGGAATTTTAGCTCTTACTTAATTTTTTTTGCAAGTTTTTAGTATAAATAAATATTATTCAGTCTTTTATTATGAAGTACACTCCATTGTTATACTTTTCAATGACAGTCTGCCCGGACAACGCCGGGTGGGTCAGCTAGTAGAATAAAGTAAAATACAACTTCTTGTAAAGTTACAGAATATGCCGGAGCGTCATAAGTTCGTTAAAACTTTAAAAATTCATTAAAACGGAACAAATGATAGTAAAAAATTGCGGTTTGTAGGAATGAGATAAAAGGGAAATCGGATTTTTTTTTTCTCCCATAACAAGAAAAGTTGTGGTTAAAAAAATACCGATAGATGGCGCTGGCGTGCATAATATAAAGTAGATGTATGCGAATTATGCTCATTGTAAAATACACATTTCTGCGAAAGGTTTGAAAAGCTTCAGTAATCCAGCACATCAAACAAGCTCTTTTCTCGTCTTCAGCCATTTTGCCGTACAGGATTTTTGCAATGTGCCAGTTGCTGATTCCTTGTTCTTGTAAAAGAGAGATCTGGTAACGATAGCATAATCTTGGCATCAAATGGAGGATCCATGTGCATTGAGGGATTTTATTGACAGCCTTATTTGCTTCATATTATACATGCAACGCCATCTATCGGTAATTTTTTAACCTTTTTTACATGCTAATTAAATTTTCAGCAGAATTGAAACTACGTCTTGAAATTAATGACAATAACAAAAGATGTGAATTTTTTCACTTTGCTTAGTGAAACATGTCCAGATCGGGCATCGAACCCGGATACCTTGGTATAGCGCACCAAGTGCTTTACCATTTAAGCCACCAGGACAACAACCACTCTGGTATTTTCACTCTTATACGGTAGAAAGGCCGCAAACCTGCAGCGCAAGAGGGAAAGTCATACATGAGCATACGATTTCAGTGGCATACATGAGACGATGAACAAGTTCCCAGCATCGGATAATATGTATTTACATTTGTTATTTAAAAAAAAATCCGACCTCACTCTAAACACATTTCTGCAAATCGCAATTTTTTAGCATTATTTGCTTCTTTTTAACGAATTTTTAAAGTTTTAACAAACTTATGGCGCACCCGGAAGTGTGTCATTGCTGAGATTACAGTCTCTCGCTTTCAACGTATATGTCCTATTCAAGACTGTGATCACAAGCTCCCGCCTGCGAAATGTTAAAATGTTTAAATGTTTCAAACAGTCAAAAAGAAACATACTTAAGTCCCATAATGAAAACTTACTTTGAGTATAATGTCATTTATTTTTTTCAGGTCTTTAAGAGGAAATGAGCTTCAAACCTTGCACGTGACCTATTGGGTTGGCTTGCAAAAACTGAAAAGCTTGTAAGTAGAAAGATCAATTTTCTACCTGCATTTCCTTTAAAACTACATTATTTATTTTGTAAATTTTATAATATTTCCATAAATAGTAAGTACATAGGTATTTATTTTTAATAATACACAAGGTAATTATATAATTAAAGCAAGGTGCGTACATTCCTTATCAGGACACCACGCCGTTAGTGTAATAATGAAAATAAATCTAAATAAGCAGCAATCGAAAGAGCATGGTGAAACTTCTTTTTTGATACATAAATCATTTGCCCTCGCCTCCCCGTTATCGAGATATAGAGTCTTAAAATTTTCTAATTTATTGATTTAATAGGATGGAAGGAGGAGTTATTACGTTTTCAACGTAACAACATCATCAAAATCCAGTCATTTGTCCGCTTCCTGTTCAGTGCTCCGAAATACTCTAACATGATTCAGTATGCTTGGTACAAGTGTGGGTTAGAGCTAACTGGACCACTTCCATCTTAAACGCCCTCGCAATTTTGTTTTTTGCAAGAGGTTGACCATTGTAATCACTGCACTAGAATTAAATTCATGAAATGTTCTTCATGCCGCTATTTTCTATGCTTCAATCATTGTTTGGTTCAGTACCATATTTGTCAATAGAATTTTTTGCGGGCATCTTTTATTTTTATATTACTATATCTAAATATGTTTTGTATTTTATATTAATCTGATTATTAAAATTTCTGAATCATAACCACGCCTTTTTTCCGTAAATTAAATTAATAAATTAGCAAACTTCAAGACTTTATATCTCGATAACCAGGTGACGAGGGCAAATGATTTATGTGTTAAAAACACATTTCACTATGCTCTTTTGATTGTTGCTTACTTAGATATTTTTCATTATTACACTATGGCGTGGTTCCCTGGTTAGAATTTCCAAGGAATATGGCATCTTTATTCCATATCAAGTTTTTCTGTTCAGTACTTAAATCGCAGAAATTGTAATCATGTTACCTACGGTTAGAATTTCTAACATTTTTCTGCATTAAATAAGGCAAAAACTCTAAAAATTGTGGTAAAACTGTAAGCACCGTGTTAGAGATGTTGATTGTAAGAAGTTCACTGCACCCAATAATAAAGAAACCAATAAAAATTGGTATAAATAATTATTTAGATTTAATTCGTGAAATCCACACAAGTGCGAATTCACACGGCCAAATATTTCCAATGTCGTTGAAAACTTGCTTTCATCAATTTGCATTATTCATTAGCAAAACAATTTTTTTGATAAACATAAATATCATAGATCAATTCCACATTAAATTTCGTATAGGAATCATGTATTATATTCCATTATCACTATATTGCTTAGAAAGTTATACGCAGTTGAATTTACAGAATTCCAAATTGAACTAGTGTGCAGTGCGCGCAGTATTGCCAGTGTTACTTTTAATTCATATTGCTCAATTGCCACCACTTTTTAAAAATTGTATAAATCACCTTATTTCCGCATTATTCAATTTGTTGTGAAATAACACAAATATTTCTATTTAAAGAAAGTGGTGGCAGTTAAGCAATCTAAATTGCAAAAGTCGTGAACTGTCAATACTGAGTGTGCAAATGCTGAACCAAAGTGGAGAATACACAGGATATATTTTAAAATATTGTATTGTTTCGCAATTGAATTTGCAGTTTATCTGTATAATTCAAAGTGTAAAATATATCACATTTATATTTTAGGGTTATCTCACAAAACCAAATCACTTCTCTTGAAGATACATCGTTCGGAAACATGAGCATGTTGCACAAATTGTGAGTATGATATTTTTAATAAAATAAATGCAAGTGTTATAAACACATTATTGATTTTTTTACACACCTGAGTATTTATGTAAATTTAATCACTTTTTTTCCAAACATTTTTACAAGGTTCGTACGTGATCCTGGAATGTTCAGATTGTACCAGTATTTTCTTATAGAAAAACTTGCCTTATATAATCGGGTGATTTCATAAGGCGAGTTTTTCTGTAAGAAAATACTGGTAAATTCATTGAAAATTCCAGAGATTCCACACGAGCCCTGGTATATGTTTTCAGCAAACTATAAGAATCTAATAAGTTCAGAAATTTATCAAACTAATTTTTTTATACCCTAGTCAAGCATTAAATTAATTTGATAAGCATAGATCGAGTAAGAAACTAATAATAGATTTTATTTAGCAAAGTTATTTTATGAATTTTGAGTTTAACTAGTTTAAAGATGGCTTGACCATTCTGTAGAGGGAAGTGAGATAAATTGCATCTCTTATTATCAATTTTTTCCTGAAGCCAAAGTTTTCAATAAAATTTATTGTAACTTTGTGTATATACTCTGCGTATACTTGTATCATAATATCATTTTTTAAATATAGGTCTAATTCATTATATTTGTATTAATAAATGATTATTTATATAATGTCAAATCATACTGTCTTAACCCACCAGTGGGGTAATAAAACAGGAGTCTAGCGAAAAAGACAGGCTGCAGCGAGGTGTTACGTTTTTCTAGACCGCTTGAGTCATGTGATGCTCGGATGCAAGAATGCAGGTGCAAGAAAAGAGCATCACGTGACTCGAGCAGTCTACAAGAAAGGTACTGCGGCAGCCTGTTTTTCTAGTTAACCTTGGTAAAAAAAAAAATGGATATGTTAATCTTACAGGAAACTTTCTTTTAAAAAGGAACAATATCTTTTATTTTAAAACGAATTAATTTAATCATTCCTTTACCTAAGAAACTAAACTAATAGTATTACAATTATAAGACTATTGGTTTAATATATAAAGACAAAAGGTAAATATCATCATTACAGTTTTAGAAATAGCAGAAAGAGTTCATCTCTTTATCACCTTGATAAAAATCATAATCACTCTTTTGCATTCAATTTTGACGACCTTTTCTTTAAACATTGTTTACGGGCTCTTCAATTATTTTTTTCTAATGTACCTTTTTTTAAACCCATGTCGAATATCCAGTTTTACCCCAAGAGAATGAGGTTCGCAAAGTAAGTCATAAAATTATTATGCTAGCAACACTTTCATTGTGGAAAATAAATACTGATTAAATGTGCAGCACAAAATAACATAAAAAGGTTCGATAACTTTGAATGTGTTAATATTTAATAAATTTGAAAACCGTCAAACATTAAAACAAAAAATGATAAAATAAACTATCCAAAACAGAATTTATACAAATGCCAATATGTGGATACCGAAATGACTGCTTCTTCTTCTTGCCTAGAGCTAAGTATTTTAACAATTATCAGCAAAAAGGCTGCTCGAATTGAGTCAAACTGAGATATCCGGTTTGATACTGAGGTACCGCACCCAACAATAGGGTTTTAGCCTATTTCCTTGTACTTACTAGAGATGATATTTTATTTATGACCAAATTCACTAATTCACTATTTCTGCATATTGCATTATATTTTATTTTTATTTGCATTTATATTTTGTTTCAATTTGTTCGTTCATCCTTTGCGTTTATCATTTCTAATTCTAATTATTTTTTTCCAGAGATTTACATGGCAACAAAATTAAAATGATCGATCCTGATTCCTTTCTGGGGCTACCGAACTTAGAATCCTTGTAAGTAGTTGATTATTTATAGTTGTAATAAACTACAAAACTTTGTGAATATTTGAAAAAATTAGTTTGCAGGAAAAAATTATATTTTCAAGAATTTGCAAAATTAATGCAAAAAATAACAGATTAATGATTTAATCATTCTTGATTTATAGGAAGTCTCAAAAAATTTTAAGGCACATCTTACTTATCACCACTACCATGTCAAACTATCGAATGTAAAAAATTGCATTTTTCATTACTTTTAAAAATGGGCCGATTATCACAGCTAAATTTTAATAGTATTCTTCACCAGGGACGACAGTTTGGCCTCAGTTTGCATTCAGAAATTTCGAATACATCCCAGAAATTCAAACAGAAATTTTTGCATTTTTTAGGGACAGAAGTGCCGTGGTTACTTGAAGTAAAAAATAAAATCTGGTTTAATTCAGCATCTCTAAATAAAAGAGAAGGTTAAACTGTCAACCCTGTTCTTCGCAGAATTGTTATTAGTGTATTTACTAGACGAAGAATTTTAATAAAATTTAGTGGTGACAATCGGCCCATTTTTAAAAGTATTGAAAAATGCAATTTTTGATATTCGATAGTTTGACCCTGATAACGACGATATATCTAAAATGTTGGAATTATGTCGCCTAATATTTCTTTCTCGGCTAACTTGGTCAAGAAGTTTCGAGATTTGAATGATTTTCGTAGAATTAACTTAAGTACAAGCTGGAATTAATTTTAAAAGTTACAGTTCATCATTAGAACAGCTGATCTTTCGTAAATTTTTAGCTAGTAGTAAAGTGATTATTATTTATGGAAGGTACTTAATCGTGATAAAAAATAGTTTTTACGCGAATTTTTGCTACGTAACAGAAATTACTCTAGACTAATTAAAGTTTGGTATTGCTAATTTTTAACACTAAATAAATCAACAACCATTCATTTGACCAGTACGAAATGAAAATAGTATAACCCTTCTTTGCATGAGTTTTTCTTTTACAATTGTGTTTTTTTATACATATATTAAATATTAGACACCAGAAATTTTAAGATAGATTTTTAACTTTGTTCAACAACATAGTTCACGGGAAATTTACTGGATTAATATTTCTATATAAATATAGTGGTGGCGAAGAAGTTGATTTATTTATTAAAAGTTAAATAAAAAGTGATGCAAATTTACATCACTATGCAATTAAGGGTTAAATTCATATGGTACCAACAATGATCAATAGTCATATCAGTGTCTTAACAGTGGTCAAAAGTCATATTGTTCAAGTGTTTTTAAAGTTTAAAAAGCGTCCGGCTACAGTCAAGCAATATTGATGTCACGAGACACCAGAAAACATCAGACACATTTTTGACGTCCGCATACTGTAGCACCCTCAGAGGAATATTGTAAGGTCTAAGCACCACAGCATCACTTGATGTTACATTACAGAGGACTAAATTGCCGTATGCACTGTGGATTTGTAATTTGCACTGTGGACACTAATACGAATCTTCACGTACTTAATAAAACGAAAAAAAAAATCATTCCAAAATCCTCGTGATGTCAAGGTGATATTTAGATACTAAATTAAGTGGTCCAAAAATGAACCATCGCCCTTCAAGGGATTAACTCTGGAGCGATCGATCCAAGTATAACATACCCAGGGGTGCGTACAATTTTTGCAACTGCCACCACTATTTTTCGAAAAGTAAATCTTCATCTTATTTTATCGTAAAATTTGTAACAATTGTTTCTGACTAAATTAGGTGACGATTATTATTTGTAATAAAATTTGTAGTAAAAACCATTCAAGCCGTGTGCATGCGCGACACCGTCTAGAATATTGTCTTGTTGCAATACATTTTATTCAGTATTTACTTAATTTATTTATTCGATATATTGTATTTCTCCTAAAAATTACCAAGCCATTCAAGATAAATAAAAATATTAATCAGTATATTTTACGCACCTTTTAGTCTTTCTACTAACAACTCCCTCCTTCCTCTGTAAAAAAGAATAAAATAAAAAGTAAATATTGTATGCTTTACTTCAAATCATGCTATATCTGTTTAATAATGCTAACTTTATGCCTCGATTATAGTTTATGGGGTTGTAAAACGAAAAACTAAAACTCTTAATTTGAGTGTCGCAAATCCTCTTAAAAGGAGTCAAGTGCCATAAATTTGAATGATGTATGCGCGGAAGTTAGATCAAAGAAAATGACCACTATGTCAAATCACATAATGACTATTTTCGGACTAAATCACCATTAACGATTGGTTGAATCGAAACCTACGTTCAGCGACGTAGATGAATAATGATATCTAATTGATAGCGTTTTATTGAAGATTAAACCAAAGCGACATGAATCAATGGCATAAAGAACATAAATAATTTATTTCTTTAATTTAATAGGCGATTCGGCGTTATGATCATCCATTAATTTTAAAAGGATGGTGGACTTTAAAAAATATTTTCGATATTTATATTATTCTAATAAAAAATGCTTTTCAGAAAATTTTACAAGATGAAATTCAGTTTAACAAATTCAAAATAATTTTTTGTATTTAAGTCAAATGATAAGTTAACTGCTGAAACATCATACAACGTCACAAAGAAATTAGAAATAAGAGTGAATTTGTAACTATTTATAAGTAAGCAACTCTACTTATTTGAAAAGTCTGTGTTGTTTAAAATCTTCTCACTGACACACTCGTTTTCACGTTCACTAAGCTCCGGATTTCACTGCAATACAAACATTATTTAGATTAGTATAATTCTACGAGTATAAAGCAACTTTAGTGCATTGAGTTATGATTAATAAAATTACGTTTTTTATATAATGTTGGAAGAATAATCTTTAATTAGAATTTAAAATAAAATATACAGAAAACATCCTTACAAATTTGCCCTTTTACTGGACAGTCATAGGGTTATGAATATATAAAGTAAACCAAACGCATTCGATTGGATCCTGGTTACGAGCCAACGCTAGT
This sequence comes from Maratus michaelseni, assembly GCA_963931845.1. Classification (NCBI taxonomy): domain Eukaryota; kingdom Metazoa; phylum Arthropoda; class Arachnida; order Araneae; family Salticidae; genus Maratus; species Maratus michaelseni. The sequence goes on from OZ007595.1 coordinate 303,986,630, forward strand.
AGCACCGAAAATATTCAGAAGCTAATGTTAAACCAGTGACAGCGTTATTTTCCAATTTTGCGCTTGCATTTCAATATTTTTAATTAATTTCTTTTGCATAGAAACATTATTTTGATGTCTAACTGGGAATACAAATTTGCCCTTTTACTGGACAGTCATAGGGTTATGAATATATAAAGTAAACCAAACGCATTAGATTGGATCCTGGTTACGAGCCAACGCTAGTAGCACCGAAAATATTCAGAAGCTAATGTTAAACCAATGACAGCGTTATTTTCCAATTTTGCGCTTGCATTTTAATATTTTTAATTAATTTCTTTTGCATAGAAACATTATTCTGATGTCTAACTGGGAACTCGTGCTTTTCGTAATTCGTACTTTTCCTGTGCAGCTGTTTTTCTGACAAAATATTCTCTTTAGAAACCGAGTTGAAACACAGATGAGGTATTAAGTAGAGGGCGGATTCCATTGATCCTCCTGGAGAGAGTTGAAACCAACATCATCCCACTTTCATCGCCAAAAGGGTATAGTTATTTGGCGTTAATCCTTTTCTTGGCAAATTTCTGTTCCATTCTCGCAACAAAAGAAACGTAAATATAGAAACGAAAATAAAACTAACTACAAAGCTGCTACTGACGACTATTTTTATATTAAATTCGCACCACTATTTTAAAAAAATAAATTTTGTAGTATGTTTCTCTTGCACATGTTGTCAAAGTGTATGCGAAAAAAAATTGTTTTGAAAAAGTGGTGCGAGATAGTATTTAAAAAATAGTCGCCAGTGGCAGCCCTGTAACTAGAAAAGCAAGCTGTTGCGTTCATAAGTAATATACAGGTTTAGCATTTTATTTCAACTAGTCTACGAGTCTTTTTGAGTCAAATCTACACCCAATCGAAAGATAAAATTGCAGTAACCGATTTAGCTTTTATACAAATTTAATTTATATTAAATCCATTTTTTTTTAAATTTTACTCTATGACTTGTAATTTCACAATTCTCCAAATAGGCAATACCGTTTTTTCCCCTTTAAAGAGGCCCTGGCACAGGAAGGGTTCTGAAATCCTATTTTTTTCATGGTAGGAAAGTTTGGCACGCTATCTCCCCACCATCACGTGATGGTGGGAATGGCGATCTTTGCATCAAGAAAAGGTTACCAAACCGTGGTCTACTATATAAGATGTCTATGGATTGAAACTGAAAGTGTGTCCTTAGAAAAAAAACTTCGATATCGAAAAAGAAAAACAGTACAGGTTAGACAGCAACCTCCAATATATATCCTATGAGAAAAAAAAATCATTTAAAACTATTGAAATACAAGCGAGAAATTTGTCAAGAACGTTACCATTGTTTTAACATTAGTGTGCGGATGTTTTCGAGTTATTAGCGTAAGCTGTAAGGTAAAGGTCTGCATTGGCCCTGACCTGGTCCGAGGCCCATAGTCCACCCGCAAAATCAAGACAAACTTTCCAACGGGTCAAGCCGGCAAAATAAAGACAACTCTTTTTTAACGGGCGGTCATAGAAAAAATATAAATGAACGCGCCGGGGTGGTGTGAGAAATAAAATTAAACGGTAGACTGGCAGAATATGACAAATTTAAAAGAGTCGGACTAAGCAGAGAAAATTAAATTTTTTCCTAAATTCTCGGCTCAAGCCCGAACTTAATCGTTACAAGCGCGTGGCGGGCAGGATAGGGTTTTTAAATAATAGAGATAATGAACTTTTGTTAACGGAGTTTTTCGAAATATTCTTCAATAAATTACAGAGAAGTATTTTTTTAAAAATCTACATGTTTGTTTAACATACAGCTTCAAAAGTTATGTTTTTAATCATCTTTTATCTTTTATTCTAAACTAGCAAAACACGCGGCTTTGCTCGCGTATTTCTTGAAAAAAGCCAAGTTGGCCTATTTTCATTAGAGGAAATTTTACTGCCATAGATAATTCAGAAATTACTAATTAAGCCACACTAATGTAAAAAAAAATCGAAATTTTCGGACGTTTTTCACTCTCCCCCCCCCCCGTGATAGTGTCACCGATATAAAATATAGCCTATGCTACAGCAGGGACTGTTACCGCCAATTTGCAACCATCACTTTTGAAAATGGTTCTGTAGTTCCAGAGATTCCATAGAAATTGTAATTGAGAATGTTTTTAGACCACTTTTCGCTCATCTCACCCTTTTTAAATTTCGAATTATTTTAGAATTCTTTTGCCCCACCAGTGGCTGAGAGGTTGTGCTCTCGAAGCTGGTAGACGGGAGGTGCTGGGTTCGATCCCAATCACGCCCGTCGGCCTAATCGTTCGGAGTTTTCGTGGTTTTCTTCGAGCTGTGGATTTATCCATGCGTAAATACGGATTAGGTTCCCTTAGAAAGACCCCCACGAAGGGCACTCCCCCTGGGCCTATATCCCTAGTGTAGATAATTGGCCGTCAATAATCAACCCAACTCAACCCAACCTTTAGAATTCTTTTTTAGAGAGCATTTACATCTTATAAGTAACTACCATGCCAAATTTCATGTTTCTAACACCTTCAGTATAAAAAAAATCGAAATTTTAGAACGTTTTTCGCTCATGCACTCCCCTGGGGGTAGTGGCACCGATATAAAATATAGCCTATGTTGGAGAAGAGACTGTCACCATCAATTTGCCACCATCACTTTTGAGAACAGTTCCAGAGAATCCGCAGAAATTGAAATTTAGAATGTTTTTAGAACGCTTTTCGCTCATCTCACCCTTTTAAATCTCGATTTTTTTTTTTAATTTGTCCGTAGAGAGCATTTACATCTTACAAGTGACTTCCATGCCAAATTTCCCTGTTTCTAGCTCCTTCAGTATAAAAAAAAATCGAAATTTTAGAACGTTTTTCGCTCCTGCACCTCCCTGTGGTAGTGGCACCGACATAAAATATAGCCTCTATTTAAACAAGGACTGTTACCATCAATTTGCCACCATCACTTTTGAAAATGGTTTAAGAATTCCAGAGATTCCATAGAAATTGTAATTTAGAATGTTTTTAGAACTCTTTTCGCTCATCTCACAGTTTTACATTTCGAATTATTTTAGAATTTGTTTTTAGAGAGCATTTACATCTTATAAGTAAGTACCATGCCAACTTTCATTTTTCTAACACGTTCAGTATAAAAAAATCGAAATTTTAGAACGTTTTTCGCTCCTGCACTCCCCTGGGTGTAGTGGCACCGACATAAAATATAGTCTATGTTTTAGAAGGGACTGTCACCATCAATTTGCCACCATCACTTTTGAGAGCAGGTCTGTAGTTCCAGATATTCCATAGAAATTGAAATTTAGAATGTTTTTAGAACGTTTTTCGCTCATTTCACCCTTTTAAATTTCGAATTTTTTTAGAATTTGTTCTTAGAGAGCATTTACTTCTTATAGGTAACTACCTTGCCAAATTTCGTGTTTCTTGCTCCTTCAGTATAAAAAAATCGAAATTTTAGAACGTTTTTCGCTCCTGCACTCCCCTGGGGTTAGTGGCACCGACATAAAATATAGCCTATTTTGGAGCAGAGACTGTCACCATCAATTTGCCACCATCACTTTTGAGAAGAGTTCCAGAGATTCCATAGAAATTGTAATTTAGAATGTTTTTAGAACGTTTTTCTCTCCTTTCACCCTTTTAAATTTCGAATTTTTTTAGAATATTTCTTAGAGAGCATTTATTTCTTATAAGTAACTACCATGCCAAATTTCATGTTTCTAGCTCCTTCAGTATAAAAGAAATCGAAATTTAGGACGTTTTTCGCTCCTGCACCCCGTGGGTGTAGTGGCACCGACATAAAATATAGCCTATGTTACAGCAGTGACCGTTACCATCAATTTGCCACCATCACTTTTGAAAATGGTTCTGTAGTTCCAGAGACTCCATAGAAATTGTGATTTAGAATGTTTTTAGATCGCTTTTCTCTCATCTCACCCTTTTAAATCTCGATTTTTTTTAGAATTTGTCCTTAGAGAGCGTTTACATCTTATAAGTAACTACCATGCCAAATTTCTCTGTTTCTAGCTCTTCAGTATAAAAAAATCGAAATTTTAGAACTTTTTTCGCTCCTGCACTCCCCTGAGTGTAGTGACACCGACATAAAATATAGCCTATGTTACAGCAGGGACTGTTACCATTAATTTGCCACCATCACTTTTGAAAATGGTTCGGTAGTTCCAGAGATTCCATAGAAATTGTGATTTAGAATGTTTTTAGAGCGCTTTTCGCTCATCTCACCCTTTTAAATTTCGAATTATTTTAAATTTGTTCTGAGAGATCCTTTACATCTTATGAGTAACTACAATGCCAAATTTCATGTTTCTAGCTCCATCAGTATAAAAAAAAATCAAAATTTTAGAACGTTTTTCGCTCCTGCACCCCCCTGGGAGTAGTGGCACCGACATAAAATATAGCCTATGTTGGAGCAGGGACTATCACAATCAATTTGCCACCATCACTTTTGAGAACAGTTTGTAGTTCCAGAGATTCCATAGAAATTGTAATTTGGAATGGCTTTAGAACGCTTTTCGCTTATGTCAACCTTTTAAATTTCGAATTTTTATTAGAATTTGTTCTTAGAGAGCATTTACTTCTTATAGGTAACTACCATGCCAAATTTCATGTTTCTAGCTCCTTCAGTATAAAAAAAATCAAAAATTTAGAACGTTTTTCGATCCTGCACCCCCCTGGGGGTAGTGGCACCGAAAATAAAATATAACCTATGTTGGATCAGGGACTGTCACTATCAATTTGCCACCATCAGTTTTGAGAACAGTTCCAGAGAATCCACAGAAATTGAAATTTAGAATGTTTTTAGAACGCTTTTCGCTCATCTCACCCTTTTAAATCTCGATTTTTTTTTTAATTTGTCCGTAGAGAGCATTTACATCTTACAAGTGACTTCCATGCCAAATTTCCCTGTTTCTAGCTCCTTCAGTATAAAAAAAAATCGAAATTTTAGAACGTTTTTCGCTCCTGCACCTCCCTGTGGTAGTGGCACCGACATAAAATATAGCCTCTATTTAAACAAGGACTGTTACCATCAATTTGCCACCATCACTTTTGAAAATGGTTCAAGAATTCCAGAGATTCCTTAGAAATTGTAATTTAGAATGTTTTTAGAACTCTTTTCGCTCATCTCACAGTTTTACATTTCGAATTATTTTAGAATTTGTTTTTAGAGAGCATTTACATCTTATAAGTAAGTACCATGCCAACTTTCATGTTTCTAACACGTTCAGTATAAAAAAATCGAAATTTTAGAACGTTTTTCGCTCCTGCACTCCCCTGGGGGTAGTGGCACCGACATAAAATATAGTCTATGTTTTAGAAGGGACTGTCACCATCAATTTGCCACCATCACTTTTGAGAGCAAGTCTGTAGTTCCAGAGATTCCATAGAAATTGAAATTTAGAATGTTTTTAGAACGTTTTTCGCTCATTTCACCCTTTTAAATTTCGAATTTTTTTAGAATTTGTTCTTAGAGAGCATTTACTTCTTATAGGTAACTACCTTGCCAAATTTCGTGTTTCTTGCTCCTTCAGTATAAAAAAATCGAAATTTTAGAACGTTTTTCGCTCCTGCACCCCGTGGGTGTAGTGGCACCGACATAAAATATAGCCTATGTTACAGCAGGGACTGTTACCATTAATTTGCCACCATCACTTTTGAAAATGGTTCGGTAGTTCCATAGATTCCATAGAAATTGCGATTTAGAATGTTTTTAGAGCGCTTTTCGCTCATCTCACCCTTTTAAATTTCGAATTATTTTAAATTTGTTCTGAGAGATCCTTTACATCTTATGAGTAACTACAATGCCAAATTTCATGTTTCTAGCTCCATCAGTATAAAAAAAATCAAAATTTTAGAACGTTTTTCGCTCCTGCACCCCCCTGGGAGTAGTGGCACCGACATAAAATATAGCCTATGTTGGAGCAGGGACTATCACAATCAATTTGCCACCATCACTTTTGAGAACAGTTTGTAGTTCCAGAGATTCCATAGAAATTGTAATTTGGAATGGCTTTAGAACGCTTTTCGCTTATGTCAACCTTTTAAATTTCGAATTTTTATTAGAATTTGTTCTTAGAGAGCATTTACTTCTTATAGGTAACTACCATGCCAAATTTCATGTTTCTAGCTCCTTCAGTATAAAAAAAATCAAAAATTTGAAACGTTTTTCGATCCTGCACCTTCCTGGGGGTAGTGGCACCAAAAATAAAATATAACCTGTGTTGGATCAGGGACTGTCACTATCAATTTGCCACCATCAGTTTTGAGAACAGTTCTAGAGAATCCACAGAAATTGAAATTTAGAATGTTTTTAGAACGCTTTTCGCTCATCTCACCCTTTTAAATCTCGATTTTTTTTTTATTTGTCCGTAGAGAGCATTTACATCTTACAAGTGACTTCCATGCCAAATTTCCCTGTTTCTAGCTCCTTCAGTATAAAAAAATCGAAATTTTAGAACGTTTTTCGCTCCTGCACCTCCCTGTGGTAGTGGCACCGACATAAAATATAGCCTCTATTTAAACAAGGACTGTTACCATCAATTTGCCACCATCACTTTTGAAAATGGTTCAAGAATTCCAGAGATTCCATAGAAATTGTAATTTAGAATGTTTTTAGAACTCTTTTCGCTCATCTCACAGTTTTACATTTCGAATTATTTTAGAATTTGTTTTTAGAGAGCATTTACATCTTATAAGTAAGTACCATGCCAACTTTCATTTTTCTAACACGTTCAGTATAAAAAAATCGAAATTTTAGAACGTTTTTCGCTCCTGCACTCCCCTGGGTGTAGTGGCACCGACATAAAATATAGTCTATGTTTTAGAAGGGACTGTCACCATCAATTTGCCACCATCACTTTTGAGAGCAGGTCTGTAGTTCCAGAGATTCCATAGAAATTGAAATTTAGAATGTTTTTAGAACGTTTTTCGCTCATTTCACCCTTTTAAATTTCGAATTTTTTTAGAATTTGTTCTTAGAGAGCATTTACTTCTTATAGGTAACTACCTTGCCAAATTTCGTGTTTCTTGCTCCTTCAGTATAAAAAAATCGAAATTTTAGAACGTTTTTCGCTCCTGCACTCCCCTGGGGTTAGTGGCACCGACATAAAATATAGCCTATTTTGGAGCAGGGACTGTCACCATCAATTTGCCACCATCACTTTTGAGAAGAGTTCCAGAGATTCCATAGAAATTGTAATTTAGAATGTTTTTAGAACGTTTTTCTCTCCTTTCACCCTTTTAAATTTCGAATTTTTTTAGAATATTTCTTAGAGAGCATTTATTTCTTATAAGTAACTACCATGCCAAATTTCATGTTTCTAGCTCCTTCAGTATAAAAAAAATCGAAATTTAGGACGTTTTTCGCTCCTGCACCCCGTGGGTGTAGTGGCACCGACATAAAATATAGCCTATGTTACAGCAGGGACCATTACCATCAATTTGCCACCATCACTTTTGAAAATGGTTCTGTAGTTCCAGAGACTCCATAGAAATTGTGATTTAGAATGTTTTTAGATCGCTTTTCTCTCATCTCACCCTTTTAAATCTCGATTTTTTTTAGAATTTGTCCTTAGAGAGCGTTTACATCTTATAAGTAACTACCATGCCAAATTTCTCTGTTTCTAGCTCTTCAGTATAAAAAATCGAAATTTTAGAACTTTTTTCGCTCCTGCACTCCCCTGAGTGTAGTGACACCGACATAAAATATAGCCTATGTTACAGCAGGGACTGTTACCATTAATTTGCCACCATCACTTTTGAAAATGGTTCGGTAGTTCCAGAGATTCCATAGAAATTGTGATTTAGAATGTTTTTAGAGCGCTTTTCGCTCATCTCACCCTTTTAAATTTCGAATTATTTTAAATTTGTTCTGAGAGATCCTTTACATCTTATGAGTAACTACAATGCCAAATTTCATGTTTCTAGCTCCATCAGTATAAAAAAAATCAAAATTTTAGAACGTTTTTCGCTCCTGCATCCCCCTGGGAGTAGTGGCACCGACATAAAATATAGCCTATGTTGGAGCAGGGACTATCACAATCAATTTGCCACCATCACTTTTGAGAACAGTTTGTAGTTCCAGAGATTCCATAGAAATTGTAATTTGGAATGGCTTTAGAACGCTTTTCGCTTATGTCAACCTTTTAAATTTCGAATTTTTATTAGAATTTGTTCTTAGAGAGCATTTACTTCTTATAGGTAACTACCATGCCAAATTTCATGTTTCTAGCTCCTTCAGTATAAAAAAAATCAAAAATTTAGAACGTTTTTCGATCCTGCACCCCCCTGGGGGTAGTGGCACCGAAAATAAAATATAACCTATGTTGGATCAGGGACTGTCACTATCAATTTGCCACCATCAGTTTTGAGAACAGTTCCAGAGAATCCACAGAAATTGAAATTTAGAATGTTTTTAGAACGCTTTTCGCTCATCTCACCCTTTTAAATCTCGATTTTTTTTTTTATTTGTCCGTAGAGAGCATTTACATCTTACAAGTGACTTCCATGCCAAATTTCCCTGTTTCTAGCTCCTTCAGTATAAAAAAATCGAAATTTTAGAACGTTTTTCGCTCCTGCACCTCCCTGTGGTAGTGGCACCGACATAAAATATAGCCTCTATTTAAACAAGGACTGTTACCATCAATTTGCCACCATCACTTTTGAAAATGGTTCAAGAATTCCAGAGATTCCATAGAAATTGTAATTTAGAATGTTTTTAGAACTCTTTTCGCTCATCTCACAGTTTTACATTTCGAATTATTTTAGAATTTGTTTTTAGAGAGCATTTACATCTTATAAGTAAGTACCATGCCAACTTTCATTTTTCTAACACGTTCAGTATAAAAAAATCGAAATTTTAGAACGTTTTTCGCTCCTGCACTCCCCTGGGTGTAGTGGCACCGACATAAAATATAGTCTATGTTTTAGAAGGGACTGTCACCATCAATTTGCCACCATCACTTTTGAGAGCAGGTCTGTAGTTCCAGAGATTCCATAGAAATTGAAATTTAGAATGTTTTTAGAACGTTTTTCGCTCATTTCACCCTTTTAAATTTCGAATTTTTTTAGAATTTGTTCTTAGAGAGCATTTACTTCTTATAGGTAACTACCTTGCCAAATTTCGTGTTTCTTGCTCCTTCAGTATAAAAAAATCGAAATTTTAGAACGTTTTTCGCTCCTGCACTCCCCTGGGGTTAGTGGCACCGACATAAAATATAGCCTATTTTGGAGCAGGGACTGTCACCATCAATTTGCCACCATCACTTTTGAGAAGAGTTCCAGAGATTCCATAGAAATTGTAATTTAGAATGTTTTTAGAACGTTTTTCTCTCCTTTCACCCTTTTAAATTTCGAATTTTTTTAGAATATTTCTTAGAGAGCATTTATTTCTTATAAGTAACTACCATGCCAAATTTCATGTTTCTAGCTCCTTCAGTATAAAAAAAATCGAAATTTAGGACGTTTTTCGCTCCTGCACCCCGTGGGTGTAGTGGCACCGACATAAAATATAGCCTATGTTACAGCAGGGACCGTTACCATCAATTTGCCACCATCACTTTTGAAAATGGTTCTGTAGTTCCAGAGACTCCATAGAAATTGTGATTTAGAATGTTTTTAGATCGCTTTTCTCTCATCTCACCCTTTTAAATCTCGATTTTTTTTAGAATTTGTCCTTAGAGAGCGTTTACATCTTATAAGTAACTACCATGCCAAATTTCTCTGTTTCTAGCTCTTCAGTATAAAAAATAGAAATTTTAGAACTTTTTTCGCTCCTGCACTCCCCTGAGTGTAGTGACACCGACATAAAATATAGCCTATGTTACAGCAGGGACTGTTACCATTAATTTGCCACCATCACTTTTGAAAATGGTTCGGTAGTTCCAGAGATTCCATAGAAATTGTGATTTAGAATGTTTTTAGAGCGCTTTTCGCTCATCTCACCCTTTTAAATTTCAAATTATTTTAAATTTGTTCTGAGAGATCCTTTACATCTTATGAGTAACTACAATGCCAAATTTCATGTTTCTAGCTCCATCAGTATAAAAAAAATCAAAATTTTAGAACGTTTTTCGCTCCTGCACCCCCCTGGGAGTAGTGGCACCGACATAAAATATAGCCTATGTTGGAGCAGGGACTATCACAATCAATTTGCCACCATCACTTTTGAGAACAGTTTGTAGTTCCAGAGATTCCATAGAAATTGTAATCTGGAATGGCTTTAGAACGCTTTTCGCTTATGTCAACCTTTTAAATTTCGAATTTTTATTAGAATTTGTTCTTAGAGAGCATTTACTTCTTATAGGTAACTACCATGCCAAATTTCATGTTTCTAGCTCCTTCAGTATAAAAAAAATCAAAAATTTAGAACGTTTTTCGATCCTGCACCCCCCTGGGGGTAGTGGCACCGAAAATAAAATATAACCTATGTTGGATCAGGGACTGTCACTATCAATTTGCCACCATCAGTTTTGAGAACAGTTCCAGAGAATCCACAGAAATTGAAATTTAGAATGTTTTTAGAACGCTTTTCGCTCATCTCACCCTTTTAAATCTCGATTTTTTTTTTAATTTGTCCGTAGAGAGCATTTACATCTTACAAGTGACTTCCATGCCAAATTTCCCTGTTTCTAGCTCCTTCAGTATAAAAAAAAATCGAAATTTTAGAACGTTTTTCGCTCCTGCACCTCCCTGTGGTAGTGGCACCGACATAAAATATAGCCTCTATTTAAACAAGGACTGTTACCATCAATTTGCCACCATCACTTTTGAAAATGGTTCAAGAATTCCAGAGATTCCTTAGAAATTGTAATTTAGAATGTTTTTAGAACTCTTTTCGCTCATCTCACAGTTTTACATTTCGAATTATTTTAGAATTTGTTTTTAGAGAGCATTTACATCTTATAAGTAAGTACCATGCCAACTTTCATGTTTCTAACACGTTCAGTATAAAAAAATCGAAATTTTAGAACGTTTTTCGCTCCTGCACTCCCCTGGGGGTAGTGGCACCGACATAAAATATAGTCTATGTTTTAGAAGGGACTGTCACCATCAATTTGCCACCATCACTTTTGAGAGCAAGTCTGTAGTTCCAGAGATTCCATAGAAATTGAAATTTAGAATGTTTTTAGAACGTTTTTCGCTCATTTCACCCTTTTAAATTTCGAATTTTTTTAGAATTTGTTCTTAGAGAGCATTTACTTCTTATAGGTAACTACCTTGCCAAATTTCGTGTTTCTTGCTCCTTCAGTATAAAAAAATCGAAATTTTAGAACGTTTTTCGCTCCTGCACCCCGTGGGTGTAGTGGCACCGACATAAAATATAGCCTATGTTACAGCAGGGACTGTTACCATTAATTTGCCACCATCACTTTTGAAAATGGTTCGGTAGTTCCATAGATTCCATAGAAATTGCGATTTAGAATGTTTTTAGAGCGCTTTTCGCTCATCTCACCCTTTTAAATTTCGAATTATTTTAAATTTGTTCTGAGAGATCCTTTACATCTTATGAGTAACTACAATGCCAAATTTCATGTTTCTAGCTCCATCAGTATAAAAAAAATCAAAATTTTAGAACGTTTTTCGCTCCTGCACCCCCCTGGGAGTAGTGGCACCGACATAAAATATAGCCTATGTTGGAGCAGGGACTATCACAATCAATTTGCCACCATCACTTTTGAGAACAGTTTGTAGTTCCAGAGATTCCATAGAAATTGTAATTTGGAATGGCTTTAGAACGCTTTTCGCTTATGTCAACCTTTTAAATTTCGAATTTTTATTAGAATTTGTTCTTAGAGAGCATTTACTTCTTATAGGTAACTACCATGCCAAATTTCATGTTTCTAGCTCCTTCAGTATAAAAAAAATCAAAAATTTGAAACGTTTTTCGATCCTGCACCTTCCTGGGGGTAGTGGCACCAAAAATAAAATATAACCTGTGTTGGATCAGGGACTGTCACTATCAATTTGCCACCATCAGTTTTGAGAACAGTTCTAGAGAATCCACAGAAATTGAAATTTAGAATGTTTTTAGAACGCTTTTCGCTCATCTCACCCTTTTAAATCTCGATTTTTTTTTTATTTGTCCGTAGAGAGCATTTACATCTTACAAGTGACTTCCATGCCAAATTTCCCTGTTTCTAGCTCCTTCAGTATAAAAAAATCGAAATTTTAGAACGTTTTTCGCTCCTGCACCTCCCTGTGGTAGTGGCACCGACATAAAATATAGCCTCTATTTAAACAAGGACTGTTACCATCAATTTGCCACCATCACTTTTGAAAATGGTTCAAGAATTCCAGAGATTCCATAGAAATTGTAATTTAGAATGTTTTTAGAACTCTTTTCGCTCATCTCACAGTTTTACATTTCGAATTATTTTAGAATTTGTTTTTAGAGAGCATTTACATCTTATAAGTAAGTACCATGCCAACTTTCATTTTTCTAACACGTTCAGTATAAAAAAATCGAAATTTTAGAACGTTTTTCGCTCCTGCACTCCCCTGGGTGTAGTGGCACCGACATAAAATATAGTCTATGTTTTAGAAGGGACTGTCACCATCAATTTGCCACCATCACTTTTGAGAGCAGGTCTGTAGTTCCAGAGATTCCATAGAAATTGAAATTTAGAATGTTTTTAGAACGTTTTTCGCTCATTTCACCCTTTTAAATTTCGAATTTTTTTAGAATTTGTTCTTAGAGAGCATTTACTTCTTATAGGTAACTACCTTGCCAAATTTCGTGTTTCTTGCTCCTTCAGTATAAAAAAATCGAAATTTTAGAACGTTTTTCGCTCCTGCACTCCCCTGGGGTTAGTGGCACCGACATAAAATATAGCCTATTTTGGAGCAGGGACTGTCACCATCAATTTGCCACCATCACTTTTGAGAAGAGTTCCAGAGATTCCATAGAAATTGTAATTTAGAATGTTTTTAGAACGTTTTTCTCTCCTTTCACCCTTTTAAATTTCGAATTTTTTTAGAATATTTCTTAGAGAGCATTTATTTCTTATAAGTAACTACCATGCCAAATTTCATGTTTCTAGCTCCTTCAGTATAAAAAAAATCGAAATTTAGGACGTTTTTCGCTCCTGCACCCCGTGGGTGTAGTGGCACCGACATAAAATATAGCCTATGTTACAGCAGGGACCGTTACCATCAATTTGCCACCATCACTTTTGAAAATGGTTCTGTAGTTCCAGAGACTCCATAGAAATTGTGATTTAGAATGTTTTTAGATCGCTTTTCTCTCATCTCACCCTTTTAAATCTCGATTTTTTTTAGAATTTGTCCTTAGAGAGCGTTTACATCTTATAAGTAACTACCATGCCAAATTTCTCTGTTTCTAGCTCTTCAGTATAAAAAATAGAAATTTTAGAACTTTTTTCGCTCCTGCACTCCCCTGAGTGTAGTGACACCGACATAAAATATAGCCTATGTTACAGCAGGGACTGTTACCATTAATTTGCCACCATCACTTTTGAAAATGGTTCGGTAGTTCCAGAGATTCCATAGAAATTGTGATTTAGAATGTTTTTAGAGCGCTTTTCGCTCATCTCACCCTTTTAAATTTCAAATTATTTTAAATTTGTTCTGAGAGATCCTTTACATCTTATGAGTAACTACAATGCCAAATTTCATGTTTCTAGCTCCATCAGTATAAAAAAAATCAAAATTTTAGAACGTTTTTCGCTCCTGCACCCCCCTGGGAGTAGTGGCACCGACATAAAATATAGCCTATGTTGGAGCAGGGACTATCACAATCAATTTGCCACCATCACTTTTGAGAACAGTTTGTAGTTCCAGAGATTCCATAGAAATTGTAATCTGGAATGGCTTTAGAACGCTTTTCGCTTATGTCAACCTTTTAAATTTCGAATTTTTATTAGAATTTGTTCTTAGAGAGCATTTACTTCTTATAGGTAACTACCATGCCAAATTTCATGTTTCTAGCTCCTTCAGTATAAAAAAAATCAAAAATTTAGAACGTTTTTCGATCCTGCACCCCCCTGGGGGTAGTGGCACCGAAAATAAAATATAACCTATGTTGGATCAGGGACTGTCACTATCAATTTGCCACCATCAGTTTTGAGAACAGTTCCAGAGAATCCACAGAAATTGAAATTTAGAATGTTTTTAGAACGCTTTTCGCTCATCTCACCCTTTTAAATCTCGATTTTTTTTTTAATTTGTCCGTAGAGAGCATTTACATCTTACAAGTGACTTCCATGCCAAATTTCCCTGTTTCTAGCTCCTTCAGTATAAAAAAAAATCGAAATTTTAGAACGTTTTTCGCTCCTGCACCTCCCTGTGGTAGTGGCACCGACATAAAATATAGCCTCTATTTAAACAAGGACTGTTACCATCAATTTGCCACCATCACTTTTGAAAATGGTTCAAGAATTCCAGAGATTCCTTAGAAATTGTAATTTAGAATGTTTTTAGAACTCTTTTCGCTCATCTCACAGTTTTACATTTCGAATTATTTTAGAATTTGTTTTTAGAGAGCATTTACATCTTATAAGTAAGTACCATGCCAACTTTCATGTTTCTAACACGTTCAGTATAAAAAAATCGAAATTTTAGAACGTTTTTCGCTCCTGCACTCCCCTGGGGGTAGTGGCACCGACATAAAATATAGTCTATGTTTTAGAAGGGACTGTCACCATCAATTTGCCACCATCACTTTTGAGAGCAAGTCTGTAGTTCCAGAGATTCCATAGAAATTGAAATTTAGAATGTTTTTAGAACGTTTTTCGCTCATTTCACCCTTTTAAATTTCGAATATTTTTAGAATTTGTTCTTAGAGAGCATTTACTTCTTATAGGTAACTACCTTGCCAAATTTCGTGTTTCTTGCTCCTTCAGTATAAAAAAATCGAAATTTTAGAACGTTTTTCGCTCCTGCACCCCGTGGGTGTAGTGGCACCGACATAAAATATAGCCTATGTTACAGCAGGGACTGTTACCATTAATTTGCCACCATCACTTTTGAAAATGGTTCGGTAGTTCCATAGATTCCATAGAAATTGCGATTTAGAATGTTTTTAGAGCGCTTTTCGCTCATCTCACCCTTTTAAATTTCGAATTATTTTAAATTTGTTCTGAGAGATCCTTTACATCTTATGAGTAACTACAATGCCAAATTTCATGTTTCTAGCTCCATCAGTATAAAAAAAATCAAAATTTTAGAACGTTTTTCGCTCCTGCACCCCCCTGGGAGTAGTGGCACCGACATAAAATATAGCCTATGTTGGAGCAGGGACTATCACAATCAATTTGCCACCATCACTTTTGAGAACAGTTTGTAGTTCCAGAGATTCCATAGAAATTGTAATTTGGAATGGCTTTAGAACGCTTTTCGCTTATGTCAACCTTTTAAATTTCGAATTTTTATTAGAATTTGTTCTTAGAGAGCATTTACTTCTTATAGGTAACTACCATGCCAAATTTCATGTTTCTAGCTCCTTCAGTATAAAAAAAATCAAAAATTTGAAACGTTTTTCGATCCTGCACCTTCCTGGGGGTAGTGGCACCAAAAATAAAATATAACCTGTGTTGGATCAGGGACTGTCACTATCAATTTGCCACCATCAGTTTTGAGAACAGTTCTAGAGAATCCACAGAAATTGAAATTTAGAATGTTTTTAGAACGCTTTTCGCTCATCTCACCCTTTTAAATCTCGATTTTTTTTTTATTTGTCCGTAGAGAGCATTTACATCTTACAAGTGACTTCCATGCCAAATTTCCCTGTTTCTAGCTCCTTCAGTATAAAAAAATCGAAATTTTAGAACGTTTTTCGCTCCTGCACCTCCCTGTGGTAGTGGCACCGACATAAAATATAGCCTCTATTTAAACAAGGACTGTTACCATCAATTTGCCACCATCACTTTTGAAAATGGTTCAAGAATTCCAGAGATTCCATAGAAATTGTAATTTAGAATGTTTTTAGAACTCTTTTCGCTCATCTCACAGTTTTACATTTCGAATTATTTTAGAATTTGTTTTTAGAGAGCATTTACATCTTATAAGTAAGTACCATGCCAACTTTCATTTTTCTAACACGTTCAGTATAAAAAAATCGAAATTTTAGAACGTTTTTCGCTCCTGCACTCCCCTGGGTGTAGTGGCACCGACATAAAATATAGTCTATGTTTTAGAAGGGGCTGTCACCATCAATTTGCCACCATCACTTTTGAGAGCAGGTCTGTAGTTCCAGAGATTCCATAGAAATTGAAATTTAGAATGTTTTTAGAACGTTTTTCGCTCATTTCACCCTTTTAAATTTCGAATTTTTTTAGAATTTGTTCTTAGAGAGCATTTACTTCTTATAGGTAACTACCTTGCCAAATTTCGTGTTTCTTGCTCCTTCAGTATAAAAAAATCGAAATTTTAGAACGTTTTTCGCTCCTGCACTCCCCTGGGGTTAGTGGCACCGACATAAAATATAGCCTATTTTGGAGCAGGGACTGTCACCATCAATTTGCCACCATCACTTTTGAGAAGAGTTCCAGAGATTCCATAGAAATTGTAATTTAGAATGTTTTTAGAACGTTTTTCTCTCCTTTCACCCTTTTAAATTTCGAATTTTTTTAGAATATTTCTTAGAGAGCATTTATTTCTTATAAGTAACTACCATGCCAAATTTCATGTTTCTAGCTCCTTCAGTATAAAAAAAATCGAAATTTAGGACGTTTTTCGCTCCTGCACCCCGTGGGTGTAGTGGCACCGACATAAAATATAGCCTATGTTACAGCAGGGACCGTTACCATCAATTTGCCACCATCACTTTTGAAAATGGTTCTGTAGTTCCAGAGACTCCATAGAAATTGTGATTTAGAATGTTTTTAGATCGCTTTTCTCTCATCTCACCCTTTTAAATCTCGATTTTTTTTAGAATTTGTCCTTCGAGAGCGTTTACATCTTATAAGTAACTACCATGCCAAATTTCTCTGTTTCTAGCTCTTCAGTATAAAAAATAGAAATTTTAGAACTTTTTTCGCTCCTGCACTCCCCTGAGTGTAGTGACACCGACATAAAATATAGCCTATGTTACAGCAGGGACTGTTACCATTAATTTGCCACCATCACTTTTGAAAATGGTTCGGTAGTTCCAGAGATTCCATAGAAATTGTGATTTAGAATGTTTTTAGAGCGCTTTTCGCTCATCTCACCCTTTTAAATTTCGAATTATTTTAAATTTGTTCTGAGAGATCCTTTACATCTTATGAGTAACTACAATGCCAAATTTCATGTTTCTAGCTCCATCAGTATAAAAAAAATCAAAATTTTAGAACGTTTTTCGCTCCTGCATCCCCCTGGGAGTAGTGGCACCGACATAAAATATAGCCTATGTTGGAGCAGGGACTATCACAATCAATTTGCCACCATCACTTTTGAGAACAGTTTGTAGTTCCAGAGATTCCATAGAAATTGTAATTTGGAATGGCTTTAGAACGCTTTTCGCTTATGTCAACCTTTTAAATTTCGAATTTTTATTAGAATTTGTTCTTAGAGAGCATTTACTTCTTATAGGTAACTACCATGCCAAATTTCATGTTTCTAGCTCCTTCAGTATAAAAAAAATCAAAAATTTAGAACGTTTTTCGATCCTGCACCCCCCTGGGGGTAGTGGCACCGAAAATAAAATATAACCTATGTTGGATCAGGGACTGTCACTATCAATTTGCCACCATCAGTTTTGAGAACAGTTCCAGAGAATCCACAGAAATTGAAATTTAGAATGTTTTTAGAACGCTTTTCGCTCATCTCACCCTTTTAAATCTCGATTTTTTTTTTAATTTGTCCGTAGAGAGCATTTACATCTTACAAGTGACTTCCATGCCAAATTTCCCTGTTTCTAGCTCCTTCAGTATAAAAAAAAATCGAAATTTTAGAACGTTTTTCGCTCCTGCACCTCCCTGTGGTAGTGGCACCGACATAAAATATAGCCTCTATTTAAACAAGGACTGTTACCATCAATTTGCCACCATCACTTTTGAAAATGGTTCAAGAATTCCAGAGATTCCTTAGAAATTGTAATTTAGAATGTTTTTAGAACTCTTTTCGCTCATCTCACAGTTTTACATTTCGAATTATTTTAGAATTTGTTTTTAGAGAGCATTTACATCTTATAAGTAAGTACCATGCCAACTTTCATGTTTCTAACACGTTCAGTATAAAAAAATCGAAATTTTAGAACGTTTTTCGCTCCTGCACTCCCCTGGGGGTAGTGGCACCGACATAAAATATAGTCTATGTTTTAGAAGGGACTGTCACCATCAATTTGCCACCATCACTTTTGAGAGCAAGTCTGTAGTTCCAGAGATTCCATAGAAATTGAAATTTAGAATGTTTTTAGAACGTTTTTCGCTCATTTCACCCTTTTAAATTTCGAATTTTTTTAGAATTTGTTCTTAGAGAGCATTTACTTCTTATAGGTAACTACCTTGCCAAATTTCGTGTTTCTTGCTCCTTCAGTATAAAAAAATCGAAATTTTAGAACGTTTTTCGCTCCTGCACCCCGTGGGTGTAGTGGCACCGACATAAAATATAGCCTATGTTACAGCAGGGACTGTTACCATTAATTTGCCACCATCACTTTTGAAAATGGTTCGGTAGTTCCATAGATTCCATAGAAATTGCGATTTAGAATGTTTTTAGAGCGCTTTTCGCTCATCTCACCCTTTTAAATTTCGAATTATTTTAAATTTGTTCTGAGAGATCCTTTACATCTTATGAGTAACTACAATGCCAAATTTCATGTTTCTAGCTCCATCAGTATAAAAAAAATCAAAATTTTAGAACGTTTTTCGCTCCTGCACCCCCCTGGGAGTAGTGGCACCGACATAAAATATAGCCTATGTTGGAGCAGGGACTATCACAATCAATTTGCCACCATCACTTTTGAGAACAGTTTGTAGTTCCAGAGATTCCATAGAAATTGTAATTTGGAATGGCTTTAGAACGCTTTTCGCTTATGTCAACCTTTTAAATTTCGAATTTTTATTAGAATTTGTTCTTAGAGAGCATTTACTTCTTATAGGTAACTACCATGCCAAATTTCATGTTTCTAGCTCCTTCAGTATAAAAAAAATCAAAAATTTAAAACGTTTTTCGATCCTGCACCTTCCTGGGGGTAGTGGCACCAAAAATAAAATATAACCTGTGTTGGATCAGGGACTGTCACTATCAATTTGCCACCATCAGTTTTGAGAACAGTTCTAGAGAATCCACAGAAATTGAAATTTAGAATGTTTTTAGAACGCTTTTCGCTCATCTCACCCTTTTAAATCTCGATTTTTTTTTTATTTGTCCGTAGAGAGCATTTACATCTTACAAGTGACTTCCATGCCAAATTTCCCTGTTTCTAGCTCCTTCAGTATAAAAAAATCGAAATTTTAGAACGTTTTTCGCTCCTGCACCTCCCTGTGGTAGTGGCACCGACATAAAATATAGCCTCTATTTAAACAAGGACTGTTACCATCAATTTGCCACCATCACTTTTGAAAATGGTTCAAGAATTCCAGAGATTCCATAGAAATTGTAATTTAGAATGTTTTTAGAACTCTTTTCGCTCATCTCACAGTTTTACAATTCGAATTATTTTAGAATTTGTTTTTAGAGAGCATTTACATCTTATAAGTAAGTACCATGCCAACTTTCATTTTTCTAACACGTTCAGTATAAAAAAATCGAAATTTTAGAACGTTTTTCGCTCCTGCACTCCCCTGGGTGTAGTGGCACCGACATAAAATATAGTCTATGTTTTAGAAGGGACTGTCACCATCAATTTGCCACCATCACTTTTGAGAGCAGGTCTGTAGTTCCAGAGATTCCATAGAAATTGAAATTTAGAATGTTTTTAGAACGTTTTTCGCTCATTTCACCCTTTTAAATTTCGAATTTTTTTAGAATTTGTTCTTAGAGAGCATTTACTTCTTATAGGTAACTACCTTGCCAAATTTCGTGTTTCTTGCTCCTTCAGTATAAAAAAATCGAAATTTTAGAACGTTTTTCGCTCCTGCACTCCCCTGGGGTTAGTGGCACCGACATAAAATATAGCCTATTTTGGAGCAGGGACTGTCACCATCAATTTGCCACCATCACTTTTGAGAAGAGTTCCAGAGATTCCATAGAAATTGTAATTTAGAATGTTTTTAGAACGTTTTTCTCTCCTTTCACCCTTTTAAATTTCGAATTTTTTTAGAATATTTCTTAGAGAGCATTTATTTCTTATAAGTAACTACCATGCCAAATTTCATGTTTCTAGCTCCTTCAGTATAAAAAAAATCGAAATTTAGGACGTTTTTCGCTCCTGCACCCCGTGGGTGTAGTGGCACCGACATAAAATATAGCCTATGTTACAGCAGGGACCGTTACCATCAATTTGCCACCATCACTTTTGAAAATGGTTCTGTAGTTCCAGAGACTCCATAGAAATTGTGATTTAGAATGTTTTTAGATCGCTTTTCTCTCATCTCACCCTTTTAAATCTCGATTTTTTTTAGAATTTGTCCTTAGAGAGCGTTTACATCTTATAAGTAACTACCATGCCAAATTTCTCTGTTTCTAGCTCTTCAGTATAAAAAATAGAAATTTTAGAACTTTTTTCGCTCCTGCACTCCCCTGAGTGTAGTGACACCGACATAAAATATAGCCTATGTTACAGCAGGGACTGTTACCATTAATTTGCCACCATCACTTTTGAAAATGGTTCGGTAGTTCCAGAGATTCCATAGAAATTGTGATTTAGAATGTTTTTAGAGCGCTTTTCGCTCATCTCACCCTTTTAAATTTCAAATTATTTTAAATTTGTTCTGAGAGATCCTTTACATCTTATGAGTAACTACAATGCCAAATTTCATGTTTCTAGCTCCATCAGTATAAAAAAAATCAAAATTTTAGAACGTTTTTCGCTCCTGCACCCCCCTGGGAGTAGTGGCACCGACATAAAATATAGCCTATGTTGGAGCAGGGACTATCACAATCAATTTGCCACCATCACTTTTGAGAACAGTTTGTAGTTCCAGAGATTCCATAGAAATTGTAATTTGGAATGGCTTTAGAACGCTTTTCGCTTATGTCAACCTTTTAAATTTCGAATTTTTATTAGAATTTGTTCTTAGAGAGCATTTACTTCTTATAGGTAACTACCATGCCAAATTTCATGTTTCTAGCTCCTTCAGTATAAAAAAAATCAAAAATTTGAAACGTTTTTCGATCCTGCACCTTCCTGGGGGTAGTGGCACCAAAAATAAAATATAACCTGTGTTGGATCAGGGACTGTCACTATCAATTTGCCACCATCAGTTTTGAGAACAGTTCTAGAGAATCCACAGAAATTGAAATTTAGAATGTTTTTAGAACGCTTTTCGCTCATCTCACCCTTTTAAATCTCGATTTTTTTTTTTATTTGTCCGTAGAGAGCATTTACATCTTACAAGTGACTTCCATGCCAAATTTCCCTGTTTCTAGCTCCTTCAGTATAAAAAAATCGAAATTTTAGAACGTTTTTCGCTCCTGCACCTCCCTGTGGTAGTGGCACCGACATAAAATATAGCCTCTATTTAAACAAGGACTGTTACCATCAATTTGCCACCATCACTTTTGAAAATGGTTCAAGAATTCCAGAGATTCCATAGAAATTGTAATTTAGAATGTTTTTAGAACTCTTTTCGCTCATCTCACAGTTTTACATTTCGAATTATTTTAGAATTTGTTTTTAGAGAGCATTTACATCTTATAAGTAAGTACCATGCCAACTTTCATTTTTCTAACACGTTCAGTATAAAAAAATCGAAATTTTAGAACGTTTTTCGCTCCTGCACTCCCCTGGGTGTAGTGGCACCGACATAAAATATAGTCTATGTTTTAGAAGGGGCTGTCACCATCAATTTGCCACCATCACTTTTGAGAGCAGGTCTGTAGTTCCAGAGATTCCATAGAAATTGAAATTTAGAATGTTTTTAGAACGTTTTTCGCTCATTTCACCCTTTTAAATTTCGAATTTTTTTAGAATTTGTTCTTAGAGAGCATTTACTTCTTATAGGTAACTACCTTGCCAAATTTCGTGTTTCTTGCTCCTTCAGTATAAAAAAATCGAAATTTTAGAACGTTTTTCGCTCCTGCACTCCCCTGGGGTTAGTGGCACCGACATAAAATATAGCCTATTTTGGAGCAGGGACTGTCACCATCAATTTGCCACCATCACTTTTGAGAAGAGTTCCAGAGATTCCATAGAAATTGTAATTTAGAATGTTTTTAGAACGTTTTTCTCTCCTTTCACCCTTTTAAATTTCGAATTTTTTTAGAATATTTCTTAGAGAGCATTTATTTCTTATAAGTAACTACCATGCCAAATTTCATGTTTCTAGCTCCTTCAGTATAAAAAAAATCGAAATTTAGGACGTTTTTCGCTCCTGCACCCCGTGGGTGTAGTGGCACCGACATAAAATATAGCCTATGTTACAGCAGGGACCGTTACCATCAATTTGCCACCATCACTTTTGAAAATGGTTCTGTAGTTCCAGAGACTCCATAGAAATTGTGATTTAGAATGTTTTTAGATCGCTTTTCTCTCATCTCACCCTTTTAAATCTCGATTTTTTTTAGAATTTGTCCTTAGAGAGCGTTTACATCTTATAAGTAACTACCATGCCAAATTTCTCTGTTTCTAGCTCTTCAGTATAAAAAATCGAAATTTTAGAACTTTTTTCGCTCCTGCACTCCCCTGAGTGTAGTGACACCGACATAAAATATAGCCTATGTTACAGCAGGGACTGTTACCATTAATTTGCCACCATCACTTTTGAAAATGGTTCGGTAGTTCCAGAGATTCCATAGAAATTGTGATTTAGAATGTTTTTAGAGCGCTTTTCGCTCATCTCACCCTTTTAAATTTCAAATTATTTTAAATTTGTTCTGAGAGATCCTTTACATCTTATGAGTAACTACAATGCCAAATTTCATGTTTCTAGCTCCATCAGTATAAAAAAAATCAAAATTTTAGAACGTTTTTCGCTCCTGCACCCCCCTGGGAGTAGTGGCACCGACATAAAATATAGCCTATGTTGGAGCAGGGACTATCACAATCAATTTGCCACCATCACTTTTGAGAACAGTTTGTAGTTCCAGAGATTCCATAGAAATTGTAATCTGGAATGGCTTTAGAACGCTTTTCGCTTATGTCAACCTTTTAAATTTCGAATTTTTATTAGAATTTGTTCTTAGAGAGCATTTACTTCTTATAGGTAACTACCATGCCAAATTTCATGTTTCTAGCTCCTTCAGTATAAAAAAAATCAAAAATTTAGAACGTTTTTCGATCCTGCACCCCCCTGGGGGTAGTGGCACCGAAAATAAAATATAACCTATGTTGGATCAGGGACTGTCACTATCAATTTGCCACCATCAGTTTTGAGAACAGTTCCAGAGAATCCACAGAAATTGAAATTTAGAATGTTTTTAGAACGCTTTTCGCTCATCTCACCCTTTTAAATCTCGATTTTTTTTTTAATTTGTCCGTAGAGAGCATTTACATCTTACAAGTGACTTCCATGCCAAATTTCCCTGTTTCTAGCTCCTTCAGTATAAAAAAAAATCGAAATTTTAGAACGTTTTTCGCTCCTGCACCTCCCTGTGGTAGTGGCACCGACATAAAATATAGCCTCTATTTAAACAAGGACTGTTACCATCAATTTGCCACCATCACTTTTGAAAATGGTTCAAGAATTCCAGAGATTCCTTAGAAATTGTAATTTAGAATGTTTTTAGAACTCTTTTCGCTCATCTCACAGTTTTACATTTCGAATTATTTTAGAATTTGTTTTTAGAGAGCATTTACATCTTATAAGTAAGTACCATGCCAACTTTCATGTTTCGAACACGTTCAGTATAAAAAAATCGAAATTTTAGAACGTTTTTCGCTCCTGCACTCCCCTGGGGGTAGTGGCACCGACATAAAATATAGTCTATGTTTTAGAAGGGACTGTCACCATCAATTTGCCACCATCACTTTTGAGAGCAAGTCTGTAGTTCCAGAGATTCCATAGAAATTGAAATTTAGAATGTTTTTAGAACGTTTTTCGCTCATTTCACCCTTTTAAATTTCGAATTTTTTTAGAATTTGTTCTTAGAGAGCATTTACTTCTTATAGGTAACTACCTTGCCAAATTTCGTGTTTCTTGCTCCTTCAGTATAAAAAAATCGAAATTTTAGAACGTTTTTCGCTCCTGCACCCCGTGGGTGTAGTGGCACCGACATAAAATATAGCCTATGTTACAGCAGGGACTGTTACCATTAATTTGCCACCATCACTTTTGAAAATGGTTCGGTAGTTCCAGAGATTCCATAGAAATTGCGATTTAGAATGTTTTTAGAGCGCTTTTCGCTCATCTCACCCTTTTAAATTTCGAATTATTTTAAATTTGTTCTGAGAGATCCTTTACATCTTATGAGTAACTACAATGCCAAATTTCATGTTTCTAGCTCCATCAGTATAAAAAAAATCAAAATTTTAGAACGTTTTTCGCTCCTGCACCCCCCTGGGAGTAGTGGCACCGACATAAAATATAGCCTATGTTGGAGCAGGGACTATCACAATCAATTTGCCACCATCACTTTTGAGAACAGTTTGTAGTTCCAGAGATTCCATAGAAATTGTAATTTGGAATGGCTTTAGAACGCTTTTCGCTTATGTCAACCTTTTAAATTTCGAATTTTTATTAGAATTTGTTCTTAGAGAGCATTTACTTCTTATAGGTAACTACCATGCCAAATTTCATGTTTCTAGCTCCTTCAGTATAAAAAAAATCAAAAATTTAAAACGTTTTTCGATCCTGCACCTTCCTGGGGGTAGTGGCACCAAAAATAAAATATAACCTGTGTTGGATCAGGAACTGTCACTATCAATTTGCCACCATCAGTTTTGAGAACAGTTCCAGAGAATCCACAGAAATTGAAATTTAGAATGTTTTTAGAACGCTTTTCGCTCATCTCACCCTTTTA
This sequence comes from Maratus michaelseni, assembly GCA_963931845.1. Taxonomy (NCBI): domain Eukaryota; kingdom Metazoa; phylum Arthropoda; class Arachnida; order Araneae; family Salticidae; genus Maratus; species Maratus michaelseni. The sequence continues at coordinate 304,011,652 of OZ007595.1, forward strand.
AATCTCGATTTTTTTTTTATTTGTCCGTAGAGAGCATTTACATCTTACAAGTGACTTCCATGCCAAATTTCCCTGTTTCTAGCTCCTTCAGTATAAAAAAATCGAAATTTTAGAACGTTTTTCGCTCCTGCACCTCCCTGTGGTAGTGGCACCGACATAAAATATAGCCTCTATTTAAACAAGGACTGTTACCATCAATTTGCCACCATCACTTTTGAAAATGGTTCAAGAATTCCAGAGATTCCTTAGAAATTGTAATTTAGAATGTTTTTAGAACTCTTTTCGCTCATCTCACAGTTTTACATTTCGAATTATTTTAGAATTTGTTTTTAGAGAGCATTTACATCTTATAAGTAAGTACCATGCCAACTTTCATGTTTCTAACACGTTCAGTATAAAAAAATCGAAATTTTAGAACGTTTTTCGCTCCTGCACTCCCCTGGGGGTAGTGGCACCGACATAAAATATAGTCTATGTTTTAGAAGGGACTGTCACCATCAATTTGCCACCATCACTTTTGAGAGCAAGTCTGTAGTTCCAGAGATTCCATAGAAATTGAAATTTAGAATGTTTTTAGAACGTTTTTCGCTCATTTCACCCTTTTAAATTTCGAATTTTTTTAGAATTTGTTCTTAGAGAGCATTTACTTCTTATAGGTAACTACCTTGCCAAATTTCGTGTTTCTTGCTCCTTCAGTATAAAAAAATCGAAATTTTAGAACGTTTTTCGCTCCTGCACCCCGTGGGTGTAGTGGCACCGACATAAAATATAGCCTATGTTACAGCAGGGACTGTTACCATTAATTTGCCACCATCACTTTTGAAAATGGTTCGGTAGTTCCAGAGATTCCATAGAAATTGCGATTTAGAATGTTTTTAGAGCGCTTTTCGCTCATCTCACCCTTTTAAATTTCGAATTATTTTAAATTTGTTCTGAGAGATCCTTTACATCTTATGAGTAACTACAATGCCAAATTTCATGTTTCTAGCTCCATCAGTATAAAAAAAATCAAAATTTTAGAACGTTTTTCGCTCCTGCACCCCCCTGGGAGTAGTGGCACCGACATAAAATATAGCCTATGTTGGAGCAGGGACTATCACAATCAATTTGCCACCATCACTTTTGAGAACAGTTTGTAGTTCCAGAGATTCCATAGAAATTGTAATTTGGAATGGCTTTAGAACGCTTTTCGCTTATGTCAACCTTTTAAATTTCGAATTTTTATTAGAATTTGTTCTTAGAGAGCATTTACTTCTTATAGGTAACTACCATGCCAAATTTCATGTTTCTAGCTCCTTCAGTATAAAAAAAATCAAAAATTTAAAACGTTTTTCGATCCTGCACCTTCCTGGGGGTAGTGGCACCAAAAATAAAATATAACCTGTGTTGGATCAGGAACTGTCACTATCAATTTGCCACCATCAGTTTTGAGAACAGTTCCAGAGAATCCACAGAAATTGAAATTTAGAATGTTTTTAGAACGCTTTTCGCTCATCTCACCCTTTTAAATCTCGATTTTTTTTTTATTTGTCCGTAGAGAGCATTTACATCTTACAAGTGACTTCCATGCCAAATTTCCCTGTTTCTAGCTCCTTCAGTATAAAAAAATCGAAATTTTAGAACGTTTTTCGCTCCTGCACCTCCCTGTGGTAGTGGCACCGACATAAAATATAGCCTCTATTTAAACAAGGACTGTTACCATCAATTTGCCACCATCACTTTTGAAAATGGTTCAAGAATTCCAGAGATTCCTTAGAAATTGTAATTTAGAATGTTTTTAGAACTCTTTTCGCTCATCTCACAGTTTTACATTTCGAATTATTTTAGAATTTGTTTTTAGAGAGCATTTACATCTTATAAGTAAGTACCATGCCAACTTTCATGTTTCTAACACGTTCAGTATAAAAAAATCGAAATTTTAGAACGTTTTTCGCTCCTGCACTCCCCTGGGGGTAGTGGCACCGACATAAAATATAGTCTATGTTTTAGAAGGGACTGTCACCATCAATTTGCCACCATCACTTTTGAGAGCAAGTCTGTAGTTCCAGAGATTCCATAGAAATTGAAATTTAGAATGTTTTTAGAACGTTTTTCGCTCATTTCACCCTTTTAAATTTCGAATTTTTTTAGAATTTGTTCTTAGAGAGCATTTACTTCTTATAGGTAACTACCTTGCCAAATTTCGTGTTTCTTGCTCCTTCAGTATAAAAAAATCGAAATTTTAGAACGTTTTTCGCTCCTGCACCCCGTGGGTGTAGTGGCACCGACATAAAATATAGCCTATGTTACAGCAGGGACTGTTACCATTAATTTGCCACCATCACTTTTGAAAATGGTTCGGTAGTTCCAGAGATTCCATAGAAATTGCGATTTAGAATGTTTTTAGAGCGCTTTTCGCTCATCTCACCCTTTTAAATTTCGAATTATTTTAAATTTGTTCTGAGAGATCCTTTACATCTTATGAGTAACTACAATGCCAAATTTCATGTTTCTAGCTCCATCAGTATAAAAAAAATCAAAATTTTAGAACGTTTTTCGCTCCTGCACCCCCCTGGGAGTAGTGGCACCGACATAAAATATAGCCTATGTTGGAGCAGGGACTATCACAATCAATTTGCCACCATCACTTTTGAGAACAGTTTGTAGTTCCAGAGATTCCATAGAAATTGTAATTTGGAATGGCTTTAGAACGCTTTTCGCTTATGTCAACCTTTTAAATTTCGAATTTTTATTAGAATTTGTTCTTAGAGAGCATTTACTTCTTATAGGTAACTACCATGCCAAATTTCATGTTTCTAGCTCCTTCAGTATAAAAAAAATCAAAAATTTAAAACGTTTTTCGATCCTGCACCTTCCTGGGGGTAGTGGCACCAAAAATAAAATATAACCTGTGTTGGATCAGGAACTGTCACTATCAATTTGCCACCATCAGTTTTGAGAACAGTTCCAGAGAATCCACAGAAATTGAAATTTAGAATGTTTTTAGAACGCTTTTCGCTCATCTCACCCTTTTAAATCTCGATTTTTTTTTTATTTGTCCGTAGAGAGCATTTACATCTTACAAGTGACTTCCATGCCAAATTTCCCTGTTTCTAGCTCCTTCAGTATAAAAAAATCGAAATTTTAGAACGTTTTTCGCTCCTGCACCTCCCTGTGGTAGTGGCACCGACATAAAATATAGCCTCTATTTAAACAAGGACTGTTACCATCAATTTGCCACCATCACTTTTGAAAATGGTTCAAGAATTCCAGAGATTCCTTAGAAATTGTAATTTAGAATGTTTTTAGAACTCTTTTCGCTCATCTCACAGTTTTACATTTCGAATTATTTTAGAATTTGTTTTTAGAGAGCATTTACATCTTATAAGTAAGTACCATGCCAACTTTCATGTTTCTAACACGTTCAGTATAAAAAAATCGAAATTTTAGAACGTTTTTCGCTCCTGCACTCCCCTGGGGGTAGTGGCACCGACATAAAATATAGTCTATGTTTTAGAAGGGACTGTCACCATCAATTTGCCACCATCACTTTTGAGAGCAAGTCTGTAGTTCCAGAGATTCCATAGAAATTGAAATTTAGAATGTTTTTAGAACGTTTTTCGCTCATTTCACCCTTTTAAATTTCGAATTTTTTTAGAATTTGTTCTTAGAGAGCATTTACTTCTTATAGGTAACTACCTTGCCAAATTTCGTGTTTCTTGCTCCTTCAGTATAAAAAAATCGAAATTTTAGAACGTTTTTCGCTCCTGCACCCCGTGGGTGTAGTGGCACCGACATAAAATATAGCCTATGTTACAGCAGGGACTGTTACCATTAATTTGCCACCATCACTTTTGAAAATGGTTCGGTAGTTCCAGAGATTCCATAGAAATTGCGATTTAGAATGTTTTTAGAGCGCTTTTCGCTCATCTCACCCTTTTAAATTTCGAATTATTTTAAATTTGTTCTGAGAGATCCTTTACATCTTATGAGTAACTACAATGCCAAATTTCATGTTTCTAGCTCCATCAGTATAAAAAAAATCAAAATTTTAGAACGTTTTTCGCTCCTGCACCCCCCTGGGAGTAGTGGCACCGACATAAAATATAGCCTATGTTGGAGCAGGGACTATCACAATCAATTTGCCACCATCACTTTTGAGAACAGTTTGTAGTTCCAGAGATTCCATAGAAATTGTAATTTGGAATGGCTTTAGAACGCTTTTCGCTTATGTCAACCTTTTAAATTTCGAATTTTTATTAGAATTTGTTCTTAGAGAGCATTTACTTCTTATAGGTAACTACCATGCCAAATTTCATGTTTCTAGCTCCTTCAGTATAAAAAAAATCAAAAATTTAAAACGTTTTTCGATCCTGCACCTTCCTGGGGGTAGTGGCACCAAAAATAAAATATAACCTGTGTTGGATCAGGGACTGTCACTATCAATTTGCCACCATCAGGTTTGAGAACAGTTCCAGAGAATCCACAGAAATTGAAATTTAGAATGTTTTTAGAACGCTTTTCGCTCATCTCACCCTTTTAAATCTCGATTTTTTTTTTATTTGTCCGTAGAGAGCATTTACATCTTACAAGTGACTTCCATGCCAAATTTCCCTGTTTCTAGCTCCTTCAGTATAAAAAAATCGAAATTTTAGAACGTTTTTCGCTCCTGCACCTCCCTGTGGTAGTGGCACCGACATAAAATATAGCCTCTATTTAAACAAGGACTGTTACCATCAATTTGCCACCATCACTTTTGAAAATGGTTCAAGAATTCCAGAGATTCCTTAGAAATTGTAATTTAGAATGTTTTTAGAACTCTTTTCGCTCATCTCACAGTTTTACATTTCGAATTATTTTAGAATTTGTTTTTAGAGAGCATTTACATCTTATAAGTAAGTACCATGCCAACTTTCATGTTTCGAACACGTTCAGTATAAAAAAATCGAAATTTTAGAACGTTTTTCGCTCCTGCACTCCCCTGGGGGTAGTGGCACCGACATAAAATATAGTCTATGTTTTAGAAGGGACTGTCACCATCAATTTGCCACCATCACTTTTGAGAGCAAGTCTGTAGTTCCAGAGATTCCATAGAAATTGAAATTTAGAATGTTTTTAGAACGTTTTTCGCTCATTTCACCCTTTTAAATTTCGAATTTTTTTAGAATTTGTTCTTAGAGAGCATTTACTTCTTATAGGTAACTACCTTGCCAAATTTCGTGTTTCTTGCTCCTTCAGTATAAAAAAATCGAAATTTTAGAACGTTTTTCGCTCCTGCACCCCGTGGGTGTAGTGGCACCGACATAAAATATAGCCTATGTTACAGCAGGGACTGTTACCATTAATTTGCCACCATCACTTTTGAAAATGGTTCGGTAGTTCCAGAGATTCCATAGAAATTGCGATTTAGAATGTTTTTAGAGCGCTTTTCGCTCATCTCACCCTTTTAAATTTCGAATTATTTTAAATTTGTTCTGAGAGATCCTTTACATCTTATGAGTAACTACAATGCCAAATTTCATGTTTCTAGCTCCATCAGTATAAAAAAAATCAAAATTTTAGAACGTTTTTCGCTCCTGCACCCCCCTGGGAGTAGTGGCACCGACATAAAATATAGCCTATGTTGGAGCAGGGACTATCACAATCAATTTGCCACCATCACTTTTGAGAACAGTTTGTAGTTCCAGAGATTCCATAGAAATTGTAATTTGGAATGGCTTTAGAACGCTTTTCGCTTATGTCAACCTTTTAAATTTCGAATTTTTATTAGAATTTGTTCTTAGAGAGCATTTACTTCTTATAGGTAACTACCATGCCAAATTTCATGTTTCTAGCTCCTTCAGTATAAAAAAAATCAAAAATTTAAAACGTTTTTCGATCCTGCACCTTCCTGGGGGTAGTGGCACCAAAAATAAAATATAACCTGTGTTGGATCAGGAACTGTCACTATCAATTTGCCACCATCAGTTTTGAGAACAGTTCCAGAGAATCCACAGAAATTGAAATTTAGAATGTTTTTAGAACGCTTTTCGCTCATCTCACCCTTTTAAATCTCGATTTTTTTTTTATTTGTCCGTAGAGAGCATTTACATCTTACAAGTGACTTCCATGCCAAATTTCCCTGTTTCTAGCTCCTTCAGTATAAAAAAATCGAAATTTTAGAACGTTTTTCGCTCCTGCACCTCCCTGTGGTAGTGGCACCGACATAAAATATAGCCTCTATTTAAACAAGGACTGTTACCATCAATTTGCCACCATCACTTTTGAAAATGGTTCAAGAATTCCAGAGATTCCTTAGAAATTGTAATTTAGAATGTTTTTAGAACTCTTTTCGCTCATCTCACAGTTTTACATTTCGAATTATTTTAGAATTTGTTTTTAGAGAGCATTTACATCTTATAAGTAAGTACCATGCCAACTTTCATGTTTCTAACACGTTCAGTATAAAAAAATCGAAATTTTAGAACGTTTTTCGCTCCTGCACTCCCCTGGGGGTAGTGGCACCGACATAAAATATAGTCTATGTTTTAGAAGGGACTGTCACCATCAATTTGCCACCATCACTTTTGAGAGCAAGTCTGTAGTTCCAGAGATTCCATAGAAATTGAAATTTAGAATGTTTTTAGAACGTTTTTCGCTCATTTCACCCTTTTAAATTTCGAATTTTTTTAGAATTTGTTCTTAGAGAGCATTTACTTCTTATAGGTAACTACCTTGCCAAATTTCGTGTTTCTTGCTCCTTCAGTATAAAAAAATCGAAATTTTAGAACGTTTTTCGCTCCTGCACCCCGTGGGTGTAGTGGCACCGACATAAAATATAGCCTATGTTACAGCAGGGACTGTTACCATTAATTTGCCACCATCACTTTTGAAAATGGTTCGGTAGTTCCAGAGATTCCATAGAAATTGCGATTTAGAATGTTTTTAGAGCGCTTTTCGCTCATCTCACCCTTTTAAATTTCGAATTATTTTAAATTTGTTCTGAGAGATCCTTTACATCTTATGAGTAACTACAATGCCAAATTTCATGTTTCTAGCTCCATCAGTATAAAAAAAATCAAAATTTTAGAACGTTTTTCGCTCCTGCACCCCCCTGGGAGTAGTGGCACCGACATAAAATATAGCCTATGTTGGAGCAGGGACTATCACAATCAATTTGCCACCATCACTTTTGAGAACAGTTTGTAGTTCCAGAGATTCCATAGAAATTGTAATTTGGAATGGCTTTAGAACGCTTTTCGCTTATGTCAACCTTTTAAATTTCGAATTTTTATTAGAATTTGTTCTTAGAGAGCATTTACTTCTTATAGGTAACTACCATGCCAAATTTCATGTTTCTAGCTCCTTCAGTATAAAAAAAATCAAAAATTTAAAACGTTTTTCGATCCTGCACCTTCCTGGGGGTAGTGGCACCAAAAATAAAATATAACCTGTGTTGGATCAGGGACTGTCACTATCAATTTGCCACCATCAGGTTTGAGAACAGTTCCAGAGAATCCACAGAAATTGAAATTTAGAATGTTTTTAGAACGCTTTTCGCTCATCTCACCCTTTTAAATCTCGATTTTTTTTTTATTTGTCCGTAGAGAGCATTTACATCTTACAAGTGACTTCCATGCCAAATTTCCCTGTTTCTAGCTCCTTCAGTATAAAAAAATCGAAATTTTAGAACGTTTTTCGCTCCTGCACCTCCCTGTGGTAGTGGCACCGACATAAAATATAGCCTCTATTTAAACAAGGACTGTTACCATCAATTTGCCACCATCACTTTTGAAAATGGTTCAAGAATTCCAGAGATTCCTTAGAAATTGTAATTTAGAATGTTTTTAGAACTCTTTTCGCTCATCTCACAGTTTTACATTTCGAATTATTTTAGAATTTGTTTTTAGAGAGCATTTACATCTTATAAGTAAGTACCATGCCAACTTTCATGTTTCGAACACGTTCAGTATAAAAAAATCGAAATTTTAGAACGTTTTTCGCTCCTGCACTCCCCTGGGGGTAGTGGCACCGACATAAAATATAGTCTATGTTTTAGAAGGGACTGTCACCATCAATTTGCCACCATCACTTTTGAGAGCAAGTCTGTAGTTCCAGAGATTCCATAGAAATTGAAATTTAGAATGTTTTTAGAACGTTTTTCGCTCATTTCACCCTTTTAAATTTCGAATTTTTTTAGAATTTGTTCTTAGAGAGCATTTACTTCTTATAGGTAACTACCTTGCCAAATTTCGTGTTTCTTGCTCCTTCAGTATAAAAAAATCGAAATTTTAGAACGTTTTTCGCTCCTGCACCCCGTGGGTGTAGTGGCACCGACATAAAATATAGCCTATGTTACAGCAGGGACTGTTACCATTAATTTGCCACCATCACTTTTGAAAATGGTTCGGTAGTTCCAGAGATTCCATAGAAATTGCGATTTAGAATGTTTTTAGAGCGCTTTTCGCTCATCTCACCCTTTTAAATTTCGAATTATTTTAAATTTGTTCTGAGAGATCCTTTACATCTTATGAGTAACTACAATGCCAAATTTCATGTTTCTAGCTCCATCAGTATAAAAAAAATCAAAATTTTAGAACGTTTTTCGCTCCTGCACCCCCCTGGGAGTAGTGGCACCGACATAAAATATAGCCTATGTTGGAGCAGGGACTATCACAATCAATTTGCCACCATCACTTTTGAGAACAGTTTGTAGTTCCAGAGATTCCATAGAAATTGTAATTTGGAATGGCTTTAGAACGCTTTTCGCTTATGTCAACCTTTTAAATTTCGAATTTTTATTAGAATTTGTTCTTAGAGAGCATTTACTTCTTATAGGTAACTACCATGCCAAATTTCATGTTTCTAGCTCCTTCAGTATAAAAAAAATCAAAAATTTAAAACGTTTTTCGATCCTGCACCTTCCTGGGGGTAGTGGCACCAAAAATAAAATATAACCTGTGTTGGATCAGGGACTGTCACTATCAATTTGCCACCATCAGTTTTGAGAACAGTTCCAGAGAATCCACAGAAATTGAAATTTAGAATGTTTTTAGAACGCTTTTCGCTCATCTCACCCTTTTAAATCTCGATTTTTTTTTTATTTGTCCGTAGAGAGCATTTACATCTTACAAGTGACTTCCATGCCAAATTTCCCTGTTTCTAGCTCCTTCAGTATAAAAAAATCGAAATTTTAGAACGTTTTTCGCTCCTGCACCTCCCTGTGGTAGTGGCACCGACATAAAATATAGCCTCTATTTAAACAAGGACTGTTACCATCAATTTGCCACCATCACTTTTGAAAATGGTTCAAGAATTCCAGAGATTCCTTAGAAATTGTAATTTAGAATGTTTTTAGAACTCTTTTCGCTCATCTCACAGTTTTACATTTCGAATTATTTTAGAATTTGTTTTTAGAGAGCATTTACATCTTATAAGTAAGTACCATGCCAACTTTCATGTTTCTAACACGTTCAGTATAAAAAAATCGAAATTTTAGAACGTTTTTCGCTCCTGCACTCCCCTGGGGGTAGTGGCACCGACATAAAATATAGTCTATGTTTTAGAAGGGACTGTCACCATCAATTTGCCACCATCACTTTTGAGAGCAAGTCTGTAGTTCCAGAGATTCCATAGAAATTGAAATTTAGAATGTTTTTAGAACGTTTTTCGCTCATTTCACCCTTTTAAATTTCGAATTTTTTTAGAATTTGTTCTTAGAGAGCATTTACTTCTTATAGGTAACTACCTTGCCAAATTTCGTGTTTCTTGCTCCTTCAGTATAAAAAAATCGAAATTTTAGAACGTTTTTCGCTCCTGCACCCCGTGGGTGTAGTGGCACCGACATAAAATATAGCCTATGTTACAGCAGGGACTGTTACCATTAATTTGCCACCATCACTTTTGAAAATGGTTCGGTAGTTCCAGAGATTCCATAGAAATTGCGATTTAGAATGTTTTTAGAGCGCTTTTCGCTCATCTCACCCTTTTAAATTTCGAATTATTTTAAATTTGTTCTGAGAGATCCTTTACATCTTATGAGTAACTACAATGCCAAATTTCATGTTTCTAGCTCCATCAGTATAAAAAAAATCAAAATTTTAGAACGTTTTTCGCTCCTGCACCCCCCTGGGAGTAGTGGCACCGACATAAAATATAGCCTATGTTGGAGCAGGGACTATCACAATCAATTTGCCACCATCACTTTTGAGAACAGTTTGTAGTTCCAGAGATTCCATAGAAATTGTAATTTGGAATGGCTTTAGAACGCTTTTCGCTTATGTCAACCTTTTAAATTTCGAATTTTTATTAGAATTTGTTCTTAGAGAGCATTTACTTCTTATAGGTAACTACCATGCCAAATTTCATGTTTCTAGCTCCTTCAGTATAAAAAAAATCAAAAATTTAAAACGTTTTTCGATCCTGCACCTTCCTGGGGGTAGTGGCACCAAAAATAAAATATAACCTGTGTTGGATCAGGGACTGTCACTATCAATTTGCCACCATCAGGTTTGAGAACAGTTCCAGAGAATCCACAGAAATTGAAATTTAGAATGTTTTTAGAACGCTTTTCGCTCATCTCACCCTTTTAAATCTCGATTTTTTTTTTATTTGTCCGTAGAGAGCATTTACATCTTACAAGTGACTTCCATGCCAAATTTCCCTGTTTCTAGCTCCTTCAGTATAAAAAAATCGAAATTTTAGAACGTTTTTCGCTCCTGCACCTCCCTGTGGTAGTGGCACCGACATAAAATATAGCCTCTATTTAAACAAGGACTGTTACCATCAATTTGCCACCATCACTTTTGAAAATGGTTCAAGAATTCCAGAGATTCCTTAGAAATTGTAATTTAGAATGTTTTTAGAACTCTTTTCGCTCATCTCACAGTTTTACATTTCGAATTATTTTAGAATTTGTTTTTAGAGAGCATTTACATCTTATAAGTAAGTACCATGCCAACTTTCATGTTTCGAACACGTTCAGTATAAAAAAATCGAAATTTTAGAACGTTTTTCGCTCCTGCACTCCCCTGGGGGTAGTGGCACCGACATAAAATATAGTCTATGTTTTAGAAGGGACTGTCACCATCAATTTGCCACCATCACTTTTGAGAGCAAGTCTGTAGTTCCAGAGATTCCATAGAAATTGAAATTTAGAATGTTTTTAGAACGTTTTTCGCTCATTTCACCCTTTTAAATTTCGAATTTTTTTAGAATTTGTTCTTAGAGAGCATTTACTTCTTATAGGTAACTACCTTGCCAAATTTCGTGTTTCTTGCTCCTTCAGTATAAAAAAATCGAAATTTTAGAACGTTTTTCGCTCCTGCACCCCGTGGGTGTAGTGGCACCGACATAAAATATAGCCTATGTTACAGCAGGGACTGTTACCATTAATTTGCCACCATCACTTTTGAAAATGGTTCGGTAGTTCCAGAGATTCCATAGAAATTGCGATTTAGAATGTTTTTAGAGCGCTTTTCGCTCATCTCACCCTTTTAAATTTCGAATTATTTTAAATTTGTTCTGAGAGATCTTTTACATCTTATGAGTAACTACAATGCCAAATTTCATGTTTCTAGCTCCATCAGTATAAAAAAAATCAAAATTTTAGAACGTTTTTCGCTCCTGCACCCCCCTGGGAGTAGTGGCACCGACATAAAATATAGCCTATGTTGGAGCAGGGACTATCACAATCAATTTGCCACCATCACTTTTGAGAACAGTTTGTAGTTCCAGAGATTCCATAGAAATTGTAATTTGGAATGGCTTTAGAACGCTTTTCGCTTATGTCAACCTTTTAAATTTCGAATTTTTATTAGAATTTGTTCTTAGAGAGCATTTACTTCTTATAGGTAACTACCATGCCAAATTTCATGTTTCTAGCTCCTTCAGTATAAAAAAAATCAAAAATTTAAAACGTTTTTCGATCCTGCACCTTCCTGGGGGTAGTGGCACCAAAAATAAAATATAACCTGTGTTGGATCAGGGACTGTCACTATCAATTTGCCACCATCAGTTTTGAGAACAGTTCCAGAGAATCCACAGAAATTGAAATTTAGAATGTTTTTAGAACGCTTTTCGCTCATCTCACCCTTTTAAATCTCGATTTTTTTTTTATTTGTCCGTAGAGAGCATTTACATCTTACAAGTGACTTCCATGCCAAATTTCCCTGTTTCTAGCTCCTTCAGTATAAAAAAATCGAAATTTTAGAACGTTTTTCGCTCCTGCACCTCCCTGTGGTAGTGGCACCGACATAAAATATAGCCTCTATTTAAACAAGGACTGTTACCATCAATTTGCCACCATCACTTTTGAAAATGGTTCAAGAATTCCAGAGATTCCTTAGAAATTGTAATTTAGAATGTTTTTAGAACTCTTTTCGCTCATCTCACAGTTTTACATTTCGAATTATTTTAGAATTTGTTTTTAGAGAGCATTTACATCTTATAAGTAAGTACCATGCCAACTTTCATGTTTCTAACACGTTCAGTATAAAAAAATCGAAATTTTAGAACGTTTTTCGCTCCTGCACTCCCCTGGGGGTAGTGGCACCGACATAAAATATAGTCTATGTTTTAGAAGGGACTGTCACCATCAATTTGCCACCATCACTTTTGAGAGCAAGTCTGTAGTTCCAGAGATTCCATAGAAATTGAAATTTAGAATGTTTTTAGAACGTTTTTCGCTCATTTCACCCTTTTAAATTTCGAATTTTTTTAGAATTTGTTCTTAGAGAGCATTTACTTCTTATAGGTAACTACCTTGCCAAATTTCGTGTTTCTTGCTCCTTCAGTATAAAAAAATTGAAATTTTAGAACGTTTTTCGCTCCTGCACCCCGTGGGTGTAGTGGCACCGACATAAAATATAGCCTATGTTACAGCAGGGACTGTTACCATTAATTTGCCACCATCACTTTTGAAAATGGTTCGGTAGTTCCAGAGATTCCATAGAAATTGCGATTTAGAATGTTTTTAGAGCGCTTTTCGCTCATCTCACCCTTTTAAATTTCGAATTATTTTAAATTTGTTCTGAGAGATCCTTTACATCTTATGAGTAACTACAATGCCAAATTTCATGTTTCTAGCTCCATCAGTATAAAAAAAATCAAAATTTTAGAACGTTTTTCGCTCCTGCACCCCCCTGGGAGTAGTGGCACCGACATAAAATATAGCCTATGTTGGAGCAGGGACTATCACAATCAATTTGCCACCATCACTTTTGAGAACAGTTTGTAGTTCCAGAGATTCCATAGAAATTGTAATTTGGAATGGCTTTAGAACGCTTTTCGCTTATGTCAACCTTTTAAATTTCGAATTTTTATTAGAATTTGTTCTTAGAGAGCATTTACTTCTTATAGGTAACTACCATGCCAAATTTCATGTTTCTAGCTCCTTCAGTATAAAAAAAATCAAAAATTTAAAACGTTTTTCGATCCTGCACCTTCCTGGGGGTAGTGGCACCAAAAATAAAATATAACCTGTGTTGGATCAGGGACTGTCACTATCAATTTGCCACCATCAGGTTTGAGAACAGTTCCAGAGAATCCACAGAAATTGAAATTTAGAATGTTTTTAGAACGCTTTTCGCTCATCTCACCCTTTTAAATCTCGATTTTTTTTTTATTTGTCCGTAGAGAGCATTTACATCTTACAAGTGACTTCCATGCCAAATTTCCCTGTTTCTAGCTCCTTCAGTATAAAAAAATCGAAATTTTAGAACGTTTTTCGCTCCTGCACCTCCCTGTGGTAGTGGCACCGACATAAAATATAGCCTCTATTTAAACAAGGACTGTTACCATCAATTTGCCACCATCACTTTTGAAAATGGTTCAAGAATTCCAGAGATTCCTTAGAAATTGTAATTTAGAATGTTTTTAGAACTCTTTTCGCTCATCTCACAGTTTTACATTTCGAATTATTTTAGAATTTGTTTTTAGAGAGCATTTACATCTTATAAGTAAGTACCATGCCAACTTTCATTTTTCTAACACGTTCAGTATAAAAAAATCGAAATTTTAGAACGTTTTTCGCTCCTGCACTCCCCTGGGTGTAGTGGCACCGACATAAAATATAGTCTATGTTTTAGAAGGGACTGTCACCATCAATTTGCCACCATCACTTTTGAGAGCAGGTCTGTAGTTCCAGAGATTCCATAGAAATTGAAATTTAGAATGTTTTTAGAGCGTTTTTCGCTCATTTCACCCTTTTAAATTTCGAATTTTTTTAGAATTTGTTCTTAGAGAGCATTTACTTCTTATAGGTAACTACCTTGCCAAATTTCGTGTTTCTTGCTCCTTCAGTATAAAAAAATCGAAATTTTAGAACGTTTTTCGCTCCTGCACCCCGTGGGTGTAGTGGCACCGACATAAAATATAGCCTATGTTACAGCAGGGACTGTTACCATTAATTTGCCACCATCACTTTTGAAAATGGTTCGGTAGTTCCAGAGATTCCATAGAAATTGCGATTTAGAATGTTTTTAGAGCGCTTTTCGCTCATCTCACCCTTTTAAATTTCGAATTATTTTAAATTTGTTCTGAGAGATCCTTTACATCTTATGAGTAACTACAATGCCAAATTTCATGTTTCTAGCTCCATCAGTATAAAAAAAATCAAAATTTTAGAACGTTTTTCGCTCCTGCACCCCCCTGGGAGTAGTGGCACCGACATAAAATATAGCCTATGTTGGAGCAGGGACTATCACAATCAATTTGCCACCATCACTTTTGAGAACAGTTTGTAGTTCCAGAGATTCCATAGAAATTGTAATCTGGAATGGCTTTAGAACGCTTTTCGCTTATGTCAACCTTTTAAATTTCGAATTTTTATTAGAATTTGTTCTTAGAGAGCATTTACTTCTTATAGGTAACTACCATGCCAAATTTCATGTTTCTAGCTCCTTCAGTATAAAAAAAATCAAAAATTTAGAACGTTTTTCGATCCTGCACCCCCCTGGGGTAGTGGCACCAAAAATAAAATATAACCTATGTTGGATCAGGGACTGTCACTATCAATTTGCCACCATCAGTTTTGAGAACAGTTCCAGAGAATCCACAGAAATTGAAATTTAGAATGTTTTTAGAACGCTTTTCGCTCATCTCACCCTTTTAAATCTCGATTTTTTTTTAATTTGTCCGTAGAGAGCATTTACATCTTACAAGTGACTTCCATGCCAAATTTCCCTGTTTCTAGCTCCTTCAGTATAAAAAAAAATCGAAATTTTAGAACGTTTTTCGCTCCTGCACCTCCCTGTGTTAGTGGCACCGACATAAAATAAAGCCTCTATTTAAACAAGGACTGTTACCATTAATTTGCCACTATCACTTTTGAAAATGGTTCAAGAATTCCAGAGATTCCATAGAAATTGTAATTTAGAATGTTTTTAGAACGCTTTTCGCTTATTTCAACCTTTTAAATTTCGAATTTTTATTAGAATTTGTTCTTAGAGAGCATATACATCTTATAAGTAACTACCATGCCAAATTTCATGTTTCTAACTCCTTCAGTATAAAAAAAAATCGAAATTTTAGAACGTTTTTCGCTCCTGCACGCCCCTGGGCGTAGTGGCACCGACATAAAATATAGCCTATGTTGGAGCAAGGACTGTCACTATCAATTTGCTGCCACCACTTTTGAAAACGGTTCTGTAGTTCCAGAGATTGCATAGAAATTGTGACCTAGAATGTTTTTAGAACGCTTTTCGCTCATCTCACCCTTTTAAATTTCGATTTTTTTAGAATTTGTTTTTAGAGAGCATTTACATCTTATAAGTAACTTCCATGCCAAATTTCATGTTTATAGCTCCTTTAGTATACACAAACAAGAACGAAAAATCATGCGTCTAGCATAGGTTATGTAACACTTTCCAACGCTTCCAAAATAATTTTACAAATCATTACCGTTTAATAAGCTGAAAAATAACATCTAAGTAAACAATTTGGAAAAAAACGCATAACATATTTAAAAACGTAATTTCAGGAATTTCCAAAATATATTCCCAACATATACAATATTCGGAAAAATATCCGAATACTTTTATTCAGCCCTGTATATGATCTATAAATTTGTATATATACTACATAGGATGCTAAATTTTAGTTTAGTTAGGAAACGCGTAGCACAGTTTAAAATTCTCCTTCTGGAGTTTCTGTCAATAAACGAAAATGCGTTCACGAACTTTTATGCTGCCCTGTATAGGATCTACAGAATTTATACACACCAAGTAATAGACAAAATGTGAGTTAAATTTAAAATCGCGTTCAGCAACTTAAAACGCACTTCCAGGAATTATTGTTAACAGAGAGTAGAGAATTCTTTTATGTGACCCTGTAAATGAACGATGACTGCTATAGGCACAATATTCTGCAGCAAGCCTTTTGTAATGCACCTTAGTGATATATATAAATTTCAATGCGTTTAAAATAGTGAAACATTATTTAATTAAACCGCAAACGATTTTTCTCCAAAGACGTAATGTAACGGAATTCTTTTGACTGTCCCTGTAAAGTAACTATAAGTGATATGCACACCCTATTCCATATTAAGCTTCTTGTAATGTACCTTAGTGATATATATCAATTACAATGTATTTTAAATTGTTTAACATCATTAAAATAAACCGCAAATGATTTTTCCCCATAGACGGTCATGTAACGGAATTCTTTTGAGTGTCCCTGTAAAAAAACTATAAGTGCTACATACTTCAGTTGAAATAGGACACATGCCATAGATAACAACAATAACATATAAAAATTGCTGGGCAATCCGAGCATATTTACGGGAGTTAGAGCACGGACAGAGGGCAGACGGCAGACAAACCGAAGTCATAAACACTTTTCAACTAGGTTGGAAAGTTAAAAATCGAAATTTTAGAACGTTTTTCGCTCCTACACCCTCCTGGGGTTAGTGCCACCGACATAAAACATAGCCTATGTTTGAGCAGGGATTGTGACCATCAATTTACCACCATCACTTTTGAAATCGCTTCAGTAGTTCCAGTGATTACCCCCTACAAACAAACAAACAAAGAAAAAAAACAATCTTTACTTCTTTATAATATTATTATAGATTACACTAATTTGTTTGATTCTATATTTGAATGTAAAAAAACTAAGTTATCATTAATGTTGCTATTCTGTATTACATAGCTTGTGGAGATATAGTTGGAAATATACGGTAAAATTTTCGCATAAATATGTATGCAAAATTCTTTAAAAGAATCTTAATTGTATTTTAAGAAAAATCGAATTTTTTTGTAAAAATTGACTCGGGCCGGGCCTGATTTCATTGATTTTTGTATGGGCCGAGCCTGGAAATTCCGGATCGTTCAGATCTGTAGTCTAAGGTACAGAATATAATTAAAAGTTTTCTTTAATAAAATTGCAATTTTATGGTTAATTAATTAAAATGGGTGATGAATTCATAATGCAGAATTAAAATACAGTTAGTTCAAAAACATTAAATTATTATCGAAAATTAGAATTACGTTTATCCTAGTTTCAAAATCTACATTAGTGCCTTATTCTTCAAATATTTGCTCAGTTCTTTAAGTAGAATATTTAATAGAATATAAAAAATGTTTTCAGAAATTTTTTTCTTTCTCTTTTCCAAACAACAAACCTGGCGTAATTGAAATAAATTGCTGTAAATACAACAAGCTAATAAAACGATTACGTGTGCATGTTTGAATAATAAATTTAGTTTTTAAAGCTCTGGATTCTTAAACAAAGAGATCTGTGATTACAACAGGATAAATCCGACACATCATGGTATGTTAAAAACAGGGTTTTGTTTTTGTAGAAAATATCATTCCGAAGACAAATTACCTTCATAAATATTTTTTATTACCTGTGGTAATTACAGAAGCATAATCAAAAGTTAATATCTGTGAAACGTGAGTAAACGAACAGCTTCGTTTATCATAATGAAATGAAAACATTGTAATTTATGCTTTCTTTGAAAGTCCTTTTTTGGCACGTATTTTAATATTTGCAACTGAAGGAGTTATATAAAATGAAAATGTATTTTTAATTTTAGGGATATAGATAAATATTTAAAATAACTGTACAAAAATGTTTTATAGTTGTTACTTAAATATTCTTTGAATATATTCATTCACAACATCCTGCGGTTTGTTTGCTTTCTGTTGCAATTGTTAAAAACAAATTACATTTAGTGTAGATTAGTATTTTATTTATTTTACTGAAAAATATTTTACGTTTAACCCATTTGTTCGGATAATTATTTTATGTTTTTGCTTGATTGGTACCACTTTTTCAAATAGTAATATTGAAAATACCGTAATTTCCGGCGTATAATCCGCAGCTCAAAGAGTCGTTTTTCGACCCAGAAATTTTATTCAATAATTGTAGTTAAATATTTACAGCGATCTTTTAAGTTACATTTTATAAAATAATATTTCTGGGTCGAAAAACGACTCTTTGAGCTGCGGATTATACGCCGGAAATTACGGTATTAAAATATTAAAATGTTGTATTGGCTTTGGAAAGACACCAGTGTATACTTTTTTCAGAGGGTCATATCAGCAGGGTTCGTACGTTTTTACCACAATATTTTAATAGAATTTTTCACCTTATTTAAATGCAGAAAAGTATCACAAATCATGCAATTCAAAGAAGCGTCTACAATTTCTGCTAATTAAATATTAAATAGAAACTTCTATTAAAAGATTGTGGTAAAAACATACGAACCCTGATCAGGAAATGAAAAATCTATTACAAAATTACATCTTTACATACATGGAACCAAGTTAAGTTAAAAAAGAAGAGTGTAAATTTATTTTATGTATACAGGTGTGGCCAAAAAGTAATGCCATTGATTGAATTGTAAAGCGATTGCACATTGCAGTGCGTTCGGACAGGTAGGGCTAGACGGGGGCGGCTTGCATGAAAACGCTCCCAAACTTAGTCTGCTCCGATCAGTGGTTGATCGAACAATGGTACGCGATCATGTTTTGCGCCAAACTCGGCAACAAAGCACCAGAGTGCTGACTGGCACACCCCCGCGTACCCCGAATAAAAGAAAGCAAGTGCAAGATGAAAACAATGATGGGTGTCTTTTTCGATGCAAAAGGTGTGGTCCACAAGGGGTTTGTACCTCCAGCACAGACCGTCAACGCTGCCTACTACGTGGATTTTCTCAAAAAATTGAGAAAAAAGGCCCTTTATGTGCGAAAGGAGATCGTTGCTACCTGGGTGCTCCATCATGACAATTCTCCCAGCCACACCGCTTTGCGCGTCCGTGAGTTTCTGTCGAAGCACAACTTAGCAACGCTGCCACAACCCCCTTACAGAATAGACTTGGCTCCGGCAGACTTCTGTTTGTTCCCGAGGAATAAGACCGCCCTCAAAGGACACCGTTTGGACTAAATTGAGGCGATCTAAGCCGTCGTGAAGACCGAGGTTCCCGTCGAGGCCTTCCAGGCCGCTTACCTTGCCTGGGAAAATTGCTGGACAAAATGTGTAGATGATCGAGGGGAGTACTGTGAAGATGTCGAAACGTTTGTAACTATATTTTGAATAAACATTATTTACGACAACACTTGTATAACATTTTGAACACACATATTTTGATTTTACTTCGGTTCCCAAAACATTAAGAAAAATGAACGAAACTAAATTTTTTTCTTATTATTAGTAATAGACTTTATCGGGATAATGGATTTATTTCATCTAATGCCACACGGACTCAGCTTAGTTTGGTTATCCTAACATATTTCCTGAAAATGTCTGATTTTCCAGTGCTTGGAAAAACAGTATCTTGAAATTTGGCACCTTATTCATGAAAGACCGCGAATTAACATTACAAGATAATACCAAATACCAAATTCATAAGTCTTTTCCGGTTACTTTCGTTTAAGGCAGATTGAGAATTTCCGACAAAAGAATCGAACAGCAACTGAAGATACTAAAATATCTACAGACGCAAAAATATAGTCTTCACCTATATTAGAATTCGGTAGTTACAAAAAATATAACAATAAAAAAAAATGTGTAGATTTTATTTGAATAAAATTCGAGCGTACATTCACTAACAAGGAAAGGACAGGTTCCGAGGTCGGGGACACAGAATGCGGTGAACGTTTGTGTATTGATAGAATATTGTTCGCATAAAGCCATAAAGTGCAATAGAGTCTTGAGAAAATAAATCTCAAAGTTTACGTTACAAATATTGAGAATTTTCTATGAAAATTAAAACGCATAGAGCATTTTAAAGATTATAGACAGTGAAAAATTTGTTTTGAGAAAAATGCATTTAAATACAGATGATTATAAAAAACCTATCCCGATATATGAGCCCCTAACTATCATACCGTTCACAGAAACTGAATGAAATTTTCGTTTAAAGTATTTTGAGGTATGCGCTCAAGAATCATATGAAAAACAATATTTCAATTCTAACAGTTACGGTTAGTGACAAAATTTTGAAAAGTTCAAATGGCCACACGTATTTTTTCTATTCGAATGTGATCTTCATAGTGAAAAACCATAAAAAGCGTTGGAACGGTACCTGTCGCATGAAAATCGCCGGCGCTAGACAGACTAAGAAAAAAATTAAAACAACCAATAAGGACAGAGAAGCACCAGAAAACAAAACATTATATTGTGTTTCACAAATTTTCCACTTCACACACGGTGACACTTTGCATGCGGCAGATTGTGGATAGCACTGAACAATAAAATGTTTTGCTTTCTGGTGCTTCTCTGCTCTTTATTGGTTGTTTTAACTTTTCATCTTTGTCTGTGTAGCGCCGGCGATTTTCGTGCTACAGGTACCGTTCCAACGCTTTTTATGTTTTTTCACTATGAAGATCACATTCCAATTAAAAAAAAAAAAGGTGTTGTCATTTGAAAATTTCGAAATTTTATCACTGTAAACGTAATTGTTAGAATTTAACTGTTGTTTTTCATAATATTCTTGAGAGCATACCTCAAAATATTCTATACTTTTAGTGAGTATAACTCCAGTTTTTATTCACATATATAATTAATATTTGAATTGCAAAATAATCTATATAAAATGTATAATTTTACCTCCTACCGCAGATGCTGCAAATTTTTACCGTTCTGGTCAATACACTGCTTATACCGGTGGAAAATTTATTCACAAATTACAACAAACATTTCATTGGGTGTTGTAGCGTATTCTTGCTCAACTGCGGTTCCGGAACGTTGTGTATGAATATCCATTCGTTTTAATCTTATTTTTTATCCGATGAATTGTAAGTTGCATTGGAGGATTTGCCTGAAACTCCCTGTGATATTGTTTTTGCACTTCTGCTACAATTTCATACTTACAACAGTTAGTATGAAATAAATTTTCTTTTTTTCAAAAGTTAATCTTGGTCCACGCATTATTTCCAATTAATTACACTTTGAAAAAAAAGAAAAATTAAAAAGTTATGACCTATTAAACAGTGTATGTATACATTTTTCTGACACATCCTGTATATATTAAAAACTAAAAATATTGCTGATCCACAGAAGTTTTTTACCATTGGATTGATTGAACCTTAAATGCCTAGAGCAAGACCTCCTTATCATAGTATCAGACCTCTCAATCAGCAAGTTGCCTTTGACCGCTATACTTGTCCTGCTACTAGCGCCATCAATCGTCAGTAATAGTATTTACGACACGAAATCACACGAAATTTTTTCACAGCTCCATTTGTTCTATGCATTTGCTTATGAACTAGTAGTTTTCCTACCACAAAAATTTTATAGTAAATTTTATCTTATTAAATTGACAAGATCGTGTGATTACATGACGAAAAAAATTCTATTAAATTTTAGTGGTAAGAAAAAAGCGTAAGCGTTGGTAGCTATGCGGTAGCAGACCAGCTAGATTTTTCTATAGATTTTTCTATTATATTTTTGGATACCAGTTTTTTAGTAGAGACAATTTTGTTTTGTTTGATCGGAGAATTCTGGGATTTAAAAGAACAACATTTTCTCTAAAAATATACTGGTGTTCAAAAAGCCCGAAACATGGCAACTGTGCGGTAGTATCCACCAGGCGGCGATACTTTCCGGAGAAAGTCAATTAATAAGTTGGCAATTACCGCGGACATTTTCTCGCATAGACTTTCTCCGGATTGTCAAGTCTGATCTATGATAAGGGAGTCTTGGCCTAGAGTATCAAATTTGCAACACTTTTTATTTCACTTTTAATAAATAAAAATCAAGTTCTTCGCAACCACTATATAGTCAAACAGACATTAGGCAGTAAAAAAGGGCAAATAAAGGAAAGTTTTGGTGTAGTTTTGATATTTGGTTCCTTTATGTCTTTTGGGCACCAAACGAATTTGAGGTTTTCCAAGGAACACGAATTTGAGGTTTTCCAATGAAAATTTTCCCGGAAAATATTTTTTTTTTTTTTTTTTTTTACAAAACAAAACTGTAAAAAAAAAAAAACGGATTTTCTCAGTTTTTTTTCAAAATTGCTCTAAATCTATGAAATAACGTGAACGTCGTCAGTGTATGAATTAAAGAGAATAAAATTCCCTACATTTTATGCAATGAAAGTTTTTTTCTCTGATCAATGATTTAGCCGTGAGAGTGCCGCAAAAATGAGTGTTAAAAACAAAAAAACTTTAAAAAAAAACGGGAATTACGGCACTGTACATCGATGTGACATTGAAACCAAACTAACCATTTTACGCAAACGTTAACTATTAATGAGACTAAGGATTATATGATTAATTATATTTTGTGCATTTGAGATAGAGTAAAAGTGAGGATCTGGCGCCAGGGGAAGGTGGGAGCAGTGGAGCAGCTCCACCTCCTCTCATGAGTCAAGTCCGCCCTTTTAGAGAGCTCGTAGACTAAAAGGGGGTAAAATTGGGAGGAAGTAAAAAACAAAAAAACTGTAAAAATTATGGTCTGTACGTCGATGTAACATGAAAATTACCCATTTTAAGCAAACGTTGACTATTAATGATACTAAAAACTATGTGATTGACTTAATTTTACAATGAAGTCGCCAGATAATAAATACGACTACTCATTATGAATCATTATTTAATCATAAGTAATTATGTACAGTCGTGGAAAAAAAAACTGGACACCCCCCACTAACTCTGCAACAAATTATAGTAGAAGGAAGTGACTGGTACCAAACGATTGAAAATAAAGTCTACTTTTAAATTATGTATCTAAAATTTGCTTAAGGGGCCATCTACAAATTAAAACCAGCCTAAACTTTATTTTTTTCAATGGCAACACCCACTTTTGACATGATATTTTAAATCTTCGGTTCAAACTACAGTGCCTAGAATAAATAGTGTGCCGTCCGTTGATTACCAACGCTTTTTTCTTTGGCCTTGAAAGGAAGGATGCCACAAGATGGCGCTCATGTTATCACCGACTGGGAATTTTGAAAGCTTTTACGCCGCGACAGTGAGGCATATTGTAAACAAACGCGAGTTCTTCCCATAAAGTTATAATTATATCTGTTTAAGACACAACATATGAGTGAAAAAACTAAGAAGAAATATCAGCAAAGGTATTGTTTTGTGCCTGGATTGTCGTACGGGATATTCTGTAGCTAAGAATAGCCCTAAATAGTGCTTTCATAAAGAAAATTATAAAATTTTTTGTCATAACTCGATTGCACTTTTATGTAAAACAAATAAATAAAAATCGCCCAGCAAAAAGACAAAAAGCTAAATGCTTAAAGATGCGACGCATGCAGTAAGTGCATATCAACTTTTCCCATAGTTATATTGCTTGGCCCATTTTTAATAATATTGTTCTTTTTTCATGCAAAATACGCAGAAATTGATTTTAAAATAACCATATATGTTTACACAACTTTGGATGTACAATCAGTCTGTACTTTGTTTTGAATTGGGAATATATGTAATTTTTAAACCTATGTTGCTTTTGCGTACATAATACAAAGAGGTAAAAGTACATAATACAAAGAGGTAAAAGAATTTTTTTTAATAATCTTTTTAATAATTTTTTTTATCAACAGTTGTTGATATTTGTATATAAAGCTAAAGTAAATTTAACCTTTGAATTTATTTTTGAAATTATTTGCTTTTCATACATAATTCATAAAGAAAAATTTTTTTATAATTTTTCTTAAGAATTTTAATATGTGATTTCCAGTGTGAGAAAGATTTGTTTAACAAATGGGACTTTGTTTTAAAAATAACACAAAGTAAATATTGCTATTGGGAGTGTATTTTTAAATATTCATTGTATGTTTGCACAGTTTTAGAAGTAGTGAATAGTTGTTAATATTTGTAAATAAAGCTAAAGCAAATTTAACATTTGTATTTATTTACTTTTCATACATAATTTTCATTTTAAAAATGTGTCTCTATTCAAAAATAACAGTTTGTAAATAATATATTTATTATTGAAATATTTCAGACATGTTTTCATCTAAATATCAATTCCTATAGTTAAATGTCTTCTTATATAATATCAAAATAAGTATCTAAAAAGCATTAATTTATCCGATTACTAGATCTGTTTTCGGAAATTTTCAGTCAGTAGTGCAGTCAGCGCCATCTATTGGAGGCTTACTTTCGCGTGCATTTTTTTAGCATCGAACGGTACACTATTTATTCTAGGCACTGTAGTTCAAACTATGCCTAGATACAAAATTTTAAGTCATTCGGATGACAAGTTTTCGAGTTATAAACATTCAAATTTTAGAGCTTCTAATGTTAAATTACATTTTCATATTTTTATTAATATATCCTGAAATTAAAATCCTAATGTGCTAACGTTTTGTTTGGTTATAAAACTCAAAAACCCAAACATAACTACGTTAAATTTGTAATTTTTAAAATTTTATAATATGAATTATGAATTATGAAATTAATATTCGAAAAAATTATGAATTGTAACCTACAATTTTTTTGATGGATTTATATTTATTATGTCCTGCTTTATGTGTATTCAAAATTTCAAATTTTTCTTCCAAGTAGTTTTCAAATTATGCTTAAAAAACGGCAAGATGCTGCTTTAAGGTGCCGTCTATGATGTGCATTAAAGCATAGTTTGAACAGGGATGGGAGCGCTCCGTCTCGAAATCCCGATTGACACCACTAAATTTTAATAGTATTTGTTACCTTATTCAAGGACAAAATTTCTGAAATTCATTACGTTGGAGAATACTATTAAAATTTAGTGGTAAGAATCGATATTCGGGTCGGAGCGCTCTCATCCATGTTTGAGAAAATATTATACTCATAAGCTGGGATTATAGTGAATTGAAAAACTTAGAGATTAAGTCTGTCTTACAATATAAACAATGCGTAAACCGTATTTCAATGCTTCGCGTTCTTACGTTAAATTGAAAGCTAGCTTAAACTGAAGCGTAAGTGAATGATCGCGGGAGGACAACAAACCTGACAACGACCTGTGATTGTAGTAAGATATAAGATAACGAGGCACCAGAACCCCAGCCTTTGTTAGTATATATATATATACAGTGGAACTTCCCTTTAACGAAGTTCCTATTTAACGAAGTTTTCTACTTAACGAATTTTTTTTAAAGAACCTTGACTTTGAACATCATTAACATGTAAATTAATCTCCATATTACGAAACACTTATTCTATATAACGAAGTTTATTCCACTTTCGTGCGTGTACAGTATTCAAATTAAGCGATTGCTGTTCGAAGGATATGTAAATTTGCTGTTGCGTTGGGTGTATGAATTTATTTCAGCAGACTGTATGAAAATGAACACATTTGAATCATTTAATAAAACAACACATTTAATCACATTTTAATGAAAAAAGAAAAGGTACGCTTTGGTGTTTGTTTACTTTTCTTTGTTATGTTTTTTTTTTTTTTTTTTTTTTTTTTTTTTAAATATTCTAATTAAATTATTCTTATTCTACATTGCATAAAAAAGGACTGCCCGAATTAATTATATTTTTCAAATGTTT
Organism: Maratus michaelseni; assembly: GCA_963931845.1. NCBI lineage: Eukaryota > Metazoa > Arthropoda > Arachnida > Araneae > Salticidae > Maratus > Maratus michaelseni. The sequence continues at coordinate 304,037,544 of OZ007595.1, forward strand.
CTATTTTATGTGTACTTTCCATTTTATGTGGGTTATGTGTTTACAAATGGTCATGCGTATACAACTAATTGTCGTTTTCGTGCTAGAACTCTTCCTGCTTGGGTCGACAAATTCGAAGATCGAACTTTGACATGTCACAAGACAAAACTCTCAAGCTAATGTTAACGCTCCTTGGGGGCGTTTCTTTTGAAAATTTTTCATTTTATGTGGATTATGTGTATACAACTTTCATAAATTTAAGTTGGTTTCTATTTAACGAATTGTCTTCATAACGAAGTGTTTAAGTGTAACGATGAGACTTCGTTAAATGGAAGTTTCACTGTATATATATATATATATATATATATATATTTCTTTTACTTTTTCAATGTCTGCTTTAAAATTTTTCATTAAAATTACGTAAAACCTATTTGCATGAGATGTATGTTTACGTCATTTATGGAAAATAGTTTCGCTTTTATTTTTAAATTAATAAAGCTCATTTTTGAAAAATATGATCAGTTCTACCATAGAAAAAACTTAATCATTTTTGTTATCTTTAAATTGATTTATAGCTTCTTTTCCAGTCTAATAAAGCTATATTGTTTTTTCTGCAGTATATATGTTTGAAGTGAAGTTTCTTATAAATGCATATGCGTAGAGTATTTGCTGAAACAAAATGGCCCCACAATTAACTGAAGCAACGAAAGACCAAATGATTGGCATGTGGCAAGCTGGAAGAAGTTTTCGTTATATAGATTTCGTTATATATTTACATATTCTAAAATTATTTTAATTACAAATAATCTTATGTTTTTTTAACCCCTTCGTGACGAGCGTCTATTACAGAATTTTTAATAATTTACCACCGGTTTTTCAAAACAGAAATTTTCGTCTAATTGAATCGTGGAAATGCTAAGATATAATAAGGCAAAGCTTACAATAAAAAATAACTGGTGGGAAAAATCGAGGATTCTGAGCATCTTGTGCGTCACGTATACGTGTCGCTCGTCCCCAAGGGATTAAAATCGGATAATTCAACACTTGTTAACATTATTTTACCGCATATAACAATAACCGAAACTTATTAAGTAAGTAAAATGGTCATATCGGTAAAACATAATACATTAAAAGAAGTGACATTCTGCAGCATTTCAACAATCGAGTACCGAACTTCAATTTGGATACAGCACCTTAAATATGCTCATTATAAAGTAATTAATTTCTCAGAAACTAATCGTAGGAATTTAATGAAATTTGGTATCTAAGCATAGTTTGAACTGCAGATTTCAAATATGTTGTCAAATTTGGGTCTTGCTATTGAAAAAAACAAAGTTTGGGTGTGTTTTTATATGTATATGGCCCCCTAAGCAAATTGTTTATACATCATTTAAAAGTAGACTTTATTTCCAATCGTTTGGTACCAGTCACTTCCTTCTACTATAATTTGTTGAAGAGTTAGGGGGGGGGGGGTGTCCAGTTTTTTTTTTCCACGACTGTACATTAGTAAAAGAGTAAAAACCTTAATTGCGCATTCTTTTATTTGAAGGCCCCTGCTGTTCATCGACATCTACAACATAGAAAATAGATGTATGGAACTAGTGGGGGTTTTATTTTCTACCACTATTATAGAATAAATGTTTGCTGAATGGTAAATATTTCATACCTCGTGTCATGGCTTGTTCCGCTGCCATCAAAACTGCACCAAAACTTTCCTTTATTTTCTACCAAACGACTGGACTAATATTTATATCGAAATATTAATCCTGTAAGAATTATTACATAAATGTACTACTAAATAAATGTAAAAATATATCTTAAATTTCTGGTGTCTAATTTTTAATATAAGTAAAAAAAAAAGAAAAGAAAAGAAAAGAAACACAATTTTAAAAGAAAAATTCGTGTATTTAAGGGCTAAGGATTAGACAGCAGAAATTTTTAGGTATATTTTTAACTTTATTTAGTAGTATTTATGTGATTTTTACAATATTAATATTTCGATATAAATATAGTGATTCGGAAGAACTAGATTTATTTATTAAGAGTTAAATAAAAATTGTTGCAAACTTGATACTCTAGGCATTTAAGGATCAAGATGACAAATATAGATGCTTGCAACATAGTTTCCTCCTTTTAATTTGCAGATGCAAAAAGGGAAAAACGAAATAAAATAAAATTATTTTCAATTCCCAGAACCAAACTTAAATCTAATTAAAAGTAGATTTAAAACGGAAAATTATGAGACTACAAAGCAGTTAGATAAATTGAAATCTCATTTCAAAAGCACAATCTAATTTCGTGCTCTTAATGCAAATATTAAACGAATTTTTTTTCTACGAAATATCTTCCAAAAGTAGAGAATACGCTAAAACGTGGGAGCGAAAATTAAAGGAGTAAGCAGAATACCTTAAAATAGATTTTCTTACATAATCACACTGAACACTAGAATATATGTCCGTTTCTATTTTTAATAACAATTTCTTTTTAACTTCCACGAAATTTAATCTTTTTAATCGGATTCACTAATTGACTGCTTTCCCCTATTAAAAAAGAATTTTTTTTCAGTTTGTGACAAAATCAATATATAATTCATACTAATAAACAAGTTTCTTTTCATTAAACTGAAAATGAAAAAGTATAAATACAATCCCCCCCCCCCCACACACACACACATACACCTAAAAGAAATAAAGGTTATATATAGTTTGTAACAAGATTTATTCAAGAAAAAATATAAAAGTTGTAATTTCCGTAATGAATTTCTTTTCATAAAAATTAAAGATGTCGAAATAGCTATTTAAAAATAGCATTCATTCGATTTTTTCACAGTTCTGATTTTTGTTCTTTTATGGAAGCTAGGCGCAAATCTTGCAAATGTCATTTTTTTCCCCTCGCAATTTTATTTTTCGCGTGTGAAATTAGAAACAACTTTTGATATTGAAGTAATGTGATTTTGTTTATAGCATTTCTTCTTATTATTTTTTTGTAATTTGAATGCAACGAGTCAAACATATGTATTTGAAATATGTTTATTTGAAATGAAATGAGTAAAAGGTTTATTTATATTTTAAATGAAATTAATACAGTACGAAAAATGACAGTGGGAACAGTATTTGGCATCCGCAGCGCCCAGCTAATATAAAAATACATTAATTTATAATTACAATAATGTTAAGAATTGCCCATAAATAGATTTTCCCCCATAGATCATAATATAATGGAATTATTTTGTTCATTTCTATAAATAAATTACGAGCAGGGAAGACTGAGCTACGCTTGGTCAAAATTAGCTTTGAGTTCGAATATCATGACCCATGACCAAAACGACCCACTAATAAAATTTTCTCGAACATGTGACCAAGCCCAATTGTCTTCTCGTGCCCGAAACACGTAGGGTATGACATTTAGTCAAAATAGTCTGAGCCGTTTTTTAGATAAAATTAGCTTGACCCACAGTGACCCAAAAATAACCCACTAATCGGATTTTCTCGAACATGTAACCTAGCCCAATGATTTTCTCATGCCTCAAAATCGTAGGATACAAAATTTAGTTCAAATCGTCTGAGCCGTTTTTGAGATAAAAATAGCTTGACTCATAATGACCCATGACCAAAATGACTCACTAATCAAAATTTCTCGAACATGTGACCTAACCCAATAATCTTCTCGTTCCCTAAAACTGTAGGATACTAAATTTAGTTTCAAATCCTCTGATTTAAGATAAAAATAGCTTGGCCCATAATGACCCCCTAATCGAATTTTTTCTAACATGTGACCTGGCCCACCAGTCTTCTCGTAACGAAAACCATAGGATGAAAAATTTAGCCTAAATAGTCTGAGCCCTTTTTTAGATAAAATTAACTTGACCCACAGTGACTCCAAAAATGATCCACTAATCGAATGTTCTCGAACATGTGACCCAGACCAACAGTCTTCTTGTGCCCGAAAATGATAGGATACAAAATTTTGTCAAAATCTTTTGAACCGTTTCTTAGATACGATTAGCTTGACCCTGACCTACTAGGACCCAAAATGACCCACTAATAGAATTTTCTGGAACATGTGACCTAGCCCAATGGTTTTCTGGTGTCCCACAACAGTAGGATACAAAATTTCGTCAAAATCGTTAGAACCGTTTTTAAGATAAAATTTGCATATATATATATATATATATATATATATATATATAATTATAATATCTTTGAATTTCAAAAAACATATCAAGTTCTTGTAACATTCTAATTAAATCTCCAAAGAGATAATTAATAATAATGTGTAGACAGAATACCAATATATGTATATATATATATATATATATATATATATATATATATAACCACACACACACAAGATTTGCTCATATTAGAATATATGATAAATGCTACTTTTTCTATAGTCCTGAAAAAGCCTTCTGTAGTGCGCCTTGTAACACACTGCAAATCAATCTCATTATATTTGAAATATTGTAATATCAATAAAATGCACTGCAAGCAGTTTCCCCCCTTAGACCATAATGTAACGGAATCTTTTGTGTGTGCCTGTAAATGAACTATAAACACTACACATTACATTTCCAGTACTGAGCATTCTACAAGAAATGTAACATAAAAAATATAAAAAACCTCAAACATAAAAAACCTCGATAACATAAAAAAAAAATTACGTGGCAATTCCAGTATATTTATGAGAGTTAGAGCTCGGCAGACGGACATTTAGACAAACTAAATTCATAAATATTTTTCAACTATGTTCAAAAATTTAAAAAAGAAATAGAGCAAAAAATATATTTTTTATAATAAATTCACTAGTTCGCGCTTTCTACAAAGCGGAAATTCATGGCTTTCATTACGCACGGGGACATAATCGTGGCCCATTCTACATAACCGAATTGTAACGGAAAGTTTTCCTTAACAACATGAATTGCAATCATGAAATTTTAAAGTAAACAGCGAATGTTTATAAAAGAGTATTTTTTAACACTTTCCAACGTAGTTGAAAAGTGTTTATGAATTCGGTTTGTCTGTCTGTCTGTCAGTCTGTTCGTGCTGTAACTCGAGTAAATATATTCGAATTGTCATGCAATTGATATATGTTACCAAGCTTTACTATGGCATGTTCGGGATTGAAAATGAAGCGTGTAGCACTTATAGTTTTTGTTACAGGGACACTCAAAAGAATTCAGTTACATTGCGGTCTATGGGAAAAATTCAAACATATTGAAATTCACATATTGAACACATATTCAAACATATTGAAATTGATATATATATCACTGAGGTGCACTGCCAGAGGCTTACTATAGAATATGATGTGTGCAGCACTTATAGTTTTTTTTTTTACAAGGACACTCAAAGCAATTCAATTACATTACGGTCTGCGGGAAAAATTCAAACATATTGAAAATCACAAATTGAACACATAACGTAAATTACATATTGAACACATATTCAAACACATTGAAATTGATATATATCACTGAAGTGTACTCCAAGAGGCTTACTATATAATGTGGTGTGTATAGCACTTATAGTTCCTTTACAGGGACACTGAAACAATTCAGGTACATTACGGTATATGGAGAAAAATCCTTTGGGGCTTATTTAAAAAATGTTTCACTATTTCAAACACATTTAATTTGATATAGTATATCACTAAGGTATATAACACAAGAGGCTGACTATAGAATATTTTGTGTATAGCATTCATCGTTCATTTACAGGGACACACAAAAGAATTCGGTACTGTCTGTTAACAATAATTTCTGTAAGTGTTTTTCAGTTGCTGAAAGCGTTTTTAAATTTAACTCATTTTTTGTCTATTACTTGGTGTGCACAAATTGTATAGATTATATACAGGGCAGCACAAAAGTCCTCGAGTACATTTCCGTTTATTGACTGAAATTCCAGAAGGAGAATTTTAAACTGTGCTACGCCTTTCCTAACTGAACTAAAATTTAATCTATGTAGTGTATAAACAAATCTATAGATCATATACAGGGCTGCTTAAAATAATTCACATATTTTTCCGGATATTATTGGTAATTCCTGAAAATGGGTTTTTAAATATGTTATGAGTTTTTCAAATTGTTTACTTATATATCATCTTTCACCTTATTAGACGGTAAAGATTTGTAATATTATTTTGGAAATGCTGGAAAGTGTTACATAATCTATGCTTGACGCATGAGTTTTCGTTCTTGTTTTATAAGTATTTTTACTTTTATACTTTAAAACATTTATCCTAGTTTAAATATGAGGATTTAATTCACACATCCATCCTTGAGAGAAAAAAATATGTTTTTTATCCAAAAATATAACATATAACTGATATTTGCTCGTGAAAGTATTTTGGTTCAGCCAAAAGAAAACATTTTGTTTATATAACTATTAAATTTATCAAAAACTGTAAAATATATATCGTATATACTCGTGTATAAGCCGACTCCCAAAACCGAGATGCAAAAAAGTTTAACACCAGTAATTCAGAATAATTTTCTACGCCCTGCTTTATCTCATTTAATTGTTAATTATGTAAGACGAAAAACATTATTGTAAAATACTGGTATTAAACATGTTTTCATCAGGAATTTTGGGGTCGGCTTATACACGAGTATATACGGTAAATAAAAACTCCATAAATGTCATGATTTTAAATATAAATTTTAAAAGAGAAAAAATAAAATTCTGAATATAAAGTTTTTTAATAGATTGGAGGGACATGTATTATGTTCTCAAATTATATTCCGTATGACAGGATTCGATTTTCATAAAATTTGAAATGACTCGACAAAATTCTGCAACGATTATATATCATACGTAATATATATAGTAAAAGCGCAAATCGTGTGTCTGAGGAAAACAAATAATGTCTAACTACGTCTTTTTATACAGCCAAGCGTCCATTTTTATTCAAAATTATTTTTTAGAATAATTATTTTTTCGTTTGAAATTTAATATACATTATCGTTGTAGAATTTTGTCGAGTCATTTCAAATTTAATGAAAATCGAATCAAAACTTAAAAAGATATTAATAAAATTTTTCTTTATTCTATTAAATCTTATCGTACGTAATCTATACAATAAAACGAAAGTCATGTGACTGATGAAAACAAATACGGGCAAACCACTTTTTTTTTCATATGCCAGGCGGCCATTTTTATTCAAAACTTTTTTTTCGAATATAATTGCATAAAAGTTACGTTTTTAGAAAGATCGTTAAAAAAAACTGTTTGCTTGAGCGATGAGTTACATTAAAAAATGTATATATTCTGAGATAACTTCAGTGAAAATTAGGTTAACAGCCGAATATCTCGCTCGATTAAAGTAAATAAACAAAAGATTCATTTATCGTGAGTCATAGAAATATTAAACCATTTAGGTAATCATTCGCAAAGCAAGATTTCCATGGTGATTACAGCGCTGTGTGGTGTCTGAAAAAAAATTGCGTCTGTAAACATGGCATACGTTATAAGAAAAAAAAGTCATCCTCATTTCGCTCATAGCAGACGATATAATTTATTTCACTGAAATGATATCGATGATTTTTTTTTACATTGTAAAACTAGTTACAGCAAGAAACGAACGCACCTCATTTGTCACGTTTAATGTACAATTTCTAACTTGTTTTATTATTATTATTATTCTAAAAGTGTTGCTTATACAAACTGTATTGGGACTTACATTTGTGACACACTCTTATACATGTATCATGTTAAAGTCCCTTTAAAAATAAAGTTAATTCTATGAAGACATGGGTTCAATTTTCAGACCGTTCGATTTTCGAAAGATGTTTTTGAAATGCAAATAAAAATAATAAAGTTCTCTTCAACAGCGATTTGTGACATTTAACAATCGTTGAATCGTCATAGAATAACAAGCAGATTACAATATATTTAGAATTACCTCGTATTTTTCTAAATATAGAACTGCATTTTCGACTACCGGCTAGATTCTTGGAACTTTTCAAATGCATTTCTCTTTGTGAGATGTTTAGAAATCGGAAGAATAAATGTTTTGAAAGGAAAAGAATTTTAGAAGTAAAAGGACATCGTCATTCTCTCAGAATTCTAACAATTTCATTTTCCTTTTTGATAAAGGCCTGAATATCTTTATATGTCTAGTGAATTTATTTATTTTCTTTATATTGTTGAATACTCAATAAGCGGCTGACCCGTGTTTTTCTGTTCCCGAAAATTCTTTTTGAATGGCTGTAGACAAAATTATTTTTAACAGAATTATATTTTGAAAAGCATATTGAATGAAAGAACGTGAAAGATTTTATAGCATTAAACCTCGATTAAATATATATATATATCCTGGTATTTAGAAGCATTCCTATCAAAATATAGAAAAATCCCCAGACACTCATAGTTTTAAAAGTATTGTTTTTAAAAGCATTTCATATAGCCGGAATGATACAATATGTTTTACGTAGTTATTGTGATTATTTTTAATAACATATTTTTTTGTCTCTTAAAAATGGCTAATTTTTGTATAATAAATTTCATTGAAATATATTGCTTTATTTTCTGTGTAGACTGTTTGGAAAGTTCTTTCCGTTTGGAAAAGTTGGGGTTCGTACCGGAAAATTCTATCATTTAATCATTAGACATTAATTCCGATATCTAATGTCTAATTACTAATCTAATGCTATTTTACTTGATAATGAAGATTGAGTTTGCCTCTCTCTCCTATTACACTTAAAGTTTTCTTGTCTTTTGTCTTTGTATATATATATAAAAAAATTACTCCTATTATAATCTCTTTTTTCTAATGTTAATACTTTTCTAACCTTAAACGTAATGTATGGTCTCTGTAAAGAGTCTTTTCTTTTTCTTTCTTGAGATGAGTTCGACCCTCGGTAGGTTTCGTCTGTCATTTTTTTGGTAATGGAATTTTTCTTTATTTTTTACTTTTCTTAATTATTATTGTTATAATCCATTAATTCATTTTTTCTATTTAAAAATTTAATTTTTTAATTTTTAACTTCTTACGGCTCATTTTTGCCTCGCAAGTCAAATTACCTCTTCCCTGGAAGTTCAGTTCATTGCAACTAGGTATTCCAAGATGCTAACTACATTGATCCATTGTTGTCTAATTACGGACGGGTAGAATTTTCCGGTACGAATTGGTATTCCAAACAGAAGGAACTTTCCGAACAACCCAATATTTTGAGGAAATCTTAGTATGAAGTTTTACTAATGAGATAATATATTTTCAGAAATCTGAAAATGAACAGTTTGAAGAAAACCAATAAAGCTGTGTTTCAACCTCTTGTATCTTTGGAGTATATGTAAGTAAATACTTCATCTCCTATCATTAGATCACTAAATTGATTTTCATAATAATGTGATTTTTTTTAGTGAGCAGTTAAGGGAAGATGGTAATTAGGGAGCTGCAGCATCTTTCCCGCATTTTATTGGCTAAATATTATAGCTGCCAAATTTTATGATTTTTTCTAATTATTATTTTTTGTAAATAATTTTTGCTTTATTTAATCACAGAATTTCGATGATTAAATAAGGCTCATTAATAGAATCTAAGGATCATTATTAAAAATAAGTGGTATAAAAAATGCCAAAATTATGAAATATATCACGTTATAGCCTTTATTTACGATCAATAGATGACAGTAAAAAGTAAATATAACTTTTTTTTTAAATCATTGCAGCTCCGAGAACTTTTTCAGAAAACTATTATAAAATGCAATGTCTGTCTAAATGTTGTATTTCAATGTGGAAACAAAAGATTTTTCAAAATTTTTTTATGATAAATGTCATTGCAATAATCGTTCCAACAGTCATTAATTTGCTTATTTGTTTATTTGTTTTGACAGCTATTTCGACGATTTCCACATGTGTTCTCTGGCACTTCATGTACGTGTATGCGATCCTCGAGGAGACGGTATCAGCAGCATAGCCCATCTTCTGGATAGCGTTGTTCTTCGTGTCAGCGTATGGCTAGTTGCATTCATCGCCGGTTTCGGCAACGTCGTCGTCCTCATCGGCAGACTTTTCCTGGCGGTAGAGCCCAACGAAGTACACTCTTTCTACATCAAAAACTTGTCGCTGGCCGACCTCCTCATGTCGCTCTACCTGTTCATCATCGGTGCTTACGACCTCGTTTTCAGAGGACAGTACATTCACCATGAAACACACTGGAGGCACAGCTGGCAGTGCAACCTTTGCGGGTTTCTGGCAACGCTCAGCAGCGAAGCCTCTATTCTCATTCTCACTATCATCACTTTGGACAGGTAATCTGGAGTAGCGAAGTTTTTTATGGAACTTTAAACATAGAAAATTGTTTTAATTAGCGGTCATCTATTAATTATGTAATGTTAAGAGCAATAAATAAGGTGGAAGAAGTCTCGATAGTTGATATATTAAATGTCCCAGCCCTGCCTAATACGCTCATAGAAATCTTAACGAAATTACTTTTAAAGAAATTGCTTGCTGGGAGCTACCGTGAACGCGCTACCACCCCGACAGTCTTTAACAATTTTAAGGACGATGATATTTTTTATATGCCATATAATTTTAACTAAATGAAATCCAGAATTTTTTAATAAAATTTTGCTGTTATAATGTAAATAAAGAAAAGGAATTTGTTTAATTTCAATTCAATTCTAATTATCTCTTTACCACATTCTTTTCCAGTTTTCCGACACACTCGAAAATTCGGTCTGTTATATCACAATTTCTTCTTTTCTCAATAACCGAGGTCACATCAAAGTTGCTTTAAAAAAATAATACATTAAAGCAGTTTTAACCTTGCTCGGTCATTTAGGGAACAAAATTGTCCGCAATATACGATGAGTAGTACGCGATGTCTTTAACCCTTTAACGAGTGGTATCCACAAAAAAGGACACCTAATTTTAATTCCAAAACTGGCAAACGGCATCAAGAATATTTAAGTAAGATTTTCCTTTTATATAGTACCGGAAAATAAGTAAGGTTTTATTTTGTAATAAATTTGTTTGCAAATTCCGGTGTCAGTCCATTATTTCATCATTTTGCAAACAGACTTACTCCACGCCGGAAAGGTTTAACATTAACTTTTTAAACAGAAAGCTATGAGGAAAACGAAATTGCCCTTATTAGCCGGCGATACGTCTTAAGCGGAGACGCATTGGCAACAGCTCACTGTACAAATAAACAATATTTTACTTAATAAAATTTTTAGGAAAACTGAATTTACGCTGGAAATTAATGAATACAACAAAATATGTGAATAATCACTTGCTACACTGCGTACAACCAACAGAGTGAAAAATGTCCTGACCGTGCATCGTACCTGGAACCGTTGGTATTACGCACCAATGCTTTACCATTTTGAGCAATCCGGACGATATCCAGTCTAGCATTTATCAGTCTTATATATTGGAAAGGCTTCCAACTTTGCAGCAAAAGATGGAAAGTCAATAATGAGCTCACATCATGATACGATTGCCCAGTACCGGTGAATATACGGCATGTCCGAGAAAGGTCTTTATCATTCTAAACATTAATTACAGAAATACTAACAGGAGAAATGAAATGCAGTTTGCTGCAACAGAATGAAGAAATCTAAGAGTTTTTTTACAGTACCTTCAATGTACGTGAGCCCCGTTAGTAACACGAAGAATGTCAAGCCGGTACTGGATTTCCCTCCAAGTGTTTCTGAAAACTTGCGGTGTAGCAGTGAGTATTACTAATTGTATCCTTTTCTTTAAAACGGACATATCAGAAACATGTGTTTGATAAACCCTGTCTTTAACATAACCCTACAAAAGAAATACACTGGAGTTATGTCGGGCAATCGCGAAGGCCAAGGAATGGGTCTTCCACGACCAATCCAAAATTGCGGATTACTGGCGCCATCTACCTCAGACAATTGATACCAGAAAAAACTCTTAGATTTCTTTATTCTTTTGAAGAAAACTACTACATTCCAATTCACCTATTAGTATTTTTATTATTAATGTTTAGAATGATAAATATATTTCTCGGACATGATGTATATCTAATTTAGTTATAAATTCACCGGTCTGAGCCTTCTGCACTCTGTTGGTTGTACTCTGTATAGTAAGTGATTATTTACATCCTTTGTTGTATTCAACAATATTTTAGTTTGCATTTCCAAGGTCGTATATACACTGATCAGTGCGTTGGAGTGAAAGTACAAGGAAGAAGGAAGAACCATAAAATAAAAGTAGGCTTGGCATCTGACAGATAGGGAGCGTCTAACACCAGGTTAACCCTCTCGAAAGGCACCAGTATGTTATATATACCACTTAATTTTAATCTCAAAATGTCACATCGACACCAGAATTTTATATTCAAATTTTGAATTTATAAGGTACATGAGGAAAAGCTTTTACTTATTTTAAAATAAATGCGTTCGTGAATACTGGTGTCAATCAATCATTTCAATATTTTAGCTACAAGAGTGCTTTGCCTCTGAAGGGGTTAACCCATTCGCTGCCGACCACAAATATACTCGTGGTTTTTAATCTAAAATTACGAATTCGTACCGGAAATTTCGAAAGAAGAATTTTGTATTTTATGTACTCACGAAATGTCTGTAATTAAATAAAGTAAATATTGCTATTAGTATTTTCTAATATGAATTCAAACTTTCTAAATAAAATGAAATTCCGGTAATTTTAACCCGGCAGTGAACGTGTTAATGAAACTTTTTTGTATTTATTTTTCAGGTATATGTCTATATTGCATCCTTTGTCAGTCAAGAAACGCACCTTACAGTCAGCAGCAGCAGCAATGACTGGAGCTTGGGGTATTGCTGCTCTCTTCTCTGCTCTGCCTCTTCTAAACTTAGATTACTATGGAGACGAATTTTATGGAAACAACGGTGTTTGTTTGCCTCTGCACATACACGATCCCTTTGGACCGGTAATTTTATTCTTTTTTTTTTTTTTTTTTTTTTTATCTTTCGTTTCAGCCGAATAGCTTTTTATCTGGACGAAATAAAATTAATTGTAAATCAAAGTACTAAATATTATTTTTTAATAATAAGTTAGGGACAAGAATATTTTACTCTTTTTTGTTATCATTAATTTTTAATAGTAATTTTTGCCTTATTTAAACGCAAATTTTGACGATTACATACGGTAGAAATTACGATTAAAAGTTAGTGGTAAGAAAAAGGTGTTACAGTTGGTATCTATGTACAATGGAGCCATGAATAAAACGAAAGTGGCATTATATAGTGTAGTATTTGCCAATTGCGAGTGATGTTTCAGAGAATATAGTCACAAGATCCCGGCTGTTGTTTATTTAAATCGGATCAACAGGGATTGGTTAATGCGGTGCAGACTTCTACCAGTAATTTGAATAGAAATTTTCATCTTATTCAAATGTTTTATGCATGTGAAATTTCTGTCATTAAAAAAAAATATATATATATATATATAATCGTTTTTACTGTTGCAAGTTTTACCCAGCGGTATCAGAAACTCTTTCAGTGACGTTGACAGGAAGATTGTTTATGTAGTCACAATATGGCGGAACCACAGGGTCTAATTACCGCGGCGGGAAAATTCTACCAGTTAAAACGAATAGATATTTTGCCCTTACTTATGACAGAGATTCTGCATGAAAAAGGCGTTTAAAGAAGGAGAAAGTTTCTATTTAAGTTTACTGGTGACAGTTTGGTTCGGAGGTTGAAGCTTCACCATTTTAAGCGTATGTCATTCACTCTTTATTCATAGCTCCATGCTGTGTACTCGTATTTGAGAACCAATGTTGTTTTCACTAAAGCAATATATTAAATACTTACAGGGTTAGTACGCTTTTACCACAATTTTTCAATATAATTGTTCGCCATATGTAAATACAGAAAAATATTACAAACCCTGCAATTAAACGTGGCGTTTGCAATTTCTGCTATTTAAATATTAAATAGAAAAATTATATTAAAAAATTGTGGTAAAAGAGTACGAACCCTGACTTAGTCTCAACTATGTGATCCTTCTTGCATAAAAGTTCGGTAAACTTTTATCAGAAATAATATGTATTTATGTCATATATTTCGGGATAATTTTTGAGGCTGTAAAAAATTGTATTAAGTCCATTTATTGTAAGACAAAGCATAAATGCATCTAGGCAACCAACTTAAGAAAGACCTTCAGTAAAGGCTGTGATTGTATAGTTACAAAATGCAGATTTCATATTAAATTACATGTCAACAAAGTGTTAAAAAATGGCCGAAACAATTGAGTTATATGACTATTATCATGCGCGCAGTGTTACAACATAAAATGAACAATATTTACTATCTTGACAGCATTCAGATTTTTTTATGTGTCCAGGTATTCAGTATTCAGATTTTTTGTGTGTCCCTGTAACAAAATCTACTTGTGGTACAATAACTATTTTTTTATAATACTGCGTACTTTAACAGTATACTGATATTTGGTGGCGACTGGCCCATTCTAATGCAAATTAGATCTCGGAGAAGCAAACAAATATAAAAACCGAAATCAGTATTTGGGCAAATAAAATTCACCCCGAACCATCATGAAAATGGGTATCATACAAAAAAAAAAGGAATGACCAAAATCGAAACATCTGTTCAAAAGTTATGCATGGACAGACTCCACACGGACACACGCATTACTCATAATATACGGGTGATACAAAAGTCAGGAACAATTAAAAAAATTAATAACTCGAAAACGGTTAAAAACAAAAATATGCTGTTTGACCCGAACGGGTTATAAAGAAGCTGTATTTTTTATGACGAAACAAAAACGAATGCTTTAATAGTTCTTTTTTTGACTAATAGTTGACTTACAAGTGAGAAGTCGCTTACAATTTTTAAGTAAGCTTACAACTGTTCATTGTGCTGTCCGTCATTCAGCAGCACAGCTGCTAGACAAGGCACAACACCGTTCACATCCTTAAGCAACATTTCTTGTGGTATAAATGACAAAATGAATTATATCGTCTGTTATTTGGATATGATTATTTTCCCATATTAAAATAAGTACAATTTTATTTGGCAACATTTTATCGTTTGTTGACACTTACTGAAAATTCCAATGGGAAACTTAAGCCTTGCTTCGAAAATTTCAGAACTTGAAATCCATATTTGGATTCTTTTTCCATTTAATATCTATTTCTCTGGAAGCATCTCTCGAAAAAGCTGTCGGTAGATTATAAGATTGCTATAATTAAGCAATTTTAGTATACAAATTCGGTTTTTAAATTCAGTAATACGGAAATAATAAGACTCCATCTAAATATGTCGTAATCACCATGGCAATCAAGAATCATTACCTATCACGGGATATCATTGAATTAACTACACATGATAGGATTTAATAGAATGAAGAAAAATTTAGGTTTGGTTCCTATTTGACATCACCATTTGGCAAAATCTTTCCAAATCGTCGATAGTCAGCCAGATGTAACTCTTTTATTGTTGGAAAGGCTGAGCAATGATATTTTTTGTGATGACGTGTTTGTTACGTATGACGTATTTGTTACGTCATCAAGTGATTCTTTATTTGACGTTTATTTGTATTTTAATGATTTTTAATGATTTATTAGTTAATTAAAACATGTTTTTTTTATATATACAATTAAATAACACTTACGTCATTAAATGGTTATGTCATGATATTAAAAGAAAAAAAGCACTGAAAAAATTTCATCATCTGCTTGTTTATTTAAAGCTTGATTTTTTTTTCTTTTTTTATGTATGTGAGTGGCTACTCTTGTTAGTTTAGAACAGTATAAATTAATTGACTGCAGTTTTCATGGAAGTCTCATATTCACGTAGCGATCATACGTGCGGTACAGTGATCGCGGCATTAACGAATTTCGTGTATTTTTGGGGATTCCGATACGACGAGGTCGCTGTATCCAGTGAAGTTTCTTTTTCGGTTTCATGTTCGCGAAGCGATCATACGTGCGGCACAGTGATCGCCGCACTAACGAATTTCGTGTATTCTTTGGGATTCCGATACGACGAGGTTGCTGTATCCAGTGATGTTTTTTACGGTTTCATGTTCGCGAAGCGATCATACGTGCTGTGCAGTGATCGCGGCATTAACGAATTTCGTGTATTTTTGGGGATTCCGATACGACGAGGTTGCTGTATCCAGTGATGTTTTTTTTCGGTTTCATGTTCGCGAAGCGATCATACGTGCGATACAGTAACATTAACGAATTTCGTGTATTTTCGTTTTTTCAACTTCACATTAATCGTTAACTTTTATGTAATATCGATGAAATGTGCAAAAAACGTTGTTTTTTACTGTTCATATTATCTTTTTTTATATCTATCTTATTAAATTTATCAAATAAAATATATTATTTCACTCATAAATGCAGTATCTAGAAAAAATCAACTGTGTATGGTTTAATTTAATAATTCTGTATTTAAATTATAATTCTTTCGTCCAAATTGTTTTGAATGAATCAAATTTTACATTCGTTACGTTGTTACTCTCGTATAAATGCAATCTATTTTGCAGTGTTTCTCAGTGTATTATTCAGTGTATTTTTCATACGTTTTTATCGCTAAAACCCTTATTTTTCTTATGTGTAACTATTTAAAAATTAAGAATGGCAACCATTTACACTTGCTTATTGTGGGTTACATTATGATAAATGTAAGTAAACATTTTAGAAATCGCCTATGTGGCATCATTTTTAAAAAGTGGGTTGAAATAGGTGGCCAAATGGTGGGTTGAAATAGGATTATGCCCAATTTTAGTATACAAATTCGGTATTTAAATTCAGTAATTCGGAAATAATAGGACTCCATCTCAAATAGGACGTAATCACCATGGCGACCTAGAATCATTACTTGTCCTTGGATATCATTGAATTAGACAGATAATGGTTGACGACCTTTTTCAATGTTGGAAATGATCGCGGTTTCAAGCATTCTTTTTTGTTCAAGCATTTCCATTTATTCAAACATTCCTTTTTTACTTTCGTCATAAGAAACGGCTTTTTTGACATCCGGTTTTCCTGAATTTAAAAATTTATTTCGGTGCAAACTGCATATTCTTATCTCTCTTTTGTTTACGGATTATTAATTTTTGAAGTTTCTCCGGGATTTTAGATCCCCCTTATCCCGTTTATTTAAAGTCGGTTTAAAAAAAATCGTATTTATATGTATTTTTGTTCTATTTTCTTGCATAGACAAAAGACTACGATATTTGAATATTATCTTACAGCTTTTTAGACGACATAAGCTGCTTAGACAGAAAATGTTTTGCATTATCATTTTAAGATTTTTATGGAAGGCTGCATTTTTCATATGATTTTAAATAAAAATTAGAAGTTGAAATTCAAAAGATTATGAGATTATATTAAGAAAACACGAGGAAAATATGCTTTTTTTCTTCTTTCCGTCAAATTGTAAAGAAATATTTCATGAATATATTATCTCTGTATTCTGCTTATATGTCTCATTTTATGACTGTTTTGTCATAGCACCTTTTTTAGGTGCGTTCGTAATTATATAAATACGTAGTACCTATAGTCGTCGTTTGGTCCGTCCGTCTGTCCGCATATAACAGTGCAAAAATACCCAACCGAATGGTTTGAAATTTAATATATATAATCGTTGCAGACTTTTGACGAGACATTTCAAATTTTATGAAAATTGAATCAAACTTAAAAATATATTCATAAAAGTTTTCTTCATTCTATTAAATCGTATCATACGTAATTAATTCAAACATATACCATGATAGGTGCTGATTCTAGGTTGTCCTGGTGATTACGTTCTATTTAAGATGAAGTCATATTATTTCCGTATTACTGAAATTAAAAACCGAATTTGTGTACTAAAATTGATTAATTTTAGCAATCCTATAATCTACCGACAGTTTTTTTATAGATGTTTCCGGAGAAATAGGTATTAAATGGAAAAAGAGTCTAAACATGGATTTTAAGTTCTGAAATTTTCAAAGCTAGGCTTATGTTTCCCATTGGAAGTTTCAGTAAATGTCAACAAAAGATAAAATGTTTACAACTTCAAATGTACTTATTTTATTACGGAAATTAATCATATCATAATAACAGACGATATAATTAATTTTTTCAGTGAAATAATAACGATGATTATTTTACATTTTCTTGCATTAGATATTTTTGCATAGTATTCTTTAAATGTGGCAGAATTGTAGTTAATTGTTTGTAAAAGTTTATTGAAACTTAATTTCATAAAACAAACTTATTAAAATCGGCACATAAAATAAATTTTGTATTCATGCAGTTTTGTATAACAGTGCAACAGCTATTGCACCAAGATCTGAATATTTATAAAATTAGTTAAAGTACGACCGCACCTCATTTGTCACGTTTGACGTACAATATCCAACTTGTTTTCTCTCTTTCCGTCAAATTTTATGGAATATTTTATGAACAGATTCTCTGTGTATTATAATTATCATTTTATGACCGTTGCGTTTTTCCTTTTTTGACTTACCTGTCAGTGCCATACTCAGGGAGGGGCTTATGGATACAATTATTTTGCATAGAAATTATCGACCTATACATTCGCAGAATTCTGCCATTATGTTAGGCTTAAATTTCTGTTCAAAGTAGTATCAATTACTGTGCCCCTCCCCCTCTCCGGTCACGCCAATGCTACCTGTACTTTCGAATTCAAGGGGTTGGATTCCTTCAAAATGTCAAAAGCTACCGAGATTTAAAAAATTGTCTTTTTTAACCCTTTCTGGGGCAAAGTTCTTATGTTTCTAAAATGTTGAAATCAGTGAATCACACCGGGATTTAAAAACAAAATTTATTTCAAAATAAGTAGAAGCGTTTCTTCACGTATATTATAAAAGTAAAATTTGATTCCAAAATTCCGGTGTCAATGTGGCGTTTGGGAATTAAAATTAAGTGGTATATATTATATACCACCGCCCCTCAAAGGGTTAAAAAAAAAACTAACATACCTATTTGTAGAAAACTTCAAAGAAACGTTTAGACAACCTATAATTTTAAATTTTGCTTGTCAAGATATTACACATATTTCCTTTTTTGTTAATTTTAAGGTGCTGCACTGCGTACAGGATATCACTCATATATACTTGCCGACCTCCAACTATTCTTCCTTAAAATGTGATTTAATTTGTCCCAGGCTCAACGTTCCGAACCAGAAATTTTATTTAATATATCTTTACTTATTTAAGCCATTTGCATGCGAAGCATGCATTTCAGGGATATCTTTTTTATTCCGAAATTCCAAATTCATACTAGAAGTTTTGAATAGTAATTTTTGCTTTATTTAATGACTGACGTTTCGTGATTACCTAAAGTAAATATTCCTCTTTCGGAATTTCTGGTATGGATTCGGAATTTCTGAATATAAAATAAATTTCTGAAATAGACGCATATATGCACTAAGGATGCGAATGGGTTAGTATCAGGCTTTTATGTCAAGCCTTTTTCCAAAAAACTTTCTGGCTCAAAACGTGTTTAACCTGGATCAAATTAACTCGCATTTTAATGAAGAATAGTGGGAAGTTAGCAGGTATGCTCATATAACTCAGTCGCATGGACCATTTTTTTAACGTTTTATCGACTGGGGAATTTAATATGAAATCTCGGATTGAAACTATACAAGTTCATTCCTTTTCTGATAGTATTTCATATGTTGATTGCCTAGATACTTTTTTTTAGATTTATGCTTTGTCTTACAATAAAAAAGATTCACTACAAAATTTCTTACAGTCTGGCAAAGTACCCCCAAATATGATATAAATATTTATTCTTTCTGATAAAAGTTTACTGAACTTTTATGCAAAAGACATAATAAAGTGTTTTTTTTTCTTTTTTTGTTGAATGTGAACTTGAAATAAAGTGCACTAAGCCTTTTTTTTCAGAATCCTTCTTCCTTCCACTGCAAGAGACAATTTTCAAAATACCAACATAAAAAGCATTATAGGATTTTAGTGCATAACAAAAAATTCCAATTAAAACGACTTTTTCCTAAAAATGAAGAAATGAAACAGTTTTTTTCTCAGTGGGGCTCTCTTCCCTTGAACCTCCACCACCCACGATCTAATTTGTTTTTTAAACAGATGAGCAACAGAATAAATTAAATATTGTCTTGCACGAGCACCGTTCGTACACGTGTACCACAATTTTTCAATAGAATTTTTCTGTATAATATTTAAATAACTGAAAACTGTAGACGCCTCGTTTAATTGCAGGTTTAAAAAAAAATCCCTGATGGCTCGGCCTACAGGCACAGGTAGATTTCGAAGACGCAGACCGTGGGGCGCCTGTTTGTCGGGAATTGCGGAAGAAATGACCTTTTTGCGATGATGCGGCAGTTGGAACCGCCTACTTCGAAACCTAACTTGTTTGCAAGCGGAGCCAGCAGGGATTATTTAAAAAAAAAAATTTTCGCTATAAGAGCTGGTCTTATAAAAAACTTGTCAATATAAAAGTTTTAGATAATATTAAGAGGATTTATAATAAATTTAAGCCGATTTGAAATCTTGGGAATTGACGAAGTTATGAATTTTTTTCTTCTATCCCCCCCTCCCCTTAAGGCAATTTTTAATTATATCAAAAATCTATCATACATAAATTTTCGGCCCTTCTCCTAGAAGTAATAATAACTCCAAACGGATTCGATACGTATCATAATTAAGAAATTATGGGTTTTTTTCTGTTTTCACAAAAAGCCCCCCCATCCCCCCCCCTTGGTTCGATTTTGCCCATTAACGAACTTGACCGAGATTTTATGCCCCTTGATTTTATGTATCAGTTTCGAAAAGATGCGGGAGTTGGAACCGCCTACTTCGAAAAATAACTTGTTTGCAGGCGGAGCCGGCAGGGATTTTGTTTGTTTTTATTTTTTTTTTTTTTTTGCTATAACGGTTGGTCCTATAAAAAAATTGTCATTATAAAAGTTTTAGATAATATTAAGAGGATTAATAATAAATTTACGCCGGTTTGATATCTTGTGAATTGACGAAGCTATGATTTTTTTTCTTCTAAAACCCCCCTCCCCCCCCCCCCCCTTGGGGCCATTTTTAATGATATCAAAAATCTGTCATACATAAATTTTCGGCCCTTTTCCTAGAAGTAATAATAACTTTAAATGGATTCGATACGTATAATAATTAAGAAATTATGGGTTTTTTTCTGTTTTCACAAAAAGCCCCCCCCCCCTTGGTTCGATTTTGCCCATAAACGAACTTGACCGAGATGTTATGCCCCTTGATTTTATGTATCAGTTTGAAAGAGATTTATGCAGAATTTTTCCAGTTATCGTGATCATAAAAAAGTGACATAGATAGATAGATGGATAGATATATAAAGTTTTGAACTGAGGGTGGTTTTGGGTTCTGGGAGGCATGATCGGCGTAGATCTGCAAAAATTTTTCAAAATTTCCAACTTTGGTGAGAATGTAATAGGTAGTATTTCTTACGAAATCTACCTAAAACATAACGTCCTTAGAATCTCAACAAAATAGCCCACAATTCTCTCTTTTTTTCCTTCCCCTTTTTCACTAGATAAGTAGTGGGAAAGACCCTACTACTTTCTCCTTATATTCAAATTTCGAATTTATTTCCCTTTATTCAAATTTTGTATCTCTGTTTACCATTGTGAACATGGCTCCAGTAACTGGAAAAGTGTTGTTTCTCTTTCTGTACTGTCGAAAACACCTTACATAATCCATCACTGAGAGAAACCACCCCCTTGACAGGAAACCAACCCACTTAAGAGGAGGAAAATCCTTTCAGCTAGAGAAGGCTATTATGAGTCTCGGAGTATTTGGATGATTTAGGCTATTATGGGATTTAACGTTCTTATTCATTCTCATGTGACGGAAAATCAGCAGAAAAATTGATTTCTACATGTAATATCTCCATTAAGAAAACAGTTAAAAAATGTAATATGTTTTTTATCATAATGAAGTGTACCTGTATATTTAATTTTATAGTTTTATGATAATTCGTTAATCATGTTTTGTATTTTGATTGGGTCGCCCATAGACTCATTATGTATTGGGAAGTTTTATATTTTTTTTCACTGGCAGTAGAATGTCGCTTATACCGAAGTACTGACAAAAGGTTCTGGACACTTTTATGAGTGAAATTTACAACGGGGACGCGAGTGGTGAGGATGTCACAGATAAGTGTGATAAAGGTCGATCCAAAGATGACATTCTGAAAATTACCTAAGAAATGAGGGGGGAGGAGGGTCTGATAGTGTATGGTTATTTATCGATGGTTTCACCTCGTCTTTAACCAGAAAATTAAGAGTTTATTAAAAGCATGCAGTTTGTTTTCGAGGACATTATTATGAATATTATTATTACAACATTCTGTTCTTGTGACTGTTTAATACGATGATGCCGCTATGCAGACAGACTCTGTATTTTTGTTAGATAGTTTTCGTAAGAAATACTATCTATTACAATCTCCCCTATGTTGGAATTTCTGGAAAACTTTTGCAGATCTACACCGATCATGACTTACAGAACCCCAAAACACCCCCCAGTTCAAAACTTTATCTATGTCACTTTTTTATGGACACGATAACTTTAAAAATTCTGTACAAATCTCTTCCAAACTTATACATAAAATCAAGAGGCATAACATCCCGATCAAGTTCGTTAATGGGCAAAATCGAACAAGGGGGGGGGGGAGGTGAAAACAGAAAAAAACCCATAACTTCTTAATTATGATACGTATCGAATCCATTTAAAATTATTATTACTTCTAGGAAAATGGCCGAAAATTTATGTATGACAGATTTTTGATATAATTAAAAATGGCCTCAAGGGGGGGGGAATAGAATTTTCAGAAGAAAAAAATTCATAACTTTGTCAATTCACAAGATATCAAATCCACTTAAATTTATTCTAAATCTTCTTAATATTATCTACAACTTTTATATTGACAAGTCTTACGATATAAGACCAACCCTTACAGCAAAAAAAAAAAAAAAAAAAAAAAAAAAAAAAAAAAAAAAAAAAAAAATTGGCTGGCTCCGGCTACTTGACACAGGTAGATTTCGAAGTGGACGGTTCCAACTGCAAAAAGGTAATTTCTTCTGCAATTCCCAGTAAACAGGCGCCCCACGGTCTGCGTCTTCGAAATCTGCCTGTGCCTGTTGGCCGAGCCGTCAGGGATTTTTTTTTAGAGTTAGGTTTTAGATTAGCGAGTAATGAATCCTTGATTAAGACTAGTTCTTATATTTTATTAATTTCGCCGTTTCTTTTGTGTTAATTGTCCTGCTCCTCACCTTACATATTCCGGGCCTTGCTTTGAAATGCTCACCAACTAACTGACCAAATAAAAAGCTTACATATATATAAGTGAACTATCTCATTATTATTTTTAATTACCGTAATTTCCGGCGTATAAGCCGCAGCTCAAAGAGTCGTTTTTCGACCCAGAAATATTATTTTATAAAATGTAACTTAAAAGATCGCTGTAAATATTTAACTACAATTATTGAATAAAATTTCTGGGTCGAAAAACGACTCTTTGAGCTGCGGCTTATACGCCGGAAATTACGGTATCTTTTCACAGAAAAACACTATATGTGTCCATACTATTTTCAATCAACAGTAATTTCGTTTGCTCTCTCTTTAAGGCGTGGGAATACTCGACCTTCATCTTCTGCGTCCTGAACTTTGCAGCTTTCCTCTTCATCCTCTTCGCTTACATCTCCATGTTCTTCACCATTTCGCACTCCAAGATAGGACTGCGATGCACACAGCAGCAGCAGGATAGGAACATAGCGAAGCGATTCGCTTTCATCGTCGCCACTGACTTCCTGTGCTGGGTGCCCATCGTCTTCATCAAACTCATTGCGATGGGAGGTAAGTACTTTTGCCGGAGAATCTCTCAAATCCTTTTTTTTGGGCCTGAATACGAAAGAATAGCTGCCAACTTTTATGTTACCACTAATTTTGTATTGTAAAATTAGCACTATTTAATCGCAGAAAATCTACGATTAAGTGAAACAAATTCTTCGATTAAGAAATAGGAGTAAAAAAGTCGTTAAAGTTAGCTATGAGAACGTATGCTAGACACAGTAAATAACAGTAGTCACACTATATAACAGTAGAACTGAAGTATTACATTGATTGGTTAGGGATAGTCTCAATTATTTTAAAGGGAGTGGGGAGTTTGGAGATGAGCAAAAAATTTTTTTTTCTCGAGTTAAATAAACAGCCAGCAAAAATCAGTGATTGATTATTAATTTTCCTTATCTTTGATAATTTATCTAGATTCACCTTAAATCAGTCTGAAGGTGATTTAATCTGATCAAGATATAAAATATAGGGTCGTTCGGAAAGTTCCTTCCGTTTGCGAAAAGCAATTTGCAGCGGAAAATTCTATCATTTAAATATTAGACGTTGATTCCGATATTTAATGTCTAATAATTGACGGGCATGAATTCCAGTACGAATTGGTTTTCCCAAACGGAAGGAACTTTCCGAACAACACAATAGTTTTATGCGGGTTTAAAATGTCACTTGTAGAGAATGATTAAATTGACCCATGCGAGCTATTTTTCTTCTAATCAGATTGTAATTGTTTTCTAATTCTCTTCCAATCTCTTTGTTCAGAAGTTCATTATTGGTTTAATTTTTTATTTAAAAAGTGGGTATTCGTATGTAAAACCAAAAAAAATATCAAGAAAGTTATAATTAACAAATGCAATGTTAAGAGTAAAATTTTAAAAAGCTCGCCCAGTACGCGAAACATACTTCTGTTGTTTAAGTTGCTGACCACTGAACATTTTTAACTCTTTGGACGTTAGGCTATATTTTTGTAAGCAATGTTAAACGTTTCATAAAATAATAGTTATTTATAGTAAAAATATGTCTATTGGTATTTCAATATCAGACCTATTAATTTATGTTATGTAATCAAACACGTTATAAATTATAATATTTTGTTATGCCTTTTAAATTCATCAAACACCTGACTTTCCCGTCAGAGTCTTAAAAACGGTGTTGCCTGGCGGCTTTTTATTCAGAAATTTCAAATTCTCACCAGAAAGTTTGGATAATTATTTTTGCCTTATATAATGATAAATATTCCGTGAATCGAACAAATATATACTATTCAAAAATTTCTGGTATGAATTCGGAATTTATGAATAAAAAATCCGCCAGATTTGATGATACTGCGCTTAAAAGGTTAATTAAGTTTTATACACTACGCTATCTAAAAACTATATAATTCATTGCATATAAAAGCACAGCTTAGTTACTAGATATGCGAGCACAACTTATTAACCCTTTCAGGGGCAAGCAATTGTGTTCTTGTAACGTTGAATTCCCACCGGAATTTACAGAAGAATTTAGTTCAAAATTAGGAAAAGCAATTTTTCAACTCTTTCCCCTTCAAAGTTAAAAAAGAAAATTTAATTTAAAGTTTCTGGTTCGAATCGGATTAAAATTATGTGGCATATAATATATACCACCGCCCCTCAAGGGGTTAAACACTAAACATACCGGGAATTTTACTCAAGTTTAATAGAAACATTTCGTTCTCGAATTTTTTTTGTACTATTTAACTTTTTTCCCCTGTGTGATTAATGTTTATTTTTTATATGAAGAAATTTCCGGTTGAAATCGAAATATTTTAATTTGGTACCGGTAAAAAGAACGGTTGTTGGTATAGTGAGAGTTAAAGCAAATATTAGGTCATCCGGAAAGTTCTGCGATTTTTTATAAGGATCGCCCAAATGAAAGTGGGATTGCTGTAATAACTCCGCCATTTGAAGATAAAGATGACTCCGCATGCTACTATAGAAGGCGCAGAGTGCTAGGAATGAATACAATATCGTCAGATCCCGCTAGATGCGTGTGATAGCGTCGGAGCACGTCAAAAGGCATCGTTCGCATCATGGATGCCTCCAAACGGTGTCAACGCGCGGTCGTGCAATTTTTAACATCAGAAAATGTGAGTGCTAGTGAAATCTATCTTCGAATCCAAAATGTGTATGGCACGGAGTGTATGTCACTCAGATTCGTATTCCGATGGTGTAGGGATTTTCGTAGTGGAAGAAGCAATACTGACGACAGGTCACGACGTGGTCAAGCGCATGTGGTTATCACCAAGGACCTACAAGGTGACAACCTACAAGGTGACTTTGTCTAATCTATGTGTTACGTCTGTATTACTTCTTTCTTTTGTATACTAATTTATATTAATACCATTAAACCATTTCTCAAACAGACTGTAGAGCCACTTTCATTGGGGTGATCCATATATTATATTTTTAATCCATAAATCCACATTCTCACCGGTATTTTGGAATAAAGCTTTGCTTTCATAATATAAGTGAAGAAATTGCTTCTGCTTAGTTTCAAAGACATTTGTCTGTCAATTCTGGTGACATTCAATCATTTAATATAATCTGAACAAAATTATACTGCAGAACTTTCTGGATGACCCAATACATTATCATAAATAATTTTGGGAAGCAAAATTGAAAACAACAGTTGAAATTTCTCACACAGATATTCATTCATGCATATTGTAGCTGAAAAATAAATAAAATTTCTTTTCCAGGAGTTCCCATTCAGGAGGACTTGTACGCTTGGGTGGCAGTATTCCTGCTGCCAGTCAACTCCGCCATCAATCCTATCCTCTACACCCTGACTACAAAGTTGTTCAAGCAGCACTTGGCGAAGATGGTGTACAACTTCAAAGTGTCGACAGCGGGATCTGGCGACAGCGTCACACCGTCCTGCGCCAGAAACCACAGCCTGAGAAGCCAGAAGGGATCCTTCTCCATAGTAATATATTTAACGTTTACAAACATATTACGTCTGTTCGTTATTAATTAAAAACAAGTACTTTATACAGACAATTAAATTATAAAATTAAAAAGCACAAATATTTATTAAATATAACATTAAACGTTTCGGACTTCTCCAGAAGCCCTTCATCAGTAATGTAAAATTAAAAACACAAAGTCACGAGAGGTGATAATACATCTTACAGAAAAGAGTATGTGTTAAAAACAGTTAAAAAATATGGGAAGGAAGAAATCAAAATAAGTTACAAAAAATCTGCATCAAAATAAATTAGCGTATTCAGCAGGAACCGAGTTGACTTCACTAAGTGGAGGTTTCGCAAATTTCGTGAACCAAGCCTCCAAGAAATGACTCCCATAAATTTATTTACGGGAACAATTTTAAATTTAATTTGATGCTGACGCCCGCCCTTAATTCCCATCATTTTTCGAACTGTTTTTGACACATGCTCTCTTCTGTAAGTTTATTCACGAGTTACTGTTAATCACGAGAGTTGTATTTTCAACTCTCGTGATTTTTTCTTTTTAATTTTGCATTACTGATGAGAGTCTTCTGAAAATGTCCAAAACATATAATGTTGTTTTTAATAAGTATTTGTGATTTTTAACTTTATAATTTAATTGTCTGTATAAATTTACTTGTTTTTAATTAGTAATATATTATTTCACAGATTTATTAACTGAAATTTAAAAAATGTTTAATAGAAATATATTAGTTCACAGATGTATTAACGGAAATTTAAAAATGTTACTTAAAGATGAATTGTATAGAGAGCAAGCACACTAAAGGTATCTTTGCACTAGAAATCATCAAAAATTGTTTTAAATACAATGCACTTAAGGGTTTTGTATTGAACAAAATAAGTAGTAAAGACATTCTGTTTATTTTTTAAGTTAACTCTACAGACCTAGAAGGGAAAATATTTAACCGTATCTGGTTTAAGACTTAAGCGGAGACGTTAAATAACATACACAAACAGTAACGCGCCGTCTGTAAAACTGCTAATTTTTAGAGATTACTATAAAAAAGAAATAAAAAAACTCTTAATAACTTACCATAAACTGAATGTAAATATTTATTCTTCAATACTGATGATTTAACAGCATATTTTAATGTACAGCAAAAAAAAAGGGTTTTGAAAATGTCAAAACGTAGCAGTTTCACAGACGGCACATTACTAACTGAGTTTTAGCAGTCTTATAAACTGAAACTTTCAGTTAAGAGAAAAGTACTGGATAAAATTGATGCATTTGAAAAACAATTTTTTATGTTTACCTGAAATAGGCATAGATGATCGGCAAATTGATAGCGGTTTCAGGGTATAATTTTCAACATCGTACAGAATGCGGCAATGATATTCTGATTACGGATCTTACCCTGACTACGGTGTTAGTGATCCGTATTCGGGATACCATTTATTTCGCTTTCAGCGAGCTGTGCTGTTTTGTTAAGTGTATTTTAGAACTGCTCACAACCTGCTAGGCCATCCATACATTTAGGTAAAAGAGAAAAATCGTTTTTTTAACGACTTCAACCTTCATCAATATTTAGATAAATTACTTCATCAGCTCTAGGTGTACTAGATGGAGATTTCTCAATGTAGCAGTTTCAATAAACTGTCCATTTTGATATCTTGATAGCACGCCTCAGGATTTTTTTATTTGAAAATTTCTTATTGACTCGATGTGTTGCATGTGACTAACAATGGACACGCAGTGAAATATTCTAAAAATTGTTTCAAAACATTTATCGTTCTGTATAGAATACAAAAAATTCATTTTGTATCTTTGATTACTTTTCCTAAATGTATTTTCTAAAAGTGCAAATACATTATTCGTACACCCGATATCACATATCTGTATGGTGTAAGATTCGTAAATCCTGCCATTTATTGTAACAAGGACTTAAATTCTATCATTTTCCGGAGAAAAGTAGCAAAATTTCTGAAAGCACTTGAAAAATCTTTCATTTTAGACTTTTGCCAGTTAGTATTTGCAAATTTATATTTGTTATATAAATTAAATTATTATGCTAAATCATTGTTTAAGCTGTACAACACCAGTTGCAAACAGAATCACTGTACGTGTGCAACACCAATTTTACTGCAGGATTTCCCACCTAAATTAATCAGCATCGGGAAATGTCAACCATGCGAAAGGTGACCTCCGGAAACACCTTGTTACTGTTGAGTAAGGGAGGTGCCAAGACAGATTTCCGTTTCCGTTAAAGTTCAAAATTGTGGTGAAAACCTTGTGGCTAAGTCAAAGTTTTGTCGCCGTGGTGCATTGCTTGCCAAAAGTAAACTGCAATCCTTTCGCCCAGTCCTTTTAAGATTTGGTCTACGGTTCATCTGGATGCATAAGTCCACAACAATAATGAGTTAAATGCATAGGTCTCGATGTATATAGAATCTACACGAATTGATGGTCACTTTTGTTTGAGTGTGGAGATAATATTCTTGAAATGAAATGGAGTTATTAATTGGAATGCTAATAACAATTGTTATGAAATTCAATCCTTGTATTTTAAATTTTATTTAATGTTATCTAGTTATTTCTTTGGCATTTTAAAATTGGTTATTCAAATTTTCAGGCGTTTGTATAGTAATTTCTTCATTAGTAATATACTTCTCTGATAATACGGAACTCATTGAAATCGTAATTGTTTTTTTTTAATGTTATTATAGGCTGACCACAATAATATTGCACTCGTTCATGGAAGAGGTTGTCATAACTGTCGCCCGCCCAACTTCTGTCGTCAGAGTTCCTGCGACTCAAATTGCCGCCGCCATTCAAGCAAGCGACAAACATCCACAACCAATGTGGTCTAACAAAGTGAAGGGCGAACGTGGGTGATGGACTTTTTAAGTCATTCTTGTACATAAGTCATTGTATAAATTACGATATTTGTTGTTGTAATAAATTTTATTGTTACATACTGATAGAAGTTATTTTATTTCGGCAGTTGTCAATAATACAGCGTGTAATGTGAAATACGGGACACTCCAGGTTTGCCAGTTTGGTCTTCTTTTAATTCAGAAATTTTGAATTCGGACAGGAAATTCTGAAAGAAGAATTTTTACTTTAACCCTCTCAGGGGCAAGCAATTTTGTTCCTGTAACGTCGAACTTACACCGGTATTTACGAAATAATTTAGTTATAAAAACAGAAAAGCAATTTATCATCTTTTCCCGTCAAAGTTAAAAACGTAAAATGTCATTAAAAGTTTCTGGTTGGAATCGGATTAAAATTAGGTGGGATATAATATATACCACCGCCCCTCGAAGGGTTAAGAAATCACGAAATGGTTGTTATTAAATATAGAAAATAACACTATAAAAATTTCTGGTATGAATGCTTGATTTCGGAATTAAAAAAAAGGCCAAACTGGCAACCCTGGTACACTCAAATAATTCTTAATAGGATAACTCTGGAACTTAAAAAAAAAAGAAGCAGATGCAAGGATCCCAAAAGGTCCGGTTTTTAAAAAAAGGTATTTTTTTAGAAAAAAATTATTATTAGATTTTTTTTTTTTTTTTTTTTTTTTTTTTGCAAATTTTGCGGAAATTACCTTCGGAGGTAAATTTTTGCGGAAATGTTGTAAAAACTTACCATGAAATTTTCTGTTCAAAATATTGGTATATAGTTGGCGGACCATTTGGGTGCCCTGCAGATGCGTATTTCCCAGTTAAACTAACAGATAAAAACATGGTACAATTTACGAGGGATGTTTTTTAAGTAAAGGCCGTTTGAAAATAAAAACCAAACGAAAGAAAATCTTCCAAAACCAAATTTATTTTCAGATTCTACATACATTTCTCTATTTTCCAACATCGCTGCCAAGTTTGTTTAAACACTTATCATACCTTACAACTAGATTTTGAATACCCTCTTCATAGAAACTTGCCGCCTGCTCCAAGAGGTCGCGGCCATTTTACGTCTTCGTCATCGTTGTAGTGGTTGCCGCCGAGATGATGTTTGAGATAGTGGAAAAGATGGAAATCTCTCGACGCAAGGTCGGGGCTGTAGGGGGGGGGGTCCAAAACTTCCCAGCCAAAATAGTCCAATAAAGCTCGGGTATAAGCTGCGGTGTGAGGCTTTGCATTGTCATGGACTAGCAAAATTCCCTATGTCAGTATACCGCGTCTTTTGTTTTGAATCAGTCTGTGTAGCTTTCGCAGGGTTTTGGCCGTACCTCGCATGGGGCGGTCGATTCGATACTTTTGAACATTTTAAAGACACAGAACAAACAGTACAGATTACCTACATAGCTGCAACTGGGCACAGTTGTTCCCAAGGAATGCCGGGATACGACGCAAGCACTCGTTGCAGCGCGCGTGCCACCTATTAGTGTATACAACAAAACGGCCCTTACTTATAAAACACGCCTCGTACTTTAATATGTAAATCAAGTTAAGTATTCCATTACAACAATGCACCTGCACTCGCATGCTGTGCATTTCTGCCGATGGTGGACACATACACGGTTCGTAAATTTGTTTTCTTATTATGTTCAGAAAGGGAGACGTGGAGATGTCAAATACTGAAATTTGCCTAAATCCCGAAAACTAACGTTAGTTCGAGCTGTAAAAAACGCACGGGTGTAATTTTGAAGACAATTTTTATGTAAATTAATACAGGTCATAATTCATCATATATATTATTTCTCCTGTCAACATCCCTTTTTCTAACAAAATACGAAACGCAGAACGACGAATGAGATACCATATGAAAGGATTTTGAACAGGTTTCTGACATAGCACACTTAACATTTCCTTAAAACATGTTTTTGATTAAAATTTGCGGAAAATTAAAAATTAAATCGGCATTATTTCATGAAAGAAATGAAAGGTTTTCCTCAAATTAGTGTTGCCACAGATATTAAATACCACATTATATAATGCTCAGCAATTATTATACCCTTGATCCCTTTGTCTCAATAAAAAAGAAAAATTTCGAGCAAATGATTTTTAAGTAATACATAATTTAATTTTTCTCACGTGAAATTAACATTAACATGATGAAACTCTGAATCTTTCTAGCTGTATAAAATTTTAAGAAAAGGTTTTTAATTTATGTAATTTTCCGGTCTAATTTTATATAAGCAATTCCAATAAAAATTGAACAGTGGTCTTACCAATGAATGTTGGATACAATTTGTAATGTGTCGACAAATGTTATATTTAGAAATAAATCACACATAATTATAAAGAATTTTATACAAATTCAAACGGTATATTTTAGAATTAATTAGAACTGAAATTTTCGGATTTTGTTTTTTGTTTACTGTACAAAACTTCTAAATATTGTTTATCTTTCACTCCAGCACCCTCAATTATGTGCAACTCAATATAAGTTCATTATTTTATAGTATAGCGCTTTTAGTGCGCAAACCCCCGCATATTCAGCAGACTCGTTCTTTGCAAACATGTTCATAATTCATGCATTGCTGGAAACAGACTTTAATCTACATTAATAGTAAATCGATCTATTTATCTATCTGTCTGTCTGTCTATATATTTGTTTCTTGTCTGTCTGTCAATATACTTAGCTATCTGCATTATCTCTCTACCTGTATGTCTGCTTGTCTGTCTGTCTATCTGTCTGTCTATCTAACAAAATTATATTACAGCTATCATTCTACAAACCGCGAATTTATATGGGCCTTATTTTTCAATTTATTAATTATTGCTGTAACTTTTGGAGTTTTCACGATATTTCACTGGTCTTTTTATATGAGTTCTCCATTAGTATTGACTATCAAATCATGACAAAAAAAATTTGCTGTAGTTCGCGCATGCGCATTTAAAATTTATTTCATAAAAATAGCTATATATCTTCAAATATTCAATATATTAATATTTTAATCACAATATGCTATTTCTACAATTTTTTGTCAAATTTTTGGAAAGCGGTGTTAAATTCGGCTTAAAACTCTGTATGCTATAAAGAAAAAACCTTTTGAAGTTTTCAGAGAAACGTTAACATCTCCACGAATATACGTGCTATACTTACACAAATGCAAACAAATGTTAAACAGGACCAACATAGTCATTTGCTACAGTAACAGTCCATTTTTACCATTGTCTGTTACTTGGGTGATCGAAAATATTATTTTATTATTAAAATTATTATTTTTCTTCCTAACTGTCCTCACGACAAAATCTTCACTGAAAAACATGACGTGAAACATGTTCTTTACATCCCGAAAGTTCAAGGGCATTCCGGGCATTTCCTCACGAGTTTCAGTAAGATATTCGACGAAACGTCTGAAATTGGTCACTGCCCCTTAATTTCTGGACACCAGTGTAAAATTAATTTGTTTAAAATTATCACATTTAATCAGACATTAAAAGACTGACTAAAAACAACCAAATACTATTAAAGAAAATGTTTCAGATTACGATCAAGCCAATCATCAGTGCAATGACATGCGATAAACAGACTATTACCAAACATGTTTACAGTTAAAAGTTTTCCCAGTTAAATGTTAAAATCATGAAACAGTACATGGTTTATATTAAAGTAAGACTGTATATTTACGTGGAATTGTACAAGACTCATTAATCAGCGAATTCTGCAAACGTGTGAACGAACATTGAAGAAAACTATACTCTTAACGTTATTACAGCTAATTACTACGATATTTGCAAAATCTGGAGTAACGTCAGCATCTAAAGAATGTTGTACTAGATCCGATTGAAGTCTTCCATATTTATAGACACGCTTATGTTCGGCAAATGTTACGTTCGGGGATTGACGCATCCCCTGTAAAGACTCTGACCGTGACCTACGTTAAACACGGCAGGAGTATTACGTTTAAAACGTGATATGGAGTGGATCATTTTTACACGGCGATTTCTGCAAAACGGTGGGTGCGCCGCTTTGCACCAATCGCGGTGTAAAAATGATCCACTCCATGTGACGTATTAAACGTCATGCACCGGTCGTGTATAACGTAGGTCGCGCTCTGACTCGGTTTATATTGGTGAAACAGGTTGTACTTGCATGATTCGCCGTGTCGAACATAAGCGTGCCTATAAATCTGGAAGTCTATCTTCAATCGAAACTTGTACAACATTCTTTAGATACTGACCATCCTCCTGATTTCCCAAGTATTGTAGTAATTAGATTCAGATGTAATAACGTTAAAAATAGAGTTTTTCTTAAATGTTGGTTCACGTGTTTGCAGAATTCGCCGATTAATCAGTCTTGTACAATTCCACAGTCTTACTTCTACAGTCTTACTTTATCACAAACTCTGTATTGTTTCATAAATTTAACTAGTCAAACTTTTGACTGTAAACATGTTTGGTAGTAGTCTGGTATGTCATTACACTGACGAGTGGCTTGATCGTAGTCTGAAGTGTTTACTTTAATACTTTGTTGTTTTTGCAGGGTGTTTCATAAAAGACGGGCAAAACTTTAACCCCTTAACTGTGGGAGGTATTTTGACACCATAAACTAAAAATAGGCACAACACACCACTTTTTCCGTACTAAAATATTTGCTTTGTGTAATCGAACATGGTCTGCCGATTAATAAAGCGAAGGTTGCGTTAAATAATTACTGGTGTGCAAAAGCTTTTAGTAACAAAACAAGCAAACTGTTCTTTCCCGAACTGAGTTCGGGCTACACAGTTAAGGGGTTAAGAGGTGAGAGTATACATCCAAACAAACAACTTTCATCAAAGAATGCATGGTCGGTATTAAAACGCAAAGGTGCTAGAGGGTGCCTAAGGTAATGTTGTCATACGAGGCAAAAACACACAAAAGAACGATTAAGTGACAAAAGTAAGTTTAATGATATGTGATTACAATAAGTGTTTAAAACAATGACGGTGCAACGGCGAAGAAAGGATTAGCGAATTTTCTGAAAAAGAAGATGCATATCACGCGCTTCCCCTGCAGAAGTCAAAAGTTTGGCGAGGAGTCCCTCTGCAGATTCAATGGGAGTCTCATACATAAGAATCTTCAGCTGTCCCCACAAAAAAAATCGAGACATGAAAGATCTGGCGAGCGCGGTGGCCAAGCTACAGGGCCACCTCGCCCAATCCATCGGTTGGGAAATGTTATATTCAGATAGTTTCGCACGTCTCGTAAATAATGGGCTGGTGCTCCATCTTGGAACCACAGTACCCACCGGATGTGTAGGGGAACGTCGTTCACTATGTCTGGCAGCACCTGTTGCAGAAATGTAAAGGTATTTTTTCGTCAAGGCGTTCTGGCTGAAGATAAGGTCCGAGTAGGTGGTCTCCGATTATTCCTGACCAACCATTGACAGAAAAGCGTCGCTGATGAGCATGTGAATAAGTTGCATGTGGATTTACATCAGCCCATTCATGTTTATTGTGAGTGTTAAATGTACCTTCACGTGTGAAGATACATTCATCCGTGAAAAACACAGTTGCCGCAAAATCTGAATTTACCGCGATCTGCTCCAGAAACCAGCGGGCGAATGCCACACGACGAGGATAATCCCTTTGAGTCAGTTCCTGGACTCGTTGAACATGTTAAGGATTCAAACGTTCTTTTATGTATTAATCTAGGCGAAATTTTTCATACGCGTTCTTCTTCTTCCCCATATCACATTTGCATGCTATTAGTGTCGTTCTCCTCCCGATAACTTGAAATAGGAATGGAGCTTTAAAGTTTGTATGGACATGGCCGGGGTACACATCTACCAGTAAAATTTAATAGAAATTTTAGTCTTATTAAAACGCCCTATTCAAGCAAAATTACTGCCTTGAATAAGGAAAAAAAAAAATCTATTATTTTTTAGTGGTGGAAGTGTGCATAAGACAAGTTGCCAAATGCGCCAGCGCTTTTGCGTTTTATTTCCGACCATGCATTCTTTGATGAAAGTTGTTTGTTTGGATGTGTACTATTACCTCTTAAAGTTTTGCCAATCTTTTATGAAACACGCTGTATAATTGTATGTTTTTAGTCTTGTAATGTCTGATTAAATGTGATAAAAACATAATCCAAACAGAAAATTTCGTGCAGTGTAGAGTTAAAACAGTTTTAAAACTGTGAGCAAAAAAGTTGGAATCGTCTTTTTTTCTTTCGGGCGTAATGAAATAAGCTTTATTTAACCCTTTATATCCTGGATTAATTTTCCAGCTACTTTTTAGATGCTCAGAATCCTCGATTATTCCCACCAGTTATTATTTTTTTTTTTTTGTAGAGTTTTCCTTATCTAATCATAGCATTTTTGCGATTCAATTAGGTGAAAATTTCTCATTTAAAAAACCGGTGGTAACAGATTAAAAATTTTGTAAAAGACGCTCGTCGCGAAGGGGTTAAAGTGGTACTTTTAAGTACCGTCAGGATAAAAAGGATTAAGGGATTGAAACACGTAGAAATTTATATTTGTAACGCTTAATAACTATATAACTTTATATATTTGTTTTGGAATAATTTAATAAATTGTGTGCCTTTTATTATATAATATTTTATGTAATTTTAAAAACGAAAATAATAATTTGAAAAATATTTTTCTTTTTCAACTGAGTTTTTCTATTTCTTAAAATCTTTGAAAAAAATCAATACTTTAAAGTTATTTAATATACATTGAAGGCTTTCAAAAAATAATAGGGAAGAGTAATTTGTGCTATTAAAACAAAAAAATGAAGGCAATCTATATTGATTTTTAAAAGCATTTTATAATTGAATTCCATTCGTTCGTATAATTCATAAATGTTTTCTAGACACAATATTTTATTATGAAATAATGAAATGAAAAAATAATGGAGCTTTTAAATTTCTTTCAAATTTTTGCGTTTTATCATTAATTAAATTCTTTTTCGAAAAGTCTGTTTTACCTCAAATCTAGGAGATGATTATTGATACCATTATTAGTTTAATTCTAAGAAATATATTTCAGAGCGGTGTTTTCGATTATTACTTACCCATCATACGTAGTATAGGGTAAGTCTTGTAATCGTTTTGAAAATCGAAATTTTTTTTGACGGATTTACACGTTTTAGACACTGGAGATTCCGAAAAACATATTTTTAGAAAAAAAATTTGCCGTCCGTCTGTGTGTGTGTCTGTGTGTCTGTAAACGCTCTATCTCCCGAAAAATTTGAGATAGAGACTTGCAATTTGGTATGTAATTAGTATGTAATAATGGGAAGAAGCCTATTTCATTTCAATAACCTCGATTAACCGGAACTATTTTTTTCGGACTCTCGAAATATTCGTTCTGATAAAAGGTGCATAAAAATTTTCGAAATTGGTTATTTTAAGAAATGAATATAAAAGACAATAAAAAAACATAATTTTTGCATACAGCATGAAGTCGATCGGATAATGAGTTGCCGAGATATTTGGAATTCTACTTACCACACTCTTCGATTTTTCATGACCCTGTATTTCATCCAAATTTCACTTCAAAGATATATTTTAATTGGAAATTTGACGCTTAATAAGATGCAATAAACTGCTAGTTAGTAGGATTATTATTTTTGGAGTTATAAGGATGTTTCTTTCAAGCAATTCAGTAATCGAGCCTTTAAAGTTTGTGCATCAAGCCACGATTTTATTTGAATTGCAATGCATTTTATAAGTAGTTTACACATTTTTATTTTAATATTTTACATTATGCATATACATGATGGATAAGTATTACGGTGACCCCCAACGACTAGTTTTTAATAGTTTATAACATTTCCTATTAATGTTAATTTTGGAATGAAAGATAACATAGCCATGTTTTACTCATCTTACATCGTTTTTATTCACATATTTATCACATAAATCAATTCATGAGAAATGTTATGTCACATATTCCATCAAAACGATCAGATATATACCCTTTTTTAGCTCTCTCACTTTAATTTCCACTTTAAAAAAAATATTAAATTTATTTGCCATTAAATGAAGCCAGTTCAAGTTCTATTTTTCCTTCGTTCATATGAGATCATTATTCGAATGTGCACTGTGTTTGTCCAAGTATCACATTTAAATGTAGATACTATTTTAGACAATTAGAGGGAAATGCTTTGAAACTTTTAGATACTATGGTTGCTCACTCGAATGATCTTTATTACATAATCTGTTAGTTAAAACATACAAATATTGTTACAACTTGCTTTGTATCTCCGGTCGGGACCAATTATTAATACACTCCGTGCGATACAATTTACCTAATTTTTACTAGTGTGATGTATTTCCGGTGATAATATAATATTTCGTAAAAAAACGGTACTTGAAATTTAACTCTGCTTCCCTCAGAGAGCAAAAACAGTTGTACAATAAGAGTACGCAAATGTCATGGCGTATGTGTTCACGTAAACACCGCCCCCTGAATACTAGGCATGCGCTGACACAAAAATGGCGGCTGTCAAACGCGGATTTTTTAAGCGATTGTATGGCCACCTGAATTTAGACATCAGTTTTTTTCAAAAGATTTCTTTGACTTATTTAATCTCAGAGAAATAAGGTGGAAAAAACTTCAAGGGACCGTATAAAGGCTGAAAAAATGCCGCCTACGACAGCCGCCATTTTTGTGTCAGCGTGCAGGCCTAGAATTCAGGACGCGGTAATGAAGTGTCATTGATTGCTTCAGAACTAAACTGATGTTCTTCGATTGAATCGTGGCATGGTTGGTAAATTCTCCATCTTTCAGCCCCTTGCAGAGACTGAATGGATGTGTGTTCGATCCTCAGGAAAATGTCGATCGATTTTTTTCTTGCCAGGAAGCTGGATTTAAAATTGTATATCCATTTATTTTGTTTTTTTTTATAAACAAACTGATAAAAATCATTCGAAATTTATTTTAAAAGATGCACCTATTTCAATGAATTGTACTTAAAAAATTTTCCCCTTTTGATTTCATTATAATAAAAGTTGGTCTTTTAAATTTTTTTTATTTATAATTTATTACATACATATTTTCTTAATCTTATTTCCGAAATTTATACACACGAGGACAGCTTTATTTCA
Organism: Maratus michaelseni; assembly: GCA_963931845.1. NCBI lineage: Eukaryota > Metazoa > Arthropoda > Arachnida > Araneae > Salticidae > Maratus > Maratus michaelseni. The sequence continues at coordinate 304,076,250 of OZ007595.1, forward strand.
TATGCTCCATAGGACCACACGAATACCGCCGTGAACTCCGCACAATGTACGTGCAACGAATTCCCTGGGAGTCGATTCCGGTACGCGCTTTGGGAAAGACACACAGTTTAAACACCTGCTTGGCGAGTTGGCGAAAGAGAGACAATGCAGCCAATTCCATCGCCAATCGTCTTTGACCCATATCGTCTTCCATGTTTTGATCTCAAATCGAACATAAAATGGCGGTGGACGTAGTCAGGGTTCGTACGCTTTTAACCCTTTCAGGGGCAAGAACTTGTTTTCCTGTAACGTTGAATTCTCACCAGAATTTAGGAAATAATTTAGTACAAAATAAGGAAAAGCAGTTTTTAAATTTTTTTCCCGTCAAAGTTAAAAAAGTAAAATTTAATTAAAAGTTTCTGGTTGGAATCGGATTAAAATTAGGAGGAATATAATATATCCCACCGCCCGCCCCTCAATGGGTTAAACCAATTTAATCTTTCGCCTTATTAAATGCAGAAAAGTATTAGAAATCCTGCAATTAAACGAGGCATTTACGATTTCTGATACTTAAATATTAAATAAAAAATTCTATTAAAAAATTGTGGTAAAAGCGTACGAACCCTGGTAGCACCTTATTTTTAAATTATAATATTGCCTAAATTAACAGATTATTTTCAATCATGCGTGCTTGATTACACTCTAGGGGGGGAAATCGTTTTCGGTGTATTTTAATGATGTTACACTATATCAAAAATATTGAAATTGATATATATCGCTAAAGTGCACTCCAAGATTCTTAGTATAGAATACGATGTGCATAGCATTCACCGTTCATTTACAGGGACACACAAAGTAATTCGGTTACAGCATTGTCTAATATAAACAATAATTGATGGAAGTGCATATTCAGTTGTGGTATGACAGGTTTCTGATTTTAACTAATTTTTTGCATAACATTTGGTGTGTATAAATGTTATAGATCCTGTACACGACTGCACAAAATATTTTGACTACATTTCTGTTTATTGACGGAAATTGCTGAAGGGGAAATTTCTACTGCACTATGTATTTCTTAACCGAACTAGTTTTCAGTATACTATGCAGTATATATACAGTTCCATAGATAATACGAGGTTGGTTCAAAAAGTTCTCACACTCTCAGTGAAAGCACAAGATTTTTGACATAATTTCATATTATTTTTCAATGTAGTCCCCTTGCAACTTAATACATTTAAGATATACTCTTGTGCGCAAAATTCTTTAGTCCAGCCCTGTATGAGTGTGATTCGAAAAGTTATCGGCCTGACAAAGAAAATACAAGATTTTTGACAATATTTCATTTTAGTTTTCAACTTGCAACACGATACATTTCAGAAAACTCTTGAGAAATGATTATTCTTTGGCCTTTTTGGTCGACGTTCAACAAACTCCGGCACTCATCGAACGAAAAGCTTTTTCATACACCAAACATAGTGTAAAGTGAAGTAGACACGGTCTATCGAGATGTTTGCAATGTCAGAAGTTCGCGTATCTTCAGTTGGAGGTCATTCAATAACTGCATTGTGAATTTTTGAGACAATTTTGTCGATCGTAGCGGTTTTGCGGTGTCCTGAGCGTTTCATATTCGTGAACTGATTGCCTACCATGTTTAAATTCAGCAGCGCCACTTTTTTTTATCGTCGAATATGAAGGACAAGAATCCTTTAACCCCTTGGTCACGAGCGACACATATACGTGACGCATAAGATGCTCAGAATCCTCGATTATTCCCACCAGTAACTTTTTATTGTAAGCTTTACCTTATTTAAAGATGGCATTTCTGCGATTCAGTTAGTCGAAAATTTCTGTTTTCAAAAACCGGTGATAAAAGATTAAAAGTTCTGTAAAGGACGCTCATCGCGAAGGGGTTAAGATGGAATGTAACTGTTTTTGTATGTCCGCGGGGGTTAAACCTTTTTCAACAAAGCATTTTATGACATCTCGAACTGCAATCATTTTCCATTTTTAGAAAATGTCAAAACTTGTTTACTTTACTTTATCGCCCAGCAATAACCAATAAACTCACGCCTCAGAAACTTGGCAGCATGTCATCTAAAGGATCTTACTTTGCAAACATCTTTGTCATTTGGTCATACTCGTGTCAGGCGAGAAATTATCAAACTATCCTCGTATGCAGAGCTGTATCAAAGATTTCGGTTATTTTACCGACTATATATGGTTATTTCTGAACTTGGGTTTCAAAATTGTTTATTTAGACGCCATCTTTTACCTTATTAAACAGTGAAGTTTGTTACAGTATTCTGAATGTGTTAGAAAGTGTCTGATAATCTATGCTTGAAGCATGATTTTTTTTGTTCTTGTTGATATTTATTGATTTTATTTAAAAAGCCTGTGCAGAATATTAAATTGTTATTATATATTGTTTGTCTTACCTTTAAAGCAAGCGTAAAAGAGAAATTTTAAAAAATGAAATTTTTATCCTTGAAAACAAAATAGAAATAATTTAATCTGCTTTTAAAGAATATTTCAAAAATTTCCCTGGAGCGTTAAATCTTGTACCGGCAAAAAAGCTTTAGTATGGAAGATAACAGCATTCCTAGAGCTGTTCTTTAATTAAATTCCCTTTGAAAATGCTTATTATTTTTATTAAATACGATTCTTTGATTTTAATTGAATTTTAAAAATATGGCTTAATATTTCGTATTTTGTGAAATTAATTTTATTTAAAGCTCAATTTTAAAAAAATGCAGTCAACTTTTTTTTTTTCTAAGACTGAAATATGGGTTACTATGGGGATTGAAATGTGGGTTTCTATGACTGAAATGTGGGCAATTATAGATTAATATTGTAGGACATTATAATGGTATGTAAATCCTTAGATACAAGATATTATAACATATACGATTTAAATATTCCAAAATCTGATTTTTTGAAAGAACTTTTATGATTCTCATGCATTTAAATATTATGTTTATTTATTTCAGTATAAGTATGATTGTGAAAATGGCAAAGATTTCTGTGTAAAATTTATAAAAAAAAAAAAAAAAAAAAAAAAAAATTCCCGTAGACGGAATTAGTACATTTTTTAATCTTAAAAACTTTTACTTTCGAATTTATACACAAATTACTTTTATACAGGATGCAATAATAAAAGAATATTTAAAAACATACACAGGGTGTTCGAAAAGTCTGGAAACGGTCGAATAACTCAAGAAATATCCATGAGATTGAAAAATGGAAAAATGCATGTTCAATATTTTTGAAAAATCTATTTAGATATATCAAAGTTGCCCCCCCCCCCCCCTCTGCCGCCTGTGGTAAAAAAGGGCAACTTTGAAATCTTAAATAATAATCCTCCTTTATTATCAAAAAGTTGGATTCTACAGGAAAAAATACGTAACTTTTGTATTTAACATTTTCTTCGGAAGATCGTAGATGGCACTATAATCGAGTAAAAAGGAATGGGAATCGTTTCCATTGAAAAGTCCGTAAACGGTCGTATAACTCAACAAATATGCATCAGATTGAAAAATGGAAAAATGCATGTTCAATATTTTAGAAAATCTATTTAGGGATATCAAAGTTGTCCAACTCTGCTCCCAGGGGGAAAGGGAGTGCAACTTTGAAATCTTAAATGATAATCCCCTTTTTCGTTTGAGAAATGGCAACTTTGATACCCTAAAATATTGAACATGCATTTTTCCATTTTTTAATCTGATGTATATTTCTCGTGTTATTCGACCGTTTCCAGACTTTTCAATGGAAACGATTCTCACTGCATTTTACTCGATTACAGCGCCATGTACAATCTTCGGAAGAAAATGTTCAATATAAAAGTTACGTAGTACGATCAAGTTCAGGTTCCGCATGGCCATTGTGCTGGAGGACACAATCGAGGTGGTGTACGACGTGCTCAACTGCGGAATGTAACACATCAGGAGTGATGTTTCCCACATGTGATATGCGATTTTTTAAGTCATTGAGGTTTTCGACACCTCTACGGTACACAACGGTGTTTTCACCGACAGGCCCCGTAGCACCATCTGTTGGCGATTATTGCAACTATTTTTTATTGTTCCATTCTTATTCCTTCTTCTTGAATATTAAATGTACCAATTTTATTTTTGTTCGGGTTATTACTTCAAGCTACAGACAGTTCCAAATAGAGATACTTATATTATAACCACCCTGTATTTGAATCTTTGTTGTAATGAAATCACACAGTACTCACCGTAATTCTACAACCATGTATCAAAGAAAAAATTAAAGAACTTAATTATATAAATCGTATAGTTATGACACCATTTATAGACTAGCAGAAATCATATTACAAACACGTTGATAATGAGTAATATTAAAAGTTGTAAGCGGCTAGAATGGTGCCGTAAAACATTTTATGAACTGAATAAAAAGAAAGACATGCCAGCCAACTTTCTGGGTTTTAAAATGTAAAAGATTTTTTAAAGAAACTTTTATCTTATATCGTTAATAATTTTTTTTATTTAAAAAATTATCAATTAATTCCATTTTTAGATCTCAAAACTTGAGTATTTAATTTTTTATCATCATTCTTAGATATACATAAATCTTATAGTTGTTATTTTTTATGTATAACATATTTTTTTTATTTAAAAAATTATCAATTAATTCCATTTTTAGATCTCAAAACTTGAGTATTTAATTTTTTATCATCATTCTTAGATATACATAAACCTTATAGTTGTTATTTCTTATGTACAATATATTTTTAAAAAATATATATTTATCTTATATAAAACTGATTTAAATCGAGTAAGTTAAAAAAAAAAAAAAAGTAGTTAAAGTAAGTTAAAAAAAGTAGAATATATTTTTCAAAGATATTTGATTTATTTTATTTTTTTAGCAATTTTTAGAATTATTCGAATGATTATATTCCTTCTTTTCAGAAAAATTAATTCTCAATCTCTTTTTTAAATCATTATGGTGAACTTTTATATTTGCAGAATTTATATAGCGCGTTGTTCATATCAAACTTTTAATGCGTATCCTATTTCTTATATTTAACTAAAAAGTAAAAATACTTTTAAGAATTCCGATCTGAGATATAATTTAATCTCCTTTAAAGGTATGTTTTATATGCTATACACCCCCCCCCCTCCCCCGCCACCACCCATCCTTCCTGAAAGTTAAAATCTGGCACAGGAAAAATTTTTCAATAAAGAATAAAATGGAATTATCCGTTGTTTCACATTTAAATTTCTTTTGGAAATGCTTTTTAATTTTATCAAATACGACTCATTATTTTAAATCGGATTAAAAAAAATAGCTTAAGATTTCATGTCTGGCGATTTTTTTAATTAATAAAAACCGCAATAGATTTGTTTTTGGATCAATTATTTTGTTAATCTGCCTGAAATGGGGATAATTATAGAAGAATAACGTAGGATTATGAGTAATATATTGTAATATCGATGTATAGTTGAAAAAAATATTTATACCATTAAAATATTTTGAAATATGAGTATTTAAATGAATTTGTGTTTTATATACAGGGTGATTATAACTAATGTCCTACATTCAAAATGCTGTAAAAAAGGAACTACTGGTCAGAATGACTTCAAATTTGAACTGAATATACTGGATGAAATGGGAAATGGTATGACATAAGAAAAAAGTCCCAAAGTGTATCAATAGATGGCGCTGTAAGCGGCATACTATGCAAATTAAAAGACACTCATGCGCAATTAAAAACCGAATCATTATGTGCTTTTTATATGGTCTTTGGCCTATGGACAAGTAAAAACCGATTTTTCCCATCCAATGTGCTACGACCTTGCAGTTGTGGATGGGCTTTCCACTAACAGTAAGTACAACAACTGTTGACTGATTTGGAAGTCATTTTTTCAGTCAAACAACCGAAACACTCATGCACATTGAACGGTATGATTGGTTTACTGTGCAACTCATGCCAAAGCTGTCGTATTTCGATTCAAAATGTCACTTGTAGCCGAATCCACTTTCGTTATGCTGCTTACAGTGCCATCTATCGATACACTTTGGTACTTTTTCTTTTTTATTCCATACCGATTCCCCTTCTTCCCGTATATTCGGGTCAAATTTGAAGTCCTTCTGACCAGTGGTTCCTTTTCTACAGCAATTTGAAAGTGGGACTGTAATTATAATCACCCTGTACATACATAAGTATTTGAAATTTCATTAAATTGAAAAAATGTGTTAATGAATAGGGTAATTGCTGTCTATAATTCATAAAATATTCTCCAAAAAACTTAGTAATATGTATTTTGTTATCTTGCATATTCCTAAATTTTCAATTTGTACAAAATGTTCATTAATTTATACAGAATGCAACTATAAACGGTATGTTGCAACAATTACAAAACTCTTTTCTATATAAATAACATCGCCTACAAACAAAATTAACTGACAATCTATTAATTCTTGAGATACAATTAATTCTTCAGATATAACTCTTGAGACCCGCGGAAATCGTGAAAAACGTAGCATAGTAGCAACAACTGTTGAGCGGAACATACCCAAACCTAATAAGGATATATTTATGTCAATATCTAACAGAATATAAGTTTGGTGAAATGCCGTGTATTAGTTATTGAGATATAGGTATCGTTCAAATCGTGAAAAATACAGCACAGCAGCGCCTCATGTTGGACGATTTCTGCCCAAACCTAATAAAGGTCTATTTATGTCAAGATCTAACATAATATATGTTTGGTGAAATGCCGTGCATTAGTTCTTGGTATATAGCTATCGTAGAAATCGTGAAAAATGCAGCGTAGCAGCCCCACATGTTGGACGATTTCTGCCAAAACTTAATTAGCGTCTATTTATGTGAAGATCTAACTTAATCTGCAGTTTCCGTGCATTAGGTTTTGAAATAGAGCGCCCACAAAATTTGAGTGACATACATACAGACAGACACACAGATTCAAGGACATGCATTTTCTAAAAACAACCAAATTGAGTTCAGGACCTTCTAAAACGTATAAATTCGTCAAATGCCGGAAGTCGAACGTTTACGGAAGATCGAAGACCGTGGCGATTTTCCGTAATTCGGTTGCCATTCATTTTCCTTTGACTGGGGCAGATTTTGTGGTCCCTGAGATTGCATCCACTTCTGTTTACTAAGTTAGCGATTGTTTCCGTGACTGATTAAGTAAGATCAATTTGAAGAACAGCTTTTTTTAAATAGTTAAGTAAAAAATGCCACTGCTTCCCGGAGTATAATAGTTACATCTTGATCAAAGAAAGTCTATCAAAAGATTATATACGCCAAACACACAGCAATTTAAACAGGAAATGAGCTCCTCTGTGTTTTCCAGGAATCTTTTTTTTTCTCATTTCAATAACGTTTTTTTTAATACCGACTCAGTTTTTTCTTTTGTATTTTTTTTCTTAATTTTGTATGCTACTATTAAAATTTCTTCATACATGAGTTAGATTTTCTTCATTTGATTTCCTTAACCTTTTGACCGATCCTTTAACTTTGTCACAAGAATCTTTGCCTCTTCAATAAATTAAATTAAATTAAATTAAACAACAAAAATAATAATAATAGTAATAATAATAATAATAATGATAATAATAATCACAATAATAATACGAGTAACAGTAAAGAACAGAAAACTCATTTTGAAGATAAATATTTTTACTCCATTCTATAAGAGTATAAGAAGATAAAAATTAGATATTAACTGAAGTGTCTGGATAATCCAGGGTTCGTGCAATTTTACCACAATTTTGTAACAGAATTTTTCTATTTAATATTCAAATAGCAGAAATTGTAGACGCCCCATTTAATTGCAAGATTTATAATACTTTTCTGCATTTAAATAAAGCGAAAAATTCTATTAAAAATTGTAGTAAAAGCGTACGAATCCTGTAATCGTTTAAAATTTGAAAATATGTAATACTTTCCGAAAAAGAATTCTGTAAAACTTCTGAAAACAAAATAACATAATTTAACAAAATACGTCATCGAATTCTTAGAAACATCACAAAAAGAGAATAACAATATCAAACATAAAATACACATCTGGGAAATGTCAATAAAATTGTTCTAGGAATGATTTTCCTGTTGACAGATTGGGTGATCAGGGTCAATCGATACACGTCATAAATGACCATTTTCCCCCTATGATTCTTGTAAGCGTAAATTGGTCAAATACAATATCCTATCTTTGTCGAAATTTTCTTTTTCTTCTGGTTTTCTAATTTTGTTTTCTATAAAATGCAGGGTTTTCCAAAATATAAAACTGTTTTCATGTTTGGATAATATTTATAAGCTTCTTTTTCCGCATTCTCATTCAAATAATGAATTGTCATTATTTCTGAAAAAAAAAAAAAAAACACGTGGTATTTCCAAGAAAAATAAGATTTAAAAATCGGAAAATAAGCACCTAACATATTTTTTTCAGGATTCTTGTTTCATAAGTCCCACTCCAAAAATATGCCCTACTCCCAAAAAAAGCCGTCATAACTTTATCTTTTTATATCGTAAATTATGAATTAATGAAAATTTTAACAGAATTCTGCGACTAAATATCACAAGGAGCGTTAATTTAAAGTAATGGTATTTGAAATCTGCAAGCCTAGAAACCTATTCAATAAGGTACATTAGTCATATTCACTATCGTGTTCATTACATTTTTATCTTGTTCTGTTGTTAGACGTTGAAATATAGATTGGCATTGTCATAGACTAATAATGCTTTTGCAATGAACGACAATTTTCAGTAGATAGCATAAATAAACTATGTATTTTTTCTCTGCATACATGGCCTACCTTCAAGAAAGGCCTATGTATGAACTGTTTTAAAAATAAATTATATCCACTAACAATGAGTATACTAAGATAATAGAAATCCTTCTCTACAGGTCAGGGGATATTTCAGGAACGTATAGAAAACTCGACTTATGCAGTCACACGATTACATAAAGCGAGATTTTCTATAAGCAAAAACTGGTATTTTCCGGGAAAATACCCTCACCCGTAGAAACCCTGTATCATGGCATTTTTTAGACACAATTTTCACCCTTTTTTTTTCTTCAGCAGGGTTCATACGCTTTTACCGCAATTTTTAATAGAATTTTTCGCTTTATTTAAATGCAGAAAAGTATTTCAAATCCTTTAATTAAACGGTATGTCTGCAATTTAAATATTAAATAGAAAAATTCTATTAAAAAATTGTGGTAAAAGCGTACGAACCCTGTAATTTAGGCCTTTTTTTAAACTTTTTAACAGTCCTTTTTATTAAATTCATTTTATGAAATTCACTTTATTATTACAATAAGTAACAAGACCTTAACTCATAACTAACCTTTATTACGTTATATATATGGCGAATTGAAACCTTGCAGTAGGTATACCAGATATTTAATGGGTTTTATAAAGTTTGTGGTGAATTTTTAAATGTAAATTTAAGATTATGAAAAACAACACTTTGTGAAGAATTTCTTATTCGTGAGTAAATAGGACATTTAATCATAAAAGAAAATTATATTTTGGTATAGAGCATATATTATGGTTTAAATTTCAAACGTTAAATGAATGAACATGCAATTTTATATAGTTCAATTTTCACCAGCAAAAATATTATAATTGCTAAAATCAAACATCAATTATCGGAAGATGTATCAATATATGAAAATTGATAAAAGAATATAACAAAAACTTTATTTTACAAAATTAAAATATCAGGATAAAGACGAAGTTTGCAAGTATATTTTTTATAAAATTAAAACAATTAAGTTGCTTATTGGTGATAATTATGCGAAATTATCACGAAAGAATTTTTCTTGGAATACATTAGTTAAATATGCACAAGCTTTATATTAGATAACAAGTGTTTTCATGACAGATAATTAATGGGAAATTTTGTGTATTTATTTTATTTCAAAGACGTATTTCAAATTAAGTGCAACAAATACTCGCAACAACAGGTTTCGTACGCTTTTACCACATTTTGATAGAATTTTTCGCCTCATTTAAATACAGAAAATTATTACAAACCCTACAATTAAACGAGGTGTCTACAATTTCTAGTATTTAAACATGAAATAGAAAAATTCTATTAAAAAATTGTGGTAAAAGCATATGAACCCAGAATAATCATTTAGTAACTGATAATTGTTATTTTATTCTTTTCAGAAAATACTCAAGCTCTAAAATACAACATCCTGCTTGCTCAGCATACTTTATCTAATTATTTAAGGATACTGGTCTCAAGTTAAAATCAGCTTTTTGTATGAAGTGATGTGTGTGTACAATGTATCATATTTCAATACTTTTCATATACTTTAACTATACTTTTTTCTGTAACTATACTTTACTAACTATACTTTAATTATACTTTTACTACTATTTTTCATATACTTTAACACAAATTTTAGTCAAATATTTAGCTTCTATTAAGAAAATAATATTAATAAGTGGTCTACTGAACATCTTACCAACACAGTTACGTTTACCAATACTTCCCTACAATCCAAGTCAGGATAGACACTCATACTTTCTAACTTCCCACCTTTTTTGGAAGAATAAAAACATGCTTTGCACCCGAAAAGTTATTTAATTAAACGTATTTTGCTTCTAAGTGATAGTCTGTAGTCATTTGAAATATACGTGATTTCATTCATTAAATAAAACGCCTGGTTCAAATTATATTTTTTATAATTTTAACCCTTTTTATCCTGACGGTACTTATAAGTACCACTTTAACCCCTTCGCGACTAGCGTCTTTTACAGAATTTTTAATCTGTTACCACCGGATTTTCAAAAGAGAAATTTTCACCTAACTGAATCGCAAAAATGCTACGATTAGATAAGGAAAACTTTAAAAAAAAATAACTGGTGGGAATAATCGAGGATTCTGAGCATCTTATAAAGTAGCTGGAAAATTAATTCAAGATATAAAGGGTTAAAAAAGCAGGAGGTTGGCAACTTTGGACAGCGCTTAACTTAGTTGAAAACCTGTAAAACTTCGTCTTTTATTTCTGAAGCAAAAGTACTATATAGGAGCATATTAAGGCATGGGCACAAGGACACATGCCAAAAAAGAATCCTTCTAGCTAAATTCAAATTGAAATAATAAAGATTTTTTTATTAAAATGTTTGTCACTTACTTACCTTTTCTATTTTCAATTTTAAGATCACGGGTAAGATATTTAATTATAAATCCTCTCTTTGCATGACTGTAAAAGAGCTTGACAGTGTTATTGATACCCTTATAAATTACAAGAGCTAAAATTGTTATACGATCTCCTTTTGAAATGGGTAGAATTTTTAGATGGTACATTAATTTCAACACGCAAAGCTGTAAAGGATATTCACATTCACCCTATATATGGGATGTTCCCTCTTATCGCTATCCAAAGCGAATTCCTAAAACAGTAGTTTTAGAGATATGGTTCCAGTTGCGAAAACGCTTCAAGTGGTGTTGTTGTTCTTCATATTGAAAAAAATTACGTCGAAAGCGTTTGTTTTTAAATGTTAGGAAATTTAAAATTTTATGTGGTTTCTGAGTGTATTTAGAAAATGTTTCTCCGTCCTTTAAGAAGTAAAACAGTGAAAAATCCATTCTTTTGGGACTAAAATTTACAGATTTATGATACTATGAAATTTACGAATTTTCAGACACAAAAAATAACGGAAAAACATGTTTCTATTATCAGAAAACACTGAAAATTCGTAAAAGTTTTAATTAGGTAAGTGTTAGTGTTAGAAGAAAGAAATGTGTAGTGTTTTACTTGCTAAACTATGTCGGAAGCTTTTTTAAATATGATTTAAAGGACCCAAGGGACTTTGTAAAAGTTTAAATTTCATTACTTTTACAAATATAACTTTATTAATGTAAATGGCTTTTGATATAACTAATACAATTTGAAACATTTTTGCTATTGGTACCATACAACTAAAGCTAACGCAGGCACCGCACCGTTCCTAAAATTTTGTCACTTTGCTACCACTGTTTTTAAACGATAATCTTTATTTTAGACTTCTGTTGCAGATGTTAAAGGAATATACCACAAAGATCTTTGATTTGAAATAGTGGTGCAAAATGTATAAAAGTTTGAGTAAGCTGCGAGCTCTGACTAACGGTATAGAAATAATATATTGGATAACGAAAGAGGGGATATAATACACCGGAACGGAACCATGGAGCTATGAATAAAGAAGAATTAACATATCCTTAAAATGGTGAACCTTCAACTGTAACTGGTTCCGTAGGTGCTGACTACCGCCATAGAAAACGTCCACGAGTAAATTTGAATAGAAATTTTCGCTTTTTTAAAACTTTTTATTAATGCCGAATGTCTGTCAAAAATAAGCCAAAAATAGCTATACATTTTCTAGTGGCTTGCGCTAGAACACGGCCGGGCGTGTATCCCGGTGGTGGCTTGCGCTTGCACAATATTGTGACTGCGTAAACAGTCCTCCTGATAATGTCAGTGAAAGAGAATATAATAACGCCGGTTGACACTTTCACCAGTAAAAATGAATAGAATTTTTTACCTTATTCATGACAGAAAGTTTGCATAAATAAAATGTTTAAATAAAACGAGAATTTCTATTAAAAATTCATGGTGGAAGTTTGCTTAGGCAATAATCAGTCTCTGTTGATCTGATGTAAACAAACAACAGCCGCCATATTTTGACTTTGACTACAACCTTTGTTACTTTATTCGTATCTGGTAGACGATATGTCTGGTAGACTATATGTCTTCCCGTCTTTATTCATAGCTCCATAATTAGACCTTTTATATTGTTCAATCGTTAAAACATAATGTTTCTTATTTTCTATTAAAATATTTTTCTTTTATTCATATCCAATGAAAGTTAATATATCAACAAGATAATCTGTAAAACATAATTTCACTTGCGATGCAATTACAAACTAAATGATTAAATAAAAAATAAAATGATTAAATGATTAAAATGATTAAATGGTTAAATGATTTTCAACTATCGATTTTAACAATATGCCTTTAAATAATTTAAACTCATTGATGATTTGCAAGTAAGTGCTTACAAACATCGTTTTCGCTCGCGTAAAACAAGGATGATTGACTGCTTTGACGGCAGTTAAAGATGTTTGCTTAAAGTTAATGTGAAAAGCGAAGATGGTTGTGAAAAGTAAAACAGAAAACTCAAACAGATGTTTAAATCATCTGTAGATTTTTCGAGGATTTGTTTTGAAAGCATTAGTGAAAAATTATAAATGTTACAGATTAGCTGATGAGCAGGAATATAGACAAATTTGTTTTGTGATGTTTTCTTTACACTCTCATGCATAAATTACTTTTAAGTGGATGAAACACATATTTTGCACTTTAGTAAAGATTTTAAATAAATTAAGAACAAATAATGCCAAATATTTAAAAATATTACATTTATTACAAAACGGAAAATCATTATGAAAGACTTCTAAATACTTTATTGGTGATAATATAAACTTTGGAAAACTTACCAAAAAGTAAAAAGTAAAGAAAAAACATTTTGGACACGTTTTTGTTTTGATCCAAGAGCAAAAATTCTTTGAGAAAATATTTTCCTGTGCAGAACATAAATAAATTTTTAAATGGGGATTTCAAAACTTCGAAAAGAAAATGGCTCTGTTATCTATTGTATTTAACAAACATTATTGAACTTCATACGAAATTGATGTGTGATAAAGGAATGTAGGGAGGTTCCCATGCATAAAAAAATTATTGGGTCATTACAGATGATATCTGAAACAGTAGACTGGATATGTAGTTCAGAATTTCTAAGTACATGCATTCCTGAAAAAATTACTACGTTAGTTATAGGGGATATTACAATATATTCAGGGCCATGCGAAGAGGGGGGTGGAAATTGAGTGGGCGCCAAATTTATACTACCAATCATGGTTTTATTTATTTAATTATTTATTTTTGGGCCGTCGATCATTTTCTGGGGAATTTCTTTTTCTCTCTCTCCGACATTCTTTTTTTATTCTGTTGCAAAACATCATGATCTCTCTAACAAATAAGTGCAATTTTCTCCTATGTTATTTAGTTGTTTGGAATTTCTGAATTAAAATTTAAACTTTTAACGTTCCAAAATAAACGCGAAATATTTATTCAATAGCATTTATTTCTGTTTCAGAACTTTATCAATTTTGTGACGGCTGTCACAAAAAGAAGGAGTTGGTGTGCGTGTGTGTGAGAAAGGGGGGGGAGAAATTGAAACTTTGCCTCGTTCGCAGTTTTCTCTTCGCACGGTCCTGAATATATTAGAAGCGAGATCTTTATTCCATACTATTTAACTTCCAACTATTATTCCGTAAAATGTGGTTTAATTTGACGCAGGTTAAAAGTGAAAAAAAAAAAAAAACAGAAAATTTATACGATATGTCTTTATTTTATTTCATGTTTCTACGTAAAATTATTATTTCAATGATTCCATCGATTGACAAGTCATCTCATCTCTGGACTAGGCGAAAAGTTGATGATAATTCGGAAGCCCTTGATATCGCCTCACACCGTTCGCTGCGTGAAACTTTTTTAAGATTATTTTTTTTAAACATTTCTTTTTCGGAACGTTTTTAACCTGGGTAAAATTAACCCACATTTTACGACTAAATACCGGGTGGTTGGCAGATATGTATTAAACAGTCTAAGCCTTATTTTCTTATATTAAAGATTGGAGTCAGTAAAAATGCAAGAAAGAGGTCACTACGTGCATTTTTTGCAAATATAAAAGAACTCATAATATATGAAGTCTAATTTATTTATTAAACGAAGAAATGTTAATATAAACTAATGCTGTGCAATTTAAATTTAAATCATAACCCAATAATATCGGGTTGTTATAATTAAAATTACACTACTCAGATCAATTTGAAGACCGTTCTGGTTGACGGATTCCGTTGAAACTTGGTATATACGTTAAATGATCCATGGGAAAGATAAATATCTAATAAAAATAGTTCAAAATTCGACCACCAGGTGAAAAGATGGTGCCTAAAGAATCGGAAACACAAATTGGACACATAAAACAGGGTTCGTACGCTATTACCACAATTTTTTGATAGAAAATTTCTATTTAATATCTAAATAGCAGATATTTTAGACACCACGGTTAATTGCAGGATTTGTAATACTTTTCTGAATTTAATTAAAGCAAAAAATTATATTGAAAAATTGTGGTAATAGTGTACGAACCCTGTAAAACTTTAATCAGAGCATTTGATCAACGTGCATTCCATTTGTGTCAAGGACATGTTCAAGGAGTGTTAACCTTTTCCGGCACAGACAAAGTCTGTTCGTAAAATGAGAAATTACTGACTGACACCGGAATTTACAAACAATTTTTTTAGAAAATAAGAACTCTTTATTTTAAGCTTTCATTCTAGAAACAAAATTTTATTAAATATTCTTGGTGTCGAATGCAAGTTTGGAATTAAAATTAAGTGTGCCCGGAGTGGGACCACTGTGTCGGAAAGGGTTAAAACACATTCAGCATAAAGCTAGCATAACACGCCATGTCTCTCTAATTCCTTAAGAATCACTTCGTGCTTCTGTTGAACATGTTTTAACACACTTTGAACATGTCATTCACAAAAATGGAATGCACACTGAACCAATACTGT
This sequence comes from Maratus michaelseni, assembly GCA_963931845.1. NCBI lineage: Eukaryota > Metazoa > Arthropoda > Arachnida > Araneae > Salticidae > Maratus > Maratus michaelseni. The sequence continues at coordinate 304,091,860 of OZ007595.1, forward strand.
GATTAAATAAAGTTTGTGTTTCGAATATGTGTTTCCGGTTCTTTAGGCGCCATCATTTCACCTGGTGGTCGAAATTTGAACTATCTTCTTATTGGTTATTTCTCTTCCTCATAGTCCACATAACCTCTATACCAAGTTTCAACGAAATTCTTCCATCAGAACGTACTCCAGATTGGTGTGAGTATAGTGCAACTTTAACTATAACCACCTGGTATATAAATTAAATTTAGAAAATATTACAGATGTAAACCGAAGTTATAAAAAGACCATTATAATAAAATTATTGTTCATTGTATTTCTTAAAAATATGTATTTCTACAAATTCAATTGCTACACTTTTCATGAAAATATATACAAGGTGACCGTAATTAAACTGACGGTAGTCAGCGTTGTTTGTAGTGTGATCTAATTGCGACAATGGAGCCAAATTTTGTAGGAAAATTAAACAAAACGGGGAACGAACTATCCCGCCAAAAAAGTAGTTCTAAAAGTCACCGCTAGGAGGATGTGTTGCGCATTTCTTTTCGCGGAATCCATCATTTAGTTCAATCATCCTACGAAATTTGGCTCCATTATCGCAATTAGGTCGTGCTACAAGACACGGTGAGAAAGTACCACAGTTTAATGAGGTGCCCATAATTAAAATGACTGCAATCAGCGTATTCTGTAGAGTCATAAAATTGCAAGAATGGATCCAGATTTTGCAGGATGAATAAACAAGACAAGGGTTGAAGGATTTCACGAAAAAGCAGCGCCACATATCCCCTAGTGGTAACTTTTGAAAGTTTTTTTCCACAGAATCTTTCCTTCCCCGTCTTGTTTAATCATCCTACAAAATTTGGCTCTATTCTCGTAATTAGATCGTGCTATAGAACAGGCTGAGCACTACTAGTTTAACCCTAGTACCAAGTTTTAATTTTTGATGGGAGCTTTGGAAGATTTGAACCAGAATTTAATTAATATAATTCTGTTAAACTTATTCCGAGAGGTCTGATTTCGTTTTATTCAGTTTAAGTTATTATTCTTTTCTGGTTCGAAACGGTAAAAATAAAAAATAAAAAATAAATTGGATCAAAAGAGACCCCAATGGTACTAGGAGGTTTAATTAAGACCACCTTGTATGTTCTTTTTCTTGACGATTTTTTCTAGAAACCATCCGAATAAGTTAATTATTTACAGGAGACTATATGAAGTGGAGTAAGGGACAGACGTAGTATCTGACAATATATAAGGATAATAAAGAGACCATCTGAATGTCATTGTAACCTGCATGAAGTATATTTAAAAATCACATTAGGCAATAATCTTTAAGTTGACTTTGATATTTCTACGGAAAAATATGAATAATTCAACTGCATTTACATACTGGAAATATAAGAAAGAAATTCTGTTTCATTACGAGCCGCCATCATCCATGGGGGTATGACGGCTACATCGGGCCATCATCCAGTGTATGGAGAATATTCATCATACATAGGTGCCAACCTCTCATTAATATTCCGTAATATGCGGATTAATTTCACCCAGTTTAACACCGCTTCAAACCAGAAAAATTATTGGATGAATCTTTATTTAGTCAATTTCAGATTTCTACGTGGAATTTATTTCATTTCATTTCTTTAAAAAAATTCTGGTGCGAAACGTGTTAAACCTGGGTCAAATTAACCCTCATATTACGGAATATTAATGAGAGGTTGGCACCTATGATCATATCACATTGGTATAACAACACAAGAAAATAACTTTTCTTTTTTTCCTATTTAAAACTTATTTTCCTTTTAAAAAATATTTTATTCTTATCAGCAAGCATATAAACATAAAGACTGCCAAATATATATATATAACATCTTAAAAAGTTATGAAAGCACAGTATTCCTGTTTTATAATACTTTTCACACATTTATCTTAAATTTCATTGCATTTATTTGATGTATGATTGTACAATGTACAGTCGTGGAAAAAAAAAACGGAACACCCCCCACTAACTCTGCAACAAATTATAGTAGAAGGAAGTGACTGGTATCAAACGATTGGAAATAAAGTCTACTTTTAAGTGATGTATATAAAATTTGCTTAGGGGGCCATATACATATAAAAACACACCCAAACTTTGTTTTTTTCAATAGCGAGACCCAAATTTGACAACATATTTGAAATCTGCAGTTCAAACTATGCCTAGATACCAAATTTCATTAAATTCCTACGATTAGTTTCTGAGAAATTAATTACTTTATAATGAGCATATTTAAGGGGCTGTATCCAAATTGAAGTTCGGTACTCGATTGTTGAAATGCTGCAGAATGTCACCTTTTAATGTATTATGTTTTACCGATATGACCATTTTACTCACTTAATAAGTTTCGGTTATTGTTATATGCTGTAAGATAATGTTTACAAGTGTTGAATTATCCGATTTTAATCCCTTGAGGACGAGCGACACGTATGCGTGACGCATAAGATGCTCAGAATCCTCGATTTTTCCCACCAGTTATTTTTTATTGCAAGCTTTGCCTTATTATATCTTAGCATTTCTACAATTCAATTAGACGAAAATTTCTGTTTTGAAAAACCGGTGGTAAATTATTAAAAATTCTGTAAAAGACTCTCGTCACGAAGGGATTAAAAAACCATAAGATTATTTGTAATTAAAATAGTCTTAGAATATGTAAATGTTATTGGAATTTTACAGGTGCTTTTATAATGCTTTTTCTCAGATTTTTCATCTATTTAACTCGCCTTTTCTTTAGTTTATTGGCAGAAACGTGAATAATATTCACAGATACAAAATTTAGAATTAAAAAAAAAATAGTATAAAGCAGCGTAATGAAACAAAGTAAAAATAACAAAAAAAAAAACGCAGATAAATTGCTTTTTAGTCTGAAAATAAATCCAGATATTGCTTTTTTTTTAGTAGCGAGAGGGGGGGTGGGTGTCTTGTTTTGAGATATGTTCGCAGAATTTACATTCCGATTTATTTGAAGAACTAAAACTAAATATATGTTATAAAGACATCTGAATAACTTTACATCCGTTATTCTCCTTCGGAATAGGGGTAATAATTCTATGATTAAACCTATTTTTGTAGTTCATTTGAAATTTTACAATTAACTCATTAATGCCTCCTGGCAAGAAAACTTGCCATATGACATTTATTATTTATTATTATTATTATTATTATTATTAGATTTTTTTGCACACTGCTAGCGATTGGGACATAATCTTGCCTACCAGAAAACCATAAAAATAACTTGTAATTTTTTTTCAATTAGCTTGTTTAATCGAATAGATTTAAATACGAAAGTTATAGAAGAAATATTGTAATTTTTTCTTCGCAATAAACTACCAATATAAACCTTACCTATTAATCCATGTTGAAACAGTTTGAAGAGACACTTGAAAATGCCCAGCTATATAACGAAAACTTCTTTCAGCTTGCCACATGCCAATCATTTGGCCTTTCGTTGCTTCAGTTAATTGTGGGGCCATTTTGTTTCAGCAAATACTCTACACATATGCATTTATGATAAACTTCACTTCAAACATATATACTGCAGAAAAAACAATATAGCTTTATTAGACTGGAAAAGAAGCTATAAATCCATTTAAAGGTAACAAAGTTTTTTCTAAGGTAGAACTGATCATATTTTTCAAAAATGAGCTTTATTAATTTAAAAATAAAAGCGAAACTATTTTCCATAAATTAAAACATATATCTCATGCAAATACGTTTTACGCTATCTTATATCTTACTACAATCGCAGGTCGTTGTCAGAGTTGTTTAACGTGAGATCACGAAGCATTGAAATACGGTTTACGCATTGTTTATAGTGTAAGACAGACTTAATCTCTAAGTTTATCAAGTCACTATAATCACAGCCTATGAGTATAATATTTTCTCAAAGAGGAATGAGAGCTCTCCGACCCGAATATCGATTCTTACCACTAAATTTTAATAGTATTCTCCAACGTAAAGAATTTCAGAAATTGTGTCCTTGAATAAGGTAACAAATACTATTAAAATTTAGTGGTGTCAATCGGGATTTCGAGTCGGAGCGCTCCCATCCCTATTCAAACTATGCTTTAATGCACATCATAGACGGCCCCTTAAAGCAGCATTTTGTCGTTTTTTAAGCATTATTTGAAAACTACTTGGAAAAAAAAATTGAAATTTTGAATACACATAAAGCAGGACATAATAAATATAAATCCATCAAAAAAATTGTAGGTTGCAATTCATAATTTTTTCGAATATTAATTTCATAATTCATAATTCATATTATAAAATTTTAAAAATTACAAATTTGACGCAGTTATGTTTGGGTTTTTGAGTTTTATAACCAAACAAAACGTTAGCACATTAGGATTACAATTTCAGGAGATATTAATAAAAATATGAAAATGTAATTTAACATTAGAAGCTCTAAAATTTGAATGTTTATAACTCAAAAACTTATCATTCAAATGACTTAAAATTTTGTATCTAGGCATAGTTTGAACCAAAGATTTAAAATATCATGTCAAAAGTGGGTGTTGCCATTGAAAAAATTAAAGTTTAGGCTGGTTTTAATATGTAGATGGCCCCTTAAGCAAATTTTAGATACATCACTTAAAAGTAGACTTTATTTCCAATCGTTTGGTACCAGTCACGTCCTTTTACTATAATTTGTTGCAGAGTTAGTGGGGGGTGTTCCGTTTTTTTTTTCCACGACTGTACAAACAGTTGCATACTAGGGATCAATCTAGGATAAATTAACAATGTTTTTTGTGAATATTTAAATATTTTTGAAAAAAAAATTGTAACTTTAATTTTAAGCATAAAACTTATTTATTTAAATATAAAAAATAATTGATAATATAGGATGAATGCTATTGAATTCTAAAATTATATGGTAAAAACAAGAACAGTGAGAAATCTCAGTAACCCATCCATCTACTTCACAAGTGTGCTTCAATTCCGTTTTATGATTCATTTATACTTTTTTTAAAAAGATGTTTGGCTTCGGAAAAAACTGTTTTATTCAAAAGTACCAACTATAACGTTTCTATATGACCTCTTACATTATATAGTAAAAAGAAAATAGCAATCTGACCGATCTTAAAGACACTTAAAATTAAGATTTTAAAAGAGTTAAAATGTTTCATTTCTGACAGAAATCGTTATATTAATACAGAGAAATTTTATAAAGAAAAAATAAAATGAAATAAATTTGCCAAGATAACTACAAATTAATACAATATTTTTATAATAAGCAAAATAAAAATGATTGAAAAGCAAAACCAAATATTATTTTTACCATTAAATTTATTCTTCGATAAATATTTGATAGTTTACTATTATGCAAATATTGAAATAGAAACTATTTTGTCGTGTTTCTTAGCAAAAGACGCCGTAATCAATCGGCGATAGAATTAAATAGTTGATGTTACAGTTAACATCAATCAGCTTTTTCTTTGCTATGAAAATGCAAAATAGTTAAAATTAATCTGAAAAATTCGCTAATAACTGTACGAAAAAATATTTTGGATATCATGGTTTACGAAGTGTAAAAGAAATGTAAAATAAAATATTGCAATAACGAAATTACAAAATTTTCACGCTAAGATTTATAAAATTTTATATACTTACTTTTCTTTGTCATTCATTGTTAATATTTGTTATTGCTCTTGATCACAATCACAACTTTCGTAATGGTCGCTAATAAAAGATTAAAAATTCCAGAATGAAATTCCAAATAGTCAGAATATGTTGCCAAACGATGAATTCCGAAATACTCAATGTCTACGATGTCAACGCCACTTAGCGTAAGGGTTCCCATCAATAATACTGCAAAAGTTCGTGCACTTCCATCGTGTGGTGGGCCAGCGCATGAGATTAAACGGAGGCCGATCAGAATTTCATCTGATGATTTCCAACAGCAAAGTTGACTTAAGCTGTCCAGCAGTGGTCATGGAGTGGTAGTGGTAGACCATTAGCCAGCACTTCTCCATCATAGCCAGCACCTATCTTGCTGCTGCCCAGCAATTCCCTCTTTGCTGGGGTGCTTCCCTGTATAGGATCTACAGAATATATACACACCACGTAATAGACAAAAGTGAGTTAAAATTAAAATCGCGTTCAGTAACTTAAAACGCACATCCAGAAATTGTTAACAGACAGTAGAGAATTATTTTGTGTGTCCCCTGTAAATGAACGCTGACTGCTATACACACACAATTCTGTAGTACGCCTCTTATAATGCACCTTAGTGATATATATAAATTTCAATGCGTTTAAAATAGTGAAACATTATTTAAAGAAACCGCAGACGATTTTTCTCCATAGACCTAATGTAACGGAATTCTTTTGACTGTCCCTGTAAAGTAACTATAAGTGCTATACACACCCTATTCCATATTAAGCTTTTTCGAATGCACCTTCGTGATATATGTAAATTTCAATGCGTTTAAAATAGTGAAATATTATTTAAATAAACCGCAAATTATTTTTCCCCATAGACCGCAATGTAACGAAATTCTTTTGAGTGTCCCTGTAAAAAAACTACAAGTGCTACACACTTCCGTTGAAATAGGGAACATGCTATAGATAACGACAATAACATATAAAAATTGCAGAGCAATCCGAGCATATTTACGGGAGTTGGAGCACGGCCAGACGGCCAGACGGCAGACGGCAGACGGCAGACGGCAGACGGCAGACGGCCATACGGCCAAACAAACCGAAGTCATAAACACTTTTCAACTAGGTTGGAAAGTGTTAAAAACGAGCTTTCGCATTTAGAAAGTGAAAAAAACGATACCCGCACATTGAATATAGACATCCTAATAATATTATAAATCCGATTGTGTGCAAATGTTAGGCTGAAACCAGCGTCAAAATGGAGCATTTAATGATCCTGTATCTTTGCATATAGGTTGATTACAACCCTCAAATGAACATAGGCTGGTTTTTGTTTATTTTATTCAAATATTTTTCTTAATAATTCAAAAATTCGTTATTTTCATAGAGAATAAATGGACATTTTTTCGCATAATATTTTAAAATGATTAAATTTACTTTACCGTTGCTAATACTTTATCGTTGCCAAAACTAAATCAAAGCCCGGAATAATAATTTTTACTCAACAATTTACTTTCAATTAAAATATTTTCAGGTGAAAAATGAAAATGAAATAAAAAAACTGAAGAATTAAAAAGATTAAATAATGTTATTAGAAATAAAACGTACTTTTTTAGTTTTTTCTAATAATAGAAGGTTTCAATATGCATAACCATAGGGAACAGGCGCATATGACGTCATACATCCAAAATAAAGCGGATATGCTTTGATGGTGAAATAAAATGATCTTGGTTTTTTTTTTTTTTTTTTGTATGGTAACAATACTTGGCGTTTTACCGTCTGCGCACGACTAATATATCTATACCGTATTTTTTATTTAAATTTTTAAAAAGTGAAAAGAAGTTTGAAAAGAAAATGGTTAGCAAATGTCAATAATATGCTCCACAAAATTATCCATGTCGAAAATGATCTTATGGATAGAGAGAAATTGTTATTTTCATTCTTAAAACGAAAAGAAACAACTCAATTACCTAAAAAATAGTTAATAGTTCCATTTTTGTTGATAAAACATAAAGATTTAATATTATTTCGTTAAAGTAACATAATTTTCCCTATGCCAGTATAGAAATTATTTGCCTGGAAAAGAAAATTAACAAGAATTATGTCATTAAAAAGGGATTTCTCTGGAGAAAAAGAGACGTCATATTTGAAATAAAACAGGAATTTTCCAATATGTTTTAAAATGAGTGTGAATCAATTCCTTACATTAATAATACAAGGATCAGTAAGTATAGAAAGTAGATGAGTTTCACGCCATATTTATAACGAAAATTTTATTATATTTTTTATCTATACTGATTATTAAGCATGAGTATCCGTTATATACAGATGCAGGTTTTCTGCTAAAAATCACATCATAATTTTAAGAAAAGGAAAATGAACACGAATCTATTATATTAAAATCTGACCGTGTGTTTGCATTTCGCAACTACTACTAGACTATCGAACGCAACGCGATTTACTTATACCGGTTATCATTGTTCCGAGGATGTCACACAAACTCTCATAATTTAAAAAATTAAATTAGATGCCAATTTTTTTTTTTTTTTTTTTTTTTTTTTTTTTTTTTTTTTTTTGTAAATTTTAACGAAGTTTCTCTGAAATTTGGCAACATACTGTCATTTAGAAAACAAGATTTGTTTCTCCTATACATTAAAATAAGGAGGCAGAATTGAATTTAAAGAAAAAAGCATGTACTATTTCCATTTTTTTTTCAAGGATGGCTTTTAAAATGTTTCACAAAGGCGTTAAAAGTAAAATTGTTTTCAGGTAAAATTGACATTTGTTTTTACCCAATTGGTCTGTTTCCATGATTTTATTTGGCCCTCCTTTTTGCATTGGTTGCAATTTCATTTTCGCGATTATTTGGCACAAAATTTCACTTTTTTAAGATTGAGTTACGTCAAGGTCCCTATAACAAAAAATACCGTTTTGTTTCCTATGAAATGTGATAAATAGTTAGTTAATTATTAACGTTTTTAACTATCGGGAGTGAAATATTTTGCTTAATTAATGTATTTATTCTTGTTTTAATGTTGCGTGAACGAAGTCACGGGTAACAGCTAGTATTAAATAAGTAATGATGTTGAAAGTTTCGCTACATATATTACAGACGTGGATAATACAAAAAACAAAAGGGTACTCTTTTAAATTGATCACCCTATATAACAGAATATAAAAATGGCAGAGCAAATATAGAAATGTCATATTTTGATGTTGTTATTATTATATTTTTAAATCAAAATAGAACGTTGTAATTCTTAAATATCTAGATAGTTATACTCTTTTATTTAACTTAAATTGGTTTGCGTATCTAAAGATGGAATTATATAATTGATTTTTCTGTCATTTCCTAATATGCTAGAATTATAAAAATAACATGTACAGGCCACTTTCCAAAGACAATACGACATTTTAAGAATTTTAGAACTTAATTAAAAATTTAAAAAAAAAATAATTTTAATGTATTGTTCGTTTGCCGGGTGCTTGTAAATTCGCGAAATATTTTTTATGCTTACAACTATATACGAGTCACACTAATAATTGAGTTAAGTGCGCGCCAAATCCCACACGCTAAACTAGGTCAACTGGCTGTGAAACTGCAACAATAAAAATTTTTAAACGCTAAATACTCCAAAAAAATTATATAAATATATACAATACAACATGCTAAAAATTTTAAAACCTAATTATAAGTTTCAAAAATATTTTACGGGATGTCCTCTTAGCCGGGTGCAAGGGATAAGTCGCCATTTTTTATGATTACAACCGTATACGAGTCATAGTAACAACTGAGGTGAGAATGCGTCAAACCACGCATGCTATAATATGCCAACTGGCACTAAAACTGCAACAATACAATATTTTAAACGCTAAAAAGTTTAAAATGAAATACAAATAAAAAATAAAGAGTGTAATAATTTGTTTTAAATAGGCTTTTATCTTTAAAATTTATTAAGTTCAAATTAACCCATTACCCGAAGTATACGCTCTTAAAAAATTGGTGTTGCATTGAACCAACTTTTCGTGTTGCAGTAGTTGTAACCATGAGATGGTGAAATCTTGTGCCGACATTTGGTGCTCTGGTCTGAACCATGAACCGTTAAAATGTTGGACAGAGAACTAAACAAATATTGAAGAATAAACGGTTAAAATGTTGAACCGACAACTGGTAAAATGACAAACAATAAGCAGATAAAATGCTTAATTCTAATGTCACTACGGTTATCCTTTGAAAATAAGGGTTAGTCAGACCAGGAAATTTATTGTGTTGTATGGAAAGTTCGTGCCGATTGGGAAAATCAAATCGTGCCGGAAAATTCTATCAATTAATTAATATACATTAAATCCAATATCAAATTTCTAAAAACTAACGGGCAGAATTTTCCGGTACGAATTGATTTTCCCAACCGGTGCGAACTTTCCAGACAACCCGCTATATAAAGTATAATCCGACACACTATGAACATGCAAGCCTGTATCAGAATTCGAACGTGAGTTTGAGTAAGTTGTCTGACAACTAGACAAGAAAGTAGACCTTAGTGCACTAAAGCAGTGTATTTAGAGTGAACAATTTTTTCCTTATTGCATTTTTTTACGTTTATGGCTCATTTTCGGATAGATAATATTTTACGTGCTATACCACCGCCTCCTGAACAGAAGGCCTACACGCTGACACAAAAATGGTGGCTGTCGTAAGCGAATTTTTATCAGTTTTTGCACGGTCGCTTGAATTTTATACCGGTATTTTCTAAATATAGGCTTCGCCTTCATTTTAAGGCGAAGAAGTGTTTTAGGAAATATTGGTATTAAAATTCAAGGTACCATACAAAGGCTGAAAAAATTCCCTTACGACAATCGTCATTTTTGTGTCAGTATGTAGGCCTAGTATTCAAGGGGCGGTGACTATACGCTGGGTGTGTACAGTGTTACCACAATCAGTAATAGAATATTGTGCATTATTCAGCAGTAAAAACATATTACAAATTCTATGAATAAACAAAGCGATTACGATTTCTGGCTTTTAAATATTAAAAAGATAATTTCTGACCATAAATACCGGGGCAGATTACTTTGAATTTTTAAGTAATAATGTGCACCTTGTAAACAGCCATGTCACTGTTATGTGTAATGTTCAATGTTAGTTAGCGGGAAAATGAACACAAGTTGTGTAAAATCAAATCACTTTTATTAAAATCTTGAAAGGGCAGGGTCTTGAGAAAAGATCTGCTTAATTTTCAAATAGCAATATCAAATAAAGATAACTTCAAAATGTCACTTACGACTTGGACGAGCCGTCAAAACGAGCTACCTTCAGCAAGATTCAATATTCACTATGCAATTTAGTCCAACCCTAAGATGCCCGCCAACGATAGAAATGAAAGCGGCACTCCTTGAGTGCCAAATTCTTTTATTCAGTTAGCTCAAAAAATAACGTAATTTTACTCTTACCAACGGCCGATACTCCTTCTTTGCTGCGTAATAGTTGAAGGAACTAACATAGATCTCGAGACACCACCAAGGGGAAGAACCGATCTAAAGTTCAACTTTCTCAACACATGCCAGCGCTTAAATACTGCTATATCGATTGACCAGATGCAGAATTTTGCATAAATATCGATACGAAAAGAAAAATCACAAGTTCCGAGATTTTCGCACTAGTTCATCGAAATTTAGAGAAAGATAGCCTTAATAACTTTTACGCACATTGACTATTATTGGACAAAAACTACGTTCGCAATCGAAACTTCGCCTACTCTTATAAGTCAGAGTAGTCGACACATCATAATGTTGTATATGTAATTAAAGTGTTGAAAACCCATCGTTATTATACACTCTTTAAAGATTTTAGTAAAGGTAGGACAAAATGCAACTGATGTTTGAGATTACATTATTCTTCAATTTATGAAAATTCGTGAAACAGTAATCGCTATTTATTAGTGAATGTTTCAATACGTTTCAAAAGTACAATTCAAAATACAAAACGACCAAAAAAAAATCTGGAGTGACCCCATTTTACTTTCCTAACACTAGTGAATGCTTCCAGAAAGTAAAAAAAAAAAAAAAAAAAAAAAAAAAAAAAAAAAATGAAGGGGTTTATCCATTTTTGGCACAATAGAGTCGGATGGGTTTGAACGCTTGACTTCCCATTTTGAAACTGGAGACGTTACTTCTGCCGTACTAATGCATGGTGACATCGTCGCAATATTTAACACTTATACTCTAGATTAATTTTGACACAATTATTCCAATTGGTAAAGAAATCATATGAGATGTAATCTTCCCAACTGAGCCAAAGATTCCGGGCCAGGATTCGAAATTCGGACCTGGAATCAGGGCCTGATTACCAACGGGACACACTTCCACCAGTAAAAAAGAATTGAAATATTTCCTTTATTCATGGTAGTAATTTTGCATCAATAGGGCGTTTTAATAAGACGAAAATTTCTATTAAATTTTACTGGTGTAAGTGTGCCCCTTCGGTAATCAGGGCCTGCCTGGAATCCCTTGGCTGAAGCTGCAAATGCTCTAACAACTGAGCAATCCCGGACGATATGGCTGAACTAATTCACCCAGTTAACCTTAATGATCATAGCATCTGGTACACAACTTTGTTAATGTTTTCATTTGCTTTTGATGAAATATTCATGAAATATTGTTTTTATGGGGTAACCAGAAATATTTCAAACCTTTCTAAATTAACTTATTTAAGATTTTAAGAAACTACCTTCCGTACCCTAGAATAAGAAGCTCTCAGAAATATCTGGGTAGGTCGACATCGATTGGTCGATAGCTCGATGGTATAAAAAGCAGAACTGTAAAGATGGAGCTGAGTAAAGTTGAAGCAGAGCTCAGTTTTGAACTGGTTCTTCAAAAGCGTTCAAGGGCCTTTGTTTAAAAATATTAATGTTTATTTTGAAGTTTATGTTGTATTACACTTTAAATTAATGCGATAATGTTTATCTGCTTCCATAAATTCCTTTTATCTCTGGAATATTCTCGAAATAAATATTGTGCCGTTCTAAGGGTTATTTCGCATTAACTTTTAACTACGCCAGTCCCGTAGTCGGAAAAAATATATATTTCTTATATTTATGTATCATTTTGGCTATCTTTGTGTGTAACCTGAAAAAAATCTTATTCTAAAGGCAATATTAAACTGAGGTAAGAAAAGGTTTAAAAATGTCTAAAAATTAGTATTTAGGTATATTGAGAAGTTCTTACGCTAATAAAAAAACAAGAACGAAAAATCATGCGTCAAGCATAGATTAACACTTTCCAACTTTTCCAAAAAAATTTTACAAATCATTAACGTTTAATAAAGTGAAAGATAATATCTAAGTAAACAATTTGAAAAACGCATAACATATTTAAAAACCCAAATTCAGGAATTATTAACAATATTCGGAAAAATATCCGAATTTGTTTGTGCAGCCCTATATATGATCTATATATTTGTATATATGTTACTATAGAACGCTAAATTTTAGTTCAGCTAGAAACGCGTAGCACAGTTTAAAATTTCCCTTAATAACCGTAATGCACTCCAGAACGTTTGTGCTGCTCTGTATATGATTTATGGAATTTATACCCACCCCAAATAATAGAAAAAATGAGTTAAATTTAAAAAGGCGTTAAGCAACTTCCAGCAATTATTGTTAATAGACCGTTCCAAATTCTTTTGTGTGTCCCTGTAAATGAACGATAAATGCTATAATCTAAATATTCGTATATCTAAATATTCCTCTTGTAATGCACCTTAGTCACATATATAAATTTCAATTTGTTTGAAATATTTAAACATTCTTAAAATAAGCCGCAAACGATTTTTCTCCATAGACCTTAATGCAACGGAATTCTTTTGAGTGTCCCTGTAAAACAAATTTAAGTGATATACAACAACTGCTTAGTGCTATAACAAATTCAACTATGTTAGAAAGTGTTAAAAATAATACTTCCAAAGAGAAAACATATACATTCATAGCATTGAATAAATAAAGCATTGTGGAACATTATCTCATTCTTCATACATTTTACACTTTCAAATACGTGTCAGCACACATTTCTCTTAAATGAGAATGGAAAATGGAAGATTTTCTTTGTTCTTATTATTACACTCCCCATGGTTGAAAAGTTTCCCGATTTTTAACTACCACTTTTTTCCGTATAGAAATAATTGCTTTACATAATCGCAGATTTTTCTGATTGAACAAAGAAAATATTTGTATTAATTATGATTTTGTGTTAGTCCAAAATAAGACACTTGGCAACTATGCATTCATCCAATCAAGCAATCTGAATTTTTTAAAAGTTACCCACTGGCAAGAATGCTCCTTTAGATTTCCAAGAAGTCTGCCACCACCATTAAATAACAGAAAATTTCAATTTTCGCAGTCTTTATTGTTACCAAGTTTTGCTTCTGCGATTTAAAGAGGCAAGAAATTTCATTAAAAAATTGTGATAACAATGTTCGAATACTGATTCATATTTCATATTTATATAATAGTCTACAGTATACAATGTTGTAATGTGGAATTGAAGTGCCGTAATTATTTATTTAACCCTTTCCGGCACAGTGCTCCACTACGGGCACACATAATTTTAATTCCAAACTTGCATTCGACACCAAGAATATTTAATAAAATTTTGTTTCTAGAATGAAAGCTTAAAATAAGGAGTTCTTATTTTCTAAAAAAGTTGTTTGTAAATTCCGGTGTCAGTCAGTAATTTCTCATTTTACGAACAGAATTTGTCTATGCCAGAAATGGTTAATTGTATAGATGGGGGAATAGATCGTATAGGGAACTTTTAAATATTTCAGTTGTGAATTAGAATCGCAATAAATCCTGCACAATACAAAACACAAGTCTGAAATAAATGAATAAAATATTCTTACTTGTTCTTCAAAATAAGAGACACGGACGAATTAAAGAAATGCCCCTTTAAATTTGAATCCATCTATTTATTATTTCCTTGAGGAAGGAAGATGTGATAAGAAAGACGGTTGCTGCACATCTTCCTTAGAAAATTTGGCTGGAACATTGCAATTATAACGACGGTGATTCTTTTAAACTTCCAGCTGGCCAAATCCATGAAGATATTAGCTTATGAATCTATTGAATACTACTTAATTAAAACTTTTTAACCCTTTAGCGGGTGGTGTCCACAAAAAGGACATCTAATTTTAATTCCAAAACTGACCAACGGCACCAATAATATTTATTTAAATTTTTCCTTTTAAAAACTACGGGATAATAAGCAAGTTTCTATTTTGTAATAAATTCTTTTGTAAATTCTGGTGTCAGTCGATAATTTCATCATTTTAAAAACAGACTTATTCCGTGCTGGAAAGGGTTATAGTGCAAAATATAAGTTTACAACAGCATACAGCATTCTAAAGAACATTAAAAACTTTGAATACGCGAACTGATCTCCATAAAAACCAGCATATGCCGTTTTCAGAAAGCGAGGCGAAACTCAGATCAAAGTCCAAATTATTTTACAGCATCGTATTCGTTAAAATTCTGTTAAAAATTAGATGTCATTGGTATTTATACCAGTGACTGGGGAAAGCAAATGTGAGTGAGAGATTAATTTAAAATAATTTGTTGATTATGGATTACGCTAAAATTAAAAGAACAAATTGAAAACTCATTAATATTTGACAAATAAAAGATGCATTTTAATTGCGCAGAATAAACACGCCCCTTTCGCCTGCAGCGCCAAAGTGGACGAAACATGAATTAGCTCTCGAGTTCTCAGCGCTAGAGCAGGTAGTAAACAAGTGCGCCGGGCGGCGCATGCGTATAACACACGAGCGGGAGAGCAGCCGAATGCGATGAAACTCAAGGGAGAGATGATGACGTCACAGTCCAAGGCTAAACTTGCTCGAAACGAAAGCAATGATACGATGGTGGGAAGTTCTAAAGTGAAAACAACACCCCGCTTCGCGCGCGTCTGCCGATAAAATAGTTTTAAAAGAACGGCAAATTAAACTGAAAAGGTTACTAAATACAGAAATACGTTGAGCTGAAATAGAAAATAATTAAAAAAATAAAGACTGTGATATCTTTATCACAAATGCATCTATAATAAAATTAACACCATTATTAGTAGTCAGGGAGGATGGAGTTTCAACAATGTTGCCCTGTTGCAGAATATTTTTATCAAGAAAATCATCTACTTTTTCCTAAAAATTATATTCGCCTTATTTATTCAAAGATATCTGCGATTAAATGAAGCGACGATAACGAATTAGAAAAGTGGTAGACATTTTGAATTTAAAATATGGCTTATGTTAGACAAACCTTGCTAGCCTGATTTGGATTCGAAGATGGTTTAACCCTTTCCGGCACAGTGGTCCCACTCCGGGCACACCTAATTTTGATTCCAAACTTGCATTCGACACCAAGAATATTTAATAACATTTTGTTTCTAGAATGAAAGCTTAAAATAAGGAGTTCTTATTTTCTAAAAAACTCTTTTATAAATTCCGGTGTCAGTCAGTAGTTTCTCACTTTACGAACAGAGTTTGCCTGTGCCGGAAATGGTTAAAAAATTGATATTTGTATAATAATTAAAAAGTTGTCAAACGTAGGTGTTATAAAATTGAACTGTATCGTAAATCAATATCACATTAAAAAATTACACCTATTTTTATTTATTTTTTTATTTTATTGTTGCATTCGCATTTTACACTTATATATTTTTCCAAACATGTCCAATTTATCTATAATATATCTGACACCAACAATATTTATTAGATTTCTGTTTATGAGCTTTTAACTTTCAGTATTTATTCAAGAAAACATCTGCAAATAATTATCTGATGCGGTGAAAGAGGGTAAATAATCGGTTATCACGAAATCGTAAACACCAGGGGCGTACAGCTCTGCCAGTTTTTTAATAGCATTTTCGTCCTAATTATCCCATAAAAAGATTCATTAGCAGTATTGATCGCCACTTGGTATTGATCCGAATGGCTATTAGGCATGATTGGCTATGAATCATAGCATTAACAGTGGTTAACGGTGTTCGCGAAGTTTTTGAACACCAAAACATTTGCTCAATGAAATATACTTACAGATTATAAGTTAATTCAGAATTTAAAAATAAAATAAAATAAAAATAAAAGAATAAATAAAAATAAATAAATATCGCTTTTAGTTAGTTTTCTATATGCCGATCAATCGTAAGATTTAATTTTTAAAATAGGACGATTTAACTTTGTGCCGTTATATTAAAAAATAAATGAATAATGTAAAATAGCACAAATAAAAATATATAAAATGGCAAACAGCTGTTTCGGAGCCCCTAAATCTCCATCATCAGTGCCAAATTTAAAAGATTAAAAACTGATTAAAAAGCTCAAGCCATATAAATATGACTGTGTCTCCCGCACGCGCCCAAGTTTGAATGGCGGTGATTTTCAAAAACAACAGCGGAGTCAAGAAACACATGTGATGCAGGAGACCAATAGAATCGCCCGGCCAAATTGGACGAGTTTAAGTACGAAGAAGAATAAAAAAAGGGGGACGACGACAAAGAGAATGAATTAACCCATTAACGCCGACTTATTTTACACTTCTTTTAATACTTCGATACCAGTTGACACCAGTTTTCCCATACTGTTATTTCAACTGATTGAATCTCTGATAGTTTCACATGAGATAATATGAATTATTTTTTTACTAAGATACTGGTGTTCATATTTAAAAGTTTCGTATCACTTAAATGGTAACTTTTTGTACCAACCGGCATTAATGAGTTAAATGAAATTTAGCCAGACATTTGAAAATTTTGGCGTACTTGGCATATCATTAACTAAGTTGCCTGAATTCTACCATATATGATAAGATTCCCAAAAATCAAGGTCGTAAATAGATGAGCATTTCTGAATTATTGAACTCTCTGAAAAATTAAAACTGTGATTGTCAGACCAATAATGGTTAGCAATCGCAGATCGTTTAGTTTCACAATTTTTAACATAGTTTTTATGTTCCCCCAGACGGATCTTAACGGTTCGCTTAGTGCCTTAAGATTTAATGATAAGACAAAATCATGATCGTGTTTTTTTTAATTAATATATGAGGTAGAAAAGGGATATATTATACTTAGTTGCTCAAGTATGGAGCCCAGTTGTTTCACCGTGTGTGTTTTTTTTTTTTTTTTTTTTTTTTTTTTTTTTTTTTTTTAAATGTTGACAAGAGAGTGACAAATAGTAAAAACTGCAACTCGAAAGAAATGTACGTTTTGCTCAGGTTTGCCAGTTTGGCCTGCTTTTTTATTAAAAAAATTGTAATTCATACCAGAAATTCCGAATAATAATTTTTGTTTTGTTTAATGACAGGAATTTCGAAATTACTTAACACGTTCGCTGCCAACTACGAGTATACTCGTAGTCAGGATTCGTACGCATCAGGAGATTCGGGAGATTTTATGTGTTATAGTACCAGAAATTTAGTAGAGTACTGGTTGCTATATCTGAAGATAGCATTTTTTTTTCATTAAATAACCCAAATATTGCTTTACGAAAATTCTGGTAAAAGGTGCTTGAAAGTCCTTGAAGCGTACGAACCCTGGTAGTGCTATCTACGTTTCTTCAATCTAAAATTAGTTATTCGCACCGGAAATTTCAAAAGAAGAATTTTTATTTTATGTAATCACGAAATGTCTGTAATAAAACAAAGTAAATATTGCTATTAGTATTTTCTGGTGTGAATTTGAACTTTCTAAATAAAATGAAAATTCCGGCATTTTTAGCTTGGCAGCGAACGTGTTAAGGTAAAAGTTCCTCTTACAAATTTTCGGAATAAAGAAGGAGACCGAACTGGCAACGCTGGATGTGCCATTAATTAACACTGGGTGTTAAGTTCGATGAGAAAATGTAATGTTAATATGGATTCTATTACATCCAATGGAAGAGAGCCCTCTTGCAGGCTTTACTGTTTATGCAGTCATAGAAAATCGTTCTGCATTAGTCTCTGGAAGATTCCTAATCTGACTAGTTGGATGTGCCAATCCCAAAACTTTCTTCTATCTCATAAAGGTTTCACATACACCAGAAACCAATCATCGCCAATTTATATAAAGGTCTAACTGAATCTGAAGTTTTATTAAGTTACGTGCATTAGTTCTTGAGATTTGACTATCACTAAAATCGTGTAAATCCTGAAAAATCCAACATAGAAGCGCCACCTGTTGAGAGATTTACACCAAAATCTTATCAACAAAAATGTCAGTGTCTAACTGAATCTGAAGTTTGATGAAATTCTGTGCATTAGTTCTTGAGATATAGATATCGTAAAAATCATGAAAAATCTAGCATAGCAGCGCCATCTGCTGGGCTATTTGCACCAAAAACGTAAGCAGCATCTATTTATGTCAAGGTTTAACAGAATCTGAAGTTTGATGAAATTCTGTACATTAGTTCTTGAGATATAGATATCCTGAAAACCGTGTAAAATGTAGCATAGCAGCGCCATTATTTGAACGATTTGCATCAAAAACTAATCTTCAGCACCAATTTATAACAAGGTCTAACTGAATCTAAAGTTTTATTAAATTCGTGCATTAATTCTTGAGATAGAACGCCCATAAAATGTTTGTCACAGACAGACAACCAGACAACCAGACAGAAATACATACAGACAGAGTCATAGACTCACAGACAGACATTTTGTAAAAACAGTCAAATCGTGTTCAGGACCTTCTATATATAAATCCGTCGAACATACATATAAATCCGTCGAAAACCGGAAGTCGAAAATTTTCATGAATCCAATACTTTCTTTTTGTAAAGATAGAAAAAAGTAATAATAAAGATAGAAGAAAATAAAAAAGTCAGGGAGTTCTGATATGAAAGAGTGGCGCCATACTCCTTGGGAAGTTCAAGAAGTGTTCTCGCATTGCATATATCACTATAAACAGAAGTTTGTAAAGAAATACAGGGAACGTGACTTGTTCATATTTGTTAATTGGCATGTGTTATTCGATTATTCTTTTTCATTACTGAAACAAAAACTCAAAATTAGTATTGAAACATAAATACATACGTACATATACCGGGTGTCCCAAAAATGACTGATGGATTTT
Organism: Maratus michaelseni; assembly: GCA_963931845.1. Taxonomy (NCBI): domain Eukaryota; kingdom Metazoa; phylum Arthropoda; class Arachnida; order Araneae; family Salticidae; genus Maratus; species Maratus michaelseni. The sequence continues at coordinate 304,111,571 of OZ007595.1, forward strand.
AAAATTCAATAACTTGACATAACAGATATTAAAAAAAATTCTTGCAGGAGGATTATGTATGATGTCAGGAGTTTTTTTACTGTGATTCTTGATTTTAGTTCGAATTTCAAACAATAGGTGGCGCTGACAGCGATTGGCGCTCATTCGAAGCCGAAACTGACGTCACTCAGCATTGATGCACCGCCCTGGCCTGCGCGCTGAAATAAATGATGGCTGCCGCAGGCGAATTTTTTTTTTCGCCTATTTTTTCTGAGATAAAAAAAGTCAAAGAAAACTTTTAAATATTACTGGTGTTATAGTTCGAGGAACAGTACAAACGCTGAAAAAAAAAAAAAATTCCGCCTGAGACAGCCGCTTTTTTTTCAGCGCACTGGCCTAGTATTCAGGGGCGGTGCATCAATGTAGAGTGACGTCAGTTTCGGCCTCGCTGTCAGCGCCATGTATTGTTTGAAATTCGAACTAAAATGAAGAATCACAGTAAAAAAAACTCCTGACATCATATATAACCCTCCTGCAAGAATTTTTTTAATATCTGCCACCGTTTGCAAGTTATTGAAATTTAAAATCCATCAGTCATTTTTGGGACACCCAGTATATACATATTCATATATTATTCTCATGACATTCAATCATTTCAACATTTTAGCAACATATTTACTGAAAATGTTAAGGATTTCGACTAAGTTCAAATAATAATCAACTCATATGACTTAATGCAAATTCGAGAAGCAATAAATCATAGCTGCCAACTTTTACGCTTTTTTGATACCACTAAAAATTTATAGAAATTTTTGCCTTATTGAATCCCGTGATTTCGGAGATTTAATAATGTAAAATTTACTATAAAATTTTAGTGGTAGGAAAAAAGCGTAAAAGTTGGCAGTTATGAATAAATACAACTTATTAGTGCACGTTTGAACATCCTATTAAAAATTGTGGTAAAATTGTACATATCACGCACTGAATAACACTATACGCTGGGTGCAAACAGTTTTATCACAATTTTTCACCCATTCGCTGCCAGCCACGAGTATACTCGTGGTTTTTCAATCTAAAATTACGAATTCGTATCGGAAATTTCGAATGAAGAATTTTTATTTTATGTAATTACGAAATGTAAGTAATTAAATAAAGTAAATATTGCTATAAGTATTTACTGGTATGAATTCGAACTTTCTAAATAAAATAAAATTCCGGCATTGAACCGGCAGTGATTTTAATACGGTAGTGAACTTGTTAATATATTTTTTTCCTTACTTAACAGAAGAAAAATATTACAAATTCTCCGAATAAAGAAGACGATTACGGATTCTGCAGTTTAAATTAAATAGAAAATTTCGTATCATTAATAGCGTGGCAGAATCTTGGAAATTCTAAGGCGTGTACACACCTGGAAAAAATTTACTTTAAAACAACGTAACCTATCTTATTCTTTTCCTCTCTTTAAATAAGGAAAATTGGTTAAAAAAAATTCCCGAAATCATCGAATTAGTTGAGAAGTTATTAATTTATGACAATTTAACATGGTAAAATATAAAAGAGACTACTCCCCGCTCTATCTCTAGCACTATTTTAAAACGCAAAATGCTGTCTCCCAGGGTTAAAAAAGAAAGTAGACTCACCGAACATGCATAGAAGTGATCACCGGCACAATAGTATGCAATTTCATTAGCGTTCAAGGAAGGTTATTTATGTATTCGAGTTTCAGATTTTTTTAATAAGAAATAATTATAGTTTTAAACCAAAGACGGGAACCGGAAATGAGGGAACACGTTCAACAAGGAAGGTATCCTAAAAAAGTACTATTTGTTTTCACCCGAGAAACGGAGATGGCGGTTTCAAAATGCTGTAAATATGATGTCTACTTGAAAAACCAAGGATTTTCCCGGATACGCGTGGATTGCCGGCGAACTGCCCAAATTTGAAGCTCGTTCATTAGGTTTTGAAATTAATATTTCTACTAGTTATCAAAAATAGAATAGCTGAGCCTCAGGTGCATTCGGACCTATCTTCGTCTATCCTTAGGACAAGGAAACCTTAGACAGGAAAACAAACAGATAGACACATAGTCAAACATATATCTTTTATTAATACATACATATATATATATATACAGGGTGTTCCGTTAAAGGGGTCCAATATTAATAGGGGTAATAGAGGAGATCACACGGAGCATAAATCAGTATATAATGCCTGGCCGGATCTCAATAATTTTCAAGTTACAGCAAATAGAATGAAAAATCGGAAATTTGTAAAAAAACCCTCATTGCTAAACTATCGATAATGCTACATAAAAACGAAGCACATATTTAGAAAGAGCAGAAAAAATCCTACGAAATGACATAAGTTGTTTTAGAATATTGAGAATTAATGGCGAGTTACAAGCTCTGAAACAGTGAAAAAATACAAAATCAAATATTTAGCAAAATAGTTAATCGTTAATTCCAAAAATGCAACTCTACCTACATCCAGGAAAATGTTATAAAATTTGGTCCATTCCGAAAGCTTTCGAAGAAGCTGACAATAAACCATATCAGTTTAATTGTATGGGAGAAATCAAGCAGTTCCCTAGTTACAACTCTGTACTGTTGCACGCTCGGAAAGAGCGAAACTCCACCCATGACGATTGTAAACACCCCGTTTTAATATCTTTCAATTATACATTTCTGATCAACCTCTATCAATACCCTTTCATTATTCAGTCTGGTCAAGTGAATGACATATTGTGCAGCTCTCGCCTTGTCTTAAAGCAAACTCCGTGACTGCTGCGTTTCCTCCATGAACTTTCAGAATGACGAAGAAGAAGTACTTTTTATGCAAATTTTCTATGTGTATAGGAAGAAAAGTGTAATAAAACAGCAGTCATCAGTGGGCGTTATGTTAAAGGGAGGCTGTTGTAAGTGGGATTGTAGTAAGTTGATGTATAATAATTATGCCGGAATACTCTAACGAAGAATATGCGGACATGCATCTGATGTACGGGCAAGCTCATGGAAATGGATGTCTAGCACAGCGCATGTACCGTGAGCAATTTCCAAGGAGACGTTGCCCAAGTTCGAAACTCTTCATAAAAATCGATAGACGATTACGGGAGACTGGATCGTTTAATACAGCAAGCATTGATGCAGGGAAACCTCGACATGTACGAACACCTGCAATGGAAGAAGATGTACTGAATATTTTTAAAGATAACCCCTCCACGAGTACACGAGCTGCTGCGTCTGAAATCGGTGTTTCTCACCAAAGTGTGTGGCGTGTTCTGCGTGCAGAAAACATGCACCCCTTTCATGTGCAGCGGGTACAACTGTTATCAGTAACAGATTGTGCTCAGCGGACAGAATTCGTACGCTGGTTGCTTAATGTAACAGAAAATAATCCACAATTTCTGGAAAATATTTTATTTACTGATGAAGCAACATTTACGAGAGAGGGCGTGGTAAACACGCACAATATGCACACATGGTCATATACAAATCCGCACACTGTTTTCCCGTCGAACGCACAACAAAAGTTCAGTGTGAACATATGGGCAGGTGTCCTCGGCGATTATCTCATAGGACCATATTTACTCCCAGATGTACTCAATGGCAGTACGTACTTGGTTTTCCTACGGGATATCTTACCGCAGTTACTGCAAAATGTGCCAGCAACATTGCGCCACAATATGTGGTTTATGCACGATGGCGCACCGGCACATTTTTTCATAGGTGTTCGCAATCACCTCAATTCAACATATCCTGGGAAATGGATTGGACGCAGTGGACCTGTTGCTTGGCCTGCACGCTCTCCAGACCTCAATCCGTTAGACTTTTTTGTTTGGGGACACCTTAAATCGCTGGTGTATGAAACGCCTGTGGATACACCGGAGGATTTACTAGCGCGAATCGTTGTCGCTGCAGGAGACATTCCCAACTCCGTCGGAGTTTTTCGGCGTGTTCGCCAATCTTTACGACGTCGCTGTCGGCTGTGCGATTCTGTTAATGGGCGCAACTTCGAACACCTATTATAATAATGTCCGTTCGTCTGCCTTCCGACATTGAACTGTGCAGCGCAGGCCAGAAGACTATGCTTCACATATGTCATAAAGTACGTGGAATGTAATTCTTTATTTGTCATTTTTCTTTTATTTTCAACACTTTTTGGCACAGTATTTTGTAAGTCACAGACTGTGGTGTACTCAAATTGTAAATTACAAAGTTTGTATGAATTAATTTAAAATTTAGTGTCTTTTTTAAATTTATAATTAATAAAATTATTATGCTATTTGTTATTATTATTTCCTATCATAAATTATGATGCACATATACATACAATAATTGTCCATGTAAAACATGTACTGAAACTTCTTGCATAGTTACAAATCGCAATATTTTTAATTATTTCCGAATTTTCACCACCAGTTTAATTTTAAGGAATTTAACTTAAGCTTTATATCAATAAAAGACCACTTTAAAATGTAGACTATTATTGTAAAGTTATTTTGGTTCATTCAACTCTTGAATAATTAAAAATGTTGCATCTCAGAAGAAGCATGATCGAAAATGTATAGTTGAGAGTAATTAAAAAGGCGGTGTTTCCAATCGTGATGGGCGGAGTTTAACCTTTGCTAGTGTCAAAGAAAGCGGAGTTGTAACTAAGAAACTGATTAATTTCTCTCACACAATTAAACCGATATGGTTCATTGTAAGCTTTTTCGAAAGTTTTCGGAATGGACCAAATTTTACTACATTTTCCTTGTTGTAGCTAGAGTTGTCTTTTTGGAATTAACGATTAACTATTTTGATGTATATTGGATTTCGTACTTTTTTCACTGTTTCAGGGCTTGTAACTCGTCAATACATATTGCTATTTTAATACAATTGATGTCATTTTGTAGGTTTTTTTCTGCTGTTTCTAAATATGTGCTTCGTTTTTATGTAGCATTATCGATAGTTTAGCAATGAGGGTTCTTTTACAATTTTCCGAATTTTCATTCTATTTGCTGTAACTTGAAAACTATTGAGATCCGACCAGGCTTTATATACTGATTTATGCTCCATGTGATCTCCTCTATTATCGCTATTAATATTGGACCCCTTTAACGGAACACCCTGTATATATATATATATATATATTATTTTGAATATGTTTGTGTGTATATCGGAATAAATCATAATTATAAGACAATATTTAAGACAGGTAAAAAAAAATATCTATATAAAAAGCTTAAAGGTGGGTATTTTTGTCTGTCGAGATGCTTCTACTCCAGTTAAAATGAATTCTGCATAACAGAAAATATTAAGATTCAGCGCCCTGGGGAAAACGCATTTTGTAGCACTTTTCACTTCAATCTTTGCAAAATTTGCAGCTGTCAAAACGTTTTAGTACCAATTGCACTTGAATGAAATGGAAAAAATGCAAACTTTTCTTTGTTATTGTTATTACATTCCCATAGTTGCCAATTCTCCCGATTTTTGACTACTTTGTTTCCTGTACATAGAAGTATCCTCTTTACATAGTAGCAGATTTCTGCGATTAAACGCAGAGAGTATTTCTATTATATATCATTAGGTACTCAAAAATTGTTAGACATGGCACATATGATTGATTACATTTCTATATTTTTTCGAAATATGTCCAATTCATCTAAAATAAATCTAAAACCAATAATATTTACCAGGGTTTCCTTATATTTTTTTAGTTTATAGTTTAATTTTCTTAGCAGTTTACCTACATATAGTATTGTTTTCTAAGTAGCTAAGTTCTGTGCACTAGAATAAGATGCTTCAAATAGGTAAATCTGTGATAGGTCAATAATATAAATAAAAGAAAACTGCCCAGTTAAACTGACGGCATTGAGCTCACAGGCTATTCACACTAACTGTAAATTATATTCTTATTTCAAAGAATTTGAAATAAGCCCTCGAAAAATGAAGAAATCGACAATATATTAAGAGGGGGGAACCATCCCCCGTTTCTCCTTCTTATAATTAACCAATGAACCGATAAAACTAATCAGAGAAGCGCCTTACCACAATGAACCTATATACAAAATTTCAAAAAATCGGATAATTCTGCATGAAAAATCCATTTATCTAAATTAAGCGGGGGGGGGGCGGGGTAGCCCCCCGTCCCCCCTTTATACTTAACCAAAGAACCCCCAAAACTAATCAGAGAAGCGCCTTATCACAATGAACATATATATAAAATTTGAAGAAAATCGGATAATTCTGCTTAAAAAACCCATTTATCTATATCAAGGGGGGTTAGTCCCCCCCGTTCCCCCTTTATACTTTACCAGTGAACCCCCAAAACTAATCAGGGAAGTGCCTTACCACAATGAGCCTATATACAAAATTTGAAGAAAATCGGATAACTCTGCATGAAAAAAATAATTTATCTAAAATAAGGGGGGAGGATTAACCCCCCCCCCCCCGTTACCCCCTTTATACTTAACCTATGAACCCCCAAAACTAATCAGGAAAGAACCTTATCACAATGAACCTATATACAACATTTGAAGAAAATTGGATAATTCTGCATGAAAAAACCATTTATCCAAATTAAGGGGGGTTATCCCCCCCCTTTATAGTTAACCAATCAATCCCCAAAACTAATCAGGGAAGCGCCTTATCACAACCCGCATAGCATGCACAGTCACAGTGACGTCATTGTGACGTCAATGTGAGTCACGTACGTCACGTCACATCTGTGACCAAAATGCCACCACTTTGTAACGTCACACTGTGACCAAAATGTGAACGTCTTGGAGATCTAAAGAAAACTTAAAATAAACTTTAGAACATCTTATAACATAAAGAAAATTACTTTTTGACAGCTTTAGAAATTTTTGTGACGTTGCAATGACGTCACTGCAAGTCACATAAGTCACGTAAAACTATGACCAAAATGCCAACACTCTGTGACTTCACGGTGTGATCGGAGAGTGAATTTGGAAAAAAAAAACTCATAAAATATAGATTTGAATTATGTCATGTACCTAAATCATTAATAAAAATATTGTCACACACTATTTAAATATATTGAGTATTTCCAAAATAAAATAATAAATAAATATCTGTCTACATATATGAGGCAGATAATTTTTTACAATTTTCATTACCATTTTCATGAAATTTAACAAAATATACTATATAATACACAGGTAAAAATCCTTAAATAGAAATTTAGTTATTTATCAAGTTATAAGCAATTCGTGTCACGTGACGACCAGTTTTTCTCCTGTCTTTCACTGTCACGTCGGATATTCAAATCAAAACGCCGACTTTGACATTCTTTTCTGAAAGATCTTCTGCTTTTAACAAAAAATGGAAAAGGTTTTTCAATAACATAGTTTCTGAACAAAACACGAGCCAATTTCGTGTATTTCCGAGCAAAAATGAATTAAAAACATGTCATTCCTATAGCAATTTATCCAAAACTGGCCAGTGCTTAGTAAGATGTCACCTCTATTAAATATATTGCTCTTTTCGATAGAGTGTAAAAAAATAAAAAAATTGTACTTAGGAAATTTGATTGCAATTTAAATTTATATCGAAATTACTTTATAAAGCCTATTAAATCAATTATTATTTAAAATTTATCTTTACTTTTGACGTCTAAAGCAAATGCAATGGATTAAAAAATATATAAAAATGTAAATTTTCACAGCTTATTTCTAAGAAAACAAAAATCTCTCATATAAAAAAAGAATATTATAGCATCATTAGAAGTTCATTTTTCAGCCATACAAATTATAAAGGTTTTGAAATGTCTTTATTTAAATTATTTTCTTCCTATATCATTTGCGGTAAAGTTGGAAACATCTGCTAGCTGTTATTTTGTTGTGTTTAAACAATACTGCGCGCGCATATTGAAGGCAGACGACTTTTTCTCATTCGAAGCTAGGATTAGCGTGTGTTTGGTTCTTTGAAGTTTGTAGATTTATACTGTATAAGTAAATTAACGTTTTAAAGGGAACAATCTCCATTTTAAAGTAAACCATCCATTTTAACATCTCCCTGTGTCTAGCCGGGTGCATTCATAAGGCCTGAGTGATATTTGATTTCTCAGATCTATGAACACACCTCTCTGCTGGAATAATTTGAAAATTATTGTAGTGGATGTACAGCCTAATTTTTCAATGAAAGGGAAGCAGATAAGGAGCATTCAACAATAACACCTTTACCTATAGATCAGCAGGTAACTTTTAATGTCTTCGCAGTTTTGTTAATAGTGCATGTTTAGTACTAGTACATTTAATATTGCATTATTTAAAAATTAAGATGTTTAAATTTTCTTTTAAAAAATCACTTGTATTAAATTTTATCTTTAATGTTTTACATTTTTTTAAATAGACTATTTGGAAAAAAGCTTAAAGAATTTACTAACAATATGTATTCTAAATGTAAAGTGTTATGTAAAAGGAGGCATTTATTTAATGTTTTGCGTTTCTTAGTTCAATTTTCATAGTTATTCATTATAATTAAAAACATTGCAATTTTTAAAACTATTAATATTTGATTTGCAATTTGATAATTTCGTTGCTAGTGTAGGTTTCCAGAAATAATTTTCCGGTATATTTGAAAAAAAAAAGTGACATTTTAATGCATTGAATAATTTATTTGTCGAGATATGTCAATGTTAGATGCACACAAATTATAAATATTGATGAAACAATAAAATAACTGTTTAGTTAAGGTAATTTTTCCAGCTGTGTTATCGAATGATTTTACTGTAAAAATTGATATTTAAGTTCTGCATTTAGTATTCTATCAAAAACTATAAATAAAATAATTTGTAAAGAAAAAAAATATATAATTTTTTTTTGGCATTTATGATCTTAAGTTCTATATTTCATTTACAACGAAAACTGTTTTACTGCTTGATACAATGTTTATTATTTAATAATATCGCACAATAGGTATATCTATTATTTAAATTGATTCCTAATATAAATTTTTCAGAATGTTTATTTGAAAATGTATACTTATATTTTCTTTAAAGTTGTTCTCAAATCCAAAATAGCTAATTTCTGGCATATTTCTGAATTCATTTTTATTCGGAAATACATGAAATTGGCAGGTGTTCTTATTCAGAAAAGGGTAGATGTGCCAGTAATGGACCGCCTTCCAGTAATGGGACACCTTCAATGTTTTTGGTTTATAAAAAAATAACCAATAAAAATTCAGCTTTATTTATTTCATTAATATGCTATCTTTAAATTCTAGTTTTAAATAGTGCTCGCGATTATACGTATAATACGTATAAAACGTATTGTAACCGGTAACGATTTTTAATAGAAATCATATGGAAAAAAGGCTTGACTACGTATACGTTTAAACGTATATAAACGTATAATCGCGAGCACTAGTTTTAAATGCAATCATAATATCATTTATCTATTAATTTTTGTGAGGTGTCCATTACTGGAGTTTAGGGTGTTTTGATTTATTTCTGTTATTTACAAATAAATTTAGATTCACATTGGGAAATGTGACTATGAGAATGGTTAAATATTGTTGGTAGAGAAATATAATATTAAAAAATGTTGAATATAACAATTATAACTATTAATTAAAAAATAATTGTTAAAGAAATTCCTTAAGGGTGTCCATTACTGGCACATCTACCCTATATATAATTGAATGGCGTTATCCGTTTTTTGGTAACGGCAGATGATGTTTCAGAAAACACTATCAAAGTCGGTGTTTTGAAACAAATTTCCGACGCGCAGCGTCAGAAACTGGTAAAACGTGACCGACATTGATCTTAAGTATTACATTTATCTAAAAATGGAAAACGCTATTCATTCCAAATAGCTTTAATAATCAGGCATGCAAGTGCCATGCGTTTAAAAGTTTTTTCATAAATGTGTCAGAAAGTTTCGTGTTAACCGGTTTCTCAATCAGATGCAAAGTTTTAATTTGAATACGAGTTGCATCAATAAAAATGATTGCCGATCCAATCCTTATCGTCGATCTTATCCGTATTTGGTGAAATCTTGTTATCCGAATCTATGCGAAATCATTTATCAGGTTCAGTCGGGTTGTGGGCTTACAGATTTTTTGTTGTTGCTGGGTTAGGATAAGAATACGGGTTGAATCAAAATATAGTTTCAGTCAACCATCATTCATGTTCAAGTTGACATTCAATCATGTTCAAGAAGTATATAACCGGATTCGTGTATGACTCTAGATCCGAGCCGACATCAGAAATTGTATCGTAACACATTTTCTGATAAAATCTGGTTACTCGGTCTTATGCAAGATTCTATTCCAAACAAGACTTACAGTAAAAACATTATACCCGACTCGGGTCAGATCGGGTTCACGAAAATCAGATCACACGACAACTAATCTAAATCTATTCTGTAGCCAAACAAATCCAAAAAGATCGATCCGAAGTTTCTGGATTGGATTCGGGTAAAATCTGGTCACCCGACCCGGTGCAGTGTCGTCACAAACGTCACAAACTTGAACCATAAAAAAATTTTGATCCGAACAATCCGTATAGGATTCGGGTAAAATCTGGTCACCCTATCCGATGCAGATTCGTCACATTTTTCACATTGAAGTCGCACGGTGACTTCACAAAGTAGTCACATTGTGAGGTCACACAAAGCCTTGAAAACGGCCATAACGACCTCGCATTTACGTCACAGTGACTTCACATCGACGTCACGTGACGTCACGACGACGGTCACAAAGTCACAGTGTGACTTCACAGTGACGTCGCCGTGACGTCACCATGCCTTACGGGAAGGAACCTATAAACAAAAGTTGAAGAAAATCGGATAACTCTGCATGAAAAATTCATTTATCTAAATTAAAGGGGAGGATTCCCCCCCCCGTTAGCCCCTTTATACTTAACCTATGAACACCCAAAACTAATCAGGAAAGAACCTTATCACAATGAACCTATATACAAAATTTGAAAAAAAAATGGACAATTCTGCATGAAAAAACCATTTATCTTAATTAAGGGGGGTTAGCCCCCCCCCCCGTTCCCCCCTTTATAGTTAAACAATCAATCCCCAAAACTAATCAGGGAAGCGCCTTATCACAAGGAACCTATAAACAAAATTGGAAGCAAAACGGTTATTTCTGTCAAGAGTTATCGCGTTACGTACGTACATACGTACATACATACATACATACATACAGAACGGGCGGGCACATAAGCTCTCAGGCTTTGATAGCCTGTGAGCTAAAAAAGAGAACTGTAAAGTCGAAGCTGAATCGAGTTGGGACAGTTAACCCCTTAATCGTCGCGCTCGATACATTCACGGACAGTGTAGCCTACTTTTTAGCTCACAGGCTATCAAAGCCTGAAAGCTTATGTGCCCACCCGTTCTGTATGTATGTATGTATGTATGTACGTATGTACGTACGTAACGCGATAACTCTTGACAGAAATAACCGTTTTGCTTCCAATTTTGTTTATAGGTTCCTTGTGATAAGGCGCTTCCCTGATTAGTTTTGGGGATTGATTGTTTAACTATAAAGGGGGGAACGGGGGGGGCTAACCCCCCTTAATTAAGATAAATGTTTTTTTCATGCAGAATTGTCCAATTTTCTTCAAATTTTGTATATAGGTTCATTGTGATAAGGTTCTTTCCTGATTAGTTTTGGGGTTCATAGGTTAAGTAAAAAGGGGCTAACGGGGGGAGGAATCCTCCCCCTTAATTTAGATAAATAAATTTTTCATACAGAGTTATCCGATTTTCTTCCACTTTTGTTTATAGGTTCCTTGTGATAAGGCGCTTCCCTGATTAGTTTTGGGGATTGATTGGTTAACTATAAAGGGGGGGGGACGGGGGGTAACCCCCCTTAATTTGGATAAATGGTTTTTTCATGCAGAATTATCCAATTTTCTTCAAATTTTGTATATAGGTTCATTGTGATAAGGTTCTTTCCTGATTAGTTTTGGGGGTTCATAGGTTAAGTATAAAGGGGGTAACGGGGGGGGGTTAATCCTCCCCCCTTATTTTAGATAAATTATTTTTTTCATGCAGAGTTATCCGATTTTCTTCAAATTTTGTATATAGGTTCATTGTGATAAGGTTCTTTCCTGATTAGTTTTGGGGGTTCATAGGTTAAGTATAAAGGGGGTAACGGGGGTTAATCCTCCCCCCTTATTTTAGATAAATGATTTTTTTCATGCAGGGTTATCCGATTTTCTTCAAACTTTCTATATGGGCTCATTGTGGTAAGGGGCTTCCTGATTAGTTTTGGGGGTTCATTGGTGAAGTGTAAAGGAGGGAAACGGGGGATACCCCCCCCCTTAATTTAGATAAATGGATTTTTCATGCAGAATTATCCGATTTTTTCAAATTTTGTATATAGGTTCATTGTGGTAAGGCGCTTCTCTGATTAGTTTTATGGTTTCATTGGTTAATTATAAGAAGGAGAAACGGGGGATGGTTCCCCCCTCTTAATATATTGTCGATTTCTTCATTTTTCGAGGGCTTATTTCAAATTCTTTGAAATAAGAATATAATTTACAGTTAGTGTGAATAGCCTGTGAGCTCAATGCCGTCAGTTTAACTGGGCAGTTTTCTTTTATTTAAAATTCAGATTGTTTGATTCCCACCAGTTTTTTTTAAATAGTGTAATTAGCTTTATGCTCGCATTATTTTATCTGCCCTTAAGTAATCCGAATATTTTCTACTTAAAAATTGGTGGCAATTAAGCAATCTGAATTTTAAACAAATTGGAAATTGTACGTCAAACGTGTCAAACGAGGTGCGTTCGTACTATAGCTAGATATATAAATATTCAGACCTTGATGATTTTCAATTCTGCGAAATGAATTATATCGTCTGCAGATTCATTTCTGTAATAAAATAAGTATTTCGGTCGCTTCACGATTAAACCTCGGAAGCTCATATAACAAGAAAGCACAGATTTTTTCTTTTTAATTCAAATTTCGTAATATATCTTTTTATTAATATTGGCTAAAGTTTTGATTCGATTTTAATAAAATTTGAAATGTCTCGACAAAATTCTGCAAAGATAATAAATCTTAAATTTCAAACCATTCGGTTGGGTAGTTTTTACGTTGTTACATGCGGACTTACGGACAGACAGACGGACGGACAAACAGACGGATGAACCAGACGACGACAATAGGTGCTACGTATTTATATAATTACTAACGCACCTAAAAAGTAGCCTACGCTTATCGGGCGCGACGATTAAGGGGTTAAATTTTAGCTCAGTTTTGAAATTGTTCTTTTGAACATTTCAAGATCCCTGTTTTGAAATATTTATTCTAAGTTTATGTTGCATGACACTCTGACTTAATGCGATAGTGTTTATCTGCAATTGTAAATTCCAGTTAACTCTGGAATATTCCGAATATATTATGTCGTTCTAAGAGCAAATTTTATCATTTTAATTACACGAGCCCTATAGTCAAACAATATTATTTTTTTAATTTATGTGTCATTTTCAGTATGTTTGTGTGCACCCTGAAAGTAATCATAGTTATAAGATAAGATTTAAGTGAGGTAAAATAAATATAAAAAATTGTCTAAAAATGAGTATTTTCGTCTTTCGAGATGTTCTTACTCCAATTAAAATGAATTCTGCAAAACTGAAAATATTTAGATTGATAGCACTGACAAAAGAAAATATTAAGGAACATTATTTCATTCTGTGTATCTTTGAAGTTGCAAGTGATTTCGAGGTAGTCAAAAATCAGAATACTTGGCAACTGTACATTACCGAAGGTACGTACACTTCTTGGAGTTTCCAAGAAGTTTGTCACGACTATTAAATATCAGAAAATTTCTATTTAATTCTAAAAATCGCAGACATTTTAGTGACCCCGTTACTTAACCGGATATTTGTGCGATTAAACAAAGTAAATAAATGTATTATGATTTAGTTAGATACGAAAATTGGGAGACTTGGGAAGGAGACTCCCAGAGCCCTCCTTTTTAATGAGTCTGCACACCTAGACGTATGATTCCGCTAGGTGTGTAGACTGCTTGGAATTACCGAGATGTCTACTACTACTTTTAAACAATAGAAATTTTCTATTTAATATTTAAATAGTATAGACTTTGGAGTCACGTCTTTTAATAACAATTCTATATTTTTCTATTCAATACTTTTTTTTTCAATTAAATAAATCGAGATATTCTATTAAAAAATTGTAGAAAAATTCTACGCACCCTGATTCCTTATATATATTTATACATATTTTTTTTTTCAAATATAATAAATCTATCTATAATAAAACTAACACCAGTAATAATTATAAGAAAAAAGTCATCAGTGGAGAGGGGGTCATCGGACAGTTTGGAGAATATATACAGGGTGATTTTTTTAAAGTTGTGAAAGTAAAACCCTATAATAAAACAACCACTGATCCAAATGATCAGAAATTTCACCAGTACGCTCCCAAAGCAGTGGGTATTTTTTTAGGCGTCGTTAAAAAAACTTAAAATCGTACCGACAGATGGCGCTGTAAGTTAACAGAAACCAAGACCAAGTATCATAGTATCAGACCTCTCAATCAGCAAGTTGCCTTTGACCGCTATACTTGTCCTGCTACTAGCGCCATCAATCGTCAGTAATAGTATTTACGACACGAAATCACACGAAATTTTTTCACAGCTCCATTTGCTCTATGCATTTGCTTATGAACTAGTAGTTTTCCTACCACTAAAATTTTATAGTAAATTTTATCTTATTAAATTGACAAGATCGTGTGATTACATGACGAAAAAAATTCTATTAAATTTTAGTGGTAAGAAAAAAGCGTAAGAGTTGGCAGCTATGCGGTAGCAGACCAGCTAGATTTTTCTATATATTTTTCTATTATATTTTTGGATACCAGTTTTTTAGTAGAGACAATTTTGTTTTGTTTGATCGGAGAATTCTGGGATTTAAAAGAACAACATTTTCTCTAAAAATATACTGGTGTTCAAAAAGCCCGAAACATGGCAACTGTGCGGTAGTATCCACCAGGCGGCGATACTTTCCGGAGAAAGTCAATTAATAAGTTGGCAATTACCGCGGACATTTTCTCCCATAGACTTTCTCCGGATTGTCAAGTCTGATCTATGATAATGGAGTCTTGACAGAAACAAAGAATTTCGTCAGGGGAAGGAAAACAATGGGCCGTACTTTGAAAAACCATCTTCCGTAGTCCCTCTGTCGTCATTGGAACTTTTCTTAAATTCTTTAGTGTCCTAAATCTCCAAGAGCAGTTGCTGCGTTGCCATTATTCTGGTAATACAGTTTCACTAACAACGCGCGGTCCGTCAATGGCACAGTCATTGAGAGGATATTCCTAGAATAATGAACATCAGGTGTGCGTACTTCACGTTTTTAACGCCAATGTGCATGTGTCGTGCGCAAGTTCGTCTCCCGACTTTACTGCATATACAGCGCCATCTGTCGGTGCGATTTTAAGTTTTTTTTTAAACGACGCCTAAAAAATCCCCATTGCTTTGGGAGCATACTGATGAAATTTTAGGTCATTTGGATCAGTGGTTCTTTTGTTATAGAGTTTTACTTTCACAAATTAAAAAAAAATCACCCTGTATATTAAAAAAAAAAAAAAAAAAAAAAATTAACTGTAATTGACATTAAAAATGAGACCTTTTCGTTGTTTAGTCGTTGTTTTTTTCTTTATACATTTATATATTTTTCCCATCATGTCAAATGCATCTATAATAAAACTCTAACCAATAATATTTAACAAAATTCTGCTTATGAAATTTTGATTTCCAGTACTTTTAAATAATAATAGAATTTTTGTTAAATCGTTCACGTATGCATCAAAGAATAGTTTTCTGGTGCGGTAAGAAGTTATACATATTCGATTATCGTATATCATATACCCAGGAAGTGCAAGGTCCTACCATATTATTTGAATAAAATTGATTCGCCCCGATTCCTAATTCATATTTAATATCTTTCACAATGTACCCGAACTATCTATAATAAAACTAACACCAATTTATCAAATATCTGCAAATGAAATTTTCACTTTTAGTGAAAGTTTAAAACATCACTGTGTTTTCCACATGTATTCCAGAAAGCATCTCAATATCAATTTTTTGATGCCGTAAGAAATGATAAATATTCTAGTATCATAAAACACCCCACGAGATGATTGGAACAATGTATTGAGCAGCTTGGAATACCTAGTTGCGTGTCAACTGAACTTCCAGGCTAGAGGTAATTTGACTTGCGAGGCAAAAGGGAGCCGTGAGAAGTTAAAAAAGTTAAGCATGAAATAAAAAAAATTACATTACAAATTAAATAGAAGTGTAACAAGTATATTAAGAAGCACCCTGATAAAGTCACTCTTAGGTTGCTGTAAAATAAAAATGGTATAAATCGCAGTATTTGTATTTTATTGAGAAAAATAATTCGGTCCTTAAGGGGTTAACGTCTACACGTAAGCACCACCCACAGACTTCTAATAATAGAGCGCGTCTCTCACACGTCACCGGTATTTAACCAGTAGGTCGTGTTGGCGATTTTTTAAAAAGTAAAAAACTTGTACATTTAAATATACTGTACATATTATACGTTAACTCATAATTTCAATCCAACAAACGTAACTGAAAAAAACATATATCACGTTTGTTAATTTTCTAGAAGCATATTCAGCGTAAAGTCCAGTGATAAAAACATAATTCATGGACGTGTTCTTTTAATTAATGTAGTACAGAAAGGATATATTACTCAGTTACTCAGGTTAGCCCAGACGTTGCGCTGTATTTTTTTATCTGTTTGGAAATAAAACTGTTGCTAAGAGTGTGAAATTAAGTAAACGATGATAATCGAACACGTTTTGCCCAAGTTTGTCAAATCAGTCTCTCTCTCTATTTGTTTTCTTTTTTTTTTTCAGAAATTCCGAATTTATATCAGGATTCTGAATAGTAATTTTTGAATAGTTATTTAATGAGAGAGAGTTCGGGATTACATAAATAAGAATTATAAAGATTACAATACTAGTAATAATGTTGCGACTTCAAAGTTTTAAATAATCCAGTTTGTAAAAATAACCATCCAAATAATCAAAAACGAAGTCCAGGGAAAGCATTTTAAAATATCAACACAATGAACTTTTTGAATGTTTTAAAATCCCTATATGACAGTATAGACAAGCATAACTTTTGATTTTAATTTCAACTTTCAAATTACAAAATGTTTGTGATATTAGTTCAACATAAAAACTTATTAAAAAGGAAGCACATAAAATGGCACATAAAATAATCCTAATGGTAAATGAAGTGCTGATGCATAGTTAAAAAATTTTAATCACACAAACACGACAGTTATATAGAATAATATGTTAATGTGTTTGATAAAAAAGCAAAAGAAATAATTATCTCATTCCCCAGTGCCCATAGAAATAGATGGTAAAACAATTTAAATAATGCAGCTATGATATTAACATTTCCACATACTATCATCATGCATATTTTACTAAAATAAAAGATGTGAAACTAGTAAAATGTCAATTATTGTCACCTCTTATAATGAAATATTGCAATAATATCATCTGTAAGGGGTTTAATTCAAGAAATCTTTTAAATATGGTATTTTACACCATAACTTTGAGTATGCTACTGATAATAACTTCGACAAATGAGATACAAATGTATATCTATATATATATATACTATATATAAGTAATAATAAACGAAATAAACTATTAAGAGCTTATTTGACTTGAAAATGCGTAGTAATCGAAACAGATGTGTTGTTAATCAGTAAAATGGCGTAATTTATATCGAGTGAAAAAATCAACTTTGTGATTATTTTTATTTGCTTTAATAATAATAATAAAAACAAATCATGATATACTGTTTTAACAGATAAACAGCAATTTGTCCAACTTTTCTAAATTATGCTATTTAAGATTTTAATTAATTAGTTTCTTTGCAGTCTGTGACTCTATTGATTAAGAAGCCCCCGGAAATCTCTAGATAGATCAGGGTGGGTACTTTTTTACCATAATACTTTAATAGAATATTTCTATTTATCATTTAAGTAGCAAACATTGTAGACGCCTCGTTTAACTGCAAGATTTTTAATACTTTTCTGCATTTAAGCAAGGCGAAAATTTCTATAAAAAATTGCTGTAAAAGCGTACGAACCCTGTAGATCGGCACTGATTTGTCGATAGTATAAAAATGAAAACTGTAGAGACAAAATTGATTCAAGCTGGAGATATCGAATTCGAGCTCGTTTAAAGTTGTAATTTGAAACTGTTCGTTTGAAGAGTTCGAGATCTCGAGTTTGAAATATTTATTTTGAAGTTTACGTTATATTACATTTTGACTAAATGCATATTGTTTATCTGCTTCTGTAAATTCCTGTTATCTCTGAAATGCTCTTGATATAATTACTGTGCCGTTCTAAAGGGTGTTTTTCATAAAATTTTAACTATATCAGCCCCGTAGTTGAAACAATATTAATCTTTGCTATATATATGTAAGAATTCGCTGAAGTCGATGAAATGGAAGGTTGTGTACTACAACACCCGAAATTGATACGATGCAATATTGAGACCGGATGAAGTAGCACTACGTCAGTCGGCCATTCGAAGTGCAAAGTACGGACATACAGTCTAGTCGTGGCTGTACAAGGCAAAATCTTGAATTAGTAGTGCTTTCTCCAAGATGAAAAAAACAAGGCCGTGAACAATTCCATGCTTTTATTCAACTATCTCTAAGGAAACAGTTAACACATACTTTAAAGGGGCAATGCAGGAATTAATTGTCACACGTTGTTACTAAATACGTTGAACAAAATTTTAGTCTTAATCCTATGGAATACATAGCCACTCAAACGCACAGCCAGGGGATCGTTCAGCAAATGGAAAATCGGCCAAAATCTGATTGAAGAACGATTGCACTCGCTTTTTTGTTGAATAAGCGGAAATATACCAAATCAGGACGTAACACGCGCTCTAGTCAAAGCGAGAATATGGAATATGCGTACAATCTACGTCATGACCAAAGAAAAAGATAAAGTAAAGATTTCTAACACATTCTAAGCGGACGCATTTTATAGTAAAAAGAAACCAACGCGCGAAAACTCAGAAAGAGGAAAAGGAAAAAAAATGGATTTCGAAAAAACATTCGAATTCACAGAAATGATCAGAATTTATGGTATAATTTAGGAATAACTAAAAGCTTTACACTTAAGTACATTGGGCAAGAAAATAATGAATTTAAGGAGAATTTAATAGAATTAACGATAGATATCATTAAAGAATAAGGAATTAATGAAACGTGTGATAATTTAGCATAAAGCAGAGAAACATCGGGAAGGAAGATTTAATAATGTAACATATATATAATTTTGAGTATGTTTCTGGTTTAAAATAACAATTAATTTTGGTAAATTTTTAAAATGTCTAAAATTGTGTTTTTTTTTTTTTTTTTTTTTTTTTTTTTTTTTTTTTTTTTAATTTCTCGAGATGTTTTTACTGGAAATAAAGATAATTCTGCAAAAGAGAAAACATTTAAATTCAACACACTGAAAAAAAGAAAGCATTATGTAACATTATTTCATATTTTGTACCTTTTGCAGTTGCAAAAATGTTTTAGTATCAGTTGCACATGAATGAGAATGAAAAATGGAAGATTTTCTTTATTCTTATTATTACATTCCTATAGTTGTCAGGTCTACCGATTTAAGACTACCGCTTTTCCGTAAATAAATATTCTGTTTACATAATGGGAGATTTCTGCGATTAAAAAATAAAATATACCTATTATAATTTCAAGATAGTCAAAAGTTACAATACATGGCAAGTACGTACACTCCTTGGAATTTTCAAGAAGTTTACCACCACTAATAAATATGAGAAAATTTGTATTCAATATTTAAATCGCGGACTTTGTAGTCACCTTATTTAATACAAGACTTTTCAGTATTTATCTACAATTAAATAAGGCTAGAAATTCTTTTAAAAATTGTACTAAATCCTAAATCCGTACACACAACATGATCCCTATTTTATTTATATATATATATTTCTTAATATATCTAAACTATCTACAAAAAAAACCTAATGCCAGGAATAATTAGAAAAAAATTATTACTGTAGTGGGGAGGTCTGACCAGCGTTGACACATTGGAGACTTTTTTCTACCACTTTTTAATAAAAATTATCTTTGCCTTATTTAATTGGAGATATAGATAAAGCAACGATTACGAATTAGAAAAAATGATGAATATTTTGAATAAAAAAAAGTAGTTTGTTTATAATATAAGACAAACCATGCAACCCTGTTTCGGACGAGAAGATGGTTTAAAGAATTGAAATGCGCATGATAATGAAAAAGTTGTCAAACATAGTTATTATAAAATATAATTGTGTAGAAAATCAATATGAAAAAATGACAAAAAATGATACATTTTTTTTTTCGTATTGCTACATTCCTTTTATATATTTTTTCTAAGTATGTTCTATCTATCTATATTAAAACTGACACCAATAATATTTGATAAATTTCTGTATATGAACTATTAACTTTTACATTTGATTTGAAAGGTGGGTCATATCGAGATTCATTCCTGACAGCACCAGAGAATCATTTTCTGGTGCGGTAAGAAAGAATAAATATCTGATTATTCTAAATCATGTGTATACCCAGGATACCTACAGTTGTACAACATTATTCGGATAGACTTTTCGTTCTAATTAATCTTTAATGGGCGGTGGTCACAAATGTGACCACTTAATTTTTATTCGAAACTACCAAACGGCACCCAGAATATTTTGCTAAAATTTTGCTTTTATAATGAACTTGAAAACATGAACGTGAAAAAATGAAAATATTTATTTTGTAAAAAATTCGTTTGTAAATTCTGGTGTGAATCAATCATTTTACAATTTTGCAAACATAATTACTCTGCACTTGAAAGGATTAAGACTCAAGAGTGTTCATTAGAGGCTAAGACTTCATTGTCACCGGTAGTCATCTGAAAAGCTATTATGCATGATTTGTCCAACCATGGCGTTGGCTATGTTGTTCTTCGCCGATTTGATAAAAATTTTAAACCACCATAAAAATTGTACTGCTAAATATACTTACAGATAATACGTTGATTCTGAACGTCAATGCAACAAACGTAATCAGGAAAAACATTTATAACATTTGGTCAGGTTTCTATAAACAGATCCATTGTAAGATTTAATGATTAAAATACAATTTTTGTGGGAGAAGAAGGATATATTACATAGTTACTCAAGCATTCCCCACGTCTTAAATCTATTTGAAAAAAAAAATAAAAGAGACGCTAAAAGATTTTTTTTTTAAGTAAACTGTAACACTCGATCAGGTTTTGCCCAGTTTGGCCGCCTTTTTTATTTTGGAATTCCGATTAGTAAATGGCTGACATTTCGTGATTGCATCAACTAAAATTCCTTCTTTTAAAGTTTCAAAATTAAAAAAATAGTTTGTTTATAGTACAAGACAAACCATGCAACCCCCTGTTTCGGACGCGAATACTTATATAATATTCGAAAATTCGAAAAATATAATAATTCAAAACTTATAATAAAATTCAAAGACAAGAAAGTGTCTGTAACGGTACCGGGCTGTACCACTCTGGTCTGCAAGTCGACCGTAGTTAAACGCCATGTTAGAAAATGAAACGCAGATCAACAATCCGTCATTTTTGACGGGGTTATATACTAGATAGGACATACTTGGGAAAAAACATATAAAAGGAATGTAGCAATAGGAAAAAGAAAATGTGTCATTTTTTAATTTGTCATTTTGTTATATTGATTTTCGACACATTTAAATTTTATAATAACTATGTTTGACAATTTTTTCATTATCATGCGCATTTCAATTCTATAAGCCATCTTCGCGTCCGAAACAGGGGGTTGCATGGTTTGTCTTGTATTATAAACAAACTATTTTTTTTAATTTTGAAACTTTAAAAGAAGAAATTTTAGTTGATGCAATCACGAAATGTCAGCCATTTACTAATCGGAATTCCAAAATAAAAAAGGCGGCCAAACTGGGCAAAACCTGATCGAGTGTTACTGTTTACTTTAAAAAAAAAATCTTTTAGCGTCTCTTTTATTTTTTTTTTCAAATAGATTTAAGACGTGGGGAATGCTTGAGTAACTATGTAATATATCCTTCTTCTCCCACAAAAATTGTATTTTAATCATTAAATCTTACAATGGATCTGTTTATAGAAACCTGACCAAATGTTATAAATGTTTTTCCTGATTACGTTTGTTGCATTGACGTTCAGAATCAACGTATTATCTGTAAGTATATTTAGCAGTACAATTTTTATGGTGGTTTAAAATTTTGTCAAATCGGCGAAGAACAACATAGCCAACGCCATGGTTGGACAAATCATGCATAATAGCTTTTCAGATGACTACCGGTGACAATGAAGTCTTAGCCTCTAATGAACACTCTTGAGTCTTAATCCTTTCAAGTGCAGAGTAATTATGTTTGCAAAATTGTAAAATGATTGATTCACACCAGAATTTACAAACGAATTTTTTACAAAATAAATATTTTCATTTTTTCACGTTCATGTTTTCAAGTTCATTATAAAAGCAAAATTTTAGCAAAATATTCTGGGTGCCGTTTGGTAGTTTCGAATAAAAATTAAGTGGTCACATTTGTGACCACCGCCCATTAAAGAATAATTAGAACGAAAAGTCTATCCGAATAATGTTGTACAACTGTAGGTATCCTGGGTATACACATGATTTAGAATAATCAGATATTTATTCTTTCTTACCGCACCAGAAAATGATTCTCTGGTGCTGTCAGGAATGAATCTCGATATGACCCACCTTTCAAATCAAACGTAAAAGTTAATAGTTCATATACAGAAATTTATCAAATATTATTGGTGTCAGTTTTAATATAGATAGATAGAACATACTTAGAAAAAATATATAAAAGGAATGTAGCAATACGAAAAAAAAATGTATCATTTTTTGTCATTTTTTCATATTGATTTTCTACACAATTATATTTTATAATAACTATGTTTGACAACTTTTTCATTATCATGCGCATTTCAATTCTTTAAACCATCTTCTCGTCCGAAACAGGGTTGCATGGTTTGTCTTATATTATAAACAAACTACTTTTTTTTATTCAAAATATTCATCACTTTTTCTAATTCGTAATCGTTGCTTTATCTATATCTCCAATTAAATAAGGCAAAGATAATTTTTATTAAAAAGTGGTAGAAAAAAGTCTCCAATGTGTCAACGCTGGTCAGACCTCCCCACTACAGTAATAATTTTTTTCTAATTATAGTGTTAGAAAGTTATTATTATTAGGTTTTTAATTCTATATTAGAACTTTATAGGCATTAGGTTTTTTTTTTGTAGATAGTTTAGATATATTAAGAAATATATATATATAAATAAAATAGGGATCATGTTGTGTGTACGGATTTAGGATTTAGTACAATTTTTAAAAGAATTTCTAGCCTTATTTAATTGCAGATAAATACTGAAAAGTCTTGTATTAAATAAGGTGACTACAAAGTCCGCGATTTAAATATTGAATACAAATTTTCTCATATTTATTAGTGGTGGTAAACTTCTTGAAAATTCCAAGGAGTGTACGTACTTGCCATGTATTGTAACTTTTGACTATCTTGAAATTATAATAGGTATATTTTATTTTTTAATCGCAGAAATCTCCCATTATGTAAACAGAATATTTATTTACGGAAAAGCGGTAGTCTTAAATCGGTAGACCTGACAACTATAGGAATGTAATAATAAGAATAAAGAAAATCTTCCATTTTTCATTCTCATTCATGTGCAACTGATACTAAAACATTTTTGCAACTGCAAAAGGTACAAAATATGAAATAATGTTACATAATGCTTTCTTTTTTTCAGTGTGTTGAATTTAAATGTTTTCTCTTTTGCAGAATTCTCTTTATTTCCAGTAAAAACATCTCGAGAAATTTAAAAAAAAAATTTAAAAAAAAAATAAAAAAATAAAACACAATTTTAGACATTTTAAAAATTTACCAAAATTAATTGTTATTTTAAACCAGAAACATACTCAAAATTATATATATGTTACATTATTAAATCTTCCTTCCCGATGTTTCTCTGCTTTATGCTAAATTATCACACGTTTCATTAATTCCTTATTCTTTAATGATATCTATCGTTAATTCTATTAAATTCTCCTTAAATTCATTATTTTCTTGCCCAATGTACTTAAGTGTAAAGCTTTTAGTTATTCCTAAATTATACCATAAATTCTGATCATTTCTGTGAATTCGAATGTTTTTTCGAAATCCATTTTTTTTCCTTTTCCTCTTTCTGAGTTTTCGCGCGTTGGTTTCTTTTTACTATAAAATGCGTCCGCTTAGAATGTGTTAGAAATCTTTACTTTATCTTTTTCTTTGGTCATGACGTAGATTGTACGCATATTCCATATTCTCGCTTTGGCTAGAGCGCGTGTTACGTCCTGATTTGGTATCTTTCCGCTTATTCAACAAAAAAGCGAGTGCAATCGTTCTTCAATCAGATTTTGGCCGATTTTCCATTTGCTGAACGATCCCCTGGCTGTGCGTTTGAGTGGCTATGTGTTCCATAGGATTAAGACTAAAATTTTGTTCAACGTATTTAGTAACAACGTGTGACAATTAATTCCTGCATTGCCCCTTTAAAGTATGTGTTAACTGTTTCCTTAGAGATAGTTGAATAAAAGCATGGAATTGTTCACGGCCTTGTTTTTTTCATCTTGGAGAAAGCACTACTAATTCAAGATTTTGCCTTGTACAGCCACGACTAGACTGTATGTCCGTACTTTGCACTTCGAATGGCCGACTGACGTAGTGCTACTTCATCCGGTCTCAATATTGCATCGTATCAATTTCGGGTGTTGTAGTACACAACCTTCCATTTCATCGACTTCAGCGAATTCTTACATATGTATAGCAAAGATTAATATTGTTTCAACTACGGGGCTGATGTAGTTAAAATTTTATGAAAAACAGCCTTTAGAACGGTACAGTAATTATATCAAGAGCATTTCAGAGATAACAGGAATTTACAGAAGCAGATAAACAATATGCATTTAGTCAAAATGTAATATAACGTAAACTTCAAAATAAATATTTCAAATTCGAGATCTCGAACTCTTCAAACGAACAGTTTCAAATTACAACTTTAAACGAGCTCGAATTCGATATCTCCAGCTTGAATCAATTTTGTCTCTACAGTTTTCATTTTTATACTATCGACAAATCAGTGCCGATCTACAGGGTTCGTACGCTTTTACAGCAATTTTTTATAGAAATTTTCGCCTTGCTTAAATGCAGAAAAGTATTAAAAATCTTGCAGTTAAACGAGGCGTCTACAATGTTTGCTACTTAAATGATAAATAGAAATATTCTATTAAAGTATTATGGTAAAAAAGTACCCACCCTGATCTATCTAGAGATTTCCGGGGGCTTCTTAATCAATAGAGTCACAGACTGCAAAGAAACTAATTAATTAAAATCTTAAATAGCATAATTTAGAAAAGTTGGACAAATTGCTGTTTATCTGTTAAAACAATATGTCATGATTTGTTTTTATTATTATTATTAAAGCAAATAAAAATAATCACAAAGTTGATTTTTTCACTCGATATAAATTACGCCATTTTACTGATTAACAACACATCTGTTTCGATTACTACGCATTTTCAAGTCAAATAAGCTCTTAATAGTTTATTTCGTTTATTATTACTTATATATAGTATATATATATATATAGATATACATTTGTATCTCATTTGTCGAAGTTATTATCAGTAGCATACTCAGAGTTATGGTGTAAAATACCATATTTAAAAGATTTCTTGAATTAAACACCTTGCAGATGATATTATTGCAATATTTCATTATAAGAGGTGACAATAATTGACATTTTACTAGTTTCACATCTTTTATTTTAGTAAAATATGCATGATGATAGTATGTGGAAATGTTAATATCATAGCTGCATTATTTAAATTGTTTTACCATCTATTTCCATGGGCACTGGGGAATGAGATAATAATTTCTTTTGCTTTTTTATCAAACACATTAACATATTATTGTATATAACTGTCGTGTTTGTGTGATTAAAATTTTTTAGCTATGCATCAGCACTTCATTTACCATTAGGATTATTTCATGTGCCATTTTATGTGCTTCCTTTTTAATAAGTTTTTATGTTGAACTAATATCACAAACATTTTGTAATTTGAAAGTTGAAATTAAAATCGAAAGTTATGCTTGTCTGTACTGTCATATAGGGATTTTAAAACATTGAAAAAGTTCATTGTGTTGATATTTTAAAATTCTTTCCCTGGGCTTCGTTTTTGATTATTTGGATGGTTCTTTTTACAAACTGGATTATTTAAAACTTTGAAGTCTCAACATTATTACTAGTATTGTAATCTTTATCATTCTTATTTATGTAATCCCGAACTCTCTCTCATTAAATAACTATTCAAAAATTACTAATCAAAATTCTGATATAAATTCGGAATTTCTGAAAAAAAAAAGAAAAAAAAATAGAGAGAGAGAGACTGATCTGTCAAACTTGGGCAAAACGTGTTCGATTATCCCCGTTTACTTAATTTCACACTCTTAGCAACAGTTTTTTTTTCTAACAAATAAAAAAACACAGCGCAACGTCTGGGCTAACCTGAGTAACTGAGTAATATATCCTTTCTGTACTACATTAATTAAAAGAACACGTCCATGAATTATATTTTTAACACTGGACTTTACGCTGAATATGCTTCTAGAAAATTAAAAAACGTGATATATGTTTTTTTCAGTTACGTTTGTTGGATTGAAATTATGAGTTAACGTATAATATGTACATTTAAATGTACAAGTTCTTTACTTTTTAAAAAATCGCCAACACGACCTACTGGTTAAATACCGGTGACGTCTGAGAGACGCGCTCTATTATTAGAAGTCTGTGGGTGGCGCTTACGTGTAGACGTTAACCCCTTAACCCTTTCAGGGGCAAAATACTTATGTTTCTAAAATGTTGAAATCAGTGAATCACACCGGGATTTAAAAACAAATTTATTTCAAAATAAGTAGAAGCGTTTCTTCACGTATATTATAAAAGTAAAATTTGATTCCAAAATTCCGGTGTCAATGTGGTGTTAGGAAATTAAAATTAAGTGGTATATATTATATACCACCGCCCCTCAAGGGGTTAAGGACCGAATTATTTGTCTCAATAAAATACAAATAGTGCGATTCATACCACTTTTATTTTATAGCAACCTAAGAGTGACTTTATTAGGGTGCTTCTTAATATACTTGCTCCCTGATGAACCCCCCACTGAAATTCAACCAATTATTATCCACAAAATTATTTCTAAACTCAAAAAACGTAAAGCCCCTGGGTACGACAAAATTCCTAATACGGCTCTTAAAAACCTACCTCCTAACTATATCATCTACATTACGAAACTTACTAACTCCATTTTCAAATTTAACTATTTTCCGAAACCTTGGAAAATTTCTATAATCTCTCCTATCCCCAAATCTGGTGTTAACCTTTCTGACCCAGTAAACTATAGACCTATCTCCCTTCTTCCTTCACTCAGAAAAGTTGTCGAACGCGTCATTTGGTCGCAACTCCAGAACCACATTCAACTTAACAACACTCTAATGCCTGAACAATTTGGCTTTCGCCCAAAACATTCAACAACACACCAACTACTTCGAGTAGTCGAATTTCTCAGCGAAAAGCTAAACTCGAAGATTCCTGCTGCTGCCATTTTTCTTGACATCGCTAAGGCATTTGACAAAGTCTGGCATGTGGGCCTTATATACAAACTAATTAGGCTTAAATTCCCTGCTAGACTTATACACCTTATTTTCTCTTACCTTAGCGATCGCAGTTTTCGCGTCCGCATTAACAACATTCTTTCTAGCATTTTCCGTATTTTATCAGGCATCCTCCAAGGGAGCGTCATCGGACCCTTGTTAGTCACCATATACTTTAACGACATTCCTCGTTCACTTAACACCCACCTTGCACTGTATGCAGACGACACTACAATCTACGCTTACGCTCATCACCCATACACACTTTACAGGTATCACATTGATGCCTTCTTAGACTGGTGCGACCTATGGCGCATTAAAATTAATGAAAACAAGACTGCTGCTGTTTATTTCTCTAGCCCTATCTATTGTAACCAAAGCCATTAAATAATAAGCACAGTCAGATAGTGTTAAATTTGTTAGCGGGGACACTAGCGCCACTTCATCTGTTGAGGAAGGAAGGCGAAACAGAAGTGCGTCGCAGAGAAACGATACGATTTATTTATATCGATAATTTATACGATTTTTATTGTTGTATCGATGTTTCGTTTTTGCCAGAGTTGGGCAAATTTGCAATCTGATTAATCTGTAATCTGATTACAATATAATTGCATGTAACAGATTATAATTTCAATTACATGTAATCATAATCTGAATTTGAAATTCAATTAGGATTGTAATTGTAATTATAAATGCTATGATTATGATTACACAGAGTTGGGAAAATTCAAATCTGATTAATATGTAATCTGATTACAATATAATTGCATGTAACAGATTATAATTTCAATTACATGTAATCATAATCTGAATTTGAAATTCAATTAGGATTGTAATTGTAATTATAAATGATATGATTATGATTACACAGAGTTGGAAAAAATCTGATTAATCTGTAATCTGATTACAATATAATTGCATGTAACAGATTATAATTTCAATTACATGTAATCATAATCTGAATTTGAAATTTAATTAGGATTGTAATCATAACTACAATGCTATGATTATGATTATGGTGTAATTATAATTATAATTGAGAACTTATAGTTACAATTACGTGTAATTTCAATGGCACATTTTCAATATGTACCATAAAAGACAACTTTTATCAGACACAGTAGAAATTTGATACAACAAGAACGAAAAATCATGCATCCGGCATCGATTATAAATCATTTTCTGGCATGAACAGAATATTATTCAGAAATTTTAAATTTTATTAATTAATACCCGCAACCCTAAATATGTACGATGAAAGACAGTTTTTATCACACACAATAAGAACTAAAAATTATGCAGCTGGCATAGATTATGAAACACTTTCCCACATAAACAGAATATAAATCAGAAATTATAAATTGTTATTAATACCCGCAACACTAAATATGTACCACAGAAGACAATTTTTATCACACACAGTAGAAATATGATACAACAAGAACGAAAAATCTTGCATCCGGCATTAATTATGAAACATTTTCTACCAAGAACAGTATCCTTCTATATATAAAAAAAAGTAATGTTTTGGAAATGAACGAATGAAAATCTGCGTCGATACCGCGAAACGTATCTGATTGGTCAGAGGGGGAATTAACATGAAAGTAGAGAATTTGGATAGGATGGGCGCTATTGGGGGGGGGGGGTTACCAAGGGGTAGGGACCCTGGTCCCTACCCCTAGTTTGGTTCCAACTTACCTAGTTTGGTTCCAACTTGGCGCTAGTTCCCGTATTTCGCCAAATTTCCATAGACTCCCATTGAAATCCAATAGCTTTTACTCGTTTGCAAAAAATGAACAAATTAAGATATCGCAATGCAACAAAAATTAATATTAGCTTATAAATAGAGCTTAATTGAACTATTTATATTATTTTTAAGCACAAACACTAACTATTTACAATATTCGTAACACTATATATACAATTGGTACTTGTTAGTTATCCTGTTGACCAAATTACTGTCGCCAAATTCATATATATTAAACGAGCAAGGGATTTTCCTGATTATTCATCTATATTAAACGAGCAAGGGATTTTAACGAATATGAATGATATCGTAAACAACTGGGAAGAATTTCACGAGACTTGCCCCCTATACTAAATCGAGCACAAGAAAAAGATCTAGCTAGATTCCGAATACAAGAAAATTCGTTTTTACAGGGTAAAACAAACTCAGCGCTGAAAATGTTTTTTGTTATAAATGGAAAAATACTCAAACGATTTACACGAAACGTGTAGCCTATACTAATTGGAGCACGAGAAATCCATCTAGCTAGGTTTCGAATTATTGAAAGGTCATTTTGATCTATTAAAACAAACTCAGCACTAGTATTGTAAGTATTGTACAAATCCAGTACTATTCAAGATATTGAAATCTAATCATAAAGAAAAGTATTTGAAACTTATTTTGGAAATAAATTTGTTTTATTTCATTTTTTTAATCTTTTTCCTTCATAAATAATTGAGGTGATATTTTAATATTTTAATGCCTGAGGAAGACCACTCGGCTGAGGGCGAACCCAGCCGTTGAGCGTTTAATGTCTTCCCCCGCTAGCTCCCCGGCACGCAGGGATTAAACGTGGTCCTGCCAGGCAAAGCCCCACGCGACAGGTGGCAGGAACTAAAGACATACAAAATCAAAAACTTTCTCTAAACTTTTCTCTAAAAAAAAAGAAAAAAAATATTTTTCCTTCCCTCTTTCTCTTTTTTTTTTTTTTTTTTGAGTTTCGAGCTATGTGTGAAAAAGTTAAGAATTTAAAATGTCAAAAGAATTATTATTTTGTGTGGAGGAAAGAGTACGGTTCGTGAAATGTTTAAAAACTGATTTTTGTGATTACCGTAATTTCCGGCGTATAATCCGCAGCTCAAAGAATCGTTTTTCGACCCAGAAATTTTATTCAATAATTGTAGTTAAATATTTACAGCGATCTTTTAAGTTACATTTTATAAAATAATATTTCTGGGTCGAAAAACGACTCTTTGAGCTGCGGATTATACGCCGGAAATTACGGTATTGTATGTATAGTTCAGGAATTATTGCTAAGTTAAGTGTTTGGAGTGATGTTCCCACCTGTACCAATTCCTCGGGACCTGACGTCAATGACGGCATAAAGTCCCCGAGTACCGTCAAAGTGCAGGTACCGTACTCGAAAAAATTTTGAATTTGAGAAAAATATTGCAGGGAATTGATTTTAATTAAGATAGTTATGAGTTGACAAGTTTTTAGGGTCAAGATTGAAAATTTTTGTTATTATGAAAAAGTGGGAAAATGGAAAAAAATCCGACTAAGTAACACTAAAAAAGTTTAAAAAATGATAATAATGCTCAAATGATTAAGTTACTAATAAGCATAAAAATTAGAAAAATCAGTTAGTACCAACTATGATTTGCGATGTCATTAAAAAATTTAAAAGTTTTGTGAATAAAGATGAAAAGATGAAACTTGGGTTCGAGTTAGGTGTTCTACTACAGAAGTGGCTGCGAAAAAGTTTGGATTTTTTTTTTTTTTTTTTTTTTTTTTTTAAGATCAAAAAGAAGTGCTGAAAAGTTAAAGTTAGATATGCTTGATTTGATATTTGTTAAGGATATGATTGAGTACGGTGTTCAATAAAATTACATGTGAAGTATTAAATTTTTATGAAAAGTAGAAAAGAAAAATGTGTTTGTTTAGAAACCCAGTTTATTTGATAATCGTATGTGTGGAAAGTTTAGATATTTAAAAAAGTTTGAAATTTTTAGCTGTGCGTGAAAAAATTTAAAAATTTAAAAAGGTGAAAAGAATTATTATTTTCAGTGGAGGTAAGAGTACGGTTTGTGAAGTGTTTAAAAAACTGATATTTGTGATTTTTATATGTGTAGATTAGGAATTATTGCAAAGTTAAGTGTTAGAAGTTATGTTCCCTCCTGCACCAGTTCCTCGGGACCCGACGTTAATGACGGCAAAAGTCCCCGAGTACCATCGAAGTGCAGGTGCCGTACTCCGAAAAAATTTGAGTTTTAGAAAAATATTGCAGGGAATGGATTATAATTTAGATAATTATGTGTTTTACGAGTTGTAGGGTCGAGATGGAAAATTTTTGCTTTTATGAAAAAGTAGAAAAAAGGGCAAAAATCCGGCTAAGTTCCGCTAAAAAAGCTTAAAAAAGATAAAAATAAGTTAAAGATCTACTGTAAATTGCAAAGACATTGACAATATTAAAGTTTTTAAAATGCAAAATGTGACAAAAAATGTCTATGTCCAACTGGTGCGGAAATGACTAAATTTTAAAAAGCATAATAATGAGAAAAATAAGGAGACCAACTATGATTTACGATGTCATTGAAAAATTACGAGTTTTTGGGAATAAAGATGAAAAGATGAAAATTGGTACGAGTTAGGTGTTCTGCTACAAAATTACCTGCGAAAAAGTTTGTTTGGTTGGGGGATAAAATTTTAAAGTACAAGAAAAGTTAGGTATACTCGAAAAACAGACTGCGTTCGCAGTTAGGTGTTAGAAAAAACTTTCGAAGAGGGGTCCAGACTTTGATGGATTTTCAGCCCGGAAAAACTTAAAATATAAAACGATAAATTTGAAAAAATAATATGATGCAAAAGGTAAAGTGAACATATACGATTGAATGCGGAAACAAACGTAACTAGAAAGCATAATTTATAGTGAGAAAAAACGAGACAGCCTGATTTACGAGGAAAAGAAAGAGTGTAAACAAAGGAGGAAAAACATGAAATAACTCATTAAATTTACATGTGAAGTTTGAAATTTTTAAGAAAAGTAGGAAAGAAAAATGTGTTTGCTTAGACACCCTGTTTATTTGATAATCGTATGTGTGGAAAGTTAAGAATTTTAAAAAGTTTGAATTTTGAGCTGTGCGTAAAAAAGTTAATAATTTTAAAATGTGGAAAGATTTATTATTTGGAGTGGAGGTAAGAGTACGGTTTGTGAAATGTTTAAAAAACTGAGTTTTGTGATTTTTATATATGTAGTTTAGGAATTATTGCGAAGGAAAATGTTTGAAGTGGTGTTCCCACCTGCACCGGTTCCCAGGGACTCTACGTCAAAGACGGCATGAAGTCCCCGAGTACCGTCAAAGTGCAGGTGCCGTACTCTGAAAAAATTTTTGAATTTTAGAGAAAAATTGCAGAGAATGGATATTGATTAAGAAAATTATGTGTTCGACAAGTTTTTGGGGTCGAGATTGAAAATTTTTTGTTTTCGTGAAAAAGTGCCAAAAAGGACAAAATATCCGGCTAAGTTTCACTAAAAAGCTTAAAAATGATTAAAAAAAAGTTAGGACCAACTATGAACTACAAAGACATTGAAGGAAAAAAAAAAACAAATTTTATAAGATGCAAAAAGTGACAAAAATGGTTATGTCCAACAGGTGCTGTAAAGACTAAGTTTTCTAAAAAAGCATACACATGAGAAAAATAAGTTCGAGACCTACTATGATTTGCGACGTCAATGAAAGTTTACGAGTTCTGTGAATTAAGATTAAAAATAAATAAAAATTGGGTTCCAGTTAGGTGTTCTACTACAAATTTGCCTGCGGGAAAGTTCAAGTCTGGATGATGGAAATTTTTTTTTTAACTCTTCCACTACCAAAGCGCCTGAAACGCCCGGTTATTCAAAATATCCAAACCGCCCGAAAGTGCCTCGACGATTTCAACCCCTCTTTTCTCCGTAGAGGTAAAGTCAGAACGCACGTTGTGGGATGTGTCTACAGGATTATCTTCTCTTTGTTAACTTGTTTTCAGAAAAGGGATTTTTTAAGGAGCTAGGTATGGGAAAATTAAGTGCGTTTAGGCTGTTTAAAAAGTATTTCGATAACACGAGTTTCTTATTTAAATGAAATACCCGTTTCTCTCTTTGTATATTATGAATAGCTTTAACAGAAAAGAACGGAAAAGAAAAACTGAAAACTTCCTTATTTATTTTTTTTTAAATATAGGAATGCTGGTTTACTGTTATTTATTTTTAAGCTGTTAACTGCAGCATGTTTTTTTTACTTATATGTTAATTGTACTTTAAACCGAAAGCCATTTTCTTCGGCTTTTTTTTTTTTATTTTTCAAATGTTGAGCTTCAGCATTTTGCAACAGCATATATAATTATATTTCCTCCTTTGAACTTGTTCTCCGTAGTGGTATATGCCTTTATGTTTAGTAGTCTTCCATATGGTAGAAAATTAAAAAAATAAATGTGTACTACTGAATTAAAAAAATAACAATATTTACTTTTGAAATAAAAACATTATCAAAAAGCTATGCGTATTACTAATATCTTCTAAGAAATATTTAAAAAACGCACTTTTGCAGATTTCATTTATGTGCAGAAGGGATATTATTAATAAATATATTTTTAAGACATTTTTTCTATCTCTCCCTATTTAATAAAAATAGGAAATGAGGACATTTTTTTTGTGTGTGTATAATAGTAATTTCCCCCTCAATTTTCTTTGCTCTTTTACTGAAATGAAATGCCTCTACTATTTTACCTGATCTGGATTTATTCACGTTTTATAAAGTGCAATTTAAAATATATTTTCCAAAATATTTTTCCTTTTTATAATGCTATATTTTAAATATAAAACTATATTAAATTTCTTAAATCAAATAAAATATTCAAAATATTAGTTATTTACTGACAGATGAATTTCTGTTCTGATTTAACTAAAAAAGTGAATGGACGTTAACATTGAGGAACCTTCTACATTCAGCATGCCATTAGAGCTTTTCGTAAAAATATATTTTCCATTTAAAAAGTACTTTCACTGTCTCTAAAAAGAGAAAAATAAGAAAATTAAAAAATGACAATACACCGGATTATAATTTCCTTGACGGCTATTATTGTGTGTGTATACAATAGTTTTGGATAGATTTGTAACGTACAATAAAAAATTATAGAAAAAACGTTGAAGCAAAATTATATTTATGATGAACATGATGCAAAAGTTCATAAAACGAGTTCATTTTTATGTTTAATATTAGAGCGAGAAAAACAACAGTGAAAATTCACATATTTTACTAATGTAGTAACTTCTTTTTTCTAATTTTGCACTAATAAATGACACTATCTTTATCAAGTCTTCAAGAGCCCACACCAAAATCGAGCGCTAAAATTAAAACTATCGGAGAATTCTCTATGGGTTTCTTGCTTGTATTTTAATATTTTTAAATTTTTCTTTTCTTTCATAGGATATCTAATATTGTGCGCTTAAACTTTTTCAATATTTGTGATTTTTCTTTTTTTTTTCGGGTAATATTTCTTTTGTGAGTTTAACTTTAGAATTCTCGTTTTTACGCGTGAATAGAGCAACTTCTTAAGCCGGCGATCAGCAACGCGAAACTTTCTGACATTTTTAAACGTAGCGGCATAAAATATCCATGGCTGACTGTTCAAGCAATTTGAACCATTCCATTTTTAATAATTAAGTTAATTATCGATTCATAAGCGTTTCTGATCACGTAACAACCGTTTTATCTAATTTCTAGGGTTGTCACGTTTGGAAATTCAGTTAAAAACGCCGGCTTTAAAAGTGTTTTCTGAACGATCTGTCGCGTTCACCAAAAAATGGAAAGCGCATTTCGATTAGATAGATTTTAAAAAGAACACCTGCCAATTTCAGGCAGGATTAATTTCCGAACAGAAATAAATTTAAAAATCTGTCTGAAATTAGCCCCTCTGGATTTGAGAATTTGAGAACAGACTGTTTGCTGTTTCCTGTTAGTTATTGTTAGGGAATGCATATCCTGGAAAAAGTGGATCTTAAATTGCTTTCAAAATATTCACAGACATTTTGTTGATGAAAAATAAAATTAAGCGTTTTAAAAGGTAATAGCGTACTGCAGATAATAGATCATAGATGCATCTTTCTAAATATGTTCAGAATAATTTCTTCCTTGCATTACTTTTATTTTATAGGCCATGCATTTACCCCCCCCCCCCCCCCCGCCAAAAAAAAAAAAAAAGAGAAGGAGAGATACTCGATTTTTTAAATACGGTTCGCCTTTACCAATTCTAACGGAAACATTCTTTAACGACTTTTCAGACAAATAACTAGGTTTGAAATTTATTTCAATAGTGATTGTATTTCTAGGTCCAATAAATTAGGAGATTTTTTGAAATACATTACTGGATTGACAGCACCTTTTCAACATCTCTAATTTCATGCTATAATGGCAATGTTAAATAATGATTGTATGTCAGAATATTTAGAAAATCACAAAATTTAAATCTATTTCACTACAAAGCGGTACTAATAGGTTTTACATTCATATTGTAAAGTTATTTTCATTGATCTGGGTAACATAAAACAATAGATGTTTATATTTTTATTCTGAAGCTCTCTCCGGAATTTTGTCCCTTGCCACAAAGGTATTATTCAGTTCGTATTCTCCTTTTTTCCCCACTCAGGGGAAATGCTAATCCTTTTCTACGCTTTTTATCTCCTTTTTCTACGATTGATGACTTTGACATTAATCCAAAGAAGAGGGGTATGAAAATTTTCAACTAGACTTCGGGCGTTTTGGTTCTGTGAAGAACCTGAAGAATTTCAGCCAAGGTAAGGAAAGAGTTAAAGAACAAGAGAGGTGTTGAACAGTTAAAGGTGGTTTGCGATGTCATTGAAAATTTACAAGTTTTGTGAATAAAGATAAAGATATGGTTGAGAAGTTGAGTTCGAGTTAGGTGTTCGACCACAAAATTTCCTGCGAAAAAAATCTGGTTGGTGGGAAAAATTTTTAAAGTACAAGAGAGTTATTGAAAAGTTAAAGTTAGGTTTACTTGAATTGATATGTGTTAAAGATATGGTTGAGTACGGTGTTTCGGTAGAGAGTGGGGATTGCTGTGCTACAAGAAAAATGCTGAAAAGTTAAAGTTAGGTATACTCGAAAAACAGACTGAGTTCGCAGTTAGGTGTTAAAAAAAAACTTAAGAAAATCGAAGAGGACTCCAGACTTTGATGGATTTTTAGTACGGAAAAACTTAAAAAATAAAACGATAAATTTGAAAAAATAATATGATGCAAAAGGTAAACTGAACATATACGATTGAATGGGGAAACAAACGTAACTAGAAAGCATAATTTATAGTGACAAAAAACGAGACTTAGCTGGATTTACGAGGAGAAGAAAGAGTGTAAACAAAGGATGAAAAACATGAAATAACTCATTAAATTTACATGTGAAGTTTGAAATTTTTAAGAAAAGTAGGAAAGAAAAATGTGTTTGCTTAGACACACTGTTTATTTGATAATCGTATGTGTGGAAAGTTAAGAATTTTAAAAAGTTTGAATTTTGAGCTGTGCGTGAAAAAAGTTAATAATTTTAAAATGTGGAAAGATTTATTATTTTGAGTGGAGGTAAGAGTACGGTTTGTGAAATGTTTAAAAAACTGAGTTTTGTGATATTTATATGTGTAGTTTAGGAATTATTGCGAAGGAAAATGTTTGAAGTGGTGTTCCCACCTGCACCGGTTCCCAGAGACCCGACGTCAAAGACGGCATGAAGTCCTCGAGTACCGTCGAAGTGCAGGTGCCGTACTATGAAAAAAAATTTGAATTTTAGAGAAAAATTGCAGAGAATGGATATTGATTAAGAAAATTATGTGTTCGACAAGTTTTTGGGGTCGAGATTGAAAATTTTGTTTTCGTGAAAAAGTGCAAAAAATGACAAAAATCCGGCTAAGTTTCACTAAAAAGCTTAAAAATGATAAAAAGTTAATTAAGATAAGAAAATAAAAGTTGGGTTCGAGTTCGATGTTCTACTACAAATTTGCCTGCGAGAAAGTTCAAGTCTGGATGATGGAAATTTTTTTTAACTCTTCCACTACCAAAGCGCCTGATATGGTAGAGTACGGTGTTTTGGGAGAGAGTGGGGATTGCTGTGAACAAGTGCTCGAAAAACAGAGTTCGCAGTTAGGTGTTAGAAAAAAATTAAGAAAATCGAAGAGGGGTCCAGACTTTGATGGATTTTCAGCACGGAAAAACTTAAAATATAAAACGACAAACATGAAGAGATTAAAATGATGCAAAAAGGAAACTGAACATATACGATTGAATAGGGAAGCCAAGCATAACTAGAAAACATGATTTATAGTGAGAATGAACGAGACTTAGCCGGATTTACGAGGGGAAGAAAGAGTGTAAATATTGGATGAAAAACGTGTAATAACTCAATAAATTTACATGCGAAGATTGAAATTTTTTGAAAAGCAGAAAAGAAAAATGTGTTTGATTAGAAACCCAGTTTATTTGAAAATCGTATGTGTGGAAAGTTAAGAATTTTAAAAAGCTTTAATTTTGGGCTGTGCGTGAAAAAGTTAAGTTTTTTAAAATGTGAAAAGATTTATTATTTTGAGTGGAGGTAAGAGTACGGTTTGTGAAATGTTTAAAAACTGAGTTTTGTGGTTTTTGTATGTGTAGTTTAGGAACTATCGCAAAGTAAAGTGGTTGAAGTGATGTTCCCGCCTGCACCGGTTCCTCGGGACCCGACGTCAATGACGGCATAAAGTCCCCGAGTACCGTCGAAGTGCAGGTGCCGTACTCGGGAAAAATTTTTGAATTTATAAAAATAATACAAGGAATGGATTTTAATTAAGATAATTGAGTGATTAACTAGTTTTTAGGGTCGAGACTAAAAATTTTTGTTTTTATGAAAATGTGCAAAAAAAGGGCAAAAAACCGGCTAAGTTTTACTAAAAAAGCGAAAAAATGATAAAAATAAGTTAAAGACCAACTATAAATTACCAAGACATTTAAAAAATAAAAATTTTATAAAAGTGACCAAAATATGGCTATGTCCAACTGGTGCAGAAATGACAAAGTTTTTTTTTTTTTTTTTTTTTTTTTTTTTTTTTTTTAAGAGCATTAAAATAATAATAAATAAAAATAAAAATAAAAATATGGATTTGTTTGGTGATGGATGAAGCTGATTTTTAACACTTTCCAAACTAGTTGAAAAGTGTTTACGACTTCGGTTTGTCTGGCCGTCTGCCGACTGTCCGTGCTCTACCTCCCGTAAATATGCCCGGTATGCCCTGCAATTTTTATATGTTATTGTCGTTATCTGTAGCATGATCCCTATTTTATCTGAAGTGTGTAGCACTTGTAGCTTTTATACAGGGACACTCAAAAGATTTCCGTTAACTTACGGTCTATGGGGAAAATCATTTGCGGTTTACTTTAATGATGTTCCACAATTCCAAACACAGTGTAATTGATATATATCACTAAGGTGCATTACAAAAAACATAATATGGAATAGGTTGTGCATAGCACTTATAGTTACTTTACAGGGACAGTCAAAAGAAATCCGTTACATTACGTCTATGGAGAAAAATCGTTTGCGGTTTAATTAAATAATGTTTCACTATTTTAAACGCATTGAATTTATATTTATCACTAAGGTGCATTACAAGAAGCTTACTACAGAATATTGTGTTCATAGCAGTCATCGTTCATTTACAGGGACACAAAATAATTCTCTACTGTCTGTTAAAAATAATTCCTGGAAGTGCGTTTTAAGTTGCTGAACGCGATTTTGAATTTAACTCACTTTTTTTCTATTACTTGGTTTGTATAAATTCTGTAGATCATATACAGGGCAGCATAAAAGTTCGCGAATACATTTCCGTTTATTGACAGAAACTCCAGAAGGAGAATTTTAAACTGTGCTACGCGTTTCCTAACTAAACTAAAATTTAGGATCCTATGTAGTATATATACAACTCTATGGAACAGGGCTGAATAAAAGTATTCGGATATTTTTCCGAATATTGTATATGTTGGAAATTCCTGAAATTACGTTTCTTAAATATGTTATGCGTTTTCCAAATTGTTCACTTAGATGTTATCGTTCAGCTTATTAAACGGTAATGATTTGTAAAATTATTTTGGAAGCGTTGGAAAGTGTTACATAATCTATGCTTGACGCATGATTTTTCGTTCTTGTTAACATTTCATAAGTTTAAAACTCATATATTTACTTTTGGGGGGGTAAAAACCCTATAAGAAAAAACCCCCTATCTCTTTGTAAAATTATGGAGTATTCACAATAACGAACAGGCTGAAATCGGTATATCAGACTCAGTATAGAATTTGGAAAATGCATAGCATATTTCAAAACCCAGCTGCAGTAAATACCATTAATAATCGGAAAAATATCCGAATTTTTATCTGAAGCTCTGCATATTATCAATAGATTTGTATATATACTACATAGCAGTATGCTAAAATTTAATTCGGTTATTAACACGGTTGAAAATTCCCATTTGGGAATTTCCGTCTATAAACGTCAGTGTACTGGAGAACTTTTGTGCAGTCCTGTATATGATTTATAGAATTTATACAAACCAAGCAGTATAAAAAAAAATAGTTACATTCAAAAACGCGTGCAACAACTGAAAAAAAAAACGTATTTCTAGCAATTATTGTTCATAGTCAGTACTGTAACCGAAATTTTTGTGTGTCTCTGTAAATGAACGGTGAATGCTATGTACTCCATAATTTGTAGTAAACATCTTGTAATGCACCTCAGCGATATATATGAAATTCAATATGTTTGAAATACAGTAACATAATTAAAATACACCGCAAACGATTTTTCCTAATAGGCTGTAATGTAAAAGAATTCTTTTGAGTGGCTGGCTCTGTAAATTACATGCTACATACTTCATTTTCTATAACAATCATACCACAGTAAACCTCAATAACATATATCAATTGCATGGAAATCCGAGTATATTTATGCGCATTAGAGTACTGATAGACGGACAAACTAAATTCATAAACACTTTTCAACTTTGTTGGAAAGTGTTAAAAATGCAATTAGAATTGGCTCGTAATAGATAGCAGTTTAATTTAAATACATTTTATAGAATTTAATTAAGATTTAGTTGCATTACATTACACGTTAACCAAATTGTGTTCTGAACAAACATAACTGACATTAACTTGTAACACATTGCAATTTAATCTAAATTATATTCTTAAAAATGTAATTAGATTCCACCTATAATCCATTACAGATTAATTGGATTATACAATTAAAAACGTAATCGGAATCCTCCTATAATGCATTACAGGTTAATTGGATTATACAATTAAAAACGTAATCGGAATCCACCTATAATCCATTACAGGTTAATTGGATTATACAACTAAAAACGTAATCGGAATCATCTTGTAATCCATTACTTGTTAATTGGATTATACAATTGAAAACTTAATCGGAACTGTCTTGTAATCTAATTACAAATTAATCTAATTACAGATTAATCTAATTATATTTTAAAAGAAAAAATGAGAATTGTCTTGTAATCCATTACACGGTAATCAGATTATGCGCAATCAGATTATATTCAAATTACTTTGTAATGCATTACATGATAATCGATTGCATAGTGATGAGATTATAATGTATTTTAATCTGTAATTAGATTACTTTGTAATCAGATTCTGCCCAACACTGGTTTTTGCACTTCCTTTAAAAGCTTGCTAATTATTGGGATCTTTTACATTAAAGCTAAAACTATAATGAAATAGAATGGGGAAATTTACTTGATTAATATTTCTATATAAATATAGTGGTGGCGTAGAGAAGTTGATTTATTTATTAAAAGTTAAATAAAAAGTGATGGAAATTTACATCACTATGCAATTAACCCTTTCCGGCACAGACAAATTCTGTTCGTAAAATGTGAAATTACTGACTGACACCGGAATTTACAAACGACTTTTTTAGAAAATATGAACTCCTTATTTTAAGCTTTAATTTTAGAAGCAAAATTTTATTAAAATATTCTTGGTGCCGAATGCAAGCATCCCATCCGCTAGACGGCGCTATTTTCAACTTGCGAAAAGTTTCCCATTTATATGACTTGGCTTATTATTTAATGGCTTTGATTGTAACCTACATTCATTCATGAAAGCATCAAAGAATCATTTTCTGGTGCGGTAAGAGATTATAAAATCCGATTATCATGAATAATATACCCAGGATGCTTACAATTCTACTTTATTTGTCGAATTGAATTTTTGTCCTAATTAAACCTCAAGAGTGTTCTTTAGAGGCTAAGACCGGTATTCATCCGAAAAGCTATTATGCATGATTGTCCAACCATGGCGTTGGCGATATTGCTCGCCGATTTGACAAAGTTTCGAACCACGATAAAAATTGTACAGCTAAACGTCAATGCAACAAACGTAACAAAAAAAAAAAAAAAAAAAAAAACATTTGCAACATTTGGTTAGATTTTATTAAACAGGTCCGTTATAAGATTTAATGATTAAAATACAATTTATGAGCGCTTTCATTTAATTAATAAATTAATATGTAAGGGAGAAGAAGAATTTATTACATAGTTTATCAAGCATTCCACACGTTTTAAATTTGTTTGAAAAAAAAAAAAGAGACGCTAAGAATTTTTTTTTGTAACGTAAACAGTAACACTCGATCAGGTTTTGCCCAGTTTGGCCTCCTTTTTTATTTAGAAATTCTGAATTTCCAGAAATTCCAAATAGTAATTTTTTGCTTTAGTAAATGACTGACATTTCGTGATTCCATAAACTAAAATTTCCGAATAAAAAGAAGGTCAATCTGGCAACTCCGGTTTTCCATCGATGTAATTCCAAAGAGAGTACGTTTATTCCATATACTAGAACCACTAATGGTTTTTACAGAGGAAAAGCAGGGAACATGAATTCATCATAATTTGTTAACTGGGCATGTATTATTCATTTGCTCTTTTCCATTATGAACCACGTTTAGTAATCTAAAACGAAATATCAAGATTGGTGCTAACACAAACACATACATATTCACACATATATATATATATATATTGTGCAGTATAGTATATTGTTAAATATATAAAGAAGTTTTCCAAAAACTTACTCTGAAATTTAATTCAACATTATGAATTATTTTGGGACCTAGCATTTTCTCACTCAGAAATGGCAAGTATACAACTTTGCAGCTCAAGATGGAACGTCAAACATTAACGCGTGATTTCAGTGGCATTCATGAGACAAATTAAACTCAGTATCGATGAAAATTTATACATATAACCAGGGGTCGCAGCGTTCTATATTTTTTTTAATAATCCCCACCACTATTTTCAAAATATAATATTCACAATATCCTTCTATAGCACATTTGAAAGAAATCTACCATGAAATTTTTAGTTTGAAAATAGTGGTATCAAATATATAAAAAAATATAGGACGCTGCGACCCCTGATATAACTAAACTTTCAGCAGAACTGCAATTATGCTGGAAATTAATGAATTTCACAGCGTACACTCCTCACTTACTACACAGAATCCTTTGTATTCATTAATTTCCAACGTAATTTCAGCTATGCAGAAAATTTAATTACATGTATAAACATCCTTTGTATTCATTTATTTCCAGCATAATTTCAGCTAGACTGAAATTTTAATTAGATATATAAATTTTCGCCGATACTGGGTTTAATTTGTCTCATGCATGCCATTGAAGATATGTTCTTATGATTGACGTTACATCTTGTGCTGCAAAGTTGTAGACTTGCCGTATAAGAGTGAGAAAATGCTAGACTTGATGATGTCCGGATAGCTCAAAATGGTACAGCACTGATACAGGATACCAAGGATTACGGGTTCAATCCCCTATCTGGACATTTTCCTACTCTGTTGGTTGTGAGCTGTGTAGTAAATGATAATTCACATCCTTTGTATTCATTTAACTTTAATTCACAACTGCCAAATAGATCCCAAAATGTTTTAATAGAACTTTCCATTTATAATGCACACGAAGAAAAAAAAAATATTTATTTTCACATGAATTCGTTCGTACATTCTCATGTCTTTCAATCATTTCAACATCTTAGCAACAGAATTACTATAAAGGTTAACGATTTCAAGAAAGTTAGGATAATATGCAAGTCATGTAACTTTATGCTTCATACTATGCAAATTCGTGAGACAATAACCATTATTTATTAGTGCATGTTTGCAAATTCTATTAAAAATATTGTGGTACAATTTGTGGATTTATATATTGTGGTACAATTGTACACACCTTGAGTATATTATACGCAGGGTGCGTACATTTTTTAATAGATTTTTTTTTCCTTTTTTATCATAAAAAAATTGTGCAAATTATCTGAATAAAGAAGGCGATTCTGCAGTTTAAAAATAAATAGAATTTTTTTTACCTTAAAACTTCATCAGATTGCTTTGAAATTCCATAAGGCATGCATGTACCTTATATGTGTAGTTCAAGTCAAAAATCTCTAGTTAACATAAACTTTTTAAGGGTTTATGGAAAGATAGGATAATATGCAACGCATGTAAGTTACATTATTCTTCATACTATTGAAATTCGTGAAACAGTAATCACTATTTATTAGTGCCTGCTTCAATAGTAAAATGAAAAACAAAATCTCTAGTTTCCCCACTCCACTTTCCTTAACTGCTGTAAGTGTCCGTAATGTAAAGCAAAAATGAAAAATCATGCGTCAAGCCTAGATTATGAAACACTTTCCGACACGTTCAGCATACTGTAACAAAACTTCTCAGTTTCATAAACTGAAAGATGATATTTAACCATTAACCGCCTATAAACGGAAATGAAATCCTTTATGCAACCTAGTACATGAGCTATAGAATTTATACACACTA
Organism: Maratus michaelseni; assembly: GCA_963931845.1. Lineage (NCBI taxonomy): Eukaryota > Metazoa > Arthropoda > Arachnida > Araneae > Salticidae > Maratus > Maratus michaelseni. The sequence continues at coordinate 304,156,047 of OZ007595.1, forward strand.
AGTATGTGCAAAAAATTGAGAAATTTAAAATCGCATCCCACAACTGAAAATACATTTCGAAGAATTATGGCTCATTGACAGTACTGCAACAGAATCCTTTTGTGTGTCCCTGTCAACGAACAATAAATGCAATGCCCACTCTATTCTACAGGAAAGAACTTCTACTGAACCTTAGAAAAGTATACCAATTGCAATATGTTTGAAATACTGTAACTTTATTAAAATACATTGCAAACAATGTTTCTCCATAAACGATAGTGTTACGTAATTCTTTGGATTTTTTTGTAAACGAAATATAATTTCTACACACTTCAATTTCAATAGCAAACATTCAATTGTAATATTCAATCACATATAGCAGTTGTATGGCAATCTGAATATATTTACACTAGTTAGAGCACGGAAAGCAGCCAGCCTGCCAGCCAGACAAACCCAACTCATAAAAACACTGCTGAAAAGGGAGGAAACTGGACCAAAACGAAGTGTAGGGTATTATAGAATACCATTATTGAATACCATTTTATTATTTATTTATGGAATTATTTTACCATTTATTATGGAATACCATTTACGTTTGTAGTAATAGTGTTTAAAATCCGAAAACCGAATACAATTACAAACTGCAACTATCTGTAATTTGTTATATGTACACAAAAATCATTTTACGAAATTTCTTCATATACAAACAAACAGGGATATGCAAATTTGAAAAAAATATGATAGCCAGTAAACAATATTTACCCCCACTACCAACCTCCCTCATCCGTCAGAATTTCAAATGGCAGAAACGTTTTTTATGAATTAATTGAGAACAACTAATGACAAGCATAGTTTTGAATTGCTAGTTACATAGTTTAGAATAGTATATTGTTTTGAAAGATAATATAAACTAAGCTTTCTAGTGACACTTATTAAAATTATATATCTCTGAAAAAAAAATACTGTACAGGCTGAATTATCTAGCATGTTTGAAAAATGCTGATGACGGAATGCTTCAAATGTCTGAATAGTTGAGTACTATAAAATCTATAATTTTGATTTTTCTTAACAGCTTACCCCATTTTCTTTATTAATAAAATGGGATTCCAAGTGGTCTACTTTTTGAATAACGGTATTTTCTTATAAAAAAATTTTTTTTTAGAATTTTTTTGCAAATTTTGCAGAAACCACCTTCGGAGGTAAATTTTTGCGGAAATGTTGTGGAAACTTACCATGAAATTTTCTTTTAAAAAATATTGGTATTCAATTGGCGGACCATTTGGGAGTCCTGAATATGTATAATTGTGTATGTTTAAGAAAGGTGCTTGCCACACAATCGCATATTAATAAATTTTTGATTGGTGATGAGTTCGAAGCAGAGTTGCAAGATTGGGGAATATTTTCATCCAAAATATTTACCACTATTTTTCATGGTAATTATGTTCGCTTTATTAAATTGTAGATATCTACAATTAAGTAAAATAATGATTATGAATTAGAAAAATGATAGATTTTTGAATGTAAAATTGGCTAATATAAATGAAACCTGGTAACACTGTTTCGGGCATTTAGATGATTTAAAAATACAAATGCGCATGGAGTGAAAGGGTTGTAAAACATGAGTATTATAAAATTTAACTGTGTCGAAAATGAACATAAAATTAAAAAAATAAAACTTTCCTTTGTTCTTATCGCTACATCCCATTTAACACTTGTATATTTTTTAAATATGATGTTAACACCAGTATTATTTATTACATTTCTGCTTATGGAAATTTAACTTTTAGCGGGTTTTAACCAGAAGCCCTTCTATTTCCAAGTATCTTCAAGTGAGCATTTGGGAATGTTGCCCAGGTGCAGAAAGAAAAAAAAAGGTGTAATATTACAATATCGTAAATCGTCGTCGACGGTTGCGTATGACTCTTCCATATTATTCGAATAGAATTTTCGTCATATTTAATCCATTTAATAGTCACTTAAAATGATCCATTAGCGACAAGAATTCGGCGGCATAGTTATTGATCCGAAAAGCTATTAGACATGATTGGCGATGGTTCACGGTAATGGCGACTTTTTTAAACAACACAAACATTTTATAGCTAAAAGTAATTATGCATAACACGTCATTTATAATTTCGATAGGAACATAAGCAGAAATAACATATAACATATTTAGTTAGATGGCACAAGATCTAATGATAAAAGTATCATTTGTGCGTGAATGTGTTTAATTACAGAAGAGTCTCGCTATTCCGAACCCCGCTATTCCTAAAATCCGCCTATTCCGAACACAGTTCAGAAAAAATACCGATTGTTTAAACTTAAATATAGAAAAAATTAAAAAGACGTTCGTGAAAAAACGTACATTTATTGTTATACAAAGAAGTTAAATAGAGATATACATAGAGCCTAAGCTTGATGAAAATGCCTGAAACCAAATTGGAATGAAAGCTGGTTAGTTACAGTACATGTCGTCTCCATTTATACAATTCTGTAGAATCACTTTTAATCACTGCTAAACACAAAAAATAACTAATTTGCTCACACTTAAGAAGTAAAGTCAGTGATTTTTTTTCTGACGAAGAGCGTTGAATCGACTTGAGGATGCAATGTTTCGCCATCGCCGCATGAACATAACATTATTTGGTGTTGATGAAGTGCGTTGTTCGACGTAGCGTAAGGCGAGGTCAAGAGTATTTGCCGTGTGTGTGTGTGATATGAGTTCCGTTTGAGCGTTCACCTCCTCTTCGTTTTCTTCCGAGTCGATCTCAGCTGATGAGTCCTGCACCACTGCTACGATGTCTTCGTCTCCGTACTACTGGTGGCCATTGTCGTCAACAGCAGTCCACTCCTCAACACAGCTTTCTCCTTCGTCTTCAAAGCCAGGAATTTTCTTGACTAGTGAAAGAAGGTGACAGTCATTCACTGATGTAAAAGTTGTTTCAACAAATTCCAATGTAGGTCAGAGATTTTTCCATGATTTTGGTATTGCTTCTTTACACCTTAATGGGATAACACCTTAGTGGTGTTATCCCATGCTTCAGCCACCCTGTAAATCACATTTTTTTATTGTAATTTTCTTAAGTTTTTCCAGGATTGTGAGTTCAGTTTCATCCTCTTCAAGTAAGGTGCGAAGAAGCATTTTTAAGTATTTTTGTTTAATTTCCAGCAACACACCCTGGTCCATAGGCTGATGAATTGAAGTAACATCCGGTGCAAGAAAAGCTGCTTTGATATCTTCACAAAAAAGTTCCGTTTCTTCTGGGTGGGACGGAGCATTGTCTATAATGAGCAGAGCACGATTATGCAATCCATTTTCTCTATTGAACGCAATCACTTTAGGGACAAATTGGTGCTCGAACCATCCCTTCAACAAATCGCGTTCCACCAAGATATTTTTAATTCTTATAATACACAAGCAGTTAGTTGATGTTAATGTTTTTGAACGCTCGTGGTTTCGCCGATTTGCCTATTACCATCAGCGGAAGTTTATTTGCTGGCGAGGCGTTGCTGTAAGCTGAAGACAGTTAGACGTTGATTGTCCATTTTAACCCCTGGGGAAGATTTATCTTCTTGCGAACCAAATCTTTTGGTAAGCAAAGCCTTAAAATTCAGTCCGGATTCATTCATGTTGTGAAATTGCTGGGGTGAGTAGTTTTGGGAAGAAGCAAGGTCTTTAAATTCTTTTATGTAATTCGCAGCTGCTTCGTTGTCAGCTGACAGCTCCTCGCCATCAATCCTGAGCTGTCTAATTCCGTGTCTTTTTTTCCAATGGTCCAAAAAACCACAGCTTGCTGAAAATGATGGGTCACCGTCTATAAGCTTGTTCAGTTGAAGCGCCTTTTCTTTTATCAAAGGACCAGGAATGGGGATTCCTTTCTGTCTTTCTTGAGTGAACGACAAGAATAAGGCCTGGTTAAGTTTTTCATATGGAGACACAGTCGTTTTTTGCCGTTTTTCAAGAGTTCTTTCATTTGAAGCAGAACAAAACAGCTCAATTTTTAGGTGATTTTTTCCAGTCACTAATGGTTGCTTTTCCGACAACATATTCGAGTGATAATTTAGTAGCACTTTATACCGTGTCCAGTCTTTTTAACACTTCAAGTTTTTCTTTTAAAGTACACGAAGAACGACTTCGTTTACGTTCCATATTTAATGTTTATCAAAGGCACACTGACTCGGTAAAGTAGTTACTCAATCCTCACGGAACCACAATTTTTCACAATAAATTTGCAATAAGCGCAAACAGTTCATCAAACTGCGCAAGAGTAAACACTGACAGGGAGGCGAGTTTCAAAATCATTTGTCAATGTTGGCGCAAATACACGGAATCTATACGCCAATACTATGTGGCAGCATAAATGCAGTAACCCTTGTAGTAATTCTTGGAATGCGGGAGGCAGAGGGATAGGTAGTGTGGTGTGAAGAAGGTCACTGCTCTTCGCTTCCCAATTTCACTGAATCTGTTCACCACGAGCCGATCAACACTGTATAGAACTGACACTAGCAGATGTCTCCGCACTTAATTTATGCCTTAAAAAATCAATACATTGATCATTATTAATGAAATCCACCTATTCCGAAATCCCGCTAAACAGAACAGTGTTTGGTCCCAATTAGTTCAGAATAGCGGGACTCTACTGTAATATGAGGGAGAAGAAAAATATATTATTTAGTTTATGAAATATGCAACAAATGCGTTGCGTCTTTTCTTTTTTTTTTAAACTTTTTCAAGGACGGTGGTTTGTTTATGAAACCACTTAACCCTTTCGGGACCATTGGTGCATATATGCACCCTCAAAAAGAGCATACAGAATTTGTTTTTGTCACCAGTAAAAAATAAAAGTAATATTTGCTTTCTCTAATTAGAGCATTTTCGTGATAGTTTAAGTAAAGGTAGCTTTTTATAAAAAAGTGGTGCCGACTGAATAAAATTTGTGTAAAAGACGCCGGTCCCGCAGGGGTAATTTTAATTCTTAAATGCAACACTGAAACCAGAATTTTGGTATAAAAATTTCCGTTTATTATGTATGTGAAATATACCTTTTTCTTATTTCAAAATTAATCTGTTCTTAAATTCCGGTGTCATTCATTCATTTCAACATTTTAGCAATGTAAGTGTTTTGCCCCTGAAAGGGTTAAAAGAAAATTCGCCTAGCGAGTGAAAAATAATAAAACTCTGGCACTCGAACACGTTTTGCTGTCGATCCTGACATAGGACTAGTGGCTACGCGGAAATTCAATGTTAATGTGTGTGCGAACATCGAATAACATCCCGCTTGAATTACTTATTATGACTTAATCGTAGACAAATTTTATAAATTATATAACCAATCGCTGAAAGATCTCTAATATAAACAAAAAATGTAAGGCAAAAAATTCTAAAATCAAAAAGTAGTGCCGCAGGTCCTTGGAAATTCCTAGGTGTTGAAGCACTTTCCATATACCATCACGAACACAGGTTTTTACAGAAATGCTGTTGACATGAAATTTTTGAACCTGTTGATTCTCATATCTTACCGTCCAATTCTTCGCCAAACTTCAACTCGCCGTTAAACTCCCAGTTGAGTAACACCTCAGTTTAGCAAATCTAAGCACCGGTAGATATTTCGAATTCATCGATAACTTCAGAGCCGCGGTTATTCGACTTTGGGTTAGTAAACCTAAGATTGAAATGTGTATATCTGATTGGCTAAAGGGATCACGTGACGTAGCAGTCGCGTTCATGAGTTCTGCGCCAGTTTTCAATAACGAAACATATCAGAGCAATGAAAGAACATACTAGCTGTGTTTATTTTTAGATAAATAAAATTACAAAGACATTTCAAATTACCATTTTGATTTGATGTTTTTTTTCGTTCATAAAATTAGAACCAAAGATTAGAAATACTGCTGTAGTCATAAGACGTTCATTTTTATAAAATTTTGCGTTACAGTAAAATTCTCTGAAAAACGTTACTTAATTAACGAAAAAAATACAAGTACATATATATTTTGTTACCTATAAGTTTAATAAACAATTTTATGATCAGGCTAACAGTAATAAGTAGATTAAAATTAACTACTACTAAAACCTTAATCTACTAAATTAAGGTTTATTTATTTTAGTAGAATATTATATAAAAATACATTTTCATATATTTATTTCTAGCAGAGTTGGGCAAATTTGCAATCTGATTAATCTGTAATCTGATTACAATATAATTGCATGTAACAGATTATAATTTCAATTACATGTAATCATAATCTGAATTTGAAATTCAATTAAGATTGTAATTGTAATTATAAATGCTATGATTATGATTACACAGAGTTGGGAAAATTCAAATCTGATTAATATGTAATCTGATTACAATATAATTGCATGTAACAGATTATAATTTCAATTACATGTAATCATAATCTGAATTTGAAATTCAATTAGGATTGTAATTGTAATTATAAATGCTATGATTATGATTACACAGAGTTGGAAAAAATCTGATTAATCTGTAATCTGATTACAATATAATTGCATGTAACAGATTATAATTTCAATTACATGTAATCATAATCTGAATTTGAAATTTAATTAGGATTGTAATCATAACTATAATGCTATGATTATGATTATGGTGTAATTATAATTATAATTGAGAACTTATAGTTACAATTACGTGTAATTTCAATGGCACATTTTCAATATGTACCATAAAAGACAATTTTTATCAGACACAGTAGAAATTTGATACAACAAGAACGAAAAATCATGCATCCGGCATCGATTATAAAACACTTTCTGGCATGAACAGAATATTATTCAGAAATTTTAAATTTTATTAATTAATACCCGCAACCCTAAATATGTACGATGAAAGAGAGTTTTTATCACACACAATAAGAACGAAAAATTATGCAGCTGGCATAGATTATGAAACACTTTCCCACATAAACAGAATATAAATCAGAAATTATAAATTGTTATTAATACCCGCAACAATAAATATGTACCACAGAAGACAATTTTTATCACACACAGTAGAAATATGATACAACAAGAACGAAAAATCATGCATCCAGCATATATTATGAAACATTTTCTACCAAGAACAGTATCCTTCTATATATAAAAAAAAAGTAATGTTTTGGGAATGAACCAATGAAAATCTGCGTCGATACCGCGAAACGTATCTGATTGGTCAGAGGGGGAATTAACTTGAAAGTAGAGAATTTGGATAGGATGGGAGCTTTTAGGGTGGGGGGGTTACCAAGGGGTATGGGCCCTGGTCTGTCGCCAAGTTTGGTGCCAACTTGGCAGCCAAAATTAGCTGCCAACTTGGCGCTATTTCCGGTATTTCGCCAAATTTCCATAGACTCCCATTGAAATCCAATAGCTTTTACTCGTTTGCAAAAAATGAACAAATTAAGATATCGCAGTGCAGAAAAAATTAATATTAGCTTATGAATAGAGCTTAATTGAACTATTTATATTATTTTTAAGCGCAAACACTAACTATTTACAATATTCGTAACACTATATATACAATTGGTACTTGTTAGTTATCCTGTTGACCAAATTACTGTCGTCAAATTCATATATATTAAACGAGCAAGGGATTTTCCGGATTATTCATATATATTAAACGAGCAAGGGATTTTCCGGGTTATTCATATATATTAAACGAGCAAGGGATTTTCCCGAATATGAATGATATCGTAAACAACTGGGAAGATTTTCACGAGACTTGCCCCCTATACTAAATCGAGCACAAGAAAAAGATCTAGCTAGATTCCGAATACAATAAAATTCGTTTTTTCAGAGTAAAACAAACTCAGCGCTGAAAATGTTTTTGTTATAATTGGAAAAATACTCAAACGATTTACACGAAACGTGTAGCCTATACTAATTCGAGCACGAGAAATCCATCTAGCTAGGTTTCGAATTCGGGAAATGTCATTTTGATCTATTAAAACAAACTCAGCACTAGTATTGTAAGTATTGTACAAATCCAGTACTATTCAAGATATTGAAATCTAATCATAAAGAAAAGTATTTGAAACTTATTTTGGAAATAAATTTGTTTTATTTCAATTTTTTTATCTTTTTCTTTCATAAATAATTGATGTGATATTTTAATATTTTAATGCCTGAGAAAGACCACTCGGCTGAGGGCGAACCCAGCCGTTGAGCGTTTAATGTCTTCACCGTCTAGCTCCCCGGCACGCAGGGATTAAACGTGGCAGTACAAGCTTCGCCAATGGCTGGTCCTGCCGGGCAAAGCCCCACGCAACAGGTGGCAGGAACTAAAGACATACAAAAAAAAACTTTCTCTAAACTTTTCTCTAAAAAAAAAAGAAAAAAAATTATTTTTCCTTCCCTCTTCCTAAAATAATTATTATTTTGAGTGGAGGAAAGAGTACGGTTCGTGAAATGTTTAAAAACTGATTTTTGTGATTATTGTATGTATAGTTCAGGAATTATTGCTAAGTTAAGTGTTTGGAGTGATGTTCCCACCTGTACCGATTCCTCGGGACCTGACGTCAATGACGGCATAAAGTCCCCGTGTACCGTCAACAATGCAGGTACCGTACTCGGAAAAAATTTGAATTTGAGAAAAATATAGCAGGGAATTGATTTTAATTAAGATAGTTATGAATTGACAAGTTTTTAGGGTCAAGATTGAAAATTTTTGTTGTTATGAAAAATTCGGAAAATGGGCAAAAATCCGACTAAGTAACACTAAAAAAGCTTAAAAATTCATAATAATGCTCAAATGATTAAGTTACTAATAAGCATAAAAATGAGAAAAATCAGTTAGATACCAACTATGATTTGCGATGTCATTAAAAAATTTATAAGTTTTGTGAATAAAGATGAAAAGATGAAAGTTGGGTTTGAGTTAGGTGTTCTACTACAGAAGTGGCTGCGAAAAAGTTTGGATTTTTTTTTTTTTTTAAGTACAAGAAAAGTGCTGAAAAGTTAAAGTTAGATATGCTTGATTTGATATTTGTTAAGGATATGGTTGAGTACGATGTTCAATAAAATTACATGTGAAGTATTAAATTTTTATGAAAAGTAGAAAAGAAAAATGTGTTTGTTTAGAAACCCAGTTTATTTGATAATCGTATTTGTGGAAAGTTTAGATATTTAAAAAAGTTTGAAATTTTTAGCTGTGCGTGAAAAAATTAAAAAATTTAAAAAGGTGAAAAGAATTATTATTTTGAGTGGAGGTAAGAGTACGGTTTGTGAAGTGTTTAAAAAACTGATATTTGTGATTTTTATATGTGTAGATTAGGAATTATTACAAAATTAAGTGTTAGAAGTTATGTTCCCTCCTGCACCAGTTCCTCGGGACCCGACGTTAATGACGGCAAAAAGTCCCCGAGTACCGTCGAAGTGCAGGTGCCGTACTCCGAAAAAATTTGAGTTTTAGAAAAATATTGCAGGGAATGGATTATAATTTAGATAATTATGTGTTTGACGAATTGTAGGGTCGAGATTGAAAATTTTTGCTTTTATGAAAAAGTAGAAAAAAGGGCAAAAATCCACTAAAAAAGCTTAAAAAAGATAAAAATAAGTTAAAGATCTACTATAAATGGCAAAGTCATTGACAATATTCAAGTTTTTAAAAAGCAAAATGTGACAAAAAATGTCTATGTCCAAATGGTGCGGAAATTACTAAATTTTAAAAAAACATAATGATGAGAAAAATAAGGAGACCAACTATGATTTACGATGTTATTGAAAAATTACGAGTTTTTGGGAATAAAGATGAAAAGATGAAAATTGGTACGAGTTAGGTGTTCTGCTACAAAATTGCCTGCGAAAAAGTTTGTCTGGTTGGGGGGATAAAATTTTAAAGTACAAGAAAAGTGCTGAAAAGTTAAAAGTTAGGTATACTCGAAAAACAAGACTGCGTTTGCAGTTGGGTGTTAGAAAAAACTTAAGAAAATCGAAGAGGGGTCCAGACTTTGGTGGATTTTCAGCACGGAAAAACTTAAAAAATAAAACGATAAATTTGAAAAAATAATATGATGCAAAAGGTAAACTTAACATATACGACTGAATGGGGAAACAAGCGCAAATAGAAAGCATAATTTATAGTGAGAAAAAACGAGACTTAGCCGGATTTACGAGGAGAAGAAAGAGTGTAAACAAAGGAGGAAAAACATGAAATAACTCATTAAATTTACATGTTAAGTTTGAAATTTTTAAAAAAAGTAGGAAAAAAAATGTGTTTGCTTAGAAACCCAGTTTATTTGATAATCGTATGTGTGGAAAGTTAAGAATTTTAAAAAGTTTGAATTTTGAGCTGTGCGTGAAATAATTTTAAAACGTGGAAAGATTTATTATTTTGAGTGGAGGTAAGAGTACGGTTTGTGAAATGTTTAAAAAACTGAGTTTTGTGATTTTTATATGTGTAATTTAGGAATTATTGCGAAGGAAAATGTTTGAAGTGGTGTTCCCACCTGTACCGGTTCCCAGGGACTCTACGTCAAAGACGGCATGAAGTCCCCGAGTACCGTCGAAATGCAGGTGCTGTACTCTGAAAAAATTTTTGAATTTTAGAGAAAAATTGCAGAGAATGGATATCGATTAAGAAAATTATGTGTTCGACAAGTTTTTGGGGTCGAGATTGAAAATTTTTGTTTTCGTGAAAAAGTGCAAAAAGGACAAAATATCCGGCTAAGTTTCACTAAAAAGCTCAAAAATGATAAAAAAAAAGTTTGGACCAACTATAAATTACAAAGACACTGAAGGAAAAAAGAAAAAAATTTATAGGATGCAAAAAGTGCAAAAATGGTTATGTCCAACAGGTGCCGTAAAGACTAAGTTTTCTAAAAAAGCATAAAAATGAGAAAAATATGTTACAGACCTACTATTATTTGCGATGTCAATGAAAGTTTACGAGTTCTGTGAATTAAGATTAAAAAAAATAAAAATTGGTTTCGAGTTAGGTGTTCTACTACAAATTTGCCTGCGTGAAAGTTCAAGTCTGGATGATGGAAATTTTTTTAAACTCTTCCACTACCAAAGCGCCTGAAACGCCTGGTCATTCAAAATACCCAAACCGCCCGAAAGTGCCTCGACGATTTCAACCCCTCTTTTCTCCGTAGAGGTAAAGTCAAAACGCACGTTGTGTGATGTGTCTACAGGATTATCTTCTCTTTGTTAACTTGTTTTCAGAAAAGGGATTTTTTAATGAACTAGGTAAGGGAAAATTAAGTGCGTTTAGGCTGTTTAAAAAGTATTTCGATAACACGAGTTTCTTATTTAAATGAAATACCCGTTTCTCTCTTTGTATATTATGAATAGCTTTAACAGAAAAGAACGGAAAAGAAAAACTTAAAACTTCCTTATTTTTTTTTTAAATATAGGAATGCTGGTTTACTCTTATATATTTTTAAGCTGTTAACTGCAGCATGTTTTTTTTTCTTATATGTTAATTGTACTTTAAACCGAAAGCCATTTTCTTCCGGCCTTTTTTTATTTTTTAAATGTTGAGCTTCAACATTTTGCAACAGCATATTTAATTATATTTCCTCCTTTGAACTTGTTCTCCGTAGTGGTATATGCCTTTATGTTTAGTAGTCTTCCATATGGTAGAAATTTCAAAAAATAAATGTGTACTACTGAATTAAAAAAATAACAATATTTACTTCTGAAATAAAAACATTGTCAAAAAGCTATGAGTATTACTAATATCTTCTAAGAAATATTTAAAAAACGCACATTTGCAGATTTCATTTATGTGCAGAAGGGATATTATTAATAAATATATTTTTAAGACATTTTTTCTCTCTCTCCCTATTTAATAAAAATAGGAAATGAGGACATTTTTTTTGTGTGTATAATAGTAATTTCCCCCTCAATTTTCTTTTCTCTTTTACTGAAATGAAATGCCTCTACTATTTTACCTGATCTGGATTTATTCACGTTTTATAAAGTGCAATTTAAAATATTTTTTCCAAAATATTTTTCCTTTTTATAAGGCTATATTTTAAATATAAAACTATATTAAATTTCTTAAATCAAATAAAACATTCAAAATATTAGTTATTTACTGACAAATGAATTTCTGTTCTGTTTTAACTAAAAAAGTGAATGTACGTTAACATTGAGGAACCTTCTACATTCAGCATGCCATTAGAGCTGTTCGTAAAAATATATTTTCCATTTAAAAAGTACTTTCACTGTCTCTATATAGAGAAAAATAAGAAAATTAAAAAATGACAATACACCGGGTTATAATTTCCTTGACGGCTATTATTGTGTGTGTATACAATAGTTTTGGATAGATTTGTAACGTACAATAAAAAATGATAGAAAAAGCGTTGAAGCAAAATTATATTTATGATGAACATGATGCAAAAGTTCATAAAACGAGTTTATTTTTATGTGAAATATTAGAGCGAGAGAAATAACAGTGAAAATTCACATATTTTAATAATGTAGTAACTTCTTTTTTCTAATTTTGCACTAATAAATGACACTATCTTTATCAAGTCTTCAAGAGCCCACACCAAAATCGAGCGCTAAAATTAAAACTATCGGAGAATTCTCAATGGATTTCTTGCTTGTATTTTAATATTTTTAAATTTTTCTTTTCTTTCATAGGATATCTAATATTGTGCGCTTAAACTTTTTCAATATTTGTGATTTTTTTTTCGGGTAATATTTCTTTTGTGAGTTTAACTTTAGAATTCTCGTTTTTACGCGTGAATAGAGCAACTTCTTAAGCCGGCGATCAGCAAGCGAAACTTTCTGACATTTTTAAACGTAACGGCATAAAATATTCATGGCTGACTGTTGAAGCAATTTGAACCATTCCATTTTTAATAATTAAGTTACTTATCGATTCATAAGCGTTTCTGATCACGTAACAACCATCTTATCTAATTTCTAGGTTTGCCACGTTTGGAAATTCAGTTCAAAACGCCGGCTTTAAATGTGTTTTCTGAACGATCTTTCGCGTTCACCAAAAAATGGAAAGCGTATTTCGATTAGATAGATTTTAAAAAGAACACCTGCCAATTTCAGGCAGGATTAATTTTCGAACAGAAATAAATTTAAAAATCTGTCTGAAATTAGCCCCTCTGGAATTGAGAATTTGAGAACAGACTGTTTGCTGTTTCCTGTTAGTAATTGGTAAGGAATGCATATCCTGGAAAAAGTGGATCTTAAATTGCTTTCGAAATATTCAAAGACATTTTGTTGATGAAAAATAAAATTAAGCGTTTTAAAAGGTAATAGCGTACTGCAGATAATAGATCATAGATGCATCTTTCTAAACATGTTCAGAATAATTTCTTCCTTGCATTGCTTTTATTTTATAGGCCATGCATTTAAATTAATTAAGCACCCCCCCCCCCCCAAAAAAAAAAAGAGAGGGAGAGAATCTCGATTTTTCAAATACGGTTCGCCTTTACCAATTCTAAAGGAAACAGTCTTTAACAACTTTTCAGACAAATAACTAGGTTTGAAATTTATTTCAATAGTGATTGTATTTCTAGGTCCGATAAATTAGGAGATTTTTTGAAATACATTACTGGATTGACAGCACCTTTTCAACATCTCTAATTTCATGCTATAATGGCAATGTTAAATAATCATTGTATGTCAGAATATTTAGAAAATCACAAAATTTAAATCTATTTAACTACAAAGCGGTACTAATAGGTTTTACATTCATATTGTAAAGTTATTTTCATTGATCTGGGTAACATGGAACAATAGATGTTTACATTTTTATTCTGAAGCTCTTTCCGGAATTTTGTCCCTTGCGGCAAAGGTATTATTCAGTCCGTATTCTCCATTTTTTCACCACTCAGGGGAAATGCTAATCCTTTTCTACGCTTTTTATCTCCTTTTTCTACGATTGATGATTTCTTCTTTGACATTAATCCAAAGAAGAGGGGGTATGAAAATTTTCAACTAGACTTCGGGCGTTTTGGTTCTGTGAAGAACCTGAAGAATTTCAGACAAGGTAATGAAAGAGTTAAAGTACAAGAGAGGTGTTGAACAGTTAAAGGTGGTTTGCGATGTCATTGAAAATTTACAAGTTTTGTGAATAAAGATAAAGATATGGTTGAGAAGTTGAGTTCGAGTTAGGTGTTCGACCACAAAATTTCCTGCGAAAAAAGTCTGGTTGGTGGAAAATTTTTTTAAAGTACAAGAGAGGTATTGAAAAGCTAAAGTTAGGTTTACTTGAATTGATATTTGTTAAAGATATGGTTGAGTACAGTGTTTCGGTAGAGAGTGGGGATTGCTGTGTTACAGGAAAAGTGCTGAAAAGTTTAAGTTAGGTATACTAGAAAAACAGACTGAGTTCGCAGTTAGGTGTTAGAAAAAACTTAAGAAAATCGAAGAGGGGTCCAGACTTTGATGAATTTTCAGCATGGAAAAACTTAAAAAATGAAACGATAAATTTGAAAAAAAAATATGATGCAAAATGTAAACTGAACATATACGATTGAATGGGGAAACAAGCGTAACTAGAAAGCATAATTTATAGTGAGAAAAAACGAGTCTTAGCCGGATTTACGAGGAGAAGAAAGATTGTAAACAAAGGATGAAAAACATGAAATAACTCATTAAATTTACATGTGAAGTTTGAAATTTTTAAGAAAAGTAGGAAAGAAAAATGTGTTTGCTTAGACACCCAGTTTATTTGATAATCGTATGTGTGGAAAGTTAAGAATTTTGAAAAGTTTGAATTTTGAGCTGTACGTGAAAAAAGTTAATAATTTTAAAATGTGGAAAGATTTATTATTTTGAGTGGAGGTAAGAGTACGGTTTGTGAAATGTTTAAAAAACTGAGTTTTGTGATTTTTATATGTGTAGTTTAGGAATTATTGCGAAGGAAAATGTTTGAAGTGGTGTTCCCTCCTGCACCGGTTCCCAGGGACCCGACGTCAAAGACGGCATGAAGTCCCCGAGTACCGTCGAAGTGCAGGTGCCGTACTATGAAAAAAATTTTGAATTTTAGAGAAAAATTGAGAGAATGGATTTTGATTAAGAAAATTATGTGTTTGACAAGTTTTTGGGGTCGAGAATAAAAAGTTTGTTTTTGTGAAAAAGTGCAAAAAATGACAAAAATCCGGCTAAGTTTCACTAAAAAGCTTAAAAATGATAAAAAGTTAATTAAGATAATAAAATAAAAGTTGGGTTCGAGTTAGATGTTCTACTACAAATTTGCCTGCGAGAAAGTTCAAGTCTGGATGATGGAAATATTTTTAAAGTACAAGAGAGGTGTTGAAAAGTTAAAGTTGGTTTGCGATGTCCTTGAAAATTTACAAGTTTTGTGAATAAAGATGAAGATATGGAAGTTGAGTTCGAGTTAGGTGTTCGACCACAAAATTTCCTGCGAAAAAAGTTAAATCTGGTAGGGGGAAAACTTTTTAAAGTACAAGAGAGAAAGTTAGGTTTACTTGATTTGATATTTGTTAAAGATATGGTAGAGTACGGTGTTTTGGGAGAGAGTGGGGATTGCTGTGAACAAGTGCTCGAAAAACAGAGTTCGCAGTTAGGTGTTAAAAAAAACTTAAGAAAATCGAACTTGATAGATTTTCAGCACAGAAAATCTTATAAAACTTATAAAAATAACTCAATAAAATAACATGAGAAGATTGAAATTTTTTGAAAAGTAGAAAAGAAAAATGTGTTTGATTAGAAATCCAATTTATTTGAAAATCGTATGTGTGGAAAGTTAAGAATTTTAAAAAGTTTGAATTTTGGGCTGTGCGTGAAAAAGTTAAGTTTTTTAAAATGTGAAAAGAATTATTATTTTGAGTGGAGGCGAGAGTACGGTTAGTAAAATGTTTAAAAACAGATTCTTGTGGTTCTTGTATGTGTAGTTTAGGAATTATCGCAAAGTAAAGTGTTTGAAATGATGTTCCCGCTTGCACCGGTTCCTCGGGACCCGACGTCAATGACGGCATAAAGTCCCCGAGTACCGTCAAAGTGCAGGTGCCGTACTCGGGAAAATTTTTTGAATTTATAAAAATAATACCGGCAATGGATTTTAATTAAGATAATTGAGTGATTAATTAGTTTTTAGGGTCGAGACTAAAAATTTTTGTTTTTATGAAAATGTGCAAAAAAGGGCAAAAATCCGTCTAACAACTGAAAAAAAAACGTATTTATAGCATTTATTGTTCATAGTCAGTACTGTAACCGAAATTTTTGTGTGTCTCTGTAAATGAACGGTGAATGCTATGTACTCCATAATATCTAGTAAACGTCTTGTAAAAACATCCCTCAGTGATATATATGAAATTCAATATGTTTGAAATACAGTAACATAATTAAAATACACCGCAAACGATTTTTCCTAATAGGCTGTAATGTAAAAGAATTCTTTTGATTGGCTCTGTAAATTACATGCTACATACTTCATTTTCCATACCAATCATACCACAGTAAACCTCAATAACATATATCAATTGCATGGAAATCCGAGTATATTTACGCGCATTAGAGTACTGATAGACAGAAAAACTAAATTCATAAACAGTTGGAAAGTGTTAAAAATGCAATTAGAAATAGCTCGTAATAAATAGCAGTTTAATTTAAATACATTTTATAGAATTTATTTAAGATTTAGTTGCATTACATTACACGTTAACCAAATTGTGTTCTGAACAAACATAACTGACATGAACTTGTAACACATTGCAATTTAATCTAAATTATATTCTTAAAAATGTAATTAGATTCCACCTATAATCCATTACAGATTAATTGGATTATACAATTAAAAACGTAATCGGAATCCTCCTATAATGCATTACAGGTTAATTGGATTATACAATTAAAAACGTAATCGGAATCCACCTATAATCCATTACAGGTTAATTTGATTTTACAACTAAAAACGTAATCGGAATCATCTTGTAATCCATTACTTGTTAATTGGATTATACAATTGAAAACTTAATCGGAACTGTCTTGTAATCTAATTACAAATTAATCTAATTGCAGATTAATCTAATTATATTTTAAAAGAGAAAATGAGAATTGTCTTGTAATCCATTACACGGTAATCAGATTATGCGTAATCAGATTATATTCAAATTACTTTGTAATGCATTACATGATAATCGATTGCATAGTGTTGAGATTATAATGTATTTTAATCTGTAATTTGATTACTTTGTAATCAGATTCTGCCCAACACTGATTTCTAGTATATATATTTTATTTAACTAAAGTAATTGATAACCGATTTAATTTAATTATCTTGAATAAAATTGCGTGTCTGGTACCCTTTATCCCTTCTACGAGATATAAGAAGGTTTTTTGTTTTTAATTTCATGTGTAAATTCTTATAATAGATTTTTTCTTGATTCATTGTATAATAATGTTAGAACATGTATGAAAAACTCTCGTGAAGTACGAATTTTTCAAGAAATCTTCTGAAATTTTTTTCTTTTAAACAAAAATAATTATTTTCAACTAAGAAGTTAGTTCCAATTATTTATCTATTACAAACGGATAAACATACGCGATACTTTAAAAATTAACAGTAGATATCTTAAGCCTTGAAAGCTCGCGTCACAAATCATTATAATCTTGACTTTACAGAGTTAAAATATCCAAAAAGGGCTAAGAATTAAAAGTAACACATTCTTTCATATTAATTTATTTTAAAATTAACCTTTAGATTGCTTATTGCGTGACTACAAAATAAACATCAAAGCACAATTCAAAGTGACCTCCGTCTTTGCTTCAACTGCAACGTTCAGTTTGTCAATTTGAGTTTCGTTTTTAGATCCCATTTCGCCTGGTTGAGTTAGCGGTGAATTGGATATCAGGTTCAACAGACAGTTAAGGTCTAACTCGCGAGTTGAAGTTGACGGAGAATTACCGGGTTATTCATTTGTTATATTCCTTTACTAAAAAGTGAAAACACAGTGAAACAAATAATTCTCCATTTTGTTATATACATGATACAGTTAAAATATCTTTGTTTTTTTCGCTACAACTTCTTTGGAATTTGAATTCGAAATAATTATTCATTATGAGCCATGTATCATATGAGATTTTACTTATTATTTTAAAGATTTCCGAGTGATTATGTCATAATAATATAAAATAAAGGCAATGGTTTCAAATACTGTCTCATTCGAATAAACATCATTGACTATAAATATACACTTGCCAACCGCCCCCGCTTAAAGAAAAAGCTTTGAAACAAAAATTAGATTTAATTAACTGTGTCTTGCTACTACATAGTAGTCATGTACAATTTACATGCTTCCATTCAATAAATAAAATTTCTGCTCCAAAGTATGTTTTTTTTTCATTTAAAAAATAAGCAAGAAGTTGGAAAGTATCATAATACATCTCATTCTGTTTAAACACAACTATAGATTGAACAGTTTACGTTCAATGAGTATCATTTTTCAAAAATCGTAATCTTCTTTCATGTAACACCGAAATGTGTGTCTAAATAAGGCGAATATTATTGGGTTGTCCGAAGAGTTCGTGCCGGTTGGAAAAATCAATTTGAACCAGAAAATTCTATCATTTAATTATTAGACCGTTGACGAATAGTTTGTGTCGGTTAAGGGGCTTCCGAGTTGCAATCAACTTAAAGCGCAATCTATTGCAAGTAGAGTGTCTTGTATTAAATTGAACTGTTGGAAAAGTTAAGATGTAGTACTAGTATTAACTATGTGGTAAATTATTAGACCTCGATTCAGATATCTTATGTCTAATAATTAATGGGCAAACTTTTCCGTTGCGAATTGATTTTAGTAGCGGATGGTGACAGCTTAATGCAACAATGTTAAAGAAGTGCTAGCGAAATAGAGGAAGGGAGAAGAGAAACTCGTAGGGATTTCTTTAAACTTGTACACTTACACATTTCTTACGGCAAGCTTTTTCACAAAGTAAACATCGATTTTATTTAGTTTTACGACTATTTACAAAGTTTTAGCAAGTTTTTTTTTTCACGATTTTTCTTTTTTTACAAACTTTTAGCAATATTTTTCTCCGTATTTTTCTATTGTTACAAACTTTTAGCACTATTACTTCGGGATATTTCGATTTTTACAAACATTTGGCAATTTTGTCCTTCGGATTTTTCTATTTTTATAAATTTTTAGCTATTCTTTCCTCCTAGCTTAAAATTTGAAAATTGTCACAAAACGGAATAAAATCAATGTTTACTTTTCATAGAAACTTCGTAAGTAGTGAGTTCTCTGCCGCAAAGCACAGAGGTTATGATAGGGAAGAATCTCGAGATTTCTGATTGCTCGAATGCATGAAATTCATTCAAACAGCGGTTAGTAACTTATATATATGTACGCTTCTCGTACATTAACCGAAAAAACCCTCTGGATGCATGAAATTCTCTGTGCAGCAGTCTCTAGAATGCATGAAATCCATTCATGCAGCGGTCAGTAATTTATTTGTTTACTTACTCATACACTTCTTACTACAATGTTGGAAAAATTACCGTAATTTCCGGCGTATAATCCGCAGCTCAAAGAATCGTTTTCCGACCCAGAAAATTTATTCAGTAATTGTAGTTAAATATTTACAGCGATCTTTTAAGTTACATTTTATAAAATAATATTTCTGGGTCGAAAAACGACTCTTTGAGCTGCGGATTATACGCCGGAAATTACGGTATGTTCTAAAGATTTTAATATTGCTTTCACAGACAAATAGAAATCCTAGTCATAATCTTAATCTGTGATTATTTTAAAACATATTCGATAAGTGGTGTTCGTATAAATGCAAAACCCTTTTTTCCCCCAAACTTCAAATCAAGTTTAAAGAAATCCCTACGAGATTCCCTTTTCCCTTCCTCTATTTCGCTGGCACTTCTTTAACATTGTTGCGTTAAGCGGTCCCCATCCGCTACTATTGATTTTACCTACCGAAACGAACTTTCCGTACAGCACAATAAAATTAAAAATAGTGGGTTTCAATATCCATAAACCTATAAATCTACCGCACGTATAAGTTTGACAAAGGGTATAGCCAGGTTTCCTATTAAAATATGCCCTTGAGTCAACCAGATCGAGTCCTGCATGAATCGATAGCCCTTCAATAGAGATGCGTTTTTGCGAAGTTTGCAGCATATATCTCAAACCCATGGGCAGTTATGACTCTTTATGTGCGTTTTGGAAAAAAGTGCATTGTGAAGAAAGTAGTGATCGAATTTACCCGAAAAAAATCAGGGATGTGTAATATTAAAATACAAATAGTGGATATTATTTTCAGATTATTTTCTGCAAAATAGCAAGTTTTATAAAATTTTTCTTGTTTTTAATTTAACTTTTTAATTAAGAATATATCGAAAATTTTCAGTGACCACCTTCATGTTTTTACCAAAAATACTACGAGGTATGATGTATATTTGGTGTGCGTTTCAAGTGCCTACGCTGCGTGCATCATAGAAAAAAATTTAAAATGTTTACCAGAGGTGAGGGGAATTGCAAGTTACATGTGTTATTACAAGTTCATGCGCAGATCTATATACAGTTTACGCCCTTCAATAATTTTCAGCATTCTGAATTCAATAATTTATAGCATTTTGTTTTGTTAGTTGACAGTTGACTGATTTTGTTTTTGATTTTGTTTTTAGTTTTCTGCGCAGTTTTACTTAACACATTGCTTTTCGTCTTTTAAACGTGAAGCCCCGCCTATGGGCGTTACATTTGCTTTTTCCATTATTTAATAAAATTTTGATCACCATATGTTTCTATTATACAAAGATGTATGTAATAGTGGTATTGTTTCTAATCGAACTATTAATGTGCATAGTACTCTAATTGTAAAAATGCGAATTTTGTGTATACTCTTTGAGAAATAATGTAATACGAGCAGGGAAGACAGAGCTATGCTCGGTCAAAATTAAATTTGAGTTCAAATATCATGACCCATGACCAAAATGACCCACTAATTGAATTTTCTCGAACATGTGACTTAGCCCAACAGTCTTCTCGTGCCCGAAAACCATAGGATGCAAAATTTAGTGTAAATAGTCTGAGCCGTTTTTAAGATAAAATAGCTTGACCCATAATGACCCATGACCAAAATGACCCACTAATTGAAATTTCTCGAACATGTGACCTAGCCTAATAGTCTTCCTGTTCCCTAAACCTGTAGGGTGCTAAATTTATTTCAAATCCTCTGAACCGTTTTTAAGATAAAATAGCGTGACCCATAATGACCTATGAAAAAATTGACCCACTAATTGAATTTTCTTGAACATGTGACCTAGCTCAACAGTCTTCTCGTGCTCGAAAACCATTGGATGCAAAATTTAGTGTAAATTGAGCCGCTTTTTAGATCTTCACCCACAATGACCCATAAATGACCCGCTAATCGAATTTTCTCGAACATGTGACCTAGACCAATGATTTTCGCGAGCCCGAAACTCGTAGGATACAAAATTTAATCAAAATCGCTAGAGCGTTTTTTAGATCAAATTAATTTGACCCACTTTGACCCAAAAATGACCCACTAATCGAAAGTTCTCGAACATGTGACCCAGCCCAATAGTCTTCTCGTGCCTGAAAATAGTCGGATACAAAATTTCGTCCAAATCGTTTGAACCGTTTTTTAGATACAATTAGCTTGACCATGACCCAAAATGACCCAAAATGACCAACTATCTGAATTTTGTCGAACATGTGACCTAGCCCAACAGTCTTCTCGTGCCCGAAAACCATTGGATGCAAAATTTAGTGTAAATTGAGCCGCTTTTTAGATCTTGACCCACAATGACCCAGAAATGACCCACTAATCGAATTTTCTCGGACATATGACCTAGCCCAATGATTTTATCGTGCTCGAAACTCGTAGGACACAAAATTTAATCAAAATCGTTAGAGCCGTTTTTAGATAAAATTAATTTGACCCGCGTTGACCCAAAATGACCCACTAATCGAAAATTATCGAACATGTAACCCAGCCCAATAGTCTTCTCGTGCCCGAAAATGGTCGGATACAAAATTTCGTCAAAATCGTTTGAGCCGTTTTTGAGATACAATTAACTTGACCATGACTGAAAATGACCCAAAATGACCCAGTAATTGTATTTTCTCGAACATGGGACGTATCCCAATGGTTTTCTGGTGCCCCAAAACGGTAGGATACAAAATTTCGTCAAAATCGTTAGAGCCGTTTTTAAGATAAAATTTGCATATATATATCTATATATAACCACACACAAGATTTGCTCGTATTAGAATATACGAGCAGGGAAGACCGAGATATGCTCGGACAAAATTAAATTTGAGTTCAAATATCATGACCCATGACCAAAATGACCCACTATTTTAATTTTCTCGAACATGTGACTTAGCCCAACAGTCTTCTCGTGCCCGAAAACCAAAGGATGCAAAATTTAGTGTAAATAGTCGGAGCCGTTTTTAGATAAAATAGCTTGACCCATAATGACCCATGACCAAAATGACCCACTAATCGAAATTTTTCGAACATGTGACCTAGCCCAATAGTCTTCTTGTTCCCTAAACCTGTAGGGTGCTAAATTTATTTCAAATCCTCTGAACCGTTTTTAAGATAAAATTGCATGACCCATAATGACCCATGACCAAAATGACCCACTAATTGAATTTTCTCGAACATGTGACATAGCCCAACAGTCTTCTCGTGCTCGAAAACCATTGGATGCAAAATTAAGTGTAAATTGAGCCGCTTTTTGGATCTTGACCCACAATGACCCAGAATTGACCCACTAATCGAATTTTCTCGAACATGTGACCTAGCCCAATGATTATCGCGTACCCGAAACTCGTAGGATACAAAATTTCATCAAAATCCTTAGAGCCGTTTTTTATATAAAATTAATTCGACCCGCTTTGACTCAAAAATGACCCACTAATCGAAAGTTCTCGAACATGTGACCCAGCCCAATAGTCTTCTCGTGCCCAAAAATAGTCGGATACAAAATTTCGTCAAAATCGTTTGAACCGTTTTTTAGATACAATTAGCTGGACCATGACCCAAAATGACCCAAAATGACCCACTAATTGAATTTTCTCGAACATGTGACCTATTCCAACAGTCTTCTCGTGCCCGAAAACCTTTGGATGCAAAATTTAATGTAAATTGAGCCGCTTTTTAGATCTTGACCCACAATGACCCAGAAATGACCCACTAATAGAATTTTCTCGGACATGTGACCTAGCCCAATGATTTCATCGTGATCGAAACTCGTAGGACACAAAATTTAATCAAAATCGTTAGAGCCGTTTTTTAGATAAAATTTATTTGACCCACGTTGACCCAAAAATGACCCACTAATCGAAAGTTCTCGAACATGTGACCCAGTCCAATAGTCTTCCCGTGCCCGAAAATGGTGGGATACAAAATTTCGTCAAAATCGCTTGAACCGTTTTTTAGATACAATTAGCTTGATCATGACCCAAAATGTCCCAAAATGACCCACTAATCGAATTTTCTCGAACATGTGACCTAGCCCAATGGTTTTCTGGTGCCCCAAAACGGTAGGATACAAAATTTAGTCAAAATCGTTAGAGCCGTTTTTCAGGTAAAATTTGCATATATATATATATATATATATATATATATAACCGCACACAAGATTTGCTCCTATTAGAATATATGATATATGATATGAAACTCAAAAGCACCACCCATGGGCTGAATTACATATCTCCAAAAGACGTGAATTCATGTCTCCCGTTCTGAGCCTGATTACCAACGGAATAATCTTCCACCAGTAAAAATGAAGAGAAATTTCGTTCTTATTCAAGACAGTAATTATTTTGTGACTAGAGCGTTTAAATATGACAAAAATGTCTACTAAAATTTACTGGTGAGAAGTTTTTCCCCGATTGTGTTTTCCTCAGTGTGTTAAATCAACAAAAGTGTTAAGTCAAACTGAGCCAAAAACTATTAAAAAAATCCGTCAACTGTCAACTAACAAAACATAATTGTATTCTTCAAATGATTGCCACCAAACAACATAACTACATACGTAAACTGTACATGGAACTGTGTATGAACTTGTAATAACGCACGCAATTTGCAACTCCCCCATCCCTGGAACACATTTTTAATTCTTTTTCTATGTTGCACCCATCCTAAAGAGTTGAAACTCACACCAAATATATATCATACCTCGTAGTATTTTTGGTAAAAACATGAAGGTGGTTACTGAAAAATTTCGATATATTCTTAATTAAAAAGTTAAGTTAAAAACAAGAAAATTTTTATAAAACTGGATATTTTGCAGAAAATAATCTGAAAATAATATCCACTATTTGTCTTTTAATATTACACATCCTAGATTTTTTTCAGGGAAATTCGATCACTACTTTCTTCACAATGCACCTTTTTCCAAAACGCACATAAAGAGTCATAACTGCCCATGGGCTTGAGATATATGCTTCAAACTTAGCAAAAACACATCTCTAATGAAGGGCTATCGATTCATGTGTTGGGTTGGGTTGAATATTGACGGCCAATTATCTACACTAGGGATATAGTCCCGGGGGGAGTGCCCTTCGTGGGGGTCTTTCTAAGGGAACCTAATCCGTATTTACGCATGGATAAATCCACGGCTCGAAGAAAACCACGAAAAACTCCGAACAATTAGGCCGACGGGCGCGATTGGGATCAAACCCAGCACCTCCCGTCTACCAGCTTCGAGAGCACAACCTCTCAGCCACTGGTGGGGCCTCTATCGATTCATGTCGGACTGGATCTGGTTGACTCAAGGGCATATTTTAATAGGAAACCTGGCTATACCCTTTGGAAGCAGACAGACGAAGTCTTGTCCGAATGCATCTGAGGTTTAGAGTTTTCTTTTTATTTAATAATTACCGTTATATTAATAAAAAACTGTAATGAACATCGCAAAATAGAGAGTTTCTTTCCTTCCATTGGTTGTGCTTATGCATATTTAGACATTCCGCTGTTCTTCCTGCAGACGAAAGCGAAGCGATCACTTTTTTTCTGAATTTTAAAATCAATATCGCCCTGTTTATCGTAGAGTTACAAAATAAATAAATAAATAAGAAAAGAAAAAAAGAAAAAAAAAAGAAAACACTTAATATTTTGTCCTTACCTACCTGGTTCTAACGGTATCATACTTGACCTCGATTTGCGTTTGTTATCAAGTTTTCCATTTTTCTGCAATTTGAAACCGTTGCATTAGCTTCCATGAGAAAAAGGACAAAAAATAAAATAAAATATATCTATTTATTCGGGGTACTTTTCCCTTTCTCACGGTGTACATTTGTTTAACCCCTTAAGTGGTTTGCCCGTACACCGTACGTGCTAAAAGAGTTTGCTTGTTCTGTTATCCAAATCATTTGGCCACCACTAATTTTTAAACGCAAAATTCGATTTATTTTTAGAAAAATTTTTATTAGAAAATTTTCGATTATACAAGGCAAATATTTAGTTTGGGAAAAGTAGTTTTTTGTCCATATTTTTAGTCTATTGTATCAAAAAAAAAAAAGAACCTGTTAAGGGGTTAAAAATAATAATATTTAGTACTATTGTAAAAGAAAATATTTTCCTAAATTGGATTACGTGTTGTTTTTTAAGTTTTCCAATTCCTTCCGAAAAATTCTGTTTTTTTTTTCTTTTAGACTGCAACAGAACACCCTTTCCCCAGACAGACATTTAAAATAAAACAAAATAAACCCACCTATCAAACGTACATTCTCCGTTCGGGTGGTATCTTCGGTTTCGAAAAATAGTAATATTTACAATTTAAAAAAATAGTTCTAGGAGTTCGATTCGCGTTCGTTTTGATCCTTTCAGTTTTTTCTCCAGCTTTAAAATGTCTTCTACCTTTTTCCGACGGGAAGAAAAAAAAAACGCTTATATGCCGGTACACTTCCAGTTCCATTGATATCTTTGATTTAAAGAAATATTCATATTTATTATTCGAAAAAGGATCACTTTCTTCAAGTTTCACGGATTCTCAAGAGATGTTTTCTCCTCTCAGTGCCTTTAAAGAGGTCGTTTCCCGTTTTATTTGTACATTTTGGAAGGACTTTTCGTTGTTGCGTGAGTCCGGGGAAACTTCTACATTTTCAAAATATATTTTCAATGCGCTGGAGTATACCATTTCGCGTTATAAATGTGTGAGGACTAATGCCCTTTTATATTTTTGGTGTTTTCTAAGGAACTTTTGGTCAGAGTCGAAAATTTAATGTATTTAAATATCAGAAATCAAATCAACAATCATTATAACGGAGGCCCTTTATTTCACTTGAAAATATTTTCGGTTAATCAATATAAAATCATACAAATTCGAGGATCTTTTTCAAAAACAGATCGTAGCTTTTATAGCTTCGTGTACAGGTGTACGCTGCACCCCATTATACGCTTCCGAAGGTAGCGTGACACCAAACCTTAGGTTCGTTTAAGCGGATTTCCGTTAAAAAATATAAAACCATACAAATTCAAGGGTTTAAGCTGCTGAATGCAGTAGAGTCCTCATAACTAAGTCCGTTTGGACTGATTTTCATGGATAAGTACAAAATAATACAAATTCGAGGGTGTAAGTTTCCGAAGGCAGTGGGGGTTTCATCATTCAACACTGATTTTAGGTGTTTTTAAGATTATCATCACGTGACCGGGCAACGCCAGACGGATCAGATTGTTTATAAGGAGACACCAGTTATACTTTATAATTTTTTATTAATGAAATTTTAATTGTAATCGCACAACATGAAATGAATTAACTTCGAAGTATTCGAGAGAGCACTTGGGATATAATATCCTGGCGCGCTATCAAAATAAAGGATAAATGTCCAACGTTCATAAATTATTTATCGTCTTAAATGTTGCATTGACTTCTAAAGAAATGATGTGCTACACAGGGTTCGTACGCGTTTACCTTATTTTTTAATAAAATTTTTCTCCTTATTTAAATGCAGAAAAGTATTATAAATCCGACAAATAAACCTGACGTCAGCAATTTCTGCTATTTAAATATTAAATAGAAAAGTTATATTAAAAATTTTTGGTAAAAGCGTACGAACCCTGTATTATGCAGAGTAGGTATGGCACTACTTCTGTAATATAGAAATGCCTTACGCTTTTCAAATGAAAAATGACTCAAAATGAAAGTCAGCTAACCCTTATATATGGCGCTACCTTCTGGGACCTTCTGTCCTAATATTTACATTGATTGCCTCATATACATGCCTTTCAAATCTACAATTTTATTATTTTTTACAGTGATATGTGATTTTTTTTAAATTGAATGTTCACATGTAAATGAAAATTAATGTTTTCTTATTAAAATGCCGCCCTGCTGTGTGCCTTATAGCCGTTCATCGGGCAAAAGCAAGGAAAATATTTCCTTTCATCAATTTTCCGTAGACCATCGTCGGTTCTTACGGCTGAAAGCGATATCTAGGCAAAGTAATGTATTTTTTTATCTTTAAATGTTTGTTTATTATATTTTAACCTTTTATCTTTGTATTTTTAAAAATAGAAATAGGCATTTTTACAATTTTTTTTTATTTTTCTAGCAACATTCTGTTGAATAATAATAAAATAAATGAATGCCTATTTGTTATTAACATGATATATTTTTATTAGGTTACAATTCTGTAAAAGGATGCTTTGATCTAAAACAAGTTCTTAATTATAATTTAATCCACTACTTTGGTATTTTGCATTAATCTTTTTAAAACTTGCTCATAGTTTTTGATCCATTAATTAAATTTTATAGTGTTAATAAATATTTTCACTCCATAAACATTGTTTGTGTTATTTTTCTGCTTATGTTCGGTGAATTTTCTCCATTTTTAAGCTTGGTTAGATAACATTTCGTCTTTTGAAAGAGGGCGAGATATATAACGCGCAGTAATTCTCTTTTTTTCCACAATGTTAAAAATGTCAATATTTAGTAACTTCTGAATTCGATGATTACATTAATTTTTTTAAAATCAATTTTCCTTATTTAAGGAGAGGGGGAAAATATAACTTACACTGTTTTCTTTTAATTTATGTTTCCCTCAGGAACTTTCTATCATAATAGAAAGTGTAATATATCTGAATGTCTAAATTTACAGACATATCATGCGATGCATTATCCTAGCTATTTCAAGCAGGCAAGCAAACAAACAGACACATAGTCAAACATATTTCTTTTTTTAATATATACAGGGTGTTTCACAAAGGCCCCCTAACTTTAAAAATCAATAACCCGGAAACGATGATAGATAGAAGCATGAAAACAGTGGTATGTTTATTAAAAAAATCGTTAGAATCTTATACATAAATCTCAAAATTTAGTTAAAAATAGCACCGATACGTTAAGAATCCTTGAGAGCGTTAAGAATCCTTCTAAAGAGAGTTCAGAAGCATAGAAAGACTAGCCGTCGAAGATTTCGCCGTTGAAATTTCACTGCTATTAGCGCATAGAAAAATAATTCGCATCGGACAAGTTGCCTGTCTGTTGAACGTTTTCGAAAAGCTCACGAATTGTTTTTCCATCTGGGCCTTTTGCGACTTGAATTCGTGTTTGAAAACTTCTCCTTGTGACTGTAGGACTCTGATTTAATCGGTGGTACTCCAGCACAATAAACATATGTTCCACCACGATATACATTTTCTGAATTATTTTCACTCTACGCTAATAGCGATCAGATTTCAATGGCGAAATCTTTGACCGCTAGTCTTTCTATGCTTCTGAACTATCTTTAGAAGGATTCTAAACGCTCTCAGCGCCATCTATCGGTGCTATTTTTAACTAAATTTTGGGATTTATGTATAAGATTCATACGACTTTTTTAATAAACATACCACTGGTCTCGTGTTTCTATCTATCACCGTTTCCGGGTTATTGATTTTTAAAGTTAGGGGTCCTTTGTGAAACACCCTGTATTTATATCATTTTGTGTATGATGTGATGCAAAAACGTTTTAATACCAATCGCTATTCAATGGAAATGGAAAATGTAAGCTTTTCTTTGTGATTATTATTACATTCCCGTAGTTGCCAAATCTCCCGATTTTTGACTACTTTTCATTCCGTGTATCAGTATTCGCTTTACATAATAGCAGATATATGCGATTAAATGCAGAGAGTATCTGTATTGTGATTCAATAGGTGCTCAAAAATGGGAAGTATGAAAGATTATATTTCTATATTTTTTAATATATCCATTTCATCCGTAATAAATCTAACACCGCTAATATTTATTGGATTTAGTTACTTCAGTTTGCAGTTGAAAATCCTTAGCAGCACATGCAGTATTGTCCGCGATGTTAGCAACATTCCGTCCACGTTCATCGATACTCTAAATATGTGCAAATGTGTATGCTTATCATATATGCGCATATTAATAAATTTGTGAGTTACCTAATAACTATCATCGCCTTATTTAATAGCAGATATCTGCAAATAAGTAAAGTAATGATTATAAATTAGAAAGAGTGATGGGTTATTTTGAATAAAAAATTGGCTAATATTAACGCACAGCTGCCAACTTTTACGCTTTTCTCCCACCACTAAAATTTTATAGTAAACTAGATGGAACCCGTCAAAACTTGACAGAAATAAATTACAATAACAATATTAGTAAAATAAGTTTCTTTATTACATAAGAACAGTCTTTCAAATATTTTATTTTAAAAGTTTTTTCCGCCAGTGAGTTACAGTACTATTTCCGAAGCATACTCCAAACAAACAATCCGTAAACAAAATGCAAATTAGTTAGACATTAGCGCCATATTCCCCACGGCAAGAAAGAAAATTTCCTGGACCTATGCAGTATCATACAAATAGTATATCCATACGTTCATCTCATATTCAGTCAATAAAAGAACATAGTAACTAAAGCACACATCCCCCCCCTGTGATAATGCAACAGAATGAGCTCCTATGCGCATGTGCATTGCATCTCCCCAAACGCACCGTCGAAATTCGACGTTAAAAAAAAGGTTTAAAATGTTTTGATCAAAATTTTTAAAATGTCTTCTTTGATCATTGTTCGTGTCAAATCCATATCTTCTGAAACGCATCCATTGTTTTAAGCCAATCAATTTTTATGTAAAGATGAAGAATTTTTTTTTACAATTATAAATCAATCTGCAGATAAGGGAGATTTTTAATATTTTCAAGTGTAATTTCTTTGTATGGTTTCTTCAGTTCCTTTACATAATCAGGATAATTATCCATTTTCCATAATTAAGAGAAATAATGTAAATAAATAAATATCCAAGATTATTTTTGATTATGTTTTCATTAATATATTGTAAATTTTATTGTTTACAGTTAGTGATAAATGATACTTTAGTAAATGGGGCTTTTCCTAATTATTTTTTTATTATTTTTTTTTATCTTTGAGATTTAATGGCAACTTTCTTCCGTTTGTTTATTGGGCGCTACAGTCTGGCGAATTATTTGGGGTACTTTTCGGTTAGCCGGGCGCCAGTGAAGTATATATATATCTATATATATATACATATATATATATATATATACTCCACTGGCGCATATATATATATATATATATATATATATATATATATATATATATATATATATATATATATATATATATATTATATTTATATATTTTACAGCCGCCGGCTAACCGAAAAGTACCTAATTTGGATACAGTTTTTTTTCTTAATGGGACGACGGGATAATGAACGGAATTTCGACGGGATAATGACTATTTTTGATGGTACCAGAATATTTTTCTGCATTTTATAGTTATATTAAGAAATACATATTTTTAAGATTTGCTGAATCACTTATTTGTTTACTTTTTCCTGCATTATATTATTGTAGGTCAAAGCCATTAAATAATAAGCCCACTCAGATAGTGTTAAATTTGTTAGCGACACACTAGCGCCAAACCTCTGCTGCGGAAGGAGGACAAAACAGAAGTGGGTCGCAGAGAAACGATACGATTTATTTATATCGATATTTTATACGATTTTTATCGATGTTTTGTTTTTGCACTTCCTTTAAAAGCTTGCTAATTATTGGGATCTTTTACATTAACGCTAAAACTATAATGAAAAAAAAATGGTGGAAATTTACTGGATTAATATTTCTATATAAATATAGTGGTGTCGAAGAAGTTGATTTATTTATTAAAAGTTAAATAAAAAGTGATGGAAATTTACATCACTATGCAATTAACCCTTTCCGGCACAGACAAATTATGTTCGTAAAATGTGAAATTACTGACTGACACCGGAATTTACAAACGACTTTCTTAGAAAATATGAACTCCTTATTTTAAGCTTTAATCAAAGAAGCAAAATTTTATTAAAATATTCTTGGTGCCAAATGCAGCACTCCCAACCGCTAGATGGCGCTATTTTCAACTTGCGAAAAGTTTCCCATTTATCTGATTGGGCTTATTATTTAATGGCTTTGTTGTAGGTTGTTAGTTCCCTTATTCTTTTAAATATACCCTACTTATATAAAAATAGCGTGTGTTCTCTGTGGTGTTTCGCATAAACGTTGTAAAATTCAGATTACCGTAATTTCCGGCGTATAAGCCGCAGCTCAAAAAGTCGTTTTTCGACCCGGAAATTTTATTCAATAATTGTAGTTAAATATTTACAGCGATCTTTTAAGTTACATTTTATAAAATAATATTTCTGGGTCGAAAAACGACTCTTTTAGCTGCGGCTTATACGCCGGAAATTACGGTATTAGATTTTATTCAACTTTGCTGTCATAACTGCAGATGAAGCAGTCATTTTTGGCGATTTTTTTGTTACCTGTAAAATGTTTGTTTTTAGTATAGCCCGAATAAAAAAAATTTGGGTATTTTTCCGTTATACGGATACCAAGCATACATTTACATGTATGCCATGGTGTCGGTATAACGGAAAAGAACCAAAATTTGCGATCGATCAAATAATTGAATTTCGTTAAGCATTAAATTTTCCGGTACTTCTCTATTATCCGGTCGACCACTTTTCATAACAAAAAACTATCACCAAATTGTAAGATTAAACGCCAAAAATGCAATCCGATTTACTTGATGTCAGAAGCATTATATGTGTTTGTTACGTCATCAAGTGGTTTTTAATTCGACATTTGCGTCTATTTTTCATTATGTTTTACTGATTTATTAATTATTTCTTTAATTAAAATAACAATCGTGTCCTTAAATTCTTATATTTTATTTATTTATTTATTTTGATATTCCAATTGGAACGTTCTCCGGTTTATTTGGCGTTACAGTTTGGCGATAAATTTTTGTTATGAAAAGTGGTCGACGGGATAATAGAGAAGTACCAGTTTTCTTATTTTTAATCTGAGAAAGAAACAATAATCATGGATTTAATTAATTTTGCAATATCTGGTGCAACCAAAACAATTATGATTAAATCGGGACAGATATCACAGAAGAATCGGGGTTAATTTTTGGCGCCTAAATGACGATTTTTGCTTTGTATGGAAACCTGGTGTTTTATAATAAAATTGAATATGTGTGTAAATAAATCAAATAAAATAGGTACTTTTATGTTAGCTGGGCGTCAGGGATAACTCTCCAAATCTTGTTTCAATTGGAATAATTTAAATTGCAACATTTTACGTGAGATTTGTTATTCATATTGATATGTTTATGTTTAGATATTTTATTATGATTATATTCTAGCTAATTTTAAGTAAGATTTTAAGATTTTATATTTCAATGTTAAAATATTACCTAGTTGATATTAGCTAATGTCAAAAAATTGGCGAACCACGGAGTTCAGAGAATTAAACTCTATGCCTTGCAAAAGTGGGAGTTGTCGATTTTATGACGTCATAAGAAGAAGTAAAAGTTTAATTGAAAATTACGGCTAATTAATTAAATTATCGAACAAACGAATGCACGATAACAAATCTGTGTCCAAATATCTTTCATTAAAAGAAAGAATGGTGTAATTTGATGCAGTAGTTTGTTCTCACGGATTGTCGAAAGAAATCGCTTAGCGTTTTAAATATATAGATTTTAACATATTAAATCTCCGAAATCAAATGATTCAAAAACGCAAAAATTTCTATTAATTTTTAGTGGTATCAAAAAAGCGTAAAAGTTGGCAGCTATGTTAACCAAACCTGGCAACACTAGTTCGGACGTGGAGATGATTTTAAAAATACACATGTGCAGGATAATGAATGGGTTGTCAAACGTAGGTATTATAAAATTTCACTGTATCGAAAAATAACACGAAATTTATAAAAAGAAAACTTTTCTTTGTTGCTATTGCTACATTACCATTTTACATCTATATATGTTTCCAAACATATCAAATTTACCTATAATAAAACTAACACCAGTAATATTTATGAGATTTCTGCTTATGAAATTTTAACTTTGAGTAGATTTTCAGCTTTCATTCATTATTTCCGAACGTTTACATGAACATCTGGATGTGTTTTCCGGGTGCGGTAAAAAAAGTAATAGTACAGTTCTCATAAAACATGTTTTCAGTGTGTGTAAAGTTCCACAGCATTTTTCAAGTAGCATTTTCGCTATATTTAATCCAAAGGGTAGTCTCGTAAAAAAGATTCAATTGGCTTCTAGAATTCAGCGCTACAGTTATTGCTCCGAAAAGCTATTAGGCATGATTGTCGAAGGTTCACGTTATTGACGATGTTTTTAACCAACATAAAAATTTCACAACTATGCTTAGAGATTACACGATAATTCAGAATTTCAATACAAACGTAACCAGAAATAACATATAATACATTTCAGTAGCTGGCAAAACATCTAATGATGAAAACATAATTTGTAAATGTGTCCTTTTAGTTTTTATGAGCAGGGCTCGATTAACCTATGAAATTGGGGTAAGCACAGTATCATTTTCGGAGCCTTCTTTCATTCGGTAAAAGTTTTCTAAAATTATCATACATGGTAACTCAGAAATAAAAGTACTATTCACGAGAGTGACTTAGCGAAATTCATATATTTCATTAAACAGCCTTTTTTATGTTCTTTGTATTTACTTTAAAGGAAAATATATTTAAAGGCTGTTCAGTTACCAGGGTGGTTTCTAATCAGCACATCAGTATACGGTGATTGGTTAACTGCCTGTTAATCACATTAAGATTTTTCTGTTAAATAAAATTTCTGAAGTTTAGCTCTATTGCATTAGGCAAACTTGTCTCTCCACAAAAATTAAAAATCCAATGCAAAAAACTAAAAATGGAAATTAGAAGCCCCATTTTATAGTCATTTTGGGGACCCTCTTAAATTTTAGAGGGGAAGCACGTGCTTCATGTACCTTTTGGGTAATCAGGCCCCAATTATGAGGGAGAAGAAAAATATCTTATTTAGTTTCTCAAATATATAACCCAGTCGTTGCGCCAATTTTATTTTGAATTTCTCTAAAATAAAGTTGCCAAGTGAGGGAAAATTGTAAACTCTGGAACTGGAATGCGTTTTGCCTTCGATAACCACTGGGTGCTAGTTGCTATGCGAAAATTAAATGTTAATATGGATGCTAACATCTAATCCGAGTGAGCCCTCTTGACGCATTTACTTTGTGATTTAATCGTAGACAATTATTACAAATTATGAAATTAATCGCTGAAATATTTGTGATTTGAAGAAATAATATAAGACAAAGATTTCTAAAATGAAAAAAAGGGGTGCCTTACTCCTTGGAAATTCCAAAGAGATTTTGCATATACTACCACAAACATCAGTTTTTAGAATAATGCAGGTGACAATAACGTAGCCAAGAATGGGTTCCAAATGCCCTAGATACCAGTAATATTGTAAAGTTTTTTTCTTGTTGATTAACCCTTTCCGGCACTGACAAAGTCTGTTCGTAAAATGAGAAATTACTGACTAACACCAGAATTTCCAAACGACTTTTTTAGAAAATAAGAACTGTTTATTTTAAGCTTTCATTGTCGAAACAAAATTTTATTAAATATTCTTAGTGTCGAATGCAAGTTTGGAATTAAAATTAGGTGTGCAGGGAGTGGGACCACTGTGGCGGAAAGGGTTATCGCAAAAAGTTCTTAAATTAGATAAAGAAAAGAAAACATTAGTGGTATTCAGAGCGTCTGGACCTCACCCTGACTATGCCACTGGCAGGTGGCATGACACTTTGTATATGTTGAGTGGTATGCCTCATTCATTTGCTATTTTGCATTACTAAAAAGTAAAATTAATATAAAACAAATAATTCTTCACTTTGTTAAATATATGAGTTCAAATATTTTCCCCCACACCATACTTGGAATTTGAATTCGAAATGATTATTCATTATGGGCCATTATGACATGAGAATTTACTGATCATTGTTCCATTTATGAAATAAACATTTCCAAATCATTATGTCATAATGATATAAAGGCAGATGATTTCAAATATTGTAGAACTTATTCAAATAATCATACACTTGCCAACTTCCCGATTTAAACACATACTTTGAAACAGAATTTATGGATTTAATGAAATGTGTCTTGCATCACATTTCCTTGGTGATTTACTGTGTTGAATCGGTCTCAAAATGGTTTAAAAGCGGATTTAATACCTAATTCTTTGGCCGAGTTTTACGTAAACCTATACAGTTCTAGGAGTCTAAAACATATTCTCCAAATGGGAGCGCAATATGAGTTATCGTGTACACATACATATACACATATACTATATACGCAAAACATGATTACAATAATTTCCTTTCACGATGTGCTCGGACAGTAATAGTGTTACAACTGCAGATTTGTGTTAAATGATATAATTTGTAAAAATGACCTGGTATACCAATCAACCCAAAACTATGTTCAGGGGAAAATATTTAGAAATATCGCAATAATTAACTTTTTTCTTGTTTTAAAATACATATATAAATACATATATAAATATATTGACAAATATATCTTTAGGCTTTAATTTTAATCAACTTTAAAATTACAAAATGTTTAATAAAATTAGACCAGAATAAAAAAAAAATGATTAAAAAAATAGTACATGAATAGCATAATGGAAACTGAAGCAAACTGTTGATACTTACCAGGAAACCACGCCGTAAGTGTAATAATGAAAAAAATCAAATAAGCAGTAATCGAAAAACCATAGTGTAACATGTTTTTGACGCATAAAACATTTGTCCTCGTCTCCCCGTTATCAAGATATAAAATCTTAAAATTTGCTAATTTATTGATTTAACCCCTTGAGGGGCGGTGGTATATATTATATACCACATAATTTTAATCTGATTCGAACCAGAAACTTTTAATTAAATTTTCTTTTTTAACTTTGAAGGGAAAAAGTTGAAAAATTGCTTTTCCTAATTTTGAACTAAATTCTTCTGTAAATTCCGGTGGGAATTCAACGTTACAAGAACACAATTGCTTGCCCCTGAAAGGGTTAATAGGGTGGAAGGAGGAGTCATTACGTTTTGAACGTAACAACATCATCAAACTTTAGTCACTTGTCCATTTCCAGTTTAGTGCGCCGCAATACTCCGACATGATTCAGTATGCTTGGTCTTGGTACAAGTCTGGGTTAGTGCAAACTGGACCACTTCCATTTCAAACGCCCTTGCAATTTTGTTTTTCGTAGGAGGTGGATCGTTGTAATCATTGCACTAGACTTAAGTTCATGAAATATTCTTGGTGATGCTATTTTCT
This sequence comes from Maratus michaelseni, assembly GCA_963931845.1. Taxonomy (NCBI): domain Eukaryota; kingdom Metazoa; phylum Arthropoda; class Arachnida; order Araneae; family Salticidae; genus Maratus; species Maratus michaelseni. The sequence continues at coordinate 304,192,600 of OZ007595.1, forward strand.
ACGCTTCAATCATTTTTTGGTTCAGTACCATATTTGTCAATAGCATTTTTTTCAGGCTTCTTTCATTTTTGTATTACTATACCTAAATATGTTTTGTATTTTATATTAATTTGATTATTAAAATTTTTGAACCTTTTCTCCCTAAATGAAACAAATAAATTAGCAAACTTTAAGACTATATATCTCGATAATGAGGAGACGAGGGCAATGATTTATGTGTTAAAAAGCACATATCGCTATGCTCTTTTGATTGCTGCTTACTTAGATTTTTTTCATTATTATGCTATGGCGTGATTTCCTGGTTAGCCCCTTGGCCACGAGCGACACGCATACGTGTAGCATAAGATGCTCAGAATCTTCGATTATTCCCACCAGTTATTTTTCATTGTAAGTTTTTCCTGATTAAATCTTAGCATTTCTGCAATTCGATTACTCGAAAATTTGTGTTTTGAAAAAACGGTGGTAAAAGATTAAAAATTCTATAAAAGACGCTCGTTACGAAGAGGTTAGCACAAAAACTTGCGTAATACAAACACTAAAGTGATATACAATAATATTTTAATATGTTTTAAAAAACCAAGAAGAAATTTTTACTATTAACATAGATGATGTGAAACAGGCCAAAAGTCACTTACAGTCACCCATTATAACCACATATTTGCAATAATATCATCTGAAATGTGTTTAATTCAAGCAATGTGTTTGAACATGTTCCTTTACAGCTAAACTCTGACTGTGGTACTGATCATAGCATCGACAAATCGAATTTTTCTATTTAATATATAAATAGAAGAAATTGTAGCCACCTTGTTTAAATTGCAGGATTTGTAATACTTTTAAATGCTAAAAGGTGTAAACTAACAACAGTAAAATAACTTTTATTAGATTTTTGACATGTTTCGGCTCCCTACGATCCATTTTCAAAAATAAATGAGAATATAATTGCACGGTCTTTGAAGTAATTATTTGAAATTACATGGTTGCAAATATGGATATGTTGTTAGTTTACACTTTTTAGCATTTAAAAGGAAATAGTTCCATTTTTGACATTTTTGAGATGTCCACTTTCTTGTTTTAAAAAAAGTGCTCAAAAAGGTACTTTTGGATATTATTAGTGGCAAACAATGCATGGGTGCATGGATCAATACATTAGAAAAGTGTACATTTGACATAATTAAAATTTAAATTTAAAAAAATAATTTTTTAATTTCCCCAAACCCACAAAAATGCAGCTATTTTCTTATTGCTTAAACACTGAAACAATACTAATGAAACTAGTCGTTGGGGGCCACCGTAATACTTACCCATCATGGATATGCATAGTATAAAATATTAAAATTAAAAATGTGTAAACTACTTATAAAATTCATTGCAATTCGAATAAAATCGTGGCTTGATGACGTCATGAACTTTGAAGGCTCGATTACTGAATTGCGTAAAAGAAACACCCTTATAACTCCAAAACCAATAATCCTATTAACTAGCGGTTTATTGCATCTGATTAAGCGTCTCATTTCCAATTAAAATATATGTTTGAATTGAAATTTGGATGAAATACAGGGTCATGAAAAATCGAAGAGTGTGGGAAATAGGATTACAAATATCGCGGCAACTCATTATCCGATCGACTTCATGTTTTATGCAAAATTTATGTATTTTTATTGTCTTTTGTATTCACTCCTTAAAATAAGGAATTTCGAAAATTTTTATATACCTTTTATCAGAACGAATATTTCGAGAGTCCGAAGAAAATAGTTCCGGTTAATCGAGGTTACTCAAATTCAATAAGCTTCTTCCCATTATTACATACTAAGTACATACCGAAAGTCTCTATCTCATTTTTTTCGGGAGATAGAGCGTTTACAGACACACAGACGGACGGCAAAAGTTTTTTTTTTTTTTAAATATGTTTTTCGGAATCTCCAGTGTCTGAAACGTGTAAATCCGTCAAAAAAATTTTTTTTCGATTTTCAAAACGATTACAAGACTTCTACCCTATACTACGTATGATGGGTAAGTAAAAGGCTGCTTTAAAAAGTAAAATCTTTGCCGCTATCTTCGGCTATTAACCCGGGGTATGCCACTTCCTACGTTGCCGTATGAAGTGGGGCTCTAACGTCAGGTTCATTTGGATAGATTTTCCTATTAAAATATAAAACCACCAGTGGGCCCCAGGGTTGCCATATTGGCCTTTATCTTAATTTCGAAATTTCGCATTCAAACCAGAAATTTCCTACAATATTGTTTTGTTTATTTAATGACAGACATTTCGTGATTACTTAAATTAAATTTCTTCTTTGAGAATTTCCGGTAACAATTCGAAATTTTTGAAGTGAAAAAAAGGCCAACCTGGCAACTCTGGTGGGCCCGTGCGAAGATTTCGCACTGTAATCTAATATTTTTTAACCAATATCTAATATTTCTTATGAAGGTTTAAACCACTAAAGAAAAAATAAGAATTAAAAATATCTGCAAACAACATAAGTCAAGCCAGAATATCATCTCATTTATTCCGTCAAAGTTACAGTAAAAACTGATCGATGATTGTAAAAGGGAAAAAAATTTGTATTTTAACTTCATTCGAGGATGAAATGGGCATAATCTGTTTAAAATATATATATATATATATATATATATATATATATATATATGTGTGTGTGTGTGTGTGTGTGTGTGTGTGTGTGTGTGTGTGTGTGTGTGTGTGTGTGTGTGTGTGTGTTTATAGGACAAAGAAAAATAAATTGAGCATTTGAATTTCAATTTTACTTTTTAATCATAAATACATATAATAAACCCGTGCAGCAACAAACTCCCATGTTATCTTTATTGTACTATTTATTATTTTTTATATATATAATCATTGTTCAGTAAGATATAATGCGGTATTTTATTTTTGTGGCAACACTAATTTGAGAAATACCTTTCATTTCATTTATGAAAACAATCCTGATTTAATTTTTAATATAGTGCAATTTTTAATCAAAAAACATGTTTTAACGAAATGTAAGTGTACTATGTCAGAAGACTTCAAAATCCTTTCATATGGTAGCTCATTTATAGTTCTACGTTTTGTATTTGCTTAGAAAAGGGATGTTGACAACAGAAATAATATACATGATACAAATTCGAGGGTGTAAGCTACCAAAGGCAGTGGAGCTAATCTCAATAATTTCTTTTGCGAAGTTTTTCGTTTAAAAGTATAAAATGAAACCTGATTGGTGTGTGCGGAGCACACACAATAATCGGTGTTCGCTGCTGGAGGCGGTGGGGACACATCTTTAGATTCGTTTGGATAGATTTTCATTTAAAAATATAAAATGATACAAATTCGCAAACGTATGTTACCGAAAGCAATGGGTACCTCAACATTAGGTTCGTTTGGAAACATTTGCGGTAAAAAATATAAAATCATTCAACACTGTTCAAAGTATATTTTAGATTATTATCATGTGAGGTGGCAACGCAGGGCGAGTTAGCTAGTTTATAGTAACTTTAACACCAGTCATACTTTACAGAATTTTATTTAGGATTTTTTAATTTCAGAAGTCTTATTGTTCCACGGAAGGTATTGGTTTGAATTATTCATGCAAGCGTGTGCGATTTAAATCCTAGCGCGGAAAGAAGAAAAAGAAGAAGAAGAAAAAAATGTGTCGAGTTTTGTGGAGTCATGTACCGTCCCAAACGTTGTGCTTGTGTTTAAAGAAGAGCGGTTATTGGCAGTTTGGCGTTTTTAATTTAATCATGTTCCTTGATTGGTACTACACTTTTTGAAATAATGATGGTCGCCTTATTGCAAATGTCATTAAATAAAAAATCTGTAATTGGGTTGCCATGCTTTTAACCTTTTAATGGGGCATTTTTTGATTATCATGGCCTCATACACAGCTGTTGCGACAACTGACGACTGTTTTAGGGATTGATAAGTAAAATCAATTACACCTTGAAAATTATCAGATACATTTTATAATTGTGCTTGTATAAAATGGTTAGGTTTAAATTGTGGCTACCTCTCGCACTTTTATAACAACGATCTGTATTCTATTCTTCCTTTGCGTGTAAGGATGAGAAAAATTCCATCTGCTTGTGAATAACATTAAGAACCACGGTATTGAAAAGTACTATGTTATAGACATTTTCAGTAACAGGTTTTAATTTTCTCTGTATTTTTTTGCACCATCATGCATATTTTCATGTTATTTTAAATATGTAAATTATTTATTTTAATTAATATGTATATACGAATTTTCTAATAATTATTTATCATACAAAATTAATTAAATATTTTGTGTATGCATGCCTGCATTTATTCGGCATCAATTGATGAGATATTTAAACAAATTTGCTATCCGCGATAATTTTACACCATGTCATGTCACATGAATATTGTCTATAAGAAAATCGGGTACTTTTCCAGTATAGGATCCTTTGCTTTTAGGTTTGTCGTAATTCGAGTTTCAAAAACGAATAGATTCGTTAATATACATATATTTGTTGCCAAAAGTTATGAAAACAAACCCAATGAACTTTTGGTGATTTTCTATAATAGGGGTCTTGACGCTTTTTTAAAAAGCTTGGCGCAATACGGGCATCAGAAAGTGAGATTTGGGGCCAAATGACATAAACAGCCATGGAAACAAATTCGACGATTTTTTTTGTTTATATGCGTATTTTAATTATACGTATATTATTATTGTTTTTTCTATACAAATTACTTCTGATTATATATAAAATAGGATAAATGACATTTTACGCTAAACAAATTGTATAAATATTGAAAAAATGCTTCTGTATACGAAATGACAAAGTAAATAGGTTGACAGAAAGTGTGTTGCCAAATTTCCTTTTCCGCCAAGGCTATTTTCTCTGTTTCGTCAAGGCCCCATATACTGGAAAAGCACCGAACTTTTATGCTTGTTTATACATGTATTTATATGTATATATACAATTTATTTATAATTGTCTTTCAATTTACCTCTTTTTGTACATAAAAATAGATAAATGGCTTCTTTATATTAAATAAATTGTATAAACATAAATGATGTATTTACATAAATGACGTCATTTGGACGAATTTATTCAAAATATTTTCAGTTTATAAATTAAATTAAATGCTGACAGACGATTGAATCCTGACGATAGAAATGTGATTTTTTTTTCAAATTTTCGTGAAAAACATAATTTAATCACAATCTTGTCTTCATTATCGATTGAAATAAAAGATAAATTCAATTTCAATTTGAAAATGACGAATAAAAATAAATCAATATCCTTTTTTATTTTTTTCCCTTTTTTGTCACAAAAAAACTGAGTAATTAGTTTCCATCATTACAGAAATGTCATTAAAATTAGAAAAAAATTAATATCTCGAAAACTAATTCCAATTTCAAAATTCTATTACCAGTTTTGACATCCGCGGATTTTTATGGACAATTGGTATTAATTTCACCATCAAGCGTTTACTATTTTATTAAAAATAGCCCTGAAACATAATCAGTCGTTTAATCAGTCGTTTCATAAAATCGTTTCATAAATTCGTTTCATAAAATCGTTTCACAAATTCGTTTCATTAGGATTTTATATATATAGGGTAGATTTAAGAAACCGAAAACATATTTTATCAATGAACAGAGAAAACACAAAAATATTATTATTGTACAAGAGATAAAAATATGAGGTTTTGACAGGAGTGACTTAAAAAAAAAGTTTTGCAGTTATGCAATGCGAAATTGTATTAAGAAAGTGAGATCAGTATTTTAAAGAGGTTTATTCGATTTTACGCCAGGAATTATATTTATTTTTCAATCAGATTTTTCAATTTAAATTTTAATTAAAAACTTATGTAAAAATGAAAAGAAATTAATTAATATTTAATGTAAAAGTGAGATTTTTTTTGTTTTCTTGAATTTTAGAAAATTAAATGTCTATTCAAGAGAACTAAATAATTTTTTCAACAATAGATGGTACAGATAACGGACTCGATGTTCATTTTCTGTATGCTATTAAATAATTCCTTCGGAAGAAACAAGAATGAAAAATCTTGCATGCGTCATAGATTATGAAACACGTTTTTAAAATGATTTTTATCTATATTCGGTATATCAGGCTGCATGCTCTGTAACCCGTGAAGGTTCTCTTGGTGTTTATAAAACGAATATATATAAACGAAACAGAAAACGTGCATCATGATAAGAGAGAGAAAAAGATATTTTTATGTTCAACGAAAATAAGTTGAACCAATAAGAACTAAAAGATCTTCTTAAAACACCATCAAAAACTTTAAATAGTCTTGCTGCTGCTTTCATAGTAGAAGCACGCCTTTTTGCGCCTGACGAAGAAAGACTCAGATCTTTCGAAAGGCCTAGTGCATTTTAAAGTTTTTGATAGTGTTTTAAAAAGATCTTTTAGTTCTTATAGTTCTTATTTTTATATTACAAAAGATAAAATTTAAAACAAGTAACACAGTAAAAATTCATTTCCTGCAATTGCTATTTTTCTTGGGTTCGAATCCAAGAGTCTAGGAGGTGTAGGTGTGTAGCGTAGAAGAAATAAAATTGTTGCCCATCCACATTCACAAACATCTACAGATATGTATAGAATAAAATTATTTGCGGTGATCTTGTGTTAATCATAGGAGCAGCATTATGCTTTGGAGAAGTAATCCACTGCGCGATGTATAATCAATTAATCAGTGAATAAAGTCCCTGTGCGGTGCGGATGATGCGGGTGCGTGTGGACTCCTGCTCTGTCCAGTTGCGAATTTGAGTCTGATCTGCAGTGCGAGATTGGGAATGTCCCCCTCTTATTTTACATTCACTAGGGAAATACAAACAAAGTTAATTACTGGAAAAACCTTGGAAAGTCCAGTTGTTACGCAGGAAGTTCAATTATTACACTTATTGCAACTATTCAGGCGATCAGTTCGTGGCTTGGGGGGAATTAGATCGGAAGAATGTAATTAACGAGGATTGTACTTCTTCTACCGTAATTTCCGGCGTATAATGCGCAGCTCAAAGAGTCGTTTTTCGACCTAGAAATTTTATTCAATAATTGTAGTTAAATATTTACAGCGATCTTTTAAGTTACATTTTATAAAATAATATTTCTGGGTCGAAAAACGACTCTTTGAGCTGCGGATTATACGCCGGAAATTACGGTATTTAAGAGCCTACACTAGCCACGCGAAGAAACGCTCAAGCTAATGTTAAGTCTATGGGAAGGTTCTTGTGCGGTTTCTCGCTCGCATTTTAATATTTTTAAATGATTTTTTTTCTGCATAGGATAGTTGACGTCGATCTCTAACGTTGTTAGTTTTTACTTTTTCGATTTCGGTTCCAGTTTTTTTTTATATAAGGGTACTTTCATTTTCAGAACCGGTTCCAACCGGTTCCAAAATTGGAAATGTTCGCTTATAAAAAAAACTGTAACCTAAATCAAAAAAGTAAAAACTAATAACGTTAGAGATCGATCTCAGCTATCCTATGCAAAAAAAAATAAATAATAATAATTTAAAAATATTAAAATGCGAGCGAGAAATCGCGAAAGAACCTTCACATAGACTTAACATTAACTTGAGCGTTTCTTCGCGTGACTAGCGCAGGCTCTTAATAGCTCAATTAATGATATTTGTTCATATCGAAGATTATTTCTAAACATAAACACTGCTCATATCCGAAATGTTGTGCAAATTCTTTCGTGATGCCCTGTATATGACCTATACGATTTATACACGCCACGTTATATAGTAAAATTTATTATGTTTAAAAATGCATACACAGGTGAAAACGTATTCCAAGCTATTAACCCCTTGGAAGGCAAGCACGTGGTCTAAAAATGCTAAATTTTGCGATGTTTAGACACCGGTAATTTTAAATAATGAATTTTTACCTTCTCAATCTGCAAAAATAATAATAATAAATATTTTTATTTAATAATATTGGTGGCAAAGTTATATATTAAAAACAGGTATATATTATATACCGGTGTTCCTCAAGGGGTTAACGATCATAGAGACCGTCCTGTAAATTAATTCTTTGAGTGTTTTTGTAAATGATTGATAATGATTTATGTACTCTATAATCTATGGCAAACATGTTGTAGTACACCTCAGTGACAGATGTCAATTTCATTATGCTTAAAGTTTCGTAACATCATATCGTTGCTACCATGTCAAACTATCGAATATGAAAAAATGCATTTTTCATTACTTTTACAAATGGGACGATTGCCACCACAAAATTGCATTAGAATTCTTCGCCTAGTAAAAACATTAATGAAATTTCTGTGAAGAACAGGATTGCCAGTTTGGCCTTCTTTTATTCAGAGATGCCTAATTCAAACCGGAAATTTTGAGAAAAAAATATTTACTTTAAATTATCACGAAATGTCTTCATTAAATAAAGCAAGAATTTCTTTTTGAAATTCTTGGTATAGATTCTAAATTTCTGAATATTTAAAGAGGCCAAACTGGCAACCCTGCTGAAGAATACTATTAAAATTTAGTGGTCACAATCGGCACAGTAATGAAAAATCCATTTTCACATTCGATAGTTTGACATGGTAGCGACGATATCGTTTACAATTTAGAAGTAAAATTTTCATGAAATATTGTTTTAACAGGCACTCAGAAACATTTCCACACTTTTCTAAATTAATTTATTTCGAATTTTAGTTAACTAGCTTCAGTACACTAGAATACGTATCTCTCGAAAATCTCTAGATCGGTCGGCATTGCTCGGTCGATAGCTCGATAGTGTAAAAATCCGAAGTTTGGAGATGGAGCAGATGAATTTTACTTTAGTTTTGAAACTGTTCGTTTGAAGAGTTCAAGGACTCTGCTTTGAAATATTTATTTTGAAATTTATGTTGTTTTACATTTTGACTAAATTCGATTGAGTTTACCTGAGTCTGTAAGTTTTCGTTAACTGTGGAATATTCTCCAATATATTGTGTCGTTCTAAGAGCTGATTTTATCAAATTTTAATTACACGAGCCCCGTAATCGGAATATTATTATTATTTATATCTATATATCAGTTTCAGTATCTTTATGTGTACTCTAAAACAAATCTTTGTTATAACACAACATTTATGTAAGGTAAACGAAAAAGATTGTCTAAAGATGAATATTTTCTTCTATTGAAATGTTCCTTCTTCAATTAAATAAATTCTGCAAAAGAGAAAACATTAACGTTTGACGCACTAAAAAAAAAAAACAATATGGAACATTATTTCAATCTTTGTACACTTTTCAGTTCAAAAAACGTTTCATTTCCCATTTTAATTTAAAGAAAAATGAAAAATGGAAGCCTTACTTCATTCTTATTATTACATTCCCATTGCCATATCGCCTGATTTTGACCTCCAACTTTTTCCTTATAGAGATTCTGGCTTTACACAATCGCATATTTCTGCGACTAAACATTTCTATTATGATTTAGTGGTTTCTCAAAAAACGTGAGACTTAGCAACTATGCATTCCTCAGTGCATAGTTGAGGAATGCGTAGGATACGTACAGCCAGGGTGCGTACATGTGTAAATGCCAGGGTGTGTAAACTCCTTGGAAAGTCTGCCATCACCAGGGGTGCAAAAATCTAGGCGCCAATGGGCCGATTCCCACCATTAAAATTTTAGTATTCTTCACCTAATAAGAATACTAAAAAAATTTAGGCGAAGTATACTAATAAAATTTGACGTAGAATACTAATAAAATTTAGTGGTGTGAATCAGCCCATTGGCACCTAAATTTTTGCACCCCTGGCCTCCACTATTAAAAATCAGAAAGTTTCTATTTAATATTTAAGTTGCAGACTTTGTGGACACCTCTTTTAATAGTAGTCTTTCCAATATTTTTCTGCAATGAAATAATACGAGAAATTCTATTAAAACTCTACACACCCAGATTCCTATCTTACATTTATAATATTCTTCCACATATCTCAAATCTACCTATAATATAACTTACACCAGAAAAAAAAAATTACTCCAAAAAATATTACTAGTGGAAGGGAGAGCGTGAAGTCGGGCAAGCGTTGCCAGGTACAGATATATTTTATTACAAAAGTCTATCACTTTTTCCTAAAAACCATCTTTACCTTATTTAATGGCAGATACCTGCGAATAAATAAAGCAATGATTATGAATTAGTAAAAAGTGGTAGACATTTTGAATAAAAGAAAATTGCTCTTATAAAACAAACATTGCAATCCTGATTCGGACTCAAAGATGGTTTAAAAATTGAAATGTACATGATAATGAGAAAGTTGTTAAACCTAGGTATTGAAAAATTAAACCGTATCAAAAATCAATATGACATTAAAAAATGACACTTTTTCTTTGTTCATATTGTTACATTGCGATTTTACATTTATATATTTTCATAAATAAATCCAATCTATCTGTAAAAACACTGACACCAAAAATATTTAATTTATTTCTGCTTATGAAATTTTAACTTTCAGTATTTTGTACACTATTTTTGTATTTCATAAGTGCACTCCAGAAAGCATCTGAGAATCATTCTCGGATCCATGAAGGAAACATAAATATCCGATTATCGTAAATCGTATGTATGTCCAGGATGAGTGTAGTTTTACCGTATTTTTAAAGTAGAATTTTCGCCCGAGTAACCCTTAACCCATTAGTTACGAGGCTGGTACATATGGCGTACTAACGACTTTACCTCTATTGTATTTGCACTACTTTTTGAAAAATAATTTCTGCCATACACTTTACACTAGGATATTTTCAAGAGAAATCTATTAATAATTTTTTACAAATTTTTTTTTTCTATCTTGTGGTACGATTAAACATAAAATAGTAGCCAGTCTCGCCCCGTAATCAAAAAGTTAATAGAGGTCATTAGCGTCAAAACCGAGGCTAACGAAAAAGACAGGCTACCGCGGTGCATTCCACTTATCTTTTTTTACAGACCGCTAGAGTGACGTAATGCTCTTTTCGTACACCCGCATTGCTGCATTCGAGCATCACGTGATTCCCGCCGTCTGCAAAAAAAGATACGAGTAAAGCACCGCGGTAGCCTTTCTTTTTCGTTAGCCTCGGTCAGAACATCAGCGCCACTGGTATTGATCCGAAAAGTTATTCGGCATGATTGGAGATAAATGGTGGCAATAGTTCACGGTGTTAGAAACATTTTTATCCACCATAAAAATTGTACTGCTAAATATACTTACAGATTATACGTTAATTCCACAGTTCAGTGCAACAAACGTAACCAGAAGAAACATTTATCATATATGGTTTGTTTTCTACAGGTAGATAGTGTTAGAAATAATTCCTAGTACTGGATTAAATTAGTATCTCTGCAAACACTTAAAAAGCCAGATGGTCAAAGAGAAAAACCAGCTGGAAGTTTTTTTCCACTGAGTGCAATATCTCATGAACTGATTCATCGGAAATAAATACCTTGCAGACAGTTATAGCCAATTATCTTCAAATACTACCCAACTTATTTTTCATGAAAAGCGAGAGTGAAATCATTTAATGACTGTTTTGTTTATATTATCAAATAATGATCAAAATGATCACACCAATTAAAGAACTACTGTAATTGGTGCAACAAGTAGGAAATCCCACACATTTGTGAAAAGTGTTTATATTTGAAATATACTTCCTATGTTCGTGAATTGTGCTCATTTATTCGTGAAGAGTGCCAGAAAACTCTAATGAAAATAAAATATCATGTCTGTATACAGATCAAGGACAAACATAAAAAACATACTCATTCCTTTTGACTTTAAAAAAACTTTTAATTCAGTCTGCCACTAAACTAATCCTGTCAACATCTCTAAAAGGAGCAAATGGCTCTCGTAACCTGTAACAATCTAAATATTCATATTATTTTGTAAATTAAGTAAATCTAATTTTAAATCTAAAATTTAAATTTAATTAATTGTAAAATTCAGTAATACATATAATTAATTCTTATACACAAAAAGACTATTTATTTGTGTTGATTCTAACATTATAAAAAGTTTTTTTTCCAGACATCCAATTATAAAGATTTATTCACGTTATGCATAAGCGTTCTTCATTGGATACACTTTTATATGAATAACAATGCGAAATTACAAGTACGGCGATCATCTACCGAAAAGATAGGATAATTCCAATTCATTTCTCGTTTATTAAAGATATGAAGTGGTCACTTATTTTTCATGAAAAGCGAGAGTGAAATCATTTAATGACTGACATCATTATGACTGAATCATTTCCAGACATCCAATTATAAGGGATTTATTCACATTATGCACAAGCTTTCTTCATTGGATACGCTTTTATATAAATAACAATGCGAAATTACAAGTACGGCGATCATCTACCGAAAAGATAGGATAATTCCAATTTATTTCTCGTTTATTGAAGATATGAAGTGGTCACTTATTTTTATGAGAAACCTTATTTCTGAGATTTCGCCGCAATTGAATTCACACCTCCAAGAGATAGATCCATGTAAGATCAAATTAGTTTTCTACGGGTTTGTTTCCGGGTAAATAATGGTAAAAATACAGCTTTGCAAAACTTTTATTTTTACATATATTGTACATTTTGATGTATTTTATAATATATGTAAAGAAGAAAGTGTTACACGATTGCGCTCATATAAATAATTGAGATAAAATTAGGAGAAATTGCGTAATTTTCATAAAAAAACTACGAATAATACGAGTGTAAATTATATAAATTCGAACAAAATGAAAAAAAACGATTGTTGAGATCGTACAGGATACATCTTCTAATATTAAAAAGTGAAATAATTAAGTCAGTATAACAAAATCGAGTTTGTCTTATTTCATGGGCCAAAAACACGGCTTAGGGACCCTGATCCGTTGCCCAATTTATCAGTAATGTCTGTGACACCAATAATATTTATTCGATTTTTGGTTATGAAATTTTAACTGTTAGTACGTTTGTATAACGCTTTCGTTTCTTCTGAAAGCCTTCAAGAAAGCATCTGATGTTCGTTTTCCGGTGCGGAAAGAAATGGTAAATTTCATAAATCATACACGAAAGATGAGCATAGTTCTACCAAATGTTTCATACTGGAATATTCATCCTAATTAGAAAAGAAAAAGAGAAACATTTTTAAAGATTTTAAATGATATACTCTGCGGGAAAATTCAAAAGGAGGAAAACAAATTTATAGAAACGCGGTTATCAGATGATGTTTCAAAAATCTAGGAAACTTGTTCAGAATCAAAAGTGGTAGATTCTCATTCCTGTAAAAAAAAATCTTGTAGTAAAATAAAAATATAATTTCTTCTCTTATCATCTCCCAATCACATTTAATTAGAATTCACATTGCATATTATTTAGAATGAGGTAAGATAGAAAATCAAGTATATACAAACCGTATGAAAAAAATAAAAAATTTTGGGATCATGATTTGGGGCCACTGTGCGTCATATCGACTGGAAAAGTAAAATATCTCTATCTCAAAAACTAATGATTCGAAGGAGCTGTAAATGATTTTTGATATCACTATATGTTTCAAAAGTAAAATTTAATTTATTTAATTGCAAATAATTCAAAATTAAACTAGACAAATTTTGCAATTAAAATATAAAGTGGCAAAAACCCGTTACTGTTGGCAGCTATGTTATTGTTATAGTAACTTTTTAAATTTATAAATTTTTCCTAAAATAGCAAATCTATCTATATTATTAAAAGAAATACATTTGTCTGTTTGTTTCTGTATGTGTCTTTTGGTGAGGGCTAGAAAAATCTGCCGCGCGTAGATGTTTAAAAATTTGGACAAAGATGAACGAAGGTGAGTCCAAATATACACCTGAGTCCCTGCTTTTTCATTTTTGGATAATTAAATGAGAAATTAATAACAAACCATCCCGAACTCCGCAAAACGAAGAGCTTCTTCCCTTCCACTAATCGTGCCTGCCGATCTTTGCACTTTCCGCCGACAAAAGCGACTAAGCGATATTCGCGAAAACGAAAGCAAAGCAATCGTTTTTTTCTGTATTTGTAAGTATCTATCGCTGGTCCACCAAATAGTTTACAAAATAATTGCCGGCACATTCTCAGTTCTAACGATAACTTTTATTTAAAAATATATTAATATTTACTATTTAAAAATAAATAAATAAAACTTTAAACGGATTCGCCAGCGAATTGTTTGCTCTCCGTGCCTTTAAGATTTCGTTAGCTGTTTAGATTATGCTTTAGAAAAATTTCAGATGGGGTTTTCGCTTTTGGGCATGTCTGGGGAAACATCTACATTTCCAAAACATATTTTCAATACAAATACTGTAATTTCGTGTTCATTTCGTGTTTCGTTTCATTTCGTGTTTTAAAGAGACAGGGCTGGTGACCGTTTTATATTTCTAAAGTTTTCTCAGGAACTTTTAGGAAGAATTGAAAGTTTAATATATCTAAATAAAAGAAATTAAATCGGCAATCACTATAACGGGATATGCAGTCAGAGAAGAAAATAAGTGGAAATAATGCTATTTGCCAATAATAATCATAATTGCTCATGTATAATCTATCAACTTTTTTCATTTGGAAAGATTTTCGTTTAATAAATATAAAAATCACACAAATTCGAAATTCGTTTGAAAAAACAGATCGTAGCGTACGTAGCAGCCCCGTGTACGCTGTACCCCGTTGTACAGTGCTAAATGGAGTGGGACACTATAGGTTCGTTTGGATGGATTTTCGTTTAAAAATATAAAATTATACAAATTCGAGGGTGTACATTTTCGAAGGCAGTTGGGGACCCCAACTTAGGTTTCTTTGGGTAGTTTGTTATGGTTTCAATTACAAGTTTAAAACCATACAAATTCGAAGGTGTACGCTGCTGAGGGTAGTGTGGCTCTCAATATTAGGTTCGTTTGAAAAGATTTTCGTTTAAAAATATAAAATCATTCAACACTGAATTTTAGGTATATTTAAGGTTATTATTATCACATGCCTGGACAACAGCGGGCAGGTCAGCTGTCCTATAATAAAGCTAACATCAGTTGTAATTTAAATATTTTAAAGAATGAAATTTTAATTTTACTCATTTTGGAAATAATGTTGCAACCTGTATCATTAAAGTATTCAAGCAAAGGACCAGGATTCATATCACGGTGCAGTCAGAGAAGAAAATAAGTGGACATAATGATAATAGCCAAAAATAATCTTAATTGCTCATGTATAATCTATCGCCCAAAACGTTGTTTTGGTTTCTAAAGAAATGTCGGTGTTACCAGTGGTGGATACGCTATTAGAGCACAAGATCATGTGAACCCCCAAAGAAAGACGAAGAAATAAATTAACAAATTAATTAAAATAATATTAATCACATTTTTACTTCTTTTTTTTTATTTCCAGGATTTCCTCTCTTTTAAATATGTACATGACAAATAATTGTAATATTGTAATTTTGAGAATTTTGAAAATTATTAATAGAGATCGAGCAGCCGGTATTTCCAGGATCACACTTGCGATCGAAGAAATTCCCT
The DNA here is from genome assembly GCA_963931845.1 of Maratus michaelseni. Taxonomy (NCBI): domain Eukaryota; kingdom Metazoa; phylum Arthropoda; class Arachnida; order Araneae; family Salticidae; genus Maratus; species Maratus michaelseni. Next base: position 304,208,079 of record OZ007595.1, read on the forward strand.
TCGAAAACAGTTTAAGAGGAAGAAAACGACGAGAAGTGCAGGGCCGGGGGTTGGGGGGGGGGACCGACGGGGCACACTTCCACCAGTAAAATATAATAGAAATTTTCTTCTTATTACATGCAAAATTACAGCCATTAATAAGGAAACTAATTCTATTTTTTTTTACTTGTTGAAGTGTGCCCCGTTAGTAATCAGGCCCTGAGGGAGTGTAAGACAATGGCACTGTCTCCCGCACAACCTTCAGTGTGCGGGAGCTGGCATTTTTCACGACCTCATTCTTGATTGTTGTTTATCCTAAATCCCCCTTTGTTTCCTATATTCAATAAGTTAATTGTTTGTTTAATTTGCTTGCTTGTATGATCTTCCTTCATAGAAAGTAAAATGTTATATTTTTCAAAGTGCTTGTTATTTCTCTTAGTTGCATTGTTTTCATTTAATTTTTGAAAACTCAAATGTGCATTAAATAGTAGTGGCTGATTTTATTTTCGCAACTTATATATTTTGGATTTTATTTAAATAACCCACGAGCCTCCGCTGGCTGTCACAGCGTTGCCGGTTGGGCGTTTTTTTATTAATCAATTTGCTTGGTTTCTACCATTTTTTTTTAATGGTAATGTTCGCCTTATTTATTACGTCATTAAGGTGAATATTACTATTTCAAAAAAAGTGTTAGCTATCTGAATAAAAATAAACTTTCTCATTTGTGGTTTATCATCATTTAAATCATTTGTGGTTTATTATAATCATGTTGCACAATTCCAAACACATTGTAACTGATATATATCACTAAGATGCATTACAAGAAGCTTAATATGGAATAGAGTGTGCATAGCACTTATAGTTGCTTTACAGGGACAGTCAAAAGAATTCCGTTACATTACGTCTATGGAGAAAAATCGTTTGTGGTTTATTTAAATAATGTTTCAATATTTTAAACGCATTGAAATTTATATATATCACTAAGGTGCATTACAAGAGGCTTACTACAGAATAGTGTGTGTATAGCAGTCATCGTTCATTTACAGGGACACATAAAATAATTCTCTACTGTCTGTTAACTATAATTCCTGGAAGTGCGTTTTAAGTTGCTGAACGCGATTTTAAATTTAACTCACTTTTTGTCTATTACTTGGTGTGTATAAATTCTGTAGATCATATACAGGGTAGCACAAAAGTTCGCGAACACATTTTCGTTTATTGACAGAAACTTCAGAAGGAGAATTTTAAACTGTGCTACCCGTTTCCTAACTAAACTAAAATTTAGCATCCTATGTAGTGTATATACAAATCTATAGATCATATACAGGGCTGAATAAAAATATTCGGATATTTTTCCGAATATTGTATATGCTAGAAATATATGTTGGAAATTCCTGAAATTACGTTTTTAAATATGTTATGCGTGTTGCAAATTGTTTACTTAGATGTTATCTTTCGGCTTATTAAACGGTAATGATTTGTAAAATTATTTTGAAAGCGTTGGAAAGTGTTACATAATCTATGCTTGACGCATTATTTTTCGTTCTTGTTTCTTTATTGGCATTCTTTTCAGTTGCTCTTTTTCATTACTAAAAAATAGATCAAGAAACAAATAACTATTTAATTATATTTTTAATATATAACGGAGTAAAAATATTTTTTCTTCCGGATTTTTTATAGAATTTGCAATTAACACTTTGCCGTCCCCATGTCTCATAGAAATACTTCTATTCGTAAAATGTTAAAAAGATGGATTGACACCAGAATTTAGAAACAAATTTATTCGAAAATAAGTAAAATTGTAATAACTTCTCTATACCGACCCGATAAAAGATGGTGAATGGTAGCGAGATCAGATCATTGGTAAAGAGAATTATCTCGCATAAATTAGAAAGTAGAATTTATTGTATAACAATATTAATTCTAATAAAAATATGTACAAGAAAGTTGATTACAGCATTTGATTATTTTTCGTGAGTCAATCGCTAATAAATTAATGTTCTCTTGACTCTGAGTATAACTGGAATCAAACTAAAGTCTCCAAATGTTACGATCAGTCGTAACTTCTATCCAGAGTTCATACGGATCAAGGCACGTCCGTTCCTTCTCTTTCGGAAAAACTACTCGTTCTCAATTATTCAGAGTTTAAGAACTCTCACTCTAGCACGGGTCGTGCTTTTCTCTTCGCTAGGATTTATACCTGATACCTGCCGTATCAAAACACATAGAGGTCAGGCCTCACTAGCGCTTCTCCTGCGCTAAGTCCGGAAACTCTCGTTCATTCCTCCCTTTTACCAGAGAGTCACCACTCTCTTTTCGATCTTTCCAAAAAACTCCTCTCTCTAACTTTTTCATCCTCGCAGGGGAACTTCTTCTGGGGGCGGGGTTTTGTCGTGGCGGGTCCCTCGAAACTCTCCAGCCTCTTAGCAGCCTTGAGATCCCTCTGTTTCATTTTCACTAAGTCCGTCATTGGACGTTCTAAGACAAAGGGCAAAGTTTCGGGCGCAAACCTAAAAATCGTGTGCAGAGATCGCTTCTCTCGCAGATGCTCTCTTTCACAAGACCTCGGCAAGGATCAAAGCATAAGACCCCTCTTTGGGTAACACCTTACCACTACACCACTACATCACTGTCCGAACTTTCCGCTCACAGTACAATAGAATTCGGCGTCTGCTAGTCTTCAAGGCAAAAATAGCGAGGGAAGGTATGCAGTTAAGTGTACTCACAGGAAATGCTAGAATGACACATCGTGCAACTGGATGAGGAGGCCCAATTCTTTACAAAATATTTTCCTTCATGTACGAGATAAAAGGGAATTTTTCATTCTAAAATTCTGGTGCTGATGTAGTATTTAAGGATTAAAATGAATTTACTTTACGTACGACACCACTGTGGTGTCGCCGGACGGCAAAGTATTAATATCATTATTAATGGACACGGACAGGGTGTCAGAAAGCGTCTGGTATTCGTATACTGGTGCGAAAAGAATAAAAAAATAAGGTTCCTCTTTCCAACATTGTTCTTACAACGCTAAATTGCGTTTAAATTCATATGCTTAAAAAACGAATTCAAAATAATTAATTATCATGGGCCATTTTGGCAAAATGATTTGAGAAAAAAAAATCTATTTTGCAGTTTTAGATACACTATTTCCCAGCAGCGGTGCTACTAGAGTAAAAAAACCTTTTAAAGTGAAAAAAATTATGACAAGACTAGCTGTTACCCGTGACTTCGTTCACGTAACATTAAAAAAAGAATAAATGCATTAATTTAGCAAAACATTTCACTTGATAATTAACAACGTATATAATTAACCAAAGCTTTATCACATTTTATAGGAGACCATACGGTATTTGTTTGCTATAAGGGCCTTGACATAACCCAGTCTTAAAAAAGTGAAATTTCATGCCAAATAATATATGCAATCGCGAAAATGAAACTGCAACTAATGAAAAAAGGAGGACCCAGTAAAATCGTGAAAATCGTGAAAATCGAGGAATTCCTTTTCGTAAAACGAAAAACAACACTGGCAGAATTCTTCTATACAACAGTGCATTTTAGGTGGTATTTGGTGTACAATTTGTATATGTGTGCATTGCTAAATGGGCATTATTATATTGTTTATTTGCATAGACATATGTTATATATTTCTTACTACATTATCTTGTTTATGTATATATTAAATTAAGTGCTTCACGCTAAGTGGTGTAAATAGTGAACAAACTGCTTGTGGATTTTATACATTGATAGTTATTTCACAAAGATATAACAATCTGATGCGATTCTAAAATGTAAATAAAGGTTGCTAGAAAGTACTTTAAATTCAGCCCAATTTAACCTCGATATTTTCTCTATCGCGTCAAGAACGCTATAAGCAAATAAATACCGATGACACAAATCTGATGATCTAAATTTACATATTTTTGTTAGTATATATAGGATTATTTTGATTTATTTCATGCGCTTGAAATTTTTTACGCTTTCTCTAGGGTTAGGTGTCGAATAAATGTACTTTCTTGTTATTTTATTTTGCCCTTTCTATTTATTCTATTTTCCATTCATTCCATTTATGGATATTGATTTAATTTACATATTCGTTTCAAAGAATATTCTTTAAAGTTATTATCAGGATTAGGATAGGATACGATTAGGGTTACGACTAGGAATAAAAATTGAACGACAATGGCATGACCGATTCAGGTCTAAAGCATGAACCATCATGAAGCAATAAGAAAATTAGAAAATTATCGGCTAATAGTTTTTAATATGTTTTATAGTCATAGTTGGCACCAAAGGTGAGCGGGGAAATGATCATCTAAAATACCATTAAGTGTTTACCACGCAAAAAACAAATCTGGTTACAACAATGTATTTAATTTTGCGCCAAATTTCACTTGATAAAAAAAAAGCAAATTGACTATGGACTTAATTACAGACCCCTAACCTTGTTATTCTCGGAATTTTTCTACCTATGTGTAAAAAAATTCTACTATATAGAACGCGTTTTCACGTTTATAATGTTATGAATTGGCACAATCGGCTTGTTCAAGTTTGCACAATTCGGCTGGAAGAAAAGATTCATTACTTTTTGATTTCTTCTTTGCTTTTGCATTAAGCGAATTTGTTGGTAAAATCGATTTTCTTTTCGATAACATTGTTGTTTTTTAAGTTTAAAAAATATTGTAATTTTACTTAAACATTGCTTTAAAATCTATGCAATTTTTCTTATCCTACAAGAGTTTACAAAAATCTATTATGAAACAATTTAAAAAAAAGCTATATTTAAAAACGACAACAAAGTTTTTCCTATTTTAAAACTAAAAGAAATGTAAAATTAAATTCTGGTTCGAAACGACGATTTACAAATGTGTTTCGATTGTGGGAAAATGATAGAGGAAAAATGCTATTACTTCGACACAATCATATTAAATCTTTAGCTTTTATCAGAAAAGCAACTTTCTTTTAAAAAATATAGTTATTTTTATTAAGATTTTCTGATTTTCCATACGGATAATTTTGCGATGCATATCATTGACATTTGCCATCCAATATATATATATATGTATTTTACTTTTTAAAATTTAAATTAAAAATATGGTATCTTTATGTTAACCGTGTGCAGACGATAAATCGCCAACCTATCCCATCATTCGTATTGAATTCATTAAAAATATAAATCTTTCACTCATTTCATTTAAAACACAGAACTTTAATTTACAACACATACATTTAAAATACATATATTACCGTAATTTCCGGCGTATAATCCGCAGCTCAAAGAATCGTTTTTCGACCCAGAAATTTTATTCAATAATTGTAGTTAAATATTTACAGCGATCTTTTAAGTTACATTTTATAAAATAATATTTCTGGGTCGAAAAACGACTCTTTGAGCTGCGGATTATACGCCGGAAATTACGGTACGTACATTTAAAATAATTCCTTTCATGTCAAAAAAAAAAAAAAAAAAAAAAAAAAAAAAAAGAGAAATTAATCACAAATAATTTGATAACCCAAGATCATTTTATTTCAACATCAAAACAAATCTGTTTTATTTTTCTATATATGACATCATATTCGCTTGCCTTGCATACTTACTCGTATTTATGCACTTTGTATTATTATCAAATATTTGAAAACGCACGTTTTGTTTCTAATATGACATCATTTCATATTCTGTTTAATTCTTAAATAATTCATTTCCTTTTCATTTTTCACTTGGAAATTTTTCACTTGAAAATAAATTGTTGATTAAAAATTATTACTCAGGGGTTTTATTTTATATTGGCAACGATAAAGTATTAGCAACGGTAAAACAAATTTAACCATTTTTTTAAAAAAACTGCAAAACCGGGCCATTTGGCCAAACCAACCAAACCAACCAACAATTTTAAAATATACGAAAAAATGTCCATTTATTCTCTATGAAAATAATGAAATTTTGAATTATTAAGAAAAATATTGGAATAAAATAAACAGAAACCATTCTATGTTCATTTGAGGGTTATAATCAACTTATATGCAAGTATACAGGATAATTAAAGGCTTCATTTTGACGCTGGCTTCAGCCTAACATTTGCACACAATCAGATTTATAATATTATTAGGATTAGGATAAACTTGACTGAGGAAGAAGTTTATTCTGAAGATTTGTTAAAAATAACCCATCAAAAAATGAATTTTATTTAAATTTAGATCCTTCTTTATTCCTCTAGGGGGCATTACAGCAAAAAAACTTTTTTTTGGAATCTGCATTCTGTAGTTTTAACTTGAAAAATCTATGAGACAAAATAATAGGCAAGGCACATTTTAAAGTTTTAGTTATATAATATCCCACCGGGGTTCAACCAATGTTAATAGAAAAAAAACTATGATGTGAATGTTATTATCAAAACATAAATATCCCTATTCTAACAATTCTACCAATAGACGGAAGGATATTTTAAATCTTTTGTGCAGCCCTGTGTATCACGTACAGATTTTTACAAATATCACATATTAAGCTAAAATTCACCCTAATGCTCAATAATGCTTACGAATACAGGGCTCCGAAATGATCCACTTTTTTAATACCGGTATTTTCTTAGAAAAAAATTATATATCTCTTCCAGAATTTTCCAGAAACCACCTTCGGAGGTAAATTTTACGGAAATGCTCTAGAAACCAACTTCGGAGGTAAATTTTTGCGTAAATGTTGTAAAAACCCCCTTCGGAGGTACATTTTTGTGGCAATGTTGTAGAAACCTACCATGAAATTTTCTGTTAAAAAATATTGGTATTCAGTTGGTGGGCCATTTGGGAGCCTTGCGAATACATTTGTGTAGTCCTGTATGTGATCAATAAAATTTATACACACCATGTAGTATGCTAAATTTAGTTAACTTAAAAACGCATATGATAACTGAAACGCACTTCCTTCCAACAATTATCCCTAACTGGCAATACTTCGGGTATAGTACTGTATCCGAAATTTTTTGTGCGCCCTAGTAAATGAACGATAAATGATATGCACATCATATTCTACAACAAGCATCTTGAAGTATACCTCAGTAATGTATATCACTTTCATCCTGTTTGAAATAGAGAAACATAACTTTATATATTCTGGAAAAAGACTTTTCCGCGTTGACCATTATATAACCGAATTATTTTGTGCGACCCTGTAAATGAATCATAATTGCTTTGCTCTCCATATTCTACAGAAAGTATGTTTTAGTGTTCCTAATAAATTCATATCATTTTCATTATGTTTGTAACAGTGTAATATCATTAAAATATACTGCAAACAATTCTTTATCATGTATCATAATTTAACGGAATTGTTGAGTGGCTCTGCAAATGAACTGTAAGTGCTATATTCAACATATTCTAAAGTCACCTTCTTCTAGAGCACCTTAATAATGCATACAAATTGTATTATGTATCGAATAGAGTAACACCATGAAAATACACCGTAAATGAATTTCCCCCATAGACCTTAATATAACGGAATACATTTTGAGTGCCTCTGTAAATGAACTATAAAGTCTACACACTTCTTTTCAATACCGAAGATGCCATCACAAACATCAATAACATGTATCAATTACATGGCAATCCTAGTATATTTACGCGGGTTAGAGCTCAGACAGAAGGGCAGACAAACCGAATTCATAAACACTTTTTAACTGTGTTGGAAAGTGTTATAAATGGTACATTTTCTTTGTATTTATTCTTACATTCACAATTTACATGTACATATTTTTCCAAAATTTTCCAATCTGTTTATAATATCAATAACACCAATAATATTTAATAGATTTCTTATTATGTAATTTTATCCTTTCAGTCCTCCTTAGCGGAGTACTTTATCGACATATCGGTTCAGTAAAGCATCTGAGATCCATTATCGGGTGCGGTCAAAAATTGTAGTACCATATTATCATAATGTTCAGTTTTACCACATTTTTCAAATAAAATTTTCGCCCTTATGGTTAAAGAAAAAGCAATTTAAAAGATTTTAAAATTTATACTCTGGCCGGAAGAAATTAAATTTACAGAGGTGGGGTTATTAAAACCTTTACATAGCGACTCGGACAGCATCTGTCCAAGTTTGCATGTATTCTCGGACAGATGCTGTCCAAGCCCCCGTGTAAAGGTTAAATGAAGTTTTAAAAAAATAGGAAACTTCACCAGAATCAAAAGTGGCATATTTTCATCCCATTAAAAAAAAAATCTTGTAGTAAAAGAAAGATATAATTTAATTCACATTTGTTCCCCCCTCATCGGTGTCCGCCCAATAACAGTTAATTTGAATTCATATTCATTTCAATTTTAAAATCATTCTGACTCGTGTTTTTTTTAACAGCATTTTGAAAGTGGGACTTTAATTATAATCACCCTGTATTTATTGGGCTGTCCGAAAAGTTCGTACCGGTTGGGAAAATCAATTCGTACCGGAAAATTCTGCACGTTAATTATTATACATTAGATATCCGAATTAATGTCTAAAAATTAATTGATAGAATTTTCCAGAACGAATTGATTTCTCCAACCGGCACGAATTTTCCGGACAGCCCAATATAACAGGTTGCGTATAGGTGTTGTTTTTGAATACCACTGTCTCCTAATTATAATCTTCCATTTACTTAATAGCAGAAATATGTGAATAAATAAATAAGAAATACTATTCGGAAATGGTGGTACACAAAATTAGCACCGTTATAGGGAAAATCAAAAATGGTGCATATCAACCCAAAATAAATAAATAAATACGAATTGTAGAAATCCTGAAAAATGACCAGATCAATTTTTCAAGAAATTACAATTATTTTTTTTAATGATTTTATATTCATGTTATTGATAGAATAGAGAAAATATAATCGAACACACGAAAAAGTTATTAAAATTTGTTAAACGTTTTTACAGCCACGTAATAGACGTAATAATAGGTAAAATATAATTACGATTTAAATGAAACCAGCAGACCCGTGCGAAGATTTCGCGCTGCAGTCTAATATTTTTTAGCAATATCTAATATTTTTAGATGCAGGTTTAAACTTCTGAAAAATATATATATTAAGGACTAAAAATATCAGCAAACAACATTAGTCAAGCCAGAATATCATCACATTTATCCCACCAAAGTTACAGTAAAAACTGGCCGAAGATAGCAAACGCAATAAATAAATAAATAAATAAATAAATAATATATATATATATATATATATATATATACAGGGTGATTATAAAAAAACTATCCCGATATATAAGCCCCCAACTGTCATATCGTTCACAGAAACTGAATGAAATTTTGGTTTAAAGTATTTTGAGGTATGCGTTCAAGAATCATGTGAAAAACAACAGTTAAATTCTAACAGTTACGGTTACAGTGACAAAATTTCGAAAATTTCAAATGGCAACACCTATTTTTTTTTTATTGGAATGTGATCTTCATAGTGAAAAACCATCAAAAGCGTTGGAACGGTACCTACAGCACAAAAATCGCCGGCGCTAGACAGATTAAGAGGAAAAGTGAAAACAACCAATAAAGGACAGAGAAGCAACAGAAAGTAAAACATTTTATTGTTCAGTGGTATCACCATCTGCCGCATGTAAAGTGTCGTCGTGTGTGAAATGGAAAATGTATGAAACCCAATAAAATGTTTTGTTTTCTGTTGCTTCTCTGTCTATATATATATATATATATATATATATATATATATCAAGTGTTTGAGATGAGTTATCGTACCGCCTCGATATCGTTCGTGTCCCTGGAGGGGTTCACATTGAACACTTATAACTGAATTGTGTTGAATTTAAGCTTTCAACTGTTATGTAACTTCGCAGTATGTTTGGCCGTCTGCCTTTTTCTGCAAAACCTCTCGTAAATATACTCGGACTTCTATGTAATTGATATACAGGGTGACTACAAATGAATATCCCATATTTGAAGGCCTATTAAAAGGAAAACAATAAAAGTACAACCTTGTTGTTAATCAGAAATCAAAACTAACAGTTGAAAGTTTAAATTCAACACGGTTGTCAATGTGTTGAGGACTCTGTGTTGAGGCAATAGGGCCTCTGGAAACACGAAAGATATCGAGGCGGAACAATAACTCATCACTGACATCACTCCTTTTGATTTTTTTTGGTGGAGCCTCATCAGAGATCCGGTGTTTGTTCCACCGCTACCAACCGACGTTGACGAACTTAGGACACACATATCTGCAGCCATTCAAAGAGTCACACCAAGCATGCTGAAAAAAAATGTGGGATGAGTTATCGTACCGCCTTGATATCGTTCGTGTTCCTGGAGGACGTTACATTGAACACTTATAACTGAACTGTGTTGAATTTAAACTTTCAACTGTTATATTTGATTTCCGATGAACAACAAGGTTGTACTATTTTTTTGTTTTCTTTTAATAGCCCTGTAAAGTTGGGATATCCATTTGTAATCACTCTGTATGTTATTGAGATTTATCGCAGCATGTTCTCAATTGAAAATGAAGAGTGTTGTATTTACTGTTAATTTACAGAGACACTCAAAAGAATTCCTTAGGTTACTGTCTATACGGAAAAATGGTTTGTAGTATATATAAATGATGTTACATTATTTCAAACATAATGAAATTCATATGTATAATTGAGATGGACTGCGATATGCTTTCTACAGAGTGTAGAGTAAGTAGCTCTTATAGTACGTTCACAGAGACGTACAAATGAATTTCGTTACTGTATATAGTATATGTGGAAAAGAGTTTGTAGTGCATTTAAATGTTGATAGGAAACTTCAAACACAATGGAATTATTAATATGGATCTCCGAGGAAGACTACAACATGTTTGCTATAGATTATGGAGTACGTAGCATTTATTATTCGTTTACAAGGACACACAAAAGTATTTGGTTACAGAACTGACTATGGAGATAATTTCTGGAAGTGCGTTTTCAGCTGTGCTAAATTTTCAATCTTTAACTTATTTTTAGTGTTGTAAAATGTGTATATAAACTATATAGGCAGGGGTGCAAAAATCTAGGCGCCATTGGACTGATTCCCACCACTAAATTTTGCTAGTATTCTTCGTCAAATTTTATTAGTATACTTCGCCTGAATTTTATCAGTATTCTTATTAGGTGTGAAGAATACTTTTAGATTTTTGCACCCCTGTATATAGGTCATATACAAGGCTCCACCAAAGAATTTACACAGATTACTGGCAATGGACAGAAATGGATGAAAATGGATTTTTCACTTCGTTATGTGTTTTTTAAATTGTTTATTTAGCTATCTCATTCCACTGCATTCAGAACTAATATTTCCTAACAATATTCTGATAGTGTTAGAAAATGTTTCTAAGCTTGTTTCTAATCTATGCTTGATGTATGATTTTGTGTTTTTGTATAATTTTACCTTTGATAAATGAATTATTTACAACAAGAGATTATCTGAAAATTTTCAGAGCATGTCTGAAGTATTTTTTAAAATCACATTAGATAGTAACTGATACCGTTATTCCTCAGTAAATAAAAAATGGTAAAATCTGAATAATTCAGTTACCGAATTTGTATTCAGGAATTCTGATAGAATAATTTTCGAAGAGAATATTTTAAATGTAAACTATCATACTAAATTTGCATGATTCAAAAATAATATACCAAAGTCCCATGAATTTCAAATAAACGTATTTCAACTAAAGTATTTTTAACACAAATAGACAAATTTTTACTCACAAGGAAGATCTCCTTAAAGCGCATACTCAGAAAATTTTGAAAAAAATGCTAATGAAGCTACTCATGTATGTAATAAAGGTACAGTGAAATTTAGCTGCAGAATCCCAATAGAAAAGTTGCAAAAAAATAAAACTTACTTTCGAGTAATTGGCGCAAAAGACGAGATTTGGCTAGCAACATTATTTCCTCGCCAAACGCAAACGATTTTAATGCATTTTGTAATTGCATGTAAAATGATTATTCGAATACTTAATACTAAATGAATTTAAACTTAAACTATGAAATAGTTTTATTTTTTGTATAATATATATAAGCTGCTTCATGTTGCAGTTATTTAATTTTATCACTGAAAAAATATGTTCTACGTTCTGGAAGCTGCAAATATCTATTTTATGTTATAGCGAAGCTGACATTTAAGTCATGTGTATTATTGAATTATTAAATCTGTTTGCTTTTGTTTTTTTAAGTTGCAAATGTTTATTTTCACTTTTAGTTAACAATCGAAATTTAAAAAATATATGAATGTGTAAGGCATATTAAAGTAAACGAAGAGTTTGAAGGAATTCTTGTTATGAGACCCATGAGATTTTTGTAAAATTTGAAAGCGTAAAATTGTCATTAGCGTAACCCTTTGAGGGGCGGTGGTATATATTATATACCACCAAATTTTAATCCGATTCAAACCAGAAATTTTTAATTAAATTTTACTTTTTTAACTTTGACGGGAAAAAGTGGTAAAATTGCATTTCTTTATTTTGAACTAAATTCCGTCCTAAATTCCGGTGAAAATTCCACGTTACAGGAGCACAAGTGCTTGCCCCGGAAAGGGTTAAAAGAATATACGAATTGATTAATCCTTGGGCTGATGATGAATCCTTGGGATCCTTGGGATGATGAATCTTTATTTATTCAATTTCAGGTTTCTACGTGGAATTTATTTAATTTCATTTCTTAAAAAAATTTCTGGTGCAAAACATGTTAAACCTGGGTCAAATTAACCCGCATATTACGGAATATTAATGAGAGGTTGGCACCTATGTATTGGCCTTTCTATAATTATGTAGGCGACATTCTGTCTTGACTAATGTTGTTTGTAGATATTTATATTCTTATTTTTTCTGTAGAAGTTTAAACCTGCACCTAAAAAATATTAGATATTGCTGAAAAAAATTCGACTTCAGTGCGAAATTCCCGCACGTGTCCACTGGTTTAATGTATTTTAATTAATAATTTAAAATCAGGAGGATTATTTTTCACAATTAAAATTCGACATTTTTTTTAAGAAGAAGGTAGCAAAGGGCCCTAAACGAATTAAGTAATCTTGGTGAATAATTTTAGTTTTTCCAAAAATTAATATGAGATGAAAAAATGTGTGCTTTCTTATGCGTTTTATTTATTTACATTTTTCATTTGTAAAGTTATTTAAATATAATTTATTTGTCAATAACAAAACTGACACCAGTAATTTTTTTTAAAGTTTCGTTTGTGATTATTTTAAATTACTTCGATATCTGGTAAAATTTTGAATCTCTAATCCGAATTTTCGAACATGTGTTTGGGTTTTGTACCCAGCACGGTTCTATTACATAGAGGCAGTGTTGCCAGATTGGGTATTTTGTACCCATTTTGCGGAGTTTCAAACCTTCGTGGGAATTGTTTAGGGATAAGTAATTCGTGGGAAAATGTTCGAGGAATATCAACATTTTTGGGGAATTTTTTCATCATTTCATGATAAGTTTACTTTTAGTCATTTGACAAAACTGGATCTGTCTCGAACTCAATTTTGATTCGGAATATAAAAATCATGAAGATAGAGTATCCATTTTATATCTCCATGATGAAAATAAAATTCGAAAATCAGAAATCAGAAATACCAATCATTATTCTCATGGTCATGCGCTCGTCGTTTATAACATTACAGTTTACTCGTTTCTTTGCATTAATTTCAACCATTTGTGTACATTGTGCCATATATCAAACCTCGATCTTATACCGGTATGTCATTTAGATTCAACCGTAAGAACTTCCTTGACGTTTTCATTTTTTAAAAGTAACTGTAATAATATTCCCTGACCGTTTCATTTTTTAAACGTAACCGTTATACTTTTGAAATTTTAGCTCTTATTTAATTTTTTGTTATATTTTTCAATGACATTCTGCCCGGGCAACGCCGTGCGTGTCAGCTACATTTTTTATTTACTAAGAAAGGATTACAAGAATTATTGAACAAATGGAATCAGGAAATCGATCAAATGAAATTAAGAAGGGGAATGAATGTCATTAGAAAAAAAATATATGAAAACTGGAAGAATACGCTCATAAACAAATCTGTACGCTATTGATGTATTTTTAACAAATTCGCGACTACTAAAGCCCAGAGCAGTTAAAAACTGTTAATTAAGCATACAAAAACATGTTGAGATAAATATATGATGTATGAAAATGAAAATAAAGACAAATGCGCAAAATGTTTACCATACAGCTGTTACAAGGCATCATAACAGGAGCCTCTATTTCAACACAAAATTAATAAGAAAAAGTTAGGAAACAATATCAGCAAACTCGTTAGTATGTTACTGCTATTTCCCTATCTCTTCTTCTTTTTTTCTCTGACTGAAGATTAATAGATGGGCACGTTTATAAAACCTTTAAACACACAAATGATATTTTTTTTTTCATTTATTGATTGTGCTTTTCATTAAGTTAATTTTTATGTTACTGTTACGGTTTTTTTTAAAACACTACCTCATAACACAACGAAAATGTTATTTATTGAGTAAAAATGATTCTAAACACCTCCAAGATGAGGATCGTTGCTGCGCCACTGGATGCATGTAATAAATATAAAATTATTGAATAATTAAATACGACATTATCACATGCGTTGGTAAAATTTCTTTATAAAGAGAAAAATTTTTTTTCTTTTCCAATACAATTGAATAATCAAATCATATATATTATTTATATACTAATTAATTTTTCAGCAAGGCTGAAAATTACGCTCTAAATTAATGAAATACAAAGTTAGTGAAATATCACTTTACTTTTTTACGGCTAGGCTACAACTTTGCAGCACAAGATGGAACGTCAAGGAACGCTGCAAGGATGGAACACTGCAAGGTTGTAGCCTAGCCATATAAGAGTGAGAGTATGCTAAACCGGATGTCGTCAGGATGGCTTAATTGGCAAAGCACTTGGTGCGCTATACCAAGGGATACGGGATCGCACCCCGGTCTGGACATTTTTTCACTCTATTGGTTCTACGCTGTTTAATAAAGTGATAATTCACATACTTTGTATTCCATTAATTTACATCGTAATTTTCAGTTATACTGAACAATTAATTAGTATATAAATATTCACCGATACTGGGTTTGATTGTGTCGCATGTATGCCACTAGAAGTTGTGGTCATGATTGACTTTCCATCTTGTGCTGCGTGGTTATAGCCTAGCCATATAAGAGTGAGAGAATGTTAGACCGGATGTCGTCGGAATGGCTTAATTGGCAAAGCACTTGGTGCGCTATACCAAGGATCCGGGATCGAACACTGGTCTGGACATTTTTTCACTCTTCTGCGCTGTTTAGTAAAGTGATAATTCATATACTTTGTATTTATATTATTTATGTTGTCAACATCCCTTTTTCTGTGCATTTACAAAACGCACAACGATGAATGAGGTATCATTTGAAAGATTTTTGAACGGTCTTCTGACACAGTACACTCACATTTCGTTAAAACATGTTTTTTGACTAAAAATTGCAGTTAATTAAAGATTAAATCAGCATTGTTTTTCATAGATGAAATGAAAGGTTTTTCTCAAATCAGTGTTGCCACAAAAATAAAATACCGCATTATATCGTACTCAACAATGATTGTAAAAAAATAAATAGTACAAAAATATAAAGTGGGACGTCTGCGTACGAATTTATTTTATATCTATGATTGAAAAGAGAAATTCAAATGTTTAGAAGAAAAAGACACCATCGATCTACTGAACCGGTGGTATTTCACGAGTAGCCTAAAATTTCTATTAATATATTATATAATTAAATGTAACTAATGTATAGAAATGTATAATAATTATATATTATGTCATATTAAATTAAATTACATTTTCTATGTATTCAATTTAATTTTCTTTGTTCCGTGTTTTCCCCAAAGCGGATGATGTCATCCTCCAATGCAGTTAAAATACGATTGTTATTTTTTTTCATCGTGGGTGCTTTCGCTATTTTTAAACAAATTTTGCTGTAACTTTGATGATATTTTGGCCAAGGCACACGTAATATAAAGAAGGCTTACTCATTTGTTTATAATGTGTGAAGTAAATCACCAGAAGGGCGCTATAACCTTTCTGACCATAGTTTATCTGAGAACGTATTTGAATAGGTTGTATGTTTTTTGTTATGTTTTCGTGTAGCGTTGTGTAATAAGAGTTATTTTCACTATTTTGTACGGATATGTCTGACACTGAATTAGATGACTACTTTCCGTCATATTCTGGAATCAGATTCATCGGAATATGATATTTCATCCGATGAAGAAGATTCCGACAGTGATGACAATTTCTTGCAAGACGCAAGACACTTGCACGTCTTGATATGAATAACTGTCTGAATTTGGAATACAGTTATTTAAAAAAAATCAAAAAAATTGACAATTATGACTTCCACTGAAAATTAATGTAAGGAATTATTCAGAAATTTCACGTTACGTCTACGCCACGCCCCACTTAGAGACAAAATTACATGACAATCCCGTACGACTTACTGCTAGATATTTCCCATATACCATCAACTTCTTGAAAAGAAAATACATCAAGGAAATGTGTAGTGTGCTTCATGAAGGAAATTCTTCGTGAATTCCGCTATCATAGTACTGAATGTGATGCTGGTTTATGTATTCAACCATCTTTCAGGATATATCACGCAACAGCTAATTACTATCTCTTATACTTTATTATAATATGTAATTTAAATTTTGTACTTTTTATTTTTTAACTGTAAAAATACACATTATTAAGATTTCAACAGAGTGTGCTGCTGTTTGGTTTACAACACACCGCGTCGCTAAGCACCTGTGGAGAAAACGCTCGCACTAGAGAACGAGTCGTGCAATATTAATTTGGCATTAGTTTTTAAAATGATGAAATTATGGACTGACACCAGAATTTTTAAAAGAATTCATAAAAATATAAAAACTTGCTTATTTTCTCGTACTTTATAAAATGAAAAATTTAATTAAATATTCTTGGTGCCGTTTGTCACTTTTGGAATTAAAATTAGGTGTCCTTTTTTGTGGACACCGCCCGCTAAAGGGTTAAGATGTTAAACATAATATTCGATCTCTAGGAATCATAGTACAATGTCTTAACCTATCTAAGCATAGACGTCTTCCACAGTTTCTCTCTAAGACTGAAATGAGAAAGATCTCTATATAAACTTTGTTTTACGGATGTACAGTATCCAGTTATGATAACATATTAATTTCTCAGCAGCAAAGTAGCTTGTTATGTGATACATTCAGTGGCGTCTCGTGACTCGCTCTTTTAGGAGCAATAAATGCATGGCTGAAAATTTTATTCTTTTCTTACCATTATTTTTTTAAAGAAAACTGTTTTTTTGTTTTAATGGCAAAATTTTCTACCAACGGATAACACAAATATTTCTTTTACAAAATAGTGGTACGAAATTAATAAATTTTGCAACAATGCATTTAGTGCCCCAAAATAAAGGAAGTAACGATCCGCCACTGGCTACATTGATTTTTTAATGCTGTTTGCGTAAGGGGTCTCAGGATTCTTAAATCTTCAAAATTTTCGAAATTTTAATTTTTTATGGCTTTTAGAATTATACACACTCAGAGCTGAAGCGGTAAAAACAAAACTTTGAAGTCCATTTACTCAAAATGATGTGTTGGACATAACGCGCAGAATATCTCAAAAACTTTTCACTATTTTTTCATGAAATTTTCAAAAGATATGTTTCATATTAGTCTGCATAAACTGAACCTAAATTTTCAGTTCTATGTATTTTTTTCAGGTGATTATACTGTTGAAAATTTCAAAATTTTGTATAAGCTAAATACAACTATATATGAAAAATATAAAAATGTTTTAAGTACAAATTTATTTATGTTCAGGGTAATTATTACAATGTGATGTATTATTAGGCACCAAAGTTTTTGATCTAGGTGCAACATTTATTTTAGAATCTTGCGCATAAGCTGCCATGTCGATTTTCTGCTCGAAAGATGTCTGACGGTTTGAAGCCCCCTATAAATAATAATTTTGCATATTATATATATATTTTTTTGAAATGAGAGAACGTATACATATATCTTTCATCCATCCAAAAATTGTGTTTTAAAGTCATATACATTTTAAGAAATTAAACTTTGAAAATGTTTCTTTTTTCCATTTTAAAAGTCCTGAGAGTCCATGAGCAAAATATTGATTTTAGTGGAACAATGTAAATGCTGAATGTTTGATCTTGAAAGATACACTGACAGACTAATTATTTTATTGCGTGCACCCATTTCAAGATGTTTCTGTTTTTTTTTATGTATGTGAGACAACAACCCCTTGACCCCTTACTCTTGTGTCTGCTGGTACGAAGTTAACATATTACATTATAATTGTGCCTAACTTTTTAAAAATATTTTGTGAACTGAATATTTCTACATTTTGTGAACTGAAAATTAGGGATATACAGTGATGTCTCACTTTTTCGCGAAACACGGAAATAATTTTTTAGCACCAGTTTTTTCTAGGGTAATTTTCTTCTTCTTATATCGAATTTTACTGTTTTAAAATAGTGGTATGAAAATGTAATTACTGAACATCGCGTATAAGTGAGAGATCACTATACTTCAGAAAGCCAATCTAATAATTTTTTTTAATTCATAAAGTTGTTAAAACATAACTTGAAATTAAATAAATGTCAACTTCATATTTTATTGAAATGACATTAACATTCTAAATAATAAGAAATGTTGCAATCAGCTTAAATGCTGAATTAAGCTTAAGAAAGCAAATGTACTTTCTCTCTCTCTTTCTCTTTTTGTATTTTCTTTTACTTGTAAATAATGATTTATAATTTTTGTAAATAAATAATTTTAATTTAATTATTTTTGGTATTTCTTTTAAATCATCATGGAATAATTGCGTGTGTAATTATTTAGGTTAATTAATATTGTTTCTGTACAGGTGTATATGTAGTATAATTGTTTCCCTCCAATTAAAATTAAGATATTTTGAATAATTGTTAATGTTAATTTTAATTATATGTATTTTAGGCGGAAGACTCATAGGTGTTTGGAAAAAAAAACACAACGCAAGATTTTTATTTTTATTAAGTACTTAACTATTAACGTGAACGTTTGTGTTTTAAGTTTAAGTTCGCGTTACTCTGTATTAGAATATTGGTAATTTTTAGGATCACTAATGGAAATTAATATAGAGTAAACCAAATGTACCACCTAGTTTTTATGGTTGGTTTGGCGAATAATGGACAGATTATTTAAGAAATCCAGATATTATATAATTTGCACGTATTTATCCAGCAGTCATATAATGAAATGAATTGTTTCAAATATTGAAAAAACTTTATAAAAAATTAAACTGACAAAAAACAATAATATACCGTATATTTCGGTGTACATACGATCTGCGACTGTATTTTTAGGTACATTTGCCGTATTACGCACACTCGCTTTTTTGAAAAGAAACCTCGAGATATGTAGCATAAAAATGCAAGAAAGAGCATTCAAAAGTACAATAACTAGCACAAACATAAAGAAAATAAGCAAATACAATGTGAGAAGATACTCTACCGCCAAGCTTATCTGCTTGAATACACACAAAGCATTTGGAATCATACTCTCCCTCAATCAAACCAGTCGTTGGGTGCCACCGTAATACTTACCCATCATGGAATTGCGTAATATAAAATATGAAAATAAAACATGTGCAAACTATTTATAAAATGCATTACAATTCGAATAAAATCCTGGCTTGCTGACGTCATAAACTTTAAATTCTCTATTACTGAAGTGCGTAAAAGAGACATCCTTATAACTCCAAAAATTATAATCATATTAACTAAGAGTTTACTGCGTCGGATTAAGCGTCTCATTTCCAATTAAAATATATCTTTTAATTGAAATTTGAATGAAACACAGGGTCCTGAAAAATCGAAGAGTGTGTAAAATAGGATTACAAATATCTCGGCAATTAATTACCCAAGCGACTTCTTTCTATATGCAAAATTTATGTTTTTATTGTATTTTTATTCACTCCTTAAAATAAACAATTTCGAAATTGTTTATATACCTTTTATCAGAAAGAATATTTCGAGAGTCCGAAAAAATAGTTCCAGATAATCGAGGTTACTGAAATTCAAATAGCTCCTTCTCATTATTACATACTAAGTACATACCAAATTTCAAGTCTCTATCTTAATTTGTTCAGGAGATAGAGCGTTTACAGACACACGCACTGACAGACGGACAGCATTTTTTTTTCTAAAAATATGTTTTTCGGAATCGCCACTGTCTAAAACGTGTAAATCCGTCAATTCTTTTTTTCAATCTTTAAAACGATTTCAAGACTTACCCTATACTACGTATGGTGGGTAAGTAACAATAATATGTTCCAATAATATGTTAATAATATGGTCACTAATATAGAAATCTCAGTTTTTATACTTAATTTTTTAGCTTTCATTTTTATACCCTGCGTATTTCGCGCACCTGTAAAATTTTATCAATTTTCTTATTTCAAAAGTGCACCTTATACACCGTTATATAAATAATTGGATTTTAAATGTAATATTTAGAAGAAATATGTACGATAAAATATTTCTTTTTCAAACTTATAGTGAAATGATGGAATGATACCAGAATTTAGAAACAAATTTATCTAAAAATAAGTGAATGTTTTTCTCCGCCTACATTATAAAAGCAAAATTTTATTCCAAAATTTTGGTTCCATCGTGGACTTTGGGGGTTGAAATTAAGTGTGATACATTCTATCCCACCACGCTTCAAGGGGTTAATGTGGAAAATATTCTGTTCTCAATAATAATATAAAATTTTATGGCAATTTCAGCATTTTTACAGAGATCATATTCCACAATATATATTTACGAGAGACGTTCCAAAAGTAAGTTTCTTCATTTTTTCAAAGAGAAGATGGTACACCACGTGAAATAAACAATCGCTATAAGAATCCACGTCCATTACTGGTTCAAAGATGGACAGAGCGCCCGCGCAGGGGGATTGACGAATGCGCAGAACGCCGAAGAAAAGAGAGTAGCAGCAAACCGGGTCATTCGAATACAAATCACGACTGCAGACAGATTACTGACAATGTGGTCGCCAATGGAAGTGCGTGTTGTGTTCTTAGACGACAACACAAAACCACACACAGTAAAGCTCACACAAGATCAGATTTGTCACTTTGGATGGGAGATATTGGACCACTGACCTACAGCCCCAAACTTGCCCCATCAGACTTTCACTTGTTCACTGCATTGAAAGCCGCACTCTCGGAACGTTACTTCCAACAAAAATGCTGAGATGGAGCAGGCTGCGCGACAATTCCTGGCATTGCAAGGCACCGAGTTTCACCAGAGTGGTTTCTTCAAACTGATTGCACCCTACGACAAATGTGTCCATGTTGGTGGCAACTGTGTCGAAAAATAGTGCAAGGTTCATGATGCCATGGTGTATTTTATTGGCAATCACGTTTCCGTGTGAAAATAAAATGACGAAACTTACTTTCAAAACGTTTCTTGTATTTCCGAGCAAAGAAAAGAAGAGCAGCATACCGAACATTTCTAAAGTGGAAAATAGCGTTTGTCTGTTGAAAACACATTCGAATTTAGTAAATTCAAAGCTTTTATTAAAGTTACAACTTGAAGGAACAGTCAAACATATCATCTTTTCGTTTTTTAACACGGATATATTCAAAAGAAAAATTTAAAACAAAATGAACTTACCGTATTATATACGCCATAGAACTGTAAATAAAGAGAAATTGACGTATCCAAGGGCGAAGCTTCAAATCTAACCGGTTCCGCAGCGACTGATTACCATCGGAGCAAATTTCCATCAGTAAATTTGAATAGATATTTTCTCCTTATTTAAATACTTTATTCATGCAGAATTTCTGTCATAATTGAAGCAAAAATATCGATTGTTTTTACTGGTGGAAGTTTACCCCGGCTTTAGTCAAGTCCTGCGGTTCCGCCATATTGTGACTACATAAACAATCCTTCTATCAATGTCAGTGAAAGTTATTATGTTACCGCCAGGGGAAATTCCTATCAATACAAGCGAACAGAATTTTTTGCTTTTTTCTGACAGATATTTTCACGAATAAGGATTTTAAATAGAACGAAAAATTCTATTAAAATTTCTATTAAAAATATTGGTTCATTTTTACTGGTACAAGTTTATCCCAGCGGTAACCCTGCTGTTCCGCCATATTGAGATTACATAAACAATCCTTCTGTCAATGTCACTGAAAGAGATTATCATGTTGCCGGGTCAAACTTACACTAGTAAAAACGAACAGTAATTTTTGCCTTATTGATGACAGAAATTTTGCATGAATAAAGAGAAAAATTCTTTTCAAATTTGCTGTTAGAGGTTTGTTCGGCGGTAATCCTCGCAACTGGTAGACACTACACTATATTCATATACACCCCTCTTTATTCATATCTCATTTATATACTCGTGTGTAAATCGATCCCAGAATTCGAAAGGAAAAAGAGATAAATACCAGCATTTCTTAATGGATTTCTTCATCTTATTTAATCATAGACTTCGTATAGTTATCTCCGATTAAATAAAACGAATATAATTATTATTAAATAGTGGTATTCAAATTGCTTTTCCGATCTAATTTGGTGGTTCACTTAAACTCAAGTATATACGGATAATTTGTTCATCTATTTGAAAATAATACCATAGTAAATATTAACCGTTTGAGTGCTATGAAGCGCGATAGAGCCGCAATGTATCTGCGGATCAAACAAATTTTGTTTCAACCCCGAAATTTTATTCAATAATTGAAATGATTTAATTTTTGTTCAACAGTTGAAGTATTTACAGCGATCTAGTGAGTTACATTTTATAAGATAAAATTTCTGGGTTGAAACACAATTGTTTGTTCCGCGGATTATAGGCCGAATTTTCAGCACTCAAACGGATAAACTGATATATGTAATCGCTGAATTCAGAGATCCTTTAATTTTTCAGAAGTCAGTTAAAATTTATGTAACGTCGTGGAAACAATAAACGAACCATCCAGAGCTATTTTATCATAAAGTTGTCACAGGAATATGTAAAAGGTATCATTAGACTGGGAATTTTGTCTATTTTCTGAATATAAAGGTGATTTTTTAAATATAGGTTGTATATATATTAAAAATTGTACCAACTTTTATTTTTTAACTGATGCATAGTTTAAGCACATTATTTTAAATATTCATAAAATATAGAGAAAAATTGTGAGGTTTATCATTAAATTAAAAATTAAATAAATAAATATTTCATGGGTAAAAAATACAGGGGAAATGAATTTAGCAGCCAGAAAAGTTTCGTAGAAATTTTAAATATGAGATATATACACTAACATAATATTAAAATGATATATAAAATTTTGCTGGTCGGTATAAATTTTTTTTATATGTAAACATACCCTATTTCAAAATTAGAATTCACTTTAGTAAATTTTAGTAATTTTAAGTAAATTCTCAGTCGAGTGCTGTCGCTCGCATTTCTCTGGAAAAATAAATAAATAAATAAATAATAGAGGTAAAATACCATGGTGTGGGGCGCTTGTTTACCACGACCAGGACTTTACAATTTTCATAAAATCTGATAGCCAGCAAAAATTTCTAGTCACCAGTAAAAAAATATTTGCCCTCCTCCCTCCTATCTCCCCCGTCAGTGATTTTCCAAAAGCACAAAAGTATTTTATGAATTTATTGAGAAAAAAACAATAACACGCACAACTAAGAATTGTTAGTTACATAGTTCCAAATATTACATAATTTAGTTTTATTTAAGTACTCCAAATGAATTACTTACATTCACTTATATGTTATTATTCGTTAAAATGAATGTGATAGATTAATCACTTTTAATTCTGAAAAAAAAATCTGATTTTAAACATACAAAAAAACTTGAGAATTTTTTAGCATTGCATCCAATTTTAGATGCCACAGACGCTGAATTGGCCCTAATTCCTATTGTTTTATATAATCCTCCCCCTCCCTCCACATTCAAAATACGAGACATGTTAGCTGGTTAGAGTGGCAGAGATTGACGTTTTCTGTACATACGATGGAAAATACTTTTAAACTTTGTTCTTCCATTAAAAGTACGAGAGCAGAGGAAGATCACTGCTTCGCACGAGTAGGAGTGGGAGACAGGGAAAAAATGCAGTTTATACAGAGGTGCCAAGCTCTCACTAATCTGCCGTAATATGCGAGTTAATTTAACGCAGGTTTAATACGTTTCACACCAGAAAGTTTTTAAGAAATGAAAAATATGCCATGTATAGATCTGAAATTATCCAAATAAAGAATCTTCAAATAATTTTTCTGGTTCGAAACATTGTTAAACTGGGTCAAATTAATCCACATATTACGGAAGATTAGTGAGAGCTTGGCACCTCTGTTTATATACTCATTTCTTAGATCAATTTTTCTTTATAAAAAAAAGCATGATAAAAAAACTTGGCGACCACAATTGTCAAGTCTTGACTACGACTGTACATGAGTTTCTTTTAATTTCCATTTAATTTTCGTCGTTTACCGTGAATTCATGACACTTGCATTCGCATAAAAAATTAAAACATCAACAGTCTAACAATATTCACCTCTCAGGTAAAAGAAATAAATAAAACCTGCATTAACAGTGCATATTACAGAAGAACATATTTTTCAAGCAAGGAAACTAATATAAAACAAATATATTTTGAAACGAAAAAACAAATATTTTTATAATAACAAATAATAATCTACAAAATATGTTTAACGATATAATAAAAGCCAAGGAAACAGAAAAGAGACAACACAATAAAGGTAGAAGAAAAATATCGTTATTTTGCAGTAGGTAAACTTATAAGTTTTTTAACTGGAAAGTTTTACCTGTATTCGAAAAATTAATTTATATAGTTACACTTTATTCGATAAGAAAATGCAGAAGGAAAAATAGAATTTTTTTTTATTAGTGATTCGACTTTATGCTATAAATTACATTTTGCATTTACATTCATGAAAGTTTTCAATTTGAAAGTTAAATTAAAACTAAACTATTTGGAAAATATTTAAATAAAATTGAAATTGTTAACATACATTTGAGGATTATTCTATCAATTTAATCTGCTACGGCTCTATTCTATGTAGTACAGCTAAGAACTACTGCCTTAGCTAGACTACATAGAATAGAGCCGTTGCAGATTAATTTCAAGAATAGTAAAATAATTTTTCCATCAAGAGTTTATTTCCCATCCATAATCCGTGATTCAACAGAAATATATTTGCGAAACGATAAAATTTGCAACGAATAGGCTTCTTTTGAATTACCTAATATTTGGCACGCGATGCTTTACGGATTGAAAAAGCAATAAAAATAAAAATAAAATAATAATTTTCCCGTTTTAAAGTTTGACCAATTTAAGCATCTGCTTGCATTGGACATGTGATTTCGTGATTTATGTTTATCATTTTCAAAAACTTTTTTATTTATCATTTTTACCAGACGATGTCGCCGTTTGAGCGAAGGAAACATATGTAATCTATATTAAAGGGTATTTTTAAACCTTTGTGTTATGTTTTTTTATCACTTTAAGCAATATTTACACTTTAATTTTAAATATGTATTTATAATTTTTAATGAAAAATAACTTACCTGTAAATGCACTTCTTGTTTACTAGCACTTACTAGCTGTTCTTGAATGTTATTATTTTTAAACATAAATAATACTGAAATCAATATTAACTCCTTGAAAACAAATGTATTATTTATATACCGGGTGGTTATAATATAAGTATCTCTATTTGGAACTGTCTGTAGCTTGAAGGAATAACCGAAATGAAACCAAAATCGGTACACTTGCTATTCGAGAAGGGGGAAGAAGAATGGAACAATAAAAAAATTAATTGCAGTAATCGCCGACAGATGGTGCTTTTGAGTGAGAAATGTAATGTATAATATTGTGTACCGTGGAGATGTCGCAAACCTCAATGACTTTAACGCATATCACAACATGTGCGAAACATCACTCCTGTTTTTTTTTTTTTTTTACATTCCGCAGTTGAGCACGTCGTGCAACGCCTGGATTGTGCCCTAAAACATAATGAACACGTTGAACTTGAACATGATCGGCACCGCCATGCAAAAGTGTAACCACGTTGATTGTGAAAATTTCCATTTAATTAGGTGTCATCCCGGTTTGACGCCTACTTGAGAATATGATACTTTTTTTTTGTATGTTTTTATCTCCAAATCAACTGTTAATTCTTTAAAGTGGAGATAATAAATGAACACACAAAAACTTTTTCTTCTATTCTGTGAAGACTGTCAGCTAAATATGATATATGTATCATATTTGGATCAAGCAGGGCGGTCGCTCTGCCAAGCCAAGCTTAAAAAAAACGCCACACAAACAACGCCAAGAACTGGACTAAAGAGCGCTACTGCTTACTTACAGAAAGCAACTTCGCAATGTTAAATCGACAAAACATGCCAGATTAAAATATCAGATATCAAATAAACCAAGCGTCGCAGAAAAAAGAACGAAAACTAGTAGAATCTAATGAAGAATTTCTTCAATTTAAGACCAAACTCATCTTCATAAGTGATTTATAAACAGAGATATAGATTTTTTAAAAAAACGTCGAGTTACTTAAAATGATCACTTTTTTCTTCGTCAAACTTTTTTTTTTCAAACAACCTACAGACCTTAATATTCGGCAGAATAAAAAAAGGATTGCATTTTTGGACAAGTAATTACGTAATCTATGTGCTTTTATAAAATCCAGTGTAAAAAAAAAATTTTTTTTCTATCCTTAATTAGCAAAAACTGTTAATTAACTTGGCGATTAAAAAATTATGCCAAAACAGAGATAAAACCCGCCAACGACCATGTACCATCTGTGTTATAATAGCACAAATCAGTTACAGATTATAACCACATCAAATTTCATCTGCAAGTCAGCCATTTTCTTCTGAAGATATTTAAAAAAAATAAAACTTCATAATTATAAGAACACACATTTTATCAGACAATTAAATATGACTGCAAACTGTGGCAGATGACTGTTTCCAACAAGAATAAGTATGAGAAATTGCGATCCAAGACATCGATCTGGGTGGCTCAGTCGCAGAGCGTCCGCGCGGTACGCAGAAGGTCCCAGGTTCGAGTCCTGGCCCAGGTCAATTTTTCACTCATGTTTGTTTAGTGTATTTAATTGTCTGATAAAATGCGTGTTCTTAAAATGTTGTAAAATAAAGTAATCAGACGTAGTGTTTATGCTTTAAAAAATATTTTAAATATATAATTTACGTTATTAGAAAGATCTTTAAAAATAAATTAGTTTTTGAGGGAAGATGTACCTAATTGAATAAAATAATGTAAATCTAAGAAATTGCTAAGAAATTCCAAACATGCACAGGGCAACGCAAAAATAAATAAATAAACAAAACATAAATAACATTACAAACATACAAATAACATTACAAAATATAAATAAATAAATAAATAAATAAACAAAAAATGAATAAATATATAAATAAATAAATAAATAAATAAAAATCAGCTTTCAGAAATTCTAAAAATTTTTCATATACAGTGGAACTTCCATTTAACGAAGTCTCATCGTTACACTGAAAAACTTCGTTATGAAGAAAATTCATTAAATAGAAATTAACTTAAATTCATGAAATTTTTTCTTGAGATATGACAAACAGGTATTGGATTCAGAAGCATTTGATTCAGTTTTAATTATGAAGCCGTCTTTTACAAAACATTTGTGTACGGTCGATGAAATCACGTCACATTCCCAAGCTTTGGCCCAAGCTTTCATCAGCTCTGATACACAGAATCTCAAACTAATGTTTTCACTACATCGGCTTTTTTCTGTCTTTTTCGATAATGTACTTCAAGATTTTTTATTATTCCTTAGACTAATGATTGAAGTTCAGCTGTATTGGCCGGAACAAAATTAACTTTGATGTTCTTCGATTTGTATTTTGAAGCACGTTCTTTTGGATGTACAAAGCAATTGTCTATCAGCAATGGAAGGTCAGAATGGTACCTGTCTGACTGATATTTTTTGTTTCAATGTATCTGAAGCCATTGCGACACCTCATCTTCTATATCATTGAAGGTAAAAAGGAGATTTTGACTTCCCCCAATTGTCAGCGCTGGAGTCTCGGAGCGGGAGAATAGTGATAACAAGTGTTTTTCTTAGTGTGAAAAAAAATTGTTTTATTTAGCACCAAGCAGAATGGAAATTATTTAAATGTGTTCATTTTCATACAATCGAATCCGCTGAAATAAATTTGCATATTCTTCGAACAGCAATAGCTTAATTTGAATTCTGTACACGTACAAAAGTGGAATAAACTTCGTTATATAGAATATATTTTTCATAATGTGGAGATTAATTTACATGCTAATGGTGTTCAAAGTCAAAGTTCTGCAGAAAATTTCGTTAAGTAGAAAACTTCGTTAAATAAGGACTTCGTTAAAGGGAAGTTCCACTGTATCTTAATTACAAGCTAAAGGAGGGTTTATTTCTATATTATTCTATATATAATAGTAATTTCAGCAAATATATTAAATTCCAATGCGATCTGTTTTAAACTTTAAGATAGTTTATAACACATGGTAAAAAAATTATAAAAAAGAATGGCGCGTCACATTTCGGGGAGGGGATGGGGAAGGGCGTGAACAAAATTAGGAAGTATAATAAGGCTATCTGTTTGAAACTTTACGATATTTTATAACACATAAAATAAATTTAAAAAATAAAGCCACGTCAAAAATTATAGGGAGGGATGGAGCGCGGTTTGCCTACAGAAGGGCGGGACACTTTTATACATGTCACATATCGTTACAAAGGGCTGTGACCACTTATTCATGTTACGCACCACAGGTGTCACCCCACATTTTGTGCCCCCCTGACACTACTCATGTGATATATCGAAAGGCATGTGACCGCTTATTCATATTATGTATCTTCGGGGTCCATCCTCCCACTTTCACCCCCCCCCCTAAAGGGGCACTTTTCTAAATTTTGCCGACAACTCTCATGTGATATATCGTTGGAAAGGTCTGTGAACGCTTAATCATAATATGCAGGGTGGGGGGGGGGGTATATTCTAAATTTTGCACAAACCCCTCATGTGATACATCGTTGGAAAGGTCTGTGACCACTTAATCCTATTATGCATCTCCGGTGTTCATCTCCCCACTTTGCCCCCCCCCAAACGCGATTAGCTTTTACCACCAGGGGGCGCTTTCCTATCTCTGTTTCTATGGGTCGGATCACGACGGGGTATGGCTCATTCGACTCGACATCGATAGATCTTTCCGATTTTAGTTCGTTTTTCACCACCAGGGGGCACTTTCCTATCTCTGGTTCTATGGGCTGGATCACGACGGGGTATAGCTCATTCGACTCGACATCTATAGCCTTAACGATTTCAGTGCCCGAGGTTCATATAGAACAGATTGCGCTACCTGGTGGTGGAAGATGGTACTTGAGCGTGCGCAGCACGTCTGCTATACGGTGCCGAAGGCAGCGGGGACCCGTGACGGAGGTTCGTTTGGTTAGACGTTTATACTATTCGATGTGCAAATTAAGGGATTATCCAGTGCCGAAGGCAGCGGGGAACCAGGTCGGAGGTTCGTTCGGTTCGAGGTTTATCTTATTCGAGGTTTTACAAGATTCGAGGCCCCGATGTAAATTAGGGGCCCGCTAGCGGGCGAAGCTAGCTAATACTAATAATAAAAGAGCGTGATATCACGTTTGATTTCAAATGCAGCGCTGACACGCTATGTACGTATTCCATTTTTATTCATTTCATGGATAAGTCAGTGATATTTTTAACGGAGGATAACAAGTATTATAACAAGCCACATTATAACAAGTATTATAACAAGCCACAACATTGTTTATAACAATGTTGTTTTTAAGAGTGTAATTAGTAAAATTGAAAAATCTACTGGTATTTCTAGTTAACCCTTTAAACAATGACTGAAAGTAAAATGTAATTTTAAATTATTTCTCATGTTTAGATTATTTAAATTATGTTTAATCTATTTCAAAAAAAAGGAATGGTATCTACAAAAACATCTTTTCAAAAGTAAAAAAGCCAAGCGTAAAAAAAAAAAAGTTGTGGCTAAAAAATTGTGTGATATCAAATTTCCAAGCTATTATATTACTTATTTAACTTTTTTTCCATTAAATAAGTTATCACATATATAAGTCGAGTGTCTACGTATATGTTAATAGAAATCGTTTTCTCCTGTACTAAATACATCCTAACGAGTTTCTAAAAATTCAATTTTTTTCAAATTATGCATGATGAGCTTGGCGGCCATCTTTCCATATTTCTAAGCACCCAAATTTCTAAAGTAAAAGCGTAATATGTTTGCAATGTAATATGTTTATAACAATTTCGAACTTCAGATTTTAACTACGAACAGATAAATTAGATAAGACTGATATTTTGAGAAATTGATTTTTACTAGTTTGAAATTATTAATTACTCTAAATATAAATCATAAGATGAATCTTTAAGATAAGTCATCTCATCATTATCTTAAAACACAATTTTCAGAGCATACAAGTCTATAAATGAAACGCTTAAAATATTTGCTTAAATAACAATTTTGAACTTCGGATTTTAACTAAGGATTTAGGTGCTTAGAATTTTGTGAATAATATGCAAAGATGGTCGCCAAGCCCACCATGCATAATTTGAAAAAAATTGAATTTTCAGAAACTCGTTAGAATGTATTTAGTACAGGAGAAAACGATTTCTATTAACATATACGTAGGCACTCGACTTATATATATGATAACTTATTTAATGGAAAAAAGTTAAATAAGTAATATAATAGCTTGGAAATTTGATATCACACTATTTTTTAAGCCACAACTTTTTTTTTTTTTTTTTTACTTTTGAAAAGTTGTTTTTGTAGATAAAATACTTCTAGAGCTGATTCAGTTTTTATCATATAAAGAACTGCATTAATAACCGTAATTCATACATTTTGGTACGTGTTTCTGTCTGGCCACGATAGAGATAAAGAATCATTTACAAATCTTGATAGCAAAAAATAAACAACTTTTACAGTTGATTTACAAGCAAGAAGATGAGCATGTTTTTACACAGCATCTAATTTACTACAAACTAAATGCATCATATAATATTACGGCCACATTTATCTACAATTTCAAGTTTCATTTGCAGTAATACATATACGGCCATCTCCAATGTCTTAAGAAATTTTATTTAGTACATCGTTGACAGAAATTTGTAAAGAATTGAACATACTAGTGCTAAAAAGTTTAAAATATACCTTTATGATTGATTTTATGGCATTTTGCGCATTTATATGCTTTAGCCGTAAAAGGCGTTAAAATATGAAATTGCGTATGCAGATATGCAATGGCATATAATTAGCTGTTTAAGGCATTAAAGATAACTTCAGATACTGAGTAGTTACAGAAAGTAATGCTCTAGATATTATAAAATTGCATAATTTCTTCTTTCTAAAACATATCTACTGATTTCAGTTTATTTCATTAAATTAAATTTTATTATAATTGATAAAAGTAGGGGGCTCTGGCCCTACGAGCTACGCTTGAAAACCCCGTTCTGACACCGCGAACTCTTAAAACACACTAATATGATCGGTTCTAAAGCGATTACGGAAGACCAGTGGAGATCTCCTGTAATCGGGTTTCCATTCATTTTCCTTTGACTGGGGGATTTTAAGGCCGAATCAACTGCTGTCAAAACAGCTAACAAATATTGTCGTGATTGATTAAATAAGATCAATTAAACATTTGAAAATCAATTTGTGTAAAATGGCTACGTAAACAATGTCGCTGAAACAGGGAATTTTATAACAATGGTATAAGAAAATTGTTTTCAGTGAGACGTTTTAAATGCATCGTTTCCAATATGACGTAATTTTCACCGAAGTTTTCTTCCTATCCTTAAACATAAAAATATAGTTTTTAATTGAGAGAAAATAATATTATTTACGCTGTTTTAAAATTTGCAACTATAGACAAAATATTTTGTGAAAATAAATGAATCTCTCGAGTAAATATATTTTTTAACTAGCAAAACCCGCGGCTTTGCTCGCGTAATTGTTGAAAAATGCCAAGTGGTATTCATTGGCCTATTTTCATTAGAGGAAAATTGACTGCCACAGATAATTCAGAAATTACTAATTAAGCCACACTAATGTCGAAAAAAATCAAAAATTGAGAACGTTTTTTGCTTTTTCACCCCTTCCCCCCCTGTGGTAGTGTCACCGATATAAAATATAGCCTATGTTACAGCAGGGACTGTTACCATCCCTTTTGAAAATCGTTCTGTAGTTCCAGATATTCCATAGAAATTGTAATTTAGAATGTTTTTAGACCACTTTTCGCTCATCTCACCCTTTTAAATTTCGAATTTTTTTAGAATTTGTTCTTAGAGAGCATTTACATTTTATAAATAACTACCATGCCAAATTTCAAGTTTCTAACACCTTCAGTATAAAAAAAAATCGAAATTTTAGAAAGTTTTTCGCTTCTGCACTCCCTTGGGGGTAGTGGCACCGACATGAAATATATCCTATGTTACAGCAGGAACTGTTACCATCAATTTGCAACCATCACTTTTGAAAACAGTTCTGTAGTTCCAGAGATTCCATAGAAATTGTAATTTAGAATGTTTTAGAACGCTTTTCGCTCATCTCACCCTTTTAAATTTCGAATTTTTTTAGAATTTGTTCTTAGAGAGCATTTACA
Source organism: Maratus michaelseni (assembly GCA_963931845.1). NCBI lineage: Eukaryota > Metazoa > Arthropoda > Arachnida > Araneae > Salticidae > Maratus > Maratus michaelseni. The sequence goes on from OZ007595.1 coordinate 304,240,838, forward strand.
ACTTATAAGTAACTACCATGCCAAATTTCATGTTTCTAGCTCCTTCAGTATAAACAAAAATCGAAATTTTAAAACGTTTTTCGCCCTTGAAGCCCCTGGGGGTAGTGGGACCGACGTAAAATATAGCCTATGTTGGAGCAGGGACTGTTACCATCAACTTGCCACCATCACTTTTAAAAATGGTTCTGTAGTTCCAGTGATTCCATAGAAATTGTAATTTAGAATGTTTTTAGAACGCTTTTCGCTCATCTCACCCTTTTAAATTTAGAAAATTTTTTTAGAATTTGTTCTTAGAGAGCATTTACATCTTATAAGTAACTACCATGCCAAATTTCATGTTTCTAGCTCCTTCAGTATAAAAAAAATCGAAATTTTGGAAGATTCTTCGCTCCCGCACCCCCTCCGGGTAGAGGAACCAACGTAAAATATAGCCTATGTTGGAGCAGGAACTGTCACCATCAATTTGCCACCATCACTTTTGAAAACAGTTCTGTAGTTCCAGAGATTCCATAGAAATTGTAATTTAGAATGTTTTAGAACGCTTTTCGCTCATCTCACCCTTTTTAAATTTCGAATTTTTTTAGAATTTGTTCTTAGAGAGCATTTACAACTTATAAGTAACTACCATGCCAAATTTCATGTTTCTAGCTCCTTCAGTATAAACAAAAATCGAAATTTTAAAACGTTTTTCGCCCTTGAACCTCCTGGGGTAGTGGGACCGACGTAAAATATAGCCTATGTTGGAGCAGGGACTGTTACCATCAACTTGCCACCATCACTTTTAAAAATGGTTCTGTAGTTCCAGTGATTCCATAGAAAATGTAATTTAGAATCTTTTTAGAACGCTTTTCGCTCATCTCACCCTTTTAAATTTAGAATTTTTTTAGAATTTGTTCTTAGAGAGCATTTACATCTCTAAGTAACTACCATGCCAAATTTCATGTTTCCAGCTCCTTCAGTATAAAAAAAAATCGAAATTTTGGAAGGTTCTTCGCTCCCGCACCCCCTCCGGGTAGTGGAACCGACATAAAATATAGCCTATGTTGGAGCAGGGATTGTCACCACCAATCTGCCACCATCACTTTTGAAATCGCTTCAGTAATTCCAGAGATTACCCCCTACAAACAAACAAACAAAAAAACAATCTTTACTACTTTATAATATTAGTATAGATTGAAACTATTTGATAATACTGTTATTTGAGCATTTTAAATATGGCGTAAGTTTCCCCGTTTAATGCTTTCAACGCATAATAATTTAATTATTACTGTCACGTTTTATTTCTCTTTTTAATATTCACGCTCATGTACAATTTTTATGACGTAATTTTCTCTATTTACCGGTTTAAACACGTGATCATTTAATTATTACTTTAAAATTTTATTTCTGTTGTTAAAAGTCACGAATAAATACATTTTTTAGTTGAAAGTGATTATTATTATGTGCGCTAGTTTACAAATTGGCAACAATTTAAACGATAGCTTTTCGAAAAAGGAAATAAATCTTCATCAAAATAATGAAATTTAAAAAAATTAATTAAAAAGAACCCTTAAAAGACTAGTCAAATTAAATAACTAACTACATACTGCACACCGCAAGCTTATTAACTACATCCTTTCAAAATATTATTAAATTCCTATGCACAATTTTTGCTCCCGGAAACCTTTTTTAACAGAACTATTTTGACCTACTTCAACATTAAATATCACTTAAAATAATTTTTTGATTTAAAAACTGCCTGCTTCAGCGTGTTTATCTAATATTTCTCTATAAAAATACCAATTTTCATATTTTAAATGCAACAGTTTTCTGAATATTAGCCCAGAAGACCTCAAGGCAGAAAAAATGCCTTGACAGCGGCGGCGCGGCGGTTAGTCTTCTTTAATATAGAGAGATATATATAAAATTTTGGATTTACTACAAACAAAATTAGTGAGTTTGTATATATGCAAGACATATTTTTGAGTAATATTGGTGGGTATATGTTACATGTCAAAATCTTCATATTTCAAGTATTAAAGAAAGTTTTATTAGATGACCTCTAAATTGGCTCTATTCATCATAAACGCATAAAAATCTTGGAAATAAGTTATAAATAATATTAAAACCTTTATTTATAGTTAAAATGGTTTTTAAAAAGATATTGATCATTTATAACCAACTCATTTATTCATTAAAACATGTTTTTTACATATTGTGTTCATAAAATGTTACATAAAATGTTACATAAATGTTACATAAAATGTTCCAGGCTGTTTCATTCTTTCCAATTTTGTCGTAATTTCTTACAGGTGCTTCCTATATATGTATAAACATAATCTACTAAAAATAGTTTTATCTATGAAATAAATAAGAAATAAAAAGAAAAGTGCCCAGTTAAACTGATGGCATTGAGCTCACAGGCTATTTACACTAACTGTATACTATGCTCTTATTTCAAAGAATAATGCCTTGGAAAAATAAAAAAATCGATAATAAATTAAGGGGGGGGGGATTATTTCTCCTGTTCCTCCCTTTATACGTAACCAGCGAAACCCCAAAACTAACCAGGGAAGCGTCTTATCACAATGAACCTATGTATAAAATTTTATGCAAATCAGATATATCTGCATGAAAAACCAATTTATCTAACTTAGGGGGGAAATAAGCCCCCCGTTCCCCCCTTTATAGTTAACCAATGAACCCTTAAACTAATCAGGGAAGCATTTTGTCACAATGAACTTACATATACAAAATTTGAAGCAAATAGGATAATTCTACATGAAAAACCCATTTATCTAAATTAAGGGGGTAATTATCCCCCCCCCCGTTCGCCCTTTTATCCTTAACCAATTAAATCCCAAAACTAATCAGTGAAGCGCCTTATCACAGTGAACCTATAAACAAAATTTGAAGCAAAACGGATATTGCTATCAAGAGTTATCGCGTTACGTACATACGTACATACGTACATACATACAGAACGAGCGGGCACATTAGCTCTCAGGCTTTGATAGCCTGTGAGCTAAAAATTAGTAACTTTTTTCATATATAAAATAATTATTTTGGAAGAATGTTTACGCTATATGTAAAAATAAAATGCGCATGGAGCATTTGAAAGAATATTAATTATTCGAAGTTAAAAAAATTAAACCTCAAGAACCATTATGTTATTTTAGCCAAAATTTTCATTAGTCATATCTAATAACATTATAAATAAAAAGAAAACTGCCCAGTTAAACTGAGGGCATTGAGCTCACAGGCTATTCACACTAATTGTATATTATACTCTTATTTCAAAGAATTTGAAATAAGACACTCGAAAAATAAAGAAATCAACAATATATTAAGGGGGGTCATCCCCCCGTTACCCCCCTCATAGTTAACTAATGTACCCCTTAAACTAATCAGGGAAGTCTCTAATTACAATGAATATATATACAAAATTTGAAGAAAATCGGATAATTCTGCATGAAAAACCCATTTATCTAAATTAAGGGGGAATTAGCCCCCCCCCTTCCCCCTTTATACTTAACCAATGAACCTTCAAAACTTATCAGATAAGCGCATTATCACAACACAATGAACCTATATACAAAATTTGAAGAAAATCGGATAATTCTGCAGAAAAAACTCATTTATCTAAATTAGGGGGGGGGGGGTTATACCCCCTTGCCCCCTTTATACTTAACCAATGAACCCCCCAAACTATTGACAGAAGCGCATTATCAAAATGAACCTATATACAAAATTTGAAGAAAATGGGATAATTCTGCATGAAAAACCTATTTAACTAAATTATGGGGGGTTAGCCCCCCGTTTCCCCCCTTTATGCTTAACCAATGAACCTCCAAAACTAATCAGGGAAGAGCCTTATCACAAGGAACCTATAAACAAAATTTAAAGTAAAACGGTTAGTTCTATCAAGAGTTATCGCGTTACGTACATACATACATACGTACGTACATACAGAACCGGCGGGCACATAAGCTCTCAGGCTTTGATAGCCTGTGAGCTAAAAATTGCCAAAAAAATAATAAAAACATTGGTAAATATAAAAGTTTATTTTGATGGTGCACGGGTAGATAAACCCGCACAGAAATCTTATTTGAAACATCCGGTATATAAATTAATAGATTGAAACGGGAAGCACCGAATGCAACGTACCTCTCCCAATCCGTCCCCCTCTTGCTGGACTTTACAATCAATCTCGTCGTCTGTTGACGAACAAGAGATTACTTGAACTCGGATTGATGACATCTTCCTTGATACAACACTTACCGAAAACATTTATAGTGAATTAAATACGTTTAAAATTTTCTGGTAAAACTAATTTAAAAGCACAATTTTAGCGTATGATCGAAAATTAGGAAGTTATGGACAAGTCATACGCTGTGTCACAAAAATGACGGCTGTCATAGGCGGATGTTTTTAAGCGTTTGTACAGTTCCCTGAAATTACACACTGGTAATTTCTAAAAAAATTCTTTGACTTATTTGATCTCACAAAAATAAGGCAAAGAAAACTTTTAGAAATTATTGGCTTTCAAAATCGAGGGACCACGCTAACGCTGAAAAAAATTCGCCTACGACAACCGTCATTTTTGTATCAGCGCTTAGGCCAAGTATTCAAGGAGCCAGAGACCAGTTTTAAGGAGTTTCATTCCAAACATCTGGGAAAAACTACTTTTAGTTTTCAAAATTCAGTTCACGATTTTACAAATACATTTTATTATTTTTCTAAAAAAAAACTGTAAAAAATAGAAATATGCGAAGTAAATATTAATGTGTAAGCATTATACAGTTTTAACGAGTTATATAAAATACATATTTTATTCAAATATTTGTTGATTAAAAATGAAAAAGTTCTTTGAATAATCGTACATAAAGTGCTTTAACGGTTCTGTAATCATACAGGGTGGTTAGTGGTCAGGGAAAAATACAGTAAAAAAAAATTACAATTACCAGTATATTCTTATAGAAAAATTCAAATTGATTATTTGATCGAATAATCAAAATAAATTTTTCTATAAGAATATACTGGTGTATATCACTTTTTTGACTGTATTTTTCCCTGACCACTAGCCACCCTGTCATACTTAAATAATATCTTATATTGTATAACATTTACGTTTTCGCGTATAAATATATTTTAGAATACACCTAGCTCTTGTGCAGAAATTTTACAAATATTTATTCATTTTATTCAAAAGTGATTGTGTGACTATAATGAATAAAGTTTATTCTATAAATACTTTTCATAAAATATTAGATTACCATGTCACTGTTAATTAAGTATCCCTTAAATGCCGTGTGTTGCTTTTCGGCAACATACCCAATTTTGTCCTCTAAAATACTATTAGAATAATATTATTGCTCTAACGCCTAATGTTGCCTTTAAAATACATACTGACAATATTATTAAATCAATTTTCAACGTGTAGATGACATCACTACAGCTGTTAAGAATAAATAAAGAATTATTTTTTCAATTGTTCCTACATGTGCATTTTGTTTTATTTGGAAACTTGCGAAATACTTTATTTTGTTCTGCAGTGATCAAGTAAAAATTATCACATGAAAAAGTAAGGTATGTAGTCCATATTTATTATTTTGTTTTGTTTGGCTATTTAACTGTAAAATATTTGTTTAAAGTAGATTTTTGGGTGTGTTGCTTATTGTCAACAATAGGCATTAAGCTAAGCCTAGAGAACAATGAGCAGTTTTAGTTTTAGTTTCACATTCTTCTATATTCAATAGAAGTAGTTTATTTTTGTAGTAGTATATAAATGTAGTTTATTATTTTTAACCCTTTCGGGTCCAATTTTTTTTTAAATTCTGGGAAAATTTACTTTTACGTTAGTAATTTTAAAACGTAGCTGTTTAAATATCAAATGTTAACGTTTTCAGAAATTTAAAGAACATGTTACATATAGAAATTTAACAAAAATAATTATTTTGTGTACTATTTGTTTGACAATAGACTAAGGTAAAAAAAATTTTGACGTTTGGGAAATGTAGTATTACAAGAGTATTAAATATGCATAACATTTTTCTGATATTTTTTACTTTTTTTTACAACTTATTTGTTCCGAAATGTAGCACTAATTTTAAATTTAAACAGTGAAAAATATGCTTAAAAAGATCAGTTTGAAAAAATCTGAAAATTTATTCATTTCAATAGCAACCGAAAACATCTATATCGAGATGATTCGAATCATGATAGATTACACAAACTTCGACCTATCATTGATATTTTATACAACAATTTTGCTTCTATACCTTTGGAGGAAAATCTCTCAATTAATGAGCAAATGTGTTCTACTAAGGTTCGACATTACATGAAGCAGTATATGCCGAATAAACCCCATAAATGGGGTTTTAAACTTTTTGTACTTGCGGATATTTCTGGGTATGCTTGTAATTTTGAAGTCAGGCCAAGAAAATATGCTAACGAGACCAATTACCGAACCCGTTTTGGATCCTTCAAGCAGTGTAGTCATTCGACTGTCGAGAAGAATACCAAGATAAGTAAATCATAAGTTGTATTTTGACAACTATTTACGGCATTGACGCTGATGGCACATTTTGCAAACACTGTTATCCATACATTGGGTACAGTCAGAAGAAATATAATTCCTGGATGCAAATTACCGATGAAAATTAACTTAAAAGTTCGAGATAGGGGTTCTTCATCTGAATATACTACAACTGTAGATGGCATCGACATTTCATCACTAGTCTGGAAAGACAATAAATGCGTCATGATGTTATCTACTTTTGCTGGAACAAATCCTGTAAAAATGTCAATTTTTTGACAGGATTCAAAAGAAGATCATTGAAATAGATTGCCCATACGTAATTCAGGAATACAATTGACATATGGGAGGAGTTCACCCTTGGGATAGTTTAATGGCCCGCTACAAAATTAATATTCGTAGTCGAAAATTGTATCTACGAATCTTTTACCATTTGCTTGACTTGACTGTAGTAAACGCATGGTTTCTCTACAAAAGAGTTTTGAATGCTAATGATCAACAATCGGAGATATTTCCTCAAGCAAAGTTCAGAGAAGAACTTGCAAGATCATTATGCATGGTGGGAAGCAAATACAACCCTAAGCGTGGAAGGCCTTCATCGATGATTGAAGAAGAAATTCAGGCAAAAAAGAATAGAAGTCCATCACAGTATATACCACCTAAAGATGTTCAACTGGACCAAATAGGATATATGCGTCTATTCGCAGACAAAAAGATGAGGTGTAAATTCCCAAATTGCAAAGGATATACCGGGTGATTATAATTAAAGTTACGATTTCAAAAATCGATAATTTTAAAACTACTGGTCAGAATGACTTGATATTTTAGCAGAACAATAGTGAGGCAATGGAATTTTGTTTGGCGAAGGAAAAAAAATAGTTCCAAATTGTGCCGATAGATGGCGTTGTCAGGGTAATCTCAGGGGAAAGACCAAAAATGTATTCTTGAACCCTTTCCGGCGCGGAGTAAATTTGTTTGCAAAATGATGAAATAATAGACTGACACTGGAATTTACAAACGAATCCATTAGTAAAAAGAAACTTGCTTATTTTTCTGGTTCTTAGTGAAAGGAAAATTTTAATTAAATACCGGGTGATTATAATTAAAGTTACGATTTCAAAAATCGATAATTTTAATTAAAACTACTTGATATTTTAGCAGAACAATCGTGAGGCAATGGAATTTTGTTTGGCGAAGGAAAAAAAAAAGTTTCAAAATGTGCCCATAGATGGCGCTGTCTGGGTTCACATTGTCTGAAGATATGCAAATTACTAATACGTGACATGCGCACCGCAGACATAGCAACCATAAAAATGCAGAGCAGCAGCTCTTTGCCTGAATGCTTCATCATGACTCTGACTATGAAGGATCGCGCTCTGCTCTTGAAGCTTTTTTATAAGAACGATAACTGTGCACTTACAGCTATTAGGAAGTTTCGGACATTAAAATCCATAAAAAAAGGTCCAATAACAACAAATGGTCTGCAAAAAATGATTGCTAAATTCGAAGAGACCGGTTCATTTGACGTTAAACGGGGTAGAGGAAGGAAACCAGTTTCAGTTGTGGCAGTGGAAGATGTGGCTACAGCATTACAGGAACATACTGACAGTGATGCTGGAATCAGCAGTGCAAGGGGGATTGGCCGAATGCTGGATATGCCGAACAGCACGGTGCGTAAAGTCCTACGGAACGTCTTACGCTGTTATCCGTACAAGATAACTCATGTGCAGGAGTTGCTACCTGCTGACCTGGAAGCACGTCAATCTTTTGCACTACAATTTCTTGCCCGGATGGAAGTGGACAACGGATGGCCATGGAACATTCTGTGGTCTGACGAAGCCCACTTTCATTTGCAAGGTTCTGTAAATACGCAAAATTGCAGGATATGGGCGACCGAGAATCCGTCCCAGCTACAGCCATTACCTCTTCAGTCTGAAAAGGTCACTGTGTGGTGCGGAATAACGGCAGCGTTTATCGTCGGTCAATTTTTCTTCGAGGAGATCACACCTGCGGGTCCCGTTACCTGCACAGTTACTGGCAAGCGGTATGAAGCACTTTTGCGTAACCATGTTCTTCCGGCACTTCAACAGCGTCAGTGTGTGGATCGCATAATATTCATGCAAGATGGCGCTCCTCCGCACATTGCTACTACTGTGAAGCAGATACTGAGTGATAATTTCGGAGATGATAGGATCATAAGCCGCCATTTTCCAACAACGTGGCCGCCACGTTCCCCCGACTTAAACCCGTGTGATTTCTGGCTTTGGGGGTACCTGAAGAATGTTGTTTATAGCGGGCGGATTCAGAATCTAGCCGACTTGAAGGCAAGCATCACACAACACACCCATTGCATTAGTACAGATACCCTCCGATCGGTTGTGGAGTATGCCGTTTTGCGCTTCCAATTAGTAGCGGAACAAGGCGGAGGGCATATTGAGCAACTTATGCCTTAATAATCAGTAAGGTGTTTGTTCCATGAAGCTTTTTTTTTTTTTTCATTTTTTGTCATTATCGCTGTCGTCGCTGTAAACACGTAGTCTTGTCTTTTCGCTAATAAATTTTTAGTAAATCTCTGAACTCTATTTTTTTCCTCTTGGCAGCATCATTCCTATGATTAACCCTTTAACGGGCGGTGGTCACAAAAAAGGACACCCAATTTTAATTCTAAAACTGACAAACAGCACCAAGAATATTTATTTAAAATTTTCCTTTCATTAAGAACCAGCAAATAAGCAAGTTTCTTTTTACTAATGGATTCGTTTGTAAATTCCGGTGTCAGTCAATTATTTCATCATTTTGCAAACAAATTTACACCGCGCCGGAAAGGGTTCAAGAATACATTTTTGGTCTTTCCCCTGACATTACCCTGACAACGCCATCTATCGGCACAATTTGGAACTATTTTTTTTTTCTTCGCCAAACAAAATTCCATTGCCTCACGATTGTTCTTCTAAAATATCAAGTCATTCTGACCAGTAGTTTTAAAATTATCGATTTTTGAAATCGTAACTTTAATTATAATCACCCGGTACTTTCACAAAATGTGGTGTGGAACTGTGTTTTAATAGAAATAATAATTGTTTCAAAAATTTCCATACATTTCATTAACCATTTAATTTGTACTTGTATTGTCAAGTATCATAAATTAAACAATTTATTTTGCATTCCACGTTGAGTTTTGTAATCTTTTGCAATAAAATTTTGTATTTGTAATAATAATTAATTATTTTTAAAAATACTTTGTGAAAATTCCTTATCATAGTTCTTAAACTTCATGTATTTTTATTATTATAGAATTTTATCAAGGGAAATTATTTTTTCAATTAAAGCCTAGTGTTGCCGATTAGCAACAAACCGTTTTTTAGCCGTAAACCATACTTAAAACAAAATATGATTTTTTTAAGTATTTTTCCCGTAATTTACTTAAGAAAATAAAGCTGAAACATTTTTTTAAAAATGATTTTTAAAAAATCAGGCATTTAAGGGTTAAGTATAATATTTACTATGCGCAGTTTTCCCAACTTAACAGACATTTTATTCAGCTGCCTTAGCGTTATTTTCGAATAGTAATATTTGTCCCCTAAATTGACAGATTTCCTGTCATTAAATAAAGCAAAGATTGCTATTCGAAATCGTAAATAGTAATAGATTTCTAAATAAAAATAAATACACAGAATATATAAAACTAAATTTGAAACATTGATTATTTATCGTATAATAATGACTGGTCTAATTGTCTCACGCACATCAGAAAATAAATGTTTAATTTTCATGTGTGGTTTCATTTGAAAATTTCTACTTTATTTTCTATTGTTGAAATTTTTTCATTGATTACAGTGGCGTAGCGTCAGGGGGGGGCACGATCATTTTACTACCAGTATAATTATATACTACCTTTAGCCTTATTTAATCTTTGAACGGTATGAATTAAATAAGGACAAATATAGTATATAAAAATACTGTTAGTAAAGTGGTCCGTGCCCCCCTTGACGCTACGCCTCTGATTGATTACATCATCCATTGACAATCATCTCCAACTATAATAAAGAAGGAAGTTTGTGTGTGTGTGTGTATCGGGAATTTGGTCCTTAGGTACCTGTATACATTTAGTTTTGCACCTCGAAGCCAGATTTCAGAATTTTTGAATAGATTTTTTTATTTAATTTTTAATGCGATTTTTAGTGTTTTTTCACGTATCGCTGCGATTTTTCCACATTAGTAACGGGAATCCGGTTCCAATCTTTTAGCCCAATATAGTAAATTTTATCCTCTTTTCAATAAAGTTTATGTGAAACTCGTACAGCGAATTTTGAATTTTTGGCGAATTTTTCCCTTCGACACTAAGAACTTTTGCCAGAATGCTTGATTGGTTCGGTGGTTGCGCTTCCATTTCAGCGTCAGACACGCTCAGATTCGTCCTTTTTTTTCTCTTTTTAGCCTGGAGAAAATTAACAATTCTTTACAGATAAAAAATCATGATTTTAAAAATGCGATTTTTAGTCATTTTTGACGTTTTACTGCGATTTACCCACAATAGTAGCCGGAAATCGGTTCCAATCTTTTTCCCAATATAGTAAATTTTAACTTCTTTTCAATAAAATTTATGCGAAATTTGTTCAGCGATTTTTGATTTTTTGGAGAATTTTTTCTTTTGACACTAAGTAATTTTGCCCAGAATGCTTGATTGGTTCGATGGTTGCTTCCATTTCAGCCTCAGATACGCTCAGAATCGTAATTTTTTTTACTTTTTTTTAGCTTAGAGAAAGTTTATAACACTATCTAATTAAGGTATATATAACTACCGTAATTTCCGGCGTATAATCCGCAGCTCAAAGAGTCGTTTTTCGACCCAGAAATATTATTTTATAAAATGTAACTTAAAAGATCGCTGTAAATATTTAACTACAATTATTGAATAAAATTTCTGGGTCGAAAAACGACTCTTTGAGCTGCGGATTATACGCCGGAAATTACGGTAATTAAGATACAGATTTAACGCCACCTGACGGTAGAAATGATACTAAAAGATTTTGCAGCGCGTGCGCAGCACGCCTGCTATACGGTTTCATAGGCAGCAGGGTCACGTGCCGGAGTTTCGATCGGAAAGAGTTTTATTTAGAACTGAGTGCATCACTTGCGGTGGGAAGTGAAACTAAAAATTTTGCATTTAAAATTTGTCCGATTCAAACAAAGGGCCCGATTTCAACGACAATTGATTCATTCAACTTAACATGAACTAATTAAGATATAGATAACTAAATAAGACATAGATTTGGCATCCCCTGGTGGTGGAAAGTGGAACTAAAATATTTTCTGCGCGAGCACAGAATGCCTTCTATATGTTGTCATAAGCAGCGGGGTCACGTGCCGGAGTTTCGTTCGGAAAGAGGTTTCTTTAGATCAGAGTGCACCCCATGGCGGTGGACAATGTAACTAAAAGATTTTGCATATACTCTTGGTCCGATTCAAACGAAATCGTTTCTGACAGTCTTCTGGGGTCTCCCAGGTACTAAATAAACTTCAGTACCATTTTTTCAGCCCTTATTTACCACCATTTATGAATATTAATATCCAGGGGGTGATTTATTTTCTAGTTTTCTGTGGGTCCGATTTCAACAGGAATTGGTTCTTTAAACTTAACATGAACTAATTATGATATAGCTAATTATTTAAGACATAGATTTGGTACTCCCTGGCGGTGGAAAGTGGAACTAATATATTTTTCGCGCGTGCACGAGACGCCTTCTACACGGTGCCGTAAGCAGCAGGAACAAGTGCTGGAGTTTCGTTCGGAAATAAGTTTATTTAGAACAGAATGCTCCATCTGGTGGTACAAACTGGAAGTAAAAGATTTTGCAGTGCGTGTCTAGCACGTCTGCTACACACGGTATCGTAGGCAACGGGGACACGTGTGGGATAATTTGTTTAGAACGAAATGCATCCCCTGGCGGTGGAACTAAAAGATTTTCCTGCGCGTGCGCCAAAAATAACTATTTTTATAGAAACCATGAAAGAAAGTTACCGATTTGATAATCCCAGAAAACGAAAAAGTTTCATTTTCACTCATACTTGAGTATTAAGAAAAGTATTGGATTATTTGATTCGAAACTCACAGTTTATGTTTCTCATTCCAAATATGCAAATTTTGTGAAAATCCGACAGTGACATTTGTTTTTAATTTTGACCAAAAACTGACTAGTTTTGAATCAAATGATCCAGACAGAGGAGGTGGTATTAAAATTAGTAATACAAAGAATATAGTAAGAAATAAATAAGAAATAAGTAAGAAATATACCAATGGAAGGGTTTCGAGTGATTTCGCATTTCGTATTATGTTTTGGCGGGACCGAGCAGAGTCGGGCGGATCTGCTAGTATATATATATATGTTTCTAATTTCTGCTTTGATTGGTAGAATCATTTTCCGTTCCAATATACAGTGGAAAATCCGTCTTTCATATTTTTTAAGAGTTCTGCTGGAGAAAAGATGTTCTCAAAGAATTTTAAGTAAGCAAAATGTAAATAAGAAGTAAGAAAAACATGTTTTTAGTTTATACTTTGCATTAAAAAACATTTACGTATGAAAAACTTAACATTAAATTGTATTATATCTTATCGAGCTCATTAATGCTATTCTGAAACATTCTTATTTCCCTAAGCCTTGGAAAACTTCTGTTGTCTCTCCCATCCTTAAACTTAATTGTAATTTACAAATCCAGTAAATTTCCGCCCTATTTCACACTTACCCTCTAACAGTAAAGACTCAATGACTTTTTTTTATCTTGAATATTTATTCTGTCACTGCGCATATTATTATAAAAAAATATGTCAAAATGCTCAACTAAATTTTATTTTAGTAATGTACTTGGATATTACATTTATAAAAGTGTGTTACTTTTTTCTACTTTACAAGCGACAAAGCATTTATGTAGAAAGTGTTCATAGAATCACCAATAAAATCAGAATTAAGTTTTAATAATTTTCCGATTTTATCTTTTAAAAAAAGATCATGTTTGTAAAATATTTATTATGTCATTGCAGACACCAGAATATATGAACTAAAAAACTGCCAAAATATGCATATGAATGCAGAAAAACCCCTCCAAATAGGCTCTATAAAATCTAAAATATGGATTTATAATTTTGATGAAAAATAACTTAACCTGTAAATACAGTTCTTGTTTATTAGCACTTACTAGCTGTTCTTAAATGTTATTATATTTAAACATAAATAACACTGAAATCAATATTTACTCCTCGAAAACAAATATATTACACTGTCCTCCAAAAGTTAAGGTACAACCAGTTTTTTGACGCTCACTATTAAAAGAATGAAAATAAAGGTAAAAAATTTGGTTTATATGAATGATCATATGTAACTTCAATAAAATCTTATGAAAAAAATATACCCATCTCAATTATTTTAATGTATTAGATACTTATATGTTTGTAAGGAGGAACTGCGAATATCCCACTTTGGGAATTTGTGTGAAATATTTTTTTATGGTTCATGATCTTGAATTGTTGGTGCTAAAATAGTGTTGTCCATGTCTAGGAGATGTCGTTTACTTGATTCGTTAAGATGGCGGGCAATCTGATGATGGAAATGGGGTTATCACAAGCTGGTGCGCTAGACATCTTAATGTGTCTTGTAGTGTGTTCCAAAGGCCCTGAGATCAATTTGAATCCAACAATTCAGTATCAAGAAGACTTGTTTTACTTTTAGACCGTCATGGGTTACAACCCCTGTACAAGATCGTTTTCTAGCTCTTTTGGCCCGAAGAAGGAGCACCACTACTATGACTCAGCTTATTTCAGATCATCGTAAAGCAACAGGGATGAGAATACCTACGATTACCATGCATAGATGACGTCTTCACAATTAAGGACTCTATGCATGACGACCCGTTGTGTATGGCCCTCTTAATCGACAACACAGAAGTGCCCGTTTATGTTGGCCAAGAGAGCACGTTACATGGAACACAGAACAATGGGCTGCCGTGCAGTTCACAGATGATTCCCGGTTTGCTTTGGAGAGTGTTTCAGTTCGTGTGCTGATCTGGAGAGAACAAGGCATCAGATTCTACCTACAGTGGCGGACCAAAAAACTGCATCACCTAGAAAAATTAACATTTTGCAATGCTAATGAGTTATTTCGTTCAAATAAATTAATCTTAGTTGCTGCAAAGCAAGATAAGATATCATTCTACATTTCTGTTGGATAATATACCCCTTATGAAGTATTGCGTCATCAAATTTTTAAAAATAGTGCGGCAAAAGGGAAAAACGGTCATTTGTCTTGTTCTTTAAGTGGTCAAATGATGACTTCGTATATTCATTTGACGCAAGAAAAAAAATGTGTGATACTTGCTTTGGTTAAAGAAGGATATCCGAATCGTGTTATCGCTAAACAAAATTGGTTGCAATCAATCGACAGTTTGGAGGACGATTAAATTATAACGTGAAACTTGTAATGTTGAGAGAAAGGCTGGATCGGGCTGAAAGAGGGTGACCCTAAATTCTGATGATCGATATCTGAAACGAATGTATCTGAGTAATCGTCATTCAAGTGCTCCTGACTTAAAAATCTTTTTTGAGAATGTCTGTGGTGTTAATTTAAGCGCAAGAACTATCCAAAGACGACTTGTGGAATGCGGTTTGCATGCGTATCGCCCAAAGAAAAAGTCTTTACTTACAAAAAAATGATGCAAAAACGACTTTCTTGGGCAAAAGAGCATGTCTCATGGACAAAGGCTCAGTGGGATTCAGTAATGTTTTCGGACGAATCTAAGTTCAACCTACATAGATCAGACGGTAAGCGGTATGTTCGAAGACGTAAAAGTGAAGCTTATCATCCAGACTGCATATCGCCTACTGTAAAATTCCCAGTCAACCAAATGGTCTGGGGATGTATATCCAGCAAAGGTATTGGACGTCTGAAACTTATTACTGGAACTGTGAATGCACCCGTTTATACCAAGATTTTAGAGGAATCTTTAAAACCAGTGTTTAAGGATGATTTTAAAGGTGCTAGAAATTGTATTCTTCAACAGGACACTGCACTCTGCCATACAGCGAAATTGGCAAATACAATCTAACTTATTCATGAATTATTTTGTTGCCTAATTTACAAGTTTTAATCTCCATAACATTAAGGATATTGGAAAAGTAATTTTCACCCAGTTTCCTCCCTTTAAGTGACGGCCTATCTGAAAAAATCTGGCATTAAAGTTTTGGAATGTCCTGGGAATAGTCCTGATCTGAATCCCATTGAAAATTGTTGGCATATAATGGGTACAAAAATTGTTGCTCAGAAGCCTGCTACTAAAATAAAACTGCTGGAAAGCATTATTAGGGTCTGGTTGCATGAAATTGGCCAGGAATACATTCATAATTTGATATATTCTATGCCGGACCACTGCAAGGCTGTCATCGCAGCTCTTAGAGGATCTACTAAATACTGAAGTTATCCTTATGCATGTATACACATCTAATTATATATAATATGACTGCTGTTATGTAAAATTTACATTAACTACAGAATTTGTGCATCTATTACTTTGTTCCAAGTTTTTTTTTTTTTTTAATATTGCGTTTTTCACTTTTTTCCATTTTTCAAAATAATTATGCGTAAATAATTTATAAAACCCAATAAAATTTAATTTAGATTAATCCTACAACTGTATTTTATCGTAAAAATATCATCCTTCCATAATACCTGTACTTGAAAAACATTATGTCCAGCGTTTTCCACTTTTTCGCAGGTGATGCAGTTTTTTTGTCCGCCACTGTATGTAACATTGTTGAGAGACACAGTTATAGAGGGGGTGGAATCATGGTTTGTGCTGAAATCTATCTTTTGGTCACAGTAACTTCCATGTGTGCCATGGAAGAATTCTAACAGCTGTGAAATATCGGGACGAGATCCTTGCTCCGTTTGTCACACCGTATGCTGGTGCTATTGGTGATGGATTAATCTGAATGGTTGATAATGCCCGATCGAAATGAGCTAGAGTCGTTGATGAATATCTCGAGGATCAAGTGTTGGAGCGAATGGAATGGCCAGCACAATCTTCGGACTTTGATCCTATATATCATCTTTGGGACTATCTCAGTAGACAAGGGACTGCCGT
This sequence comes from Maratus michaelseni, assembly GCA_963931845.1. Classification (NCBI taxonomy): domain Eukaryota; kingdom Metazoa; phylum Arthropoda; class Arachnida; order Araneae; family Salticidae; genus Maratus; species Maratus michaelseni. Next base: position 304,257,486 of record OZ007595.1, read on the forward strand.
AAGTCATCCTCCAAAGTCGTTAAATGAGCTGGACCAAGCGTTTCTCCATGCAAGGGAGTTGTTTCCCTTTCCAGTGTCCGACAACTTAATTGACAGTATGGAAAGTCGATGAAAATTAGAGCCGGATATATGCCTTATTAAAATACGTTTATTTAATAATTTTTCACAAAAAACTGCTACTTATTTTTTTTATCAAACAGCGGACTTTTGTAAAAAATGCAATTTTTTATTTAAAAATCCTGCTTGACGTTAAAAATTAAGTAAAATTCGATAAATAACTGTTTAAAGCAAAATTCAAATTAGACACAAAAAACTTGCTGTACCTTAACTTTTGGAGGCCAGTGTATTTATATATAATATTTTATTAACCATTGTCTAACGAATGCCGCCTATATTTGCGACAACCTGTTTTTATTGCTTAAATGTGTTATTTCCACTTACTATTGTCTTGGCACCACTTTTTCAGATAGCTTATTTTTTTTATTATTTAATTACTGAAATTTTGAGGTTAGAAAAGGTGAAATTTGTTATGCAAAAATACTGGTGTCCAATTGAAAATATCACATTTGGCCAATAAAAACTGGTTCTCGCGAATATAAAGGTATTCGTTCTCTCGTTAAAGGTTAAAAACATATGTGAATTACCACAAATTCTGATTCCATATAAAATTATTTTTCCAGTATTCTACAGAACGTATTTTTTAATATTATTATTTCAACAGTTAAATTTTGTTTTTTATCGTCTTAAAGTCTTTTAAATGAATAACTTTTGAATAACTTGATCAACTTGATCAACCGATGTTACTGGGAAGTGTATATAAAACCTGTAGTTCATCCTCATAATTTTCAGGTATAACAAAGTTTTTTATGTACTTAAAATTTATTTAAAATAAAACTTAACATCTGTATGGTTTTACATCCTCCAGCAGACTCGAGAAACAAGGTATACGATCATATGAATTTTATTTATTTCATATACAGATTATTTAACACAATTTTATTCCTACTGAACAGCTCAATCATTCAATATATTTTTAGTGGATAAAATAGTAGAAATCTTCAGGCTCTCAAAATGTAGTAAACAACATTTCTTAATGGAATCTTCATTTTGTTTATTCAATATTGCTGCATTTAAATACGTATCCCATCTTGTTAATAATTCTTTTGTAGAAGGAGGAAGACGTTAATTCTTTGAAGTGGAGATAATGAATGAATACACAAACGCTTTTTCTTCTATTCTCTGAAAACTGTCAGCTAAATATGATATATGTATCAAAAGTATATAAAGTGATATGTATATAAAGAAGTGCATTAATAACAGTAATTCATACATTTTGGTACGTGTTTCTATCTGGCCACGATATTTACAAAGAATCATCGACAAATCTTGTTAGAAGAAAATAAACAACTTTTACAATTGATTTACATGCAAGAAGATGAGCATCTGTTTACACAGCATCTAATTTATCACATACTAAATGATATAAATGACTAAATGACATATTACTACCACATTTATCTATAGTTTCATCTGCAGTAACACATGTACGACCATTTATCTCTCCAATATCATAGATATTTTATTTAACACATCGTTGATAGAAATTTGTAAAGAATTGTACATACTAGAGCTAAAAAGTTAACAATATGCATTTATGATCGATTTTGTTGCGTTTTGCGCATTTATATGCTTTAGCCATAAAAGGGCTTAAAAAATGAAATTGCGTATGGAGATATGCAATTGCATATAATTCGCTGTTTAAGTCCTTAAAAATAACTTCAGATACTGAGTAATAACAGAAAATAAGGTTGTAGATATTCTAAAATAGTAAAATTTCACAATTTCTTCTTTCAAAAACATATTTTCTGATTTCAGTTTGTTTCATTATATTTCATTTTATTATAACTGATAAAACCAGGGGACTGTCCCATACGAGCTACACGCGACAACCCCCGTTCTTACACCGCAAACTCCAAAAATACATTAATTTGATTGACTCTAAAACGATTATGGAAGACTAGTGGCGACCAGCGGCGATCTCCTGTAATCAGGTTTCCATTCATTTTCCTTTGACTGAGGAATTTTAAGGCCTAATCAACTATTGTCGAAACAGCTAACAATAATTGTCATGATTGATTAAATAAGATCAATTATACATTTGAAAATCAATTTGTGTAAAATAGCTACGTAAGCAACGTTGCTGCTTCAGGGAATTTTATAACGGGTAAAAGAAAATTGTTTTCATTGAGAAGTTTTAAATGTATCATTTGCAATATGACGTAATTTTCACCAAAGTTTTCTTCCTATCCTTAAAGGTGAAAACATAGTTTTTAATTGAGGGAAAATATTATTATTTACACTGTTTTAAGATTTGCAACTATAGGTAAAAGATTTTGTCAAAATAAATGAATCTCTCGTGTAAATATATTTTTTAATTGAAACTGTTTGATAATATTGTTATTTGAGCATTTTAAATGTGACGTAAGTTTCCCCGAGTTTAATGCTTTCAACGCATAGTAATTTAATTATTACTTTCATGTTTTATTTCTGTCTTTCATATTCATGCTCAAGTACATTTTTTATGGCGTAGTTTTCTCCATTTATTGGTTTAAACACATGATAATTTAATTATTATTTTTAAATTTTATTTCTTTTTTTAACAGTCACGAGTAAATACATTTTTTAGTTGAAAGTGATTATTATTGTGTGCGCTATTTTACAAATTGGCAAAGATTTAAACAGATTTCTTTTCGAAATATGAAATAAATCTTCATCAAAATAATGAAAATTTAAATAGTAAATTGAAAAAAATAAACCCTAAAAAGATTAGTCAAATTAAAAAATAATCACACAATGCAAACCGCAACCGTATCAACTATTTTCTTTCAAAATATTATTAAATTCTTATACACAGTTTTTGCTCCTATAAACCTTTTTTAACAGAACTATTTTGACTTCAACATTAAATATCTCTTTAACCCTTCTTTGCATGAGTTTTTCTTTTACAATTGTGTTTTTTTTTATACATATATTAAATGTTAGACACCAGAAATTTTAAGATATATTTTTAACTTTGTTCAGCAACATAGTTCACCTGGAATTTACTGCATTAATATTTCTATATAAATATAGTGGTGGCGACGAAGTTGATTTATTTATTAAAAGTTAAATAAACAGTGATGGAAATTTACATCACAATGCAATTAAGGGTTAAATAACTCTTTGATTTAAAATCAGGGATGAGATTTCTCCGCTTTTTTGCATGCCAGTATAATATTACAGAAAATCCTTTTTTAATTAATCGAAAACATTTTATGATATAAGGCAGCGCTTCCCAACCTTTTTTCTTTCACGTACCCCTTGCATAGGCTTTTCATTTTTGAGTACCCCCTATTTATCATTAACACCCACCACCCCCTATCTTCATCCACATATTATTAAAATCTTCATCTCCCATGAATGAAAATCCAAATTTCAAAAATTATGCATTATTATATGTCCTATTGATTAAGGGAGAACTGATGTTTTCAGTTTAATTTAAATAATTAGGTCAATTAGTTATCAGAACAGGCTTATTATAGCAGCTACGCCCAGGTTCTCTTGCATTTATAAATAATAAGATTGTTTCGAAGAACTTTTAGTTCTCGAATCATCAGGAATCGCAGTTGCAGTACTCTTAAGAATTCCGAATTACAACGAGTTATCCATTTTAAACAGAATACCAAATGATTCAAATATTAAGTAAACATTTCAGTTAAAAACTCATTAAAGGGAAGGAAGCTTTCCAATTCATATACGTTAATGATATAACTCCGCAAATTCAAAAACGAAAATAAGGGCCTGCTTTTCAACGCTTTTAAAATTAAAAAATAAAACCAACAGCTCTGGCGTAATTTAAGCGTTTTGCAATTATTATTAAAAAGAAACAATAAGAAAAAAGAGGTGGGAAAATAACATCATATAATGATCAATGGAAGTTTTCATGAAGATTGTGAAAAATATATAACTACACGTACAATATGATTAGCAGTGGGCGGAGCTAATGACGTTAAATTAACAATGAATTATTGGGTCTAGTGGCCTTTACCCTCATTTTGAGTGTGACATATTGGAGTTATACATGAGGCTAACTTTCTAATCCAAAACTATCAACTTTCTTTATGTGTTTTCAGTTAAAACATTTTGTGATTTCCGCCATTACCGATATTATTTTATCGTACCCCCAGCAGGCTCGCTACGTACCCCCAGGGGTACGCGTACCCCAGGTTGGGAACCGCTGATTTAAGAGAACAACGTTTTCTCTAAGATTATACTGGTATGCAAAAAAGCGGAGAAATCTCATCCCTGTTTAAAATCTCTCTGTTTCAGCATGTTTATCAAACATCTCTTTCTAAATCTATCAATTCTGCGTATAAAATTTTGGATTTATTACAAACAAAATTGGCGAAAGTGTATATATGTGAAACATACTTGAGTAATATTGGTGGGTATATGTTAGTCTTCTATAATATAGAGATATATATATAAAATTTTGGATTTACTACAAACAAAATTAGTGAGTTTGTATATATGCAAGACATATTTTTGAGTAATATTGGTGGGTATATGTTACATGTCAATTTCTTCATATTTCAAGTATTAAAGAAAGTTTTATTAGATGACCTCTAAATTGGCTCTATTCTTCATAAAAGCATAAAAATCTTGGAAGTGAGTTATAAATAATATTAAAACCTTTGTTTATATTTAAAATGATTTTTAAAAATATATTGATCATTTACAACTAACTCATTTATTCATTAAAACATGTTTTTTACATATTGTGTTCATAAAATGTTACATAAAATGTTCCAGGCTAATTTCATTCTTTCCACTTTTGTTGTAATTTCTCACAGGTGCTTCCTATATATGTATAAACATAATCAACTAAAAATAGTTTTATTTATGAAATAAATAAAAAACAATTAGTAACTTTTTTTTCGTGTATAAAATAATTATTTTGGAAGAATGTTTACGCTATATGTAAAAATAAAATGCGCATAGAGCATTAGAAAGAATATTAATTATTAAAAAATGTTAAAAAAAATTAAATCTCAAGAACCATTAATGATATTTTAGCCAAACTTTTCATTAATCATATCCAATAACATTATAAAAATTGCCAAAAATAAAAAATAATAAAAACATTGGTAAATATAAAAGTTTATTTTGATGGTGCACGGTACTCTATTAGATAAACGCGCCCAGAAATCTTATTTGAAACACCCGGTATATACATTAACAGATTGAAAATGAAGCACCGAATGCACCGTATTTCAAAGCACAATTTTAGCGTATGATCGAAAATTAGGAAGATATGGACAAGTCATACGCGCTGACACAAAAATGGAGGCTGCATAGGCAGATGTTTTTAAGCGTTTGTACAGTACCCTGAAATTAGACACCTGTAATTTCTAAAAAAAATATTTGACTTATTTGATCTCACAAAAATAAGGCAAAGAAAACTTTTAGAAATTATTGGCTTTCAAAATCGAGGGACCATGCTAACGCTGAAAAAAATTCGCCTACGACAACCGTCATTTTTGTATCAGCGCTTAGGCCAAGTATTCAAGGAGCCAGATACCACTTTTAAGGAATTTCATTACAAACATCTGGGAAAAACTACTTTTAGTTTTAAAATTTCAGTTTACGATGTTACAAACACATTTTATTATTTTTCGAAAAAACAGTAAAAAATAGAAATATGCGAAGTAAATATTAATGTGTAAGCATTCTACAGTTTTAACGAGTTATATAAAATACATATTTTATTCAAATATTTGCTGAATAAAAAACTAAATAGTTTTTTGAATAATCGTACATAAAGTGCTTTAATTCATACTTAACTAATATCGTATATTGTATAACATCTACGTTTACGCTGTTTTAAAATTTGCAACTATAGGTAAAATATTTTGTCAAAATAAATTAATCTCTCGTGTAAATATATTTTTTAATTAAAAATGTTTGATAATATTGTTATTTGAGCATTTTAAATATGTCGTAAGTTTCCTTGTTTAATGCTTTCAACGCATAATAATTTCATTATTACTTTCACGTTTTATTTCTCTTTTTAATATTCACGCTCAAGTACATTTTTTATGACGCTATCTTCTCTATTTACCGTTTTAAACACGTGATTATTTAATTATTATTTTAAAATTTTATTTCTGTTTTTAACAGTCACGAGTAAATCCAATTTTTAGTTGAAAGTGAATATTATTATGTGCGCTAGTTTACAAATTGTCAACAATTTAAACAGATGGCTTTTTGAAACAGGAAATAAATCTTCATCAAAATAATGAAAATTTAAATAATAAATTTAAAAAACTCTCAAAAAATTAGACAAATTAAAAAACTAATTGCACACTGCATACCGCAAGCCTATCAACTATATTCTTTCAAAATATTATTAAATTACTATGCACAGTTTTTGCTCCCGTAAACCCTTTTTAACAGAACTATTTTGACTGACTTCAATATTAAATATCTCTCTAGATAATTCTTTGATGTAAAATTTGTCTGCTTCAGCGTGTTTATCGAACATTTCTCTATAAAACTACCAATTTTCATATTTTTATATGCTGTAGTTTTCTGAATATTAGCCCAGAAAACGCAAGGTAGAAAAAATGCCTTGACAGCGGCGGTGGTTACTTTTCTTTAATATAGAGAGATTTAAAATTTTGGATTATTACAAACAAAATTGGTGAGTTTGTATATATGCAAAACATATTTTTTAGTATTATTGGTGGGTATATGTTACATGCCAAAATCTTCATATTTCAAGTAGTAAATAAAGTTTTATTAGATGACCTCTAAATTGGCTCTATTCATCATAAACGATTACAAATCTTGGAAATAAGTTATAAATAATATTAAAACCTTTATTTATAGTTAAAATGGTTTTTAAAAAGATATTGGTCATTTATACCAAACTCATTTATTCATTAAAACGTGTTTTTTACACATTGTCTTCAGAAAATGTTACATAAAATGTTGCATGAAATTTTCCATGCTAATTTCATTCTTTTCAATTTTGTTTTAATTTCTCACAAGTACTTTCTATAAATGTATAAACATAATTTACTAAAAATACTTTTATTTATGAAATAAATAAAATTAGTAACTTTTTTCATGTATAAAAACGATTATTTTGGAAGAATTTTCAAGTTGTATGTAAAAATAAAATGCGCAGGGAGCATTTGGAAGAATACTAACTGTTCGAAGTTAACCCCTTGAAGGGCACCGGTATATTATATATACCACTTAATTTTAATCCCAAAATGCCACAATGACACAAGAATTTTATAATCAAATTTTGAACTTATAAGGTACATGAGAAAAAGCTTTTTCCATATTTTAAAATAAATTCGTTCGTGAATCCTAGTGTCAATCAATCATTTCAATATTTTAGCCACGAGAGTACTTTGCCACTGAAGGGGTTAAAGAAATTAAAATTTTAATTATCTCAAGAACCATTAAAGATATTTTAACCAAAATTTTCATACTGATATCGAATAACATTATAAACTTTTGCTCACAATAAAAATAAATAAATAAATAAACATTTGTAAATATAAAAATTGATTTTGACGGTGCACTGTACCCTATTAAATAAAGCCGCCGAGAAATCGTATCTGAAACAGCCGGTATACAATTAATAAATTGAAGGGGGATTCACCGAATGCAACACTCTTCCCCAAAGCATTACTCGCATTACTTTACAATCAATCTCGTCGTCGCGTGGGTTGACGAACAAGAGATTACTTGAACAATGTAAATTTACTTAAACAAAAAGGTGCCGAAAAGATTTATACTGAATTACCTACGTTTAAAAGTTTTCTGGTAACAAAGTATTTCAAAACACAATTTTAGAGTATGCTCGAAAATTAGGAAGATATGGACAAGTCATACCCGGTGTCACAAATATGACGGCTGTCTTTAAAGCGTTTGTTTAGTCCCCTGAATTTACACAAAAGTAATTTCTAAAAAAATTAATTGACTTATTTGATCTAAAAAAAAATAAGGCGAAGAAAACTTTTCGAAGTTATTGGTTTTCAAATTCGAGGGACCATGCTACCGCTGAAAAAAATATGCCTACGACAGCCGCCATTTTGTTTCAGCTATTAGACCTAGTATTCAAGGGGCCAGAAACTAGTTTTAACGAGTTTCATTTCAAACATCTGGGAAAACTACTATTAGTTTTCAAAATTCAATTCACGATTTTACAAATACACTTTTTTATTTTTCGAAAGAACTCTAAACAATAGAAAAGTGCGAAGTAAATATTAAGTGTGTAAACATTATACTGTTTTAAGGAGTTATAAAAAATACATATTTCATTCAAATATATGTCGAATAAAAATGACATAGTTCTTTGAATAATCGTACATAAAGTGCTTTAACGTTTATGTATTCATACTTAAATAATGTGTTATAGTTTATAACATTTAGATTTTCGCGTATAAATATATTTTAGAATAAACCTAGCTAATGTGCAGAAATTTTACAACCCTACATTCATTTTATTCAAAAAAGATCGTGTGACTATATTGAATAAAGTTGTTCATATAAATATTTTCTTAAAATATAAGATTACCATGTCACTGTTAATTAAATATCGCACTTACTATGTGCAGTTCTGCCAACTTAACACACATTTTATTCAACTGCCTTACCATTACAATGATCTTTCACTTATACGCGATACACCGAAATCATTTTTCGGCACCAGTTTTTTATAAGGTAATTTTCGGCTTCTAAAATCGCAAAATTTATAAATCAAATTTTACTGTTTTAAAATATTGGTATGAAAAAGTAATTACTGAACATCGCGTATAAGTGAGAGATCACTATATTTTCGAACTCCATTATATTGGTCCTCTTGAATCCTCCTATTTGAAATCGTGAATAGTGGTAGATTTCTAAATAAAAATAAATATACATAATATATAATACTAAATTCGAAACGTTCAACATTTATCGTATAATAATGACTGGTCTAATTACCTCACGCACTTCTGACAAGAAATGTTTAATTTTCATGTGTGATTTCATTGGAAAAGTTTTATTTTATTTTCTATTCGTGATTTTTTTTCATTTATCGTTGATTGACAATCGAAAAAATAATAATGAAGTTTATTTAGTGTTTTATTACGTCACAATAAGACAGTGTAATGCATTATAAACCCTAATCACCTTTTAATAATATTAAAAAGAATAATGTCTGTAATGTTTAGTTTTGTTATTATAAACAATGTTTTTACTGAAACGATGCTTAACTTAATCATAGAATTATATTTATGATGCGCAAATAAAATGAAAAAATTAAAATTTCACTGATGGCTTAATTGTTTTAACACGTTTTAAAGAAAAAAATGTATTTGGATGCTGAACATAATTCAATAATATTTTTTAAGACTTGAATTAAAAGGTGGAAAAAATGAAGCGCCATGATTTAGTTTTTATGTAAAGGCAGAAAATCTTTCAGGAAATGATGTCAAGGAAGAGGTTTTGAACAGAATTTCTGGACGCGACATCGCAGGAAAGGAAAAAAAAAACTGCTTTCTCGAGACAACATTTTATAACTCACGATGTAATTCATTTATAGAAAAAAAAGCTGTTCGATTTCAAATCACTTCAATAATCATGCCTTCAAGAATCATGTTTTTTTGTTGACAAATGAGTCAGAAAATTTCCCGTTGTTGAGCGGTGTTGAGCAAATGTTTCTTAATCTAGGAAAATAGAATCTAACCGCAAACGAAAATATACATAACATCTTCCATATTACCCACGATTCCGAAAAGTCTTCTTTATCTCTAGAAATCGCATAAACTAATATATTTTCGAAATTTAAAGAACATTTATAAAAATCAAAGTTTTTTTATTTATTTTGTTTTATTTTTTGCTACCACAGAATTTCGGAAACGTTTCCGGGTAGTTTTTGCATTGTATTAATCAGTTTTCTAAATCCGGAATATAGGGTTTTCGGATTATCCATCCTAAAGTAAATATTTTCATATTCAACAAATATGTTTTGCAGACAAACATTATAAATTAACAGTTACAACATTAACATTAAAAATAATATAATTTTGCTACTCTTGCATATGTAGATTCAATTGCGCAGCTGAAAATGTTTAACTGTGAATTGACAGCATCCTAAAACCGATATCCCGGTTTCATAAAACTGATTAATACCCTGAAAAAAAAACTACCCGTTAAAGTATTCGAAAATCAGCGGCAGCAAAAGAAACTTTGATTTTATAAATGGAATCTAAATTTCAGAAATATATTGGTTTCTGGGGTTTCTAAAGTTACAGAAGGCTTTCGGAATCATGTGTAACTCGCAAGAGGTTATTCTATATTTTCGTTCATGGTTATATTATACATTTTCGTAAATTAATGGGTTACACACGTTCTCGGCGGCGAAAAATATATATCGGAATTTGTTTTAGGAAGTGAGTAAAATTAATTGAAAAACTAACAATTCCACATTGTTACTATCTCCTATCTCTACAAGAAGAAAGCATTGGATTTATGAAAATTTTCGACTTCCCTTTTTCGACGAATTTACACGTTTTAGAAGGTCCTGAACACAATTTGACTGTTTTTAGAAAATGTCTGTCTGTGAGTGTGTCTGTCTCTCTGTATGTGACAAAAATTTTGCGGTTGTTCTATCGCAAGAATTAATGCACGAAATTTAATAAAACTTTAGATTCAGTTAATCCCTGATATAAATTGGGGCTGATTAGTTTTGGGTGAAAATTGCGCAAGAGTGCTGGATTTTTCGCGATTTACGCAATAGCTCTATCTCAAGAACTAATGTACTTATTTTCATCAAACTTCAGATTCAGTTAGATCTTGACATAAATAGACGCTGATTGCGTGTCGGTGTAGATATCTCAACAGGTGTCGCTGCTATACTACTTTTTATGATTTTTACGACAGCTATATCTCAAGAACTGATGTACGAAATGTAATCAAACTTCAGATTCTGTTAGACCTTGACATAGATAGATGCTGCTTACGTTTGGGTGTAAATAGCCCTACAGGTGGCGCTGCTATGCTACTTTTTTCATTATTATCACGATAACTATATCTCCAGAACTAATGCACGGATTTTCATCAGACTTCAGATTCAGTTAGACTTTGACATGTTGATTAGGTTTTGGTCTAAATCTCCAAACATGTGGCGCTGCTATGCTGCATTTTGTAGGATTTACAGAATTTTAGCAACAGTCCTATATCAAAAACTAATGTACAGAATTTAATAAAACGTTAGATTCAGTTAGACCTTGATATAAATTGTGCTGATTCTTTTTAATGTATGCAAAACCTGTGTAAAATAGAAGAAAGTTTTGGGATTGGAACATCCAATTAATTTTTTATTGCTTCAAGTATCTAAAAATACTTTTTTGTTAAATTTAGTCACATATTAAGTCGGAAACCTGCAGCCACTTAGACCTGCATCAAAATATCCGGGCTTGATGTGCAGCATCCTAACATCCTGTAGAAACAAAAAAAAATATTAAAATTTCAGTTTCTGCTTGTAAATGTTAAAAGGTGTAAACTAAAAACATACTATACAGTAAAATAATTTTTATTAGATTTTTGACATGTTTCGGTTCACTCCGAGCCTTTATCAAAAACAAATGAGAATATTCTATAATGGCACGGTCTTTGACGTTATTATTACTTACCCATCATACGTAGTATAGGGTAAGTCTTGTAATCGTTTTGAAAATCGAAAAATTTTTTTTTAACGGATTTACACGTTTCAGACACTGGAGATTCCGAAAAACATATTTTTAGAAAAAAAATTTTGCCGTCCGTCTGTGTGTCTGTGTGTGTGTCTGTGTGTGTGTGTGTGTGTGTGTCTGTGTGTGTGTCTGTGTGTCTGTAAACGCTCTATCTCCCGAAAAAATTGAGATAGAGACTTGCAATTTGGTATGTACTTAGTATGTAATAATGGGAAGAAGCCTATTTCATTTCAATAACCTCGATTAACCGGAACAATTTTTCTCGGACTCTCGAAATATTCGTTCTGATGAAAGGTATATAAAAATTTTCGAAATTGTTTATTTTAAGAAATGAATATAAAAGACAATAAAAAAACATAAATTTTGAATAAAGCATGAAGTCGATCGGATAATCAGTTGCCGAGATATTTGGAATCCTATTTTCCACACTCTTCGATTTTTCATGACTCTGTATTTCATCCAAATTTCACTTCAAAGATATATTTTAATTGGAAATTTGACGCTTAATCAGATGCAATAAACTGCTAGTTAATATGATTATTATTTTTGGAGTTATAAGGAAAAACCTCTTTCAAGCAATTCAGTAATCGAGCCTTTAAAGTTTGTGACGTCATCAAGCCACGATTTTATTTGAATTGCAATGCATTTTATAAGTAGTTTACACATTTTTATTTTAATATTTTACGTTATGCATATCCATGATGGGTAAGTATTACGGTGGCCCCCAACGACTAGTTTGAAATGCTATCATTTAATTTTCATGTACTTTTTAAAATTACATACGTTATTTTTTATTTTTACTTGGTTATTTATTTCCATATTTGTAACTGGAGCCGCAATTTCTGTAAGTTAAAAGATGCTGCATCGTTACATATTGTATTTTTGAATGTTACTACCTTTATGGTTTCTCTTAGTATGGATAAATAGTATAGACTGGAGGGGGGAATTATTTTACTCTTAAATTAAAGTGTAATTATTGCTTAAAGTGTTAAAAAAATAACACAAAAGGTTTAAAAAAAGCTTTTAACATAGATTACATATGTTTCTTTCGCTCTAACGGCGAAATCTTCAGATGAAAATGATAAATAATGTGCTCTCGCAAAGTTTTTGAAAATGATTAACATAAATCACGAGATCGCACGTCTAATGCAAGCAGGTGCTTAAATTGGTCAAACTGGAAAACGGGAAAATTACCATTTCAATTGTTTTTTTCAATCTATAAAGCATCGCGTGCCAAACTTTTAAGCACTTGCTTGCATTGGACATGTGATCTCGGGATTTAAGTTTATCTTTTACAAAAACTTTTCGAGAATATTTTATTTATCATTTTGATCTGAAGATGTAGCCGTTTGAGCTAATGAAACATATGTAATCTACATTAAAAGGTACTTTTAAACCTTTTGTGTTCTGTTTTTTATCACATTAAGCAATAGTTAAATTTTAATTTAAAGTTAACAAGTGATTTTATTATACTCTTTGTTATTTTACTTTCATTGAAATTTATTTAGATGGTTTATTCTTAATATAATCTTGCCAGGGCTGTGGTTTTTCTATTATACTTAATATCAGCTATATGCTCCTTTTTTTCTGTAACTAAATTTGCTGCTTGTCATACCAATATAGTAATTATTTGATCCCCCTTCTTTAATAAAAAGTATTTAATACACTCCTGAATAATTTTTAAAATTAATTGGGTCTATTTTACTGCAAAGGATTTTCTTTAATTTCTGTGGGGGATGGCTATTAAACAGGTACTGAAACGTTTACGGCTGTATTTTAATTTTTAAAGAAAGCTTGGATAATGTTGAAGAGTACAAAGTTTGTATTTTTAGAGAATTAACTTTGTTTTCTGGTTTCGTATTATTGGCGATATCCATGATTAATTTGTTCATATGGTGTACCTTAAAACCATTATTACAAGAAATTTTACTAATATTATCTAACTCATTATCCAATTTATTTTCAGTATGTACTAAAATTCAGTATGTGTCTGATGAAAATTCTGTGGGCTGAAATTTTATACGTAAATGGAGAACATGCGTTATTTGGTATGGTAGATTAGTTAATCCATACTTATTCGGAAACAGATCTGTCGATAGATTTATTTGTTCTGGTTCACATTACATGAAGGAATGGGATATTTTTTATTATGTTCACTTTCAATAATAAATTTAATGTTATTGTCAATTGAGTTTAAATGAATTATAAATATATTATCACTTGCGGTGGGAAGTGAAACTAAAAATTTTGCATTTAAAATTTGTCCGATTCAAACAAAGGGCCCGATTTCAACGACAATTGATTCATTCAACTTAACTCGAACTATTTAAGATATAGATAACTAAATAAGACATAGATTTGGCACCCCCTGGTGGTGGAAAGTGGAACTAAAATATTTTCTGCGCGAGCACAGAATGCCTTCTATATGTTGTCATAAGCAGCGGGGTCACGTGCCGGAGTTTCGTTCGGAAAGAGGTTTCTTTAGAACAGAGTGCACCCCCTGGCGGTGGACAATGTAACTAAAAGATTTTGCCTATAATCTTGATCCGATTCAAACGAAATCTTTTCTGACATTCTTCTGGTGTCTCCCAGGTACTAAATAAACTTCGGTACCATTTTTTCAGCCCTTATTTACCACCATTTATGAATATTAATATCCAGGGGGTGATTTATTTTCTAGTTTTCTGTGGGTCCGATTTCAACAGGAATTGGTTCTTTAAACTTAACATGAACTAATTATGATATAGCTAATTATTTAAGACATAGATTTGGTACTCCCTGGCGGTGGAAAGTGGAACTAACAGATTTTTTGCGCGTGCACGAGACGCCTTCTACACGGTGCCGTAAGCAGCAGAAACGAGTGCTGGAGTTTCGTTCGGAAATAAGTTTATTTAGAACAGAATGCTCCATCTGGTGGTAGAAACTGGAAGTAAAAGATTTTGCAGCGCGTGTCTAGCACGTCTGCTATACACGGTATCGTAGGCAACGGGGACACGTGTGGGATAATTTGTTTAGAACGAAATGCATCCCCTGGGGGTGGAACTAAAATATTTTCCTGCGCGTGCGCCAAAAATGACTATTTTTATTGAAACCACGAAAGAAAGTTACCGATTTGATAATCCCAGAAAACGAAAAAGTTTCATTTTCACTCATCCTTGAGTATTAAGAAAAGTATTGGATTATTTGATTCGAAACTCACAGTTTATGTTTCTCATTCCAAAAATGCAAATTTTGTGAAAATCCGACAGTGACCTTTGTTTTTAATTTTGACCAAAAACTGACTAGTTTTGAATCAAATGATCCAGACAGAGGAGGTGGTATTAAATTTACTTTTGAGGAGGTGGTATTAAATTTACTTCCGCTTCGGGTAAATCTCTCTATTTAATTTCCGTAATACAAAGAATATAATAAGAAATAAATAAGAAATAAGTAAGAAATAGACCAATGGAAGGGTTTCGAGTGATTTCGCATTTCGTATTATGTTTTGGCGGGACCGAGCAGCGCCGGGCGGATCTGCTAGTATATATATATATATGTTTCTAGTTTCTGCTTTGATTGGTAGAATCATTTTCCGTTCCAATATATAGTGGAAAATCCGTCTTTCATATTTTTTAAGAGTTCTGCTGGAGAAAAGATGTTCTCAAAGAATTTTAAGTAAGCAAAATGTAAATAAGAAGTAAGAAAAACCTGTTTTTAGTTTATACTTTGCATTGAAAAACATTTACGCATTGAAAAACTTAACATTAAATTGTATTTTATATCTTATCGAACTCATTAATGCTATTCTGAAACATTCTTATTTCCCTAAACCTTGGAAAACTTCTGTTGTCTCTCCCATCCTTAAACCTAATTGTAATTTACAAAATCCAGTAAATTTCCGCCCTATTTCACACTTACCCTCTAACAGTAAAGACTCAATGACTTTTTTTTATCTTGAATATTTATTCTGTCACTGAGCATATTATTATAATAAAATATGTCAAAATGCTCAACTAAATTTTATTTTAGTAATGTACTTGGATACTACATTTTAAAAAGTGTGTTACTTTTTTCTACTTTACAACAGACAAAGTATTATTAGTTTTGGGTGAAAATCGCGCAAGAGTGCTATGCTGCATTTTTCGCGATTTACGCAATAGCTCTATCTCAAGAACTAATGCACTTATTTTCATCAAACTTCAGATTCAGTTAGATCTTGACATAAATAGATGCTGATTGCGTGTTGGTGTAGATATCTCAACAGGTGTCGCTGCTATACTACTTTTTATGATTTTTACGACAGCTATATCTCAAGAACTAATGTACGAAATTTCATCAAACTTCAGATTCTGTTAGACCTTGACATAAATAGATGCTGTTTATGTTTTGGTGTAAATAGCCCTACAGGTGGCGCTGCTATGCTACTTTTTTCATTATTATCACGATAACTATATCTCCAGAACTAATGCACGGATCAGACCTCAGATTTAGTTAGACTTTGACATGTTGATTAGGTTTTGGTGTAAATCTCGAAACAGGTGGCGCTGCTATGTTGCATTTTGTAGGATTTACAGGATTTTAACAATAGTCCTATATCAAAAACTAATGTACAGAATTTAATAAAACGTTAGATTCAGTTAGACCTTGATATAAATTGTGCTGATTCTTTTTAATGTATGCAAAACCTGTGTAAAATAGAAGAAAGTTTTAGGATTGGAGCATCCGATTAATTTTTTATTGCTTCAAGTATTTAAAAATATTTTTTTGTTAAATTTAGTCACATATTAAGTCGGAAACCTGCAGCCACTTAGATCTGCATCAAAATATCCGGGCTTGATGTGTAGCATCCTAACTTCCTGTAGAAACAAAAAAAAAAAATATTAAAATTTCAGTTTCTGCTTTTAAATGTTAAAAGGTGTAAACTAAAAACATACTATACAGTAAAATAATTTTTATTAGATTGTTGACATGTTTCGGCTCACTCCGAGCCTTTATCAAAAACAAATGAGAATATTCTATAATGGCACGGTCTTTGACGTTATTATTTGAAATGCTATCATTTAATTTTCATGTACTTTTTAAAATTACATACGTTATTTTTTATTTTTACTTGGTTATTTATTTCCATATTTGTAACTGGAGCCGCAATTTCTGTAAGTTAAAAGATGCTGCAGCGTTACATATTGTATTTTTGAGTGTTACTACCTTTATGGTTTCTCTTAATATGGATAAATAGTATAGACTGGAGGGGGAAATTATTTTACTTTTAAATTAAAGTGTAATTATTGCTTAAAGTGTTAAAAAAAAACATAACACAAAAGGTTTAAAAATACCTTTTAACATAGATTACATATGTTTCTTTCGCTCTAACGGCGACATCGTCAGATGAAAATGATAAATAATGTGTTCTCGCAAAGTTTTTGAAAATGATTAACATAAATCACGAGATCGCACGTCTAATGCAAGCAGGTGCTTAAATTGGTCAAACTGGAAAACGGGAAAATTACTATTTCAATTGTTTTTTCAATCTATAAATCATCGCGTGCCAAACTTTTAAGCACTTGCTTGCATTGGACATGTGATCTCGGGATTTAAGTTTATCTTTTACAAAAACTTTTCGAGAATATTTTATTTATCATTTTGATCTGAAGATGTAGCCGTTTGAGCTAATGAAACATATGTAATCTACATTAAAAGATACTTTTAAACCTTTTGTGTTATGTTTTTTATCACATTAAGCAATAATTAGATTTTAATTTAAAGTTAACAAGTGATTTTATTTTACTATTTGTTATTTTACTTTCATTGAAATTTATTTAGATGGTTTCTTCTTAATATAATCTTGCCAGGGCTGTGGTTTTTCTATTATACTTAATATCAGCTATATGCTCCTTTTTTTCTGTAACTAAATTTGCTGCTTGTCATACCAATATAGTAATTATTTTATCCCCCTTCTTTAATAAAAAGTATTTAATACACTCCTGAATAATTCTTAAAATTAATTGGGTCTATTTTACTGCAAATGTTTTTCTTTAATTTCTGTGGGGGATGGCTATTAAACAGGTACTGAAACGTTTACGGCTGTATTTTAATTTTTAAAGAAAGCTTGGATAATGTTGAAGAGTACAAAGTTTGTGTTTTTAGCGAATTAACTTTGTTTTCTGGTTTCGTATTATTGGCGATATCCATGATTAATTTGTTCATATGGTGTACCTTAAAACCATTATTACAAGAAATTTTACTAATATTATCTAACTCATTATCCAATTTATTTTCAGTATGTACTAAAATTCAGTATGTGTCTGATGAAAATTCTGTAGGCTGAAATTTTATACGTAAATGGAGAACATGCGTTATTTGGTATGGTAGATTAGTTAATCCATACTTTTTCGGAAACAGATCTGTCGATAGATTTATTTGTTCTGGTTCACATTACATGAAGGAATGGGATATTTTTTATTATGTTCACTTTCAATAATAAATTTAATGTTATTGTCAATTGAGTTTAAATGAATTATAAATGTTTTAAGTTCATCAAGACTTTACTGCCAAATTATAAAAATATAGTCAACATATCTGAGCCAAGTGTGACGTTAAGTCAAATGTATATGGTTCGCCCAATTGGATAATATTGGGTGAATTTAATATAATTTAATTGACAATAACATCAAATCCACTGTTGGAATTGAACTCATTTATTCATGAAAACATGTTTTTACATATCGAAAATTTTCATCACTTTCATGAATTTTAAAATGCTCCATGCGAATTTTATTCTTTCCAATTTTATTGACATTTCTCACAGGTGTTTTCTATATATGTATAAACTTAATCTACAAAAATTGCTTTACTTATGAAAAAAAAAAAAAAGTAACTTTTTTTCATCTATAAAATGATTATTGTGGAAGAGAAGCTGTATGTAAAAATAAAATGCGCATGAAGCATTTGGAAGAATACTATTTATTCGAAGATTAAAAAATTAAAATGTTTATTATCTCAAGTACCATTAAAGATATTTAAACCAAAATTTCCATACTGATATCTACTAAAATTATAAGCATTTGCTACAATTATATATATATATATATATATATATATATATATATTGGTACATAAAAAAGTAGATTTTGATGGTCCACTGTACCCTCAAGATAAAGCCGCCGTGAACAGTATTGCCAGTTGACTATTTTTTTTTAATCAATTTTCTTGATTCCCACCAGTTTTATGAGAAAGTAAAATTCGTCTTATTTAAAGACAGATTAAGGAAAGCGAAAGTAAACGAAATTATACCATTTCAAAAAAGTGGTACGAATAGAGTAATCACAATTGAAAGAAAGTAGCCCACAAGCAGAAGGATCTTATTTGAGAGGGGTAATTTCACCCAGCACGGTCTGGGTCATGTGGGGAGTGGCTGGCTGTCAAGAGATGTGTAACAATGGTTCACTTTTGGTGCGTCTGATCCTCAGAGAAAGAGATCTAAACTTTTTCTTTTTCATTTAAGTATGGTCCCCTAAGATAATTACATCCAGTTTTACACCGCACGGTGGAAATCGTGAGGGGTGTGGTGGATTGTCAATGGAAAGAAAATGAAGTACCTATGAATTACAATACCTCACAAGCATGTAATATAATAAAAAACGAAATATCTTTCTGCGTTTTAAATACCGATAGTGTTACCGATAGTGCACCTGTAGTGTTATGTGCCGCTATGTTTTTATGGAAATTTGTTTATTTTTTTTTTTTTTTTTGATAAATTTTATCAAATATATTTCTGTAACAAGACTTCGTAATAATGGAATACAATAATAATTATATATTTCTGTAACAAAACTTCGTAATAATGGAATATAATAATAATTAATATAATATAAATAATAAAAATAATTATATAATTATGTTGTTCAAAACAAATCGTAATCATGTACATTTTGTCTTTTTTAAACTATTGCTTTAACCAGAGAGTTTGCAAAGAAAACCCGAATGTGTAAATATAATTTGAAATATAATAGATTTAAACATAATTCTTTATTATTTTACAAGATTAAAAATAATAATAACAATAATGCATTATTTATGTGTTTAAGGAAGTTGTACTTTTTATATTAAAACATCTTGTCAATTTCAGTATCTGTAAGTTCAAAAATAAAATCCTATGTTTACTGACACAATAATAATAAAGTATTTTATTTTTATGAATGAAAGGGCATTTGTTCTTTAGGGAATTATGTCATTATCACCACTAGAATTAAGGTAAAGAGGAAAGAAAAACTATATTTTAAATTATTTTAGAAAATTGGTAATGCTTTAAATATTTGTTTTATTTAAAGATGTCAGCTTTAGGAGATATTTTTGGGGTATCAGCTTTAGGGCACTTTACCTTAGTCCATTTTTCTGAGATTAGGTTAGTGCATCATTTACTTCAATCATTTTTTTAATATTTCAGTTTTATTGAATACTTAATATGATTTTTTTTTAAATGATATAATTTTCAGAAACGTTTTATACAGTGCATAAAAAGTTTTTTTTTTTTTTTTTTTTTTTTTTTTGAGAATTGCTTTCAAGGGATAACCTATAATTGGATTCTCAGTTTGGTTTGGATGGTAAAACTGACACCATTCTTAAAAGAAAAGACCAGTTTCATTTATGGAAATAAAATAATTTAGTATGATTGCGTCCGTATATATTCACCAATCTTTAGCTCTGCACATAAAGTTCCTACAATTTTTTTTTTTTTTCATTTTAATAAATTTTATATGCACCGAATAAAATGTTTCCGAAAATTACACATTATTTTCTTGAAATCAGAATAGGTATTCAATAAATCTCAAACAGAAGCGTGGTGATAATAACGCCATTCTCAAAAGAAAAAGTAACCTTTCATCCATAAAAATAAAATGCTTTATTATTATTCTCTTAGTAATCATTGGATTTTATTTTTGCAACGTGTCAGGTACGTAAACTGCATATTTGCAAGTAAATCAGAGAAAAGAAAATTGATAATTTAATGTACAAAAAAATTGTTTGATATAGAAACTAATGAAATCGAGTATTTTGTAATGTGCTTAAAAATGATTGTAATGAAATGATTTATTTGAATTTTACAGTGACGCTTAAAGCGTGCCTCAGGGGGTTGTCAGGTGTGAGCCATCGGGAAACAGAGCCCCCAAGTATTTAATTAAAAATAAAGCCTTTTCTTTTTAAAAGCTTTAAATTTAATAATATAAATAAATGTAAATACCATGGCTATAGTTACTTATTTTACGAAAACAGATTTTAAAGATTTTTATAAGTAGTGTGCGTTTTAATGAATTTGAAAAGTTTAACGTCCTTTCTCAGATATAAATGCAAGTTTTTTATTTCCCTTTTTTAGTCTTGCAAAATAATCAATAAGTGGGTAAGTGTGATCGAAGATAGGGGTTTCGTTTAATATTCCTTTCAAAACACTTTATCCTTCCTTTAATAAATCCAAATAAATTTCATTTTAAAAAAAAAATCATTTTTTTTATAAAGTAATAATTTACCGGTCTATTTTTCTCGTTTTTTCGAAAATCTGAACCAGTTCGATAGCGGGCAAAGCCCGCTATTATACTCTGTCATAATAATATCTGTCATGTGGACTAAATGCGATATTAAAAAAATATCAATTTCAAAATTAAATATGTTGTATAGAGACTTTCAAAATGTTAGACGTCAGATTAATTTCTTTTAAATTCTCTACTTACGTCCTATTAAGTTACTTTCTGTACATACACATACTCATACTCCTTGTATTATTGAGAAATGTTTGAAAATTTCCTTTTTATTACCAATATGATGTCATATTAATCTTTTTTTTCAACTGGTGAAACTTTTTATTTCATTTTCATTTTTCACGTGGAAATCTTTCAAAAGAAAATTACTTATTGTAGAAATAATTTGATTGTGGATTTTTAATTGTTGGCAACTGCTACAACGTAAAATGTTTAAATTTAATAGAAAAAGGCTGTTAGATTTTTGGTTTTTTATCTCTACATATTAAAAATAATACGATTTTGAGCTTCATAATACGTATTTAGCTATAAGTACACAAAATTTCATGACTGTAAGTTACATAGTTTCTGAGAACCGGCTCTGTGACGGACAGACAACGAAGCGGGAGTAATAGGGTTTCGCGAGATGAACGAAACCCTAAAAATGATATTTTCAATAATCAATTGCAGCCTTCCACTACAATGCGTTTCCGAATTTTTACAACCATACAAATAAATTAAATATGTTAAAAAAAAAAAAAAAAAAAAAAAAAAAAAAAAACACGGACCAAAAGGATAACAAACATAAATCATAACCTTCAATTTGCCTTCAATGCTATAATATAATTGATAACTTAAGATTGATTTTCTTATTTTTGTTATAATTATGACTTTAAATAAACAATAATCACTTGTTACTTTTTAAATGCCAATATATTGATAATATTGAAAATGTTTCATGTACATTTAATTTGTACGTAAGATATTTTTAATGTACTGAAAAATTAATCTCATTTAAACATATCTTGTTGTTTTATCTTTCACTGAAATAATTCTTTTTAATCAAGATATTTTCTTTCATTTCGTAGTAATCTTTTTTTTTTTTTTTTTTTTTAATTTACTCATCAGTTAAATGCAACAATAAAATGCAACCCAGGAGCAGAAAAAAAGCCGCATTAAAAAAAAAAAAAAAAAAAAAAAACATGAATTTTTCAAGAAACTTTAAAAATTGCATGATAAACTATTGGTCTCAAAGAATATTTTAAGATGAATCAAAATTTAATTACTTTTGACCTGTTGGAAATCAGTATGTAAGAGTGACAGATATAATGAAAATTGTGCTGTTCATGCATTTCATTCATGCATTTATGCTTTATCCTTATGTTATTGTATTAGGTTATGTTATGGTAGGGTATATTATGGAAATGTTCAAATATTAACCCTGAGAGGTTCATATTTAAATTGTTCAGTTCATATTTAAATTCAATATCAAATGCAATATTAAATGCAGAAACTGAAATGCAGAAAAAAATCCATTGTTTAAAGCTGGTTATTAAAGTTGTAAATCCTTTTTTACAATACATGACATAATGTAATATAGTGGCAAATTAGATAAAATAACTATATAATTCGATGCCAATAAATTTATTTAATTAAAGAGAAAAAAGCGTAATAACTAAATTCTGTGGATTTTTTACTAATACAATCTATATTATAAAGGACAAACGTGTCCGTGCGTAACGCTGACGTCATTTTGCGAATGGCAACATTTGACAATGAAAATTTCGGTTTTGCGACTTTTTCTACTGCAATTTTTTTAATTTCTAAACATCGCACATTTTCAATTGAAAAAAATCTACTTTCAAATGCTATTTGTTTGAAAACTGTATCGTAATTTGCTTGAAAACTGTATTGCCATTTACTCATTTTTTATGGTTTTTAACACTTTCCAACATAGTTGAAAAGTGTTTATGAATTCGGTTTATCTGTCTGTCTGTCTGTCGTCTGTCTAACCGTGCTCTAACTTGCGTAAATATACTCGGATCTTCATGCAATTGATATGTGTTATTGGGGCTTACTGTGGCATGGTCCATATTGAAAATTAAGTGTGCAGCACTTATTTTTTTTTTTTTTTTTTTTTTTTTTTTTACAGAGGCACTCAAAATAATTACGTTACATCACGGTCTATGAAGAAAAATCGTTTGCAGTTTATTTTAATAATGTTTCACTGTTTCAAACCTGTTAAAATTGATATATATCACTAACGTGGATTACAAGAGGAATACTATAGAATACTGTGTTTTTTGCTTTCATCGTTCATTTACAGGGACACACAAAAGAATTCGGTTAAAGTACTGCTTATTAATAATAATTCCTGGGAATGTTTTTTCAGTTGCTGAACCCGTTTTTAAATTTAACTCTTTTTTTTTTGTCTATTACTTGGTGTGTATAGATTGTATACAGGGCAGCACAAAAATTTTCGAGTACATTTCCGTTTAATGTCGGAAATTGCAGAAGGGGAATTTTAAACTGTGCTACGCGTTTCCTAACTGAACTCAAATTTAGCATTCTATTTAGTATATATACAAATCTATAGATTCTATACAGTGCTGCACAAAAGAGCTCGGTTATTTTTCCGAATAGTGTTGGTAATTCCTGAAATTGGATATTTAACTATGTTATTATTTTTCAAAATTGTTTAGTTAGATATCACCTTACACATTACCGTAAAAATTTGCAAAAAGTTATTTTAGGAGTGTTGGAAAGTGTTACATAATCTATTCCTTGACGCATGATTTTTCCTGAGTGTTAAAATAATTAAAGACGATTGTGAAAGATTAGTACTTCACTTTTATTAATATAAACAGTTCAGCATTTGTTTCCGGCTTATATTCCATAACGAATATTGAAACTTCATCACTAAATAAAATAAATAAATATATAAATAAAGGAGATGCAATCGAACTACGCACTTAAACCATTGAAATTATCGGAATCAAAATGTTGCTGTCTAAGCGATTTCTTCTGCTGTTAACTCTAGGCACGAGGCCAATATTGATATTATTAGTGAAAAATCTAAAAAAAAAATTATATTAAATGTAAAAAAATCTGTTACATTTTCAATTAAAAGAATGGTGTTCACCTATATTCAGTAACACGGGAAGACCGTGTTGAATCCCCTAGTTTTTTTTAACATGTATTTTGACCATTAATTCTTCATTATATTTCATGGATAAGATATTTTCATTTATTTCAATTTAATAAGAACATTTAATTTGATTTCATTGAGAATTCTTCAGAAACTAAGTTTTTGAAAATTGTGATTGTTCAATTATTTTTTCATGTTTTTCTTTATTAATATGTAAAAAAAAATAGCTTACAAATAGTGAAAAATCATAGTTATATGTATTGCACAACTCTATCCGCAAAAATATTTTTTTGTTGCAATTGGGAAGGTGTTTGTAGTCTCGAAAGTCAACTGTAGCAGAGCACAGTCATTTGTCTAAACTGTCATCCTATTGCCCTTCTTCCCCGAAGGGATTTATTTTAAAAGGGGACCATCTTTAGCAGACTTTTTGAAACGCAAATGAAAGTGAAAGTATTTCTTCTCCCAGAAAATTGGGGTGGAATGATGAATGAGATTCTCATTGTATAGGTTGACCCCGTGCTACGTGCGGTTGAATCATTTGAGAGACGGGGATTATATCGGGGAAACATGGAATTCAACATAACTTCCCACTTTCAGTTTACTTTAGAATCGTCTCGCTGTCTGTTGACGACAGTGATGGTAACCTCGTCAACGAGATTTTCCCTCAAAATTTCCCGCATTAGCCTGATTTTCCCCTCATAATTAGGTTCCACGGTGCTGCCCTCTGTCGGGAAAAGTTTTAAGTATATTTTACATTTTATGGGAGGCAGTTATTTCCTGTAAGACCCCCCCCCCCCTTCTCTTTTATGCTGTTGAACATTAAAAAAGTGTATTTTATAAGGGAAATATATAGTAAAAGAGAACAACTAAGAACTTTTGACAGATTTTTTTTTATTTAAAAAAAAATTAGAGTATGCACTCCAAGATTAACATACAGAAAATCAAATATACAAATAACTTGGTTTATTTGAACTACACATAGTCTTTCGACGATCAGTAATAAATTGAAACGTTTGATTTTCAAACAATTTGAATATATCTGCAAGAAAATTCTGAAAATTAAAAAATCAAGTTCCTCTATTATTTATTGTATAAGTTTATACAAAAGAAAGAAATTAAATATGTCAATGAAAAGCTTTAATAACGGTTTTATTTAACGATTATTTCTGTGTTAGGGGAGGGATGTTACATCTTTTAACATAATATTTTTAAAATGTTTTAAAATTTGGTATTTCCACTTAACAAAAATTATTTCCGTCTTCAAAGAATCACTCTTGATAATAGCGAACAGTTCAATTTTACATTGTATGTAATATTTACAAACGTTGAAAGCTGCAACTATTAATATATTATGAAGTTAAAATTGAGAAGCAATGAGAAGCTCTTGAGAAGTAATGAATAATAAATACCATTTACGGCAACTAATGAAGTAAACACAGCAAAACACATATAGTTTGAAGGGTTTTTTAAAAAGGTGAATAGACTTTCGAGACAGTGAATAGTAATATACTATTCCTCCCTATCACAAGATTGAAACTACTATATATCCTCCTATTTTTAAGGGATAAAATTTTATCATATGAAAATATTTTATCAACTAAATGCATTTAGTTTCACCAGTGCAATAAACTTTTTTTTTAACTGAATTCTGAAAAAAAAAATAAGCATCGGAGAGCTCTCCAAGGCTTTAAAAGATCACTAAAAGAAACCTATTTATTAGCTATTTTCTATGGCTGTTCACAAATTTAAAATTGCTTCTTTCTGACACATTCTATGAGCCATTTTTATTCATAATTGCCGAAAATTGTCAAAATGCAAAAGTCTTTTTCTGGTAATTATTTTTAGTTCCATTCTATGGTTTCCCCAGAAAAGTGCATGCGGAATAACAAAGGAAATACTACTGTTATGTTTGATCCTCCATCTCCGTCATTTGTAAAAGTTTGTATTCAACACCAAGAACATATTTGGGAGATAGTACTTAACACTAGCAGGATACAAATACAATAGATACATTGTATCCTCCTAGAGTTAACAGCACTCAGCCATATAATATAATTGTTCAGTTCTGATTTCCCCGGCGACTGTAAGAATGACCAACCAACATGTATGACCACCCACCTCTTCAGACTAGTCTGAGAGTATGAAGGGATGGCAAAAGTTCTATTGCCTGTGTTTATACTATGAAGGATAAAGAATCATATACATTAATTTTGCCGGAAATTTTTTTATGCCGCTTATTTGGGGGAGGGAATTCCGAGACAAAAGCAGATTGAAAAATTCTGAGAAATATCGAAAATTCTCACAAAACCACAGAAATTTCCTTTTTCCCACAGAGCACTGTTTTTCCCTCAATAAGGGAAACTTCCCACGAGTTACCATCACTGGTTGACGACCAAGAGATTACTTGAACTTATCCGAGAGAGTTATCCGTAGACTAACTCTTTGCCAAAAAGATTTATGGTGATTTAGATACATTTAAAAGTTTTCAGGTAAGAAAGTATTTCAAAACACAATTTTAGTGTATGATGGAAAATCATGAAGATATGGACCAGTCTTTCGCGCTGATACAAAAATGGCAGCTGTCTTAGGCGGATGTTTTTAAGCGTTTGTACGGTCCCTTGAATTTAAACGCCAGTGATTTCTAAAAAATTTCTTTACCTTATTTGATCTCACAAAATTAAGGCAAAGAAAAACTTTTAGAAATTATGGATTTTCAAATTCAGGGGACGGTAGAAACGCTGTAAAAAAATCCGCCTACGACAGCCGCCATTTTTGTGTCAGAGCGTAGGCCTAGTATTCAGGGGCCAGTGACCAATTTTAACAAGTTTCATTCCAAACAGCTGGAAAAAACTACTTATAGTTTTCAATTTTTAGTTCACGTTTTTGGCGATACATTTTGTTATTTTTAGAAAGAACCGAAAACAATAGAAATATACGAAGTGATTATTGTAAATATTTAGTGTGTAATCATTATACTGTTTTAAGGAGTTATACAAAATAAATATTTTATTCAAATATTTGTTCAATAAAAATTACCTAATTCGTTGAATAACCCTACATAAAGTACTTCAATTTTTATGAGATCAAACTTAAATAATATTAGTTTGTTCGGAAAGTTCTTACCGTTTGGGAATGTTTGTTCGAACCGGAAAATTTTATGACTTAACACTGGAACTACCATGAGCCGTCATTTTGACGGTTACCAAATGAATATATTCCAATTCGAACCAGAAATTTCTTTTCAAAGTAAATTAAATATAAAACTCACAGAAATACGCTAAATGAATACGTCAAGTAGTTTTAAATAAAATATCTGGTGTGAAATAGTTTTTAAAAACTTTCCGGTAGTTGTAGTGTTAATTATTATAGAAGTCCAGGCAAAGTGGTCACCCTAAGGTTTTGTGATTATTAAAAGATATGGATCTAGAGATTGGAAAAGATTTTTAAAAAATGTCCATTTTTGTCAAAACAGATTAGATTAAAAAGAAATGAGAAAAGAAAAACATTGTTATTCAAAATCATGCTTAATTAGTTTAATTTTATATTAAATTAACGTTTAACACAGTTGTCCAAAAATTAAGGGCAGTGACCGGACAGTTTCGCTTTTTACACGATTTGTCCTTAAACTTCGAGGATGTAAAGCACATGTTTGACTTCAAGAACAGTAGATACAGTATACTGTAATTAAAAAATAATAATATTTTGAATATATGATGCGATATGGACATTTATTTGAATAACATTTTAACAGCGCAAGCTCGAACAACACGAAAGATTTTTTTTCTTTCAGGATTTGTTAGTCAATTCTGGTGAGCAACTCGTGTAAAATATCGTGAAAATTCAGAAATAGATCAGCGATACAGTGTAAAATTGACAAATTGGGATAGATATCCCTTATCAGACAATTGGACCCCCCTCCCTAATTTGTCAATTAGCTTACTGTATTGCAGATGTCTTTCTGAGTTTTCACAATATTTGACTGGTCTTTTTCTATGAGTTACTCTATAAAATTCACTACCAATTCATGAAATAAAATCTTTGGTATAGTTCGCGCATGCGCAGTTAAAAATTATTTCATACAAATGCCCATATATCATCCAATATTCAATATATTAATTTTTCAATTGCCGTATACTGTTTCTACTGTTCTTGAAGTCAAACATGTGCTTTACGTCCTCTGCAAGGGCAATTCGTGTAAAAAGCGAAACCGTCCGGTCACTGCCCCTTAATTTTTGGACAGCAGTGTTAAACGTTAATTTAAGTTAAAATTAAGCTAATTAAGTATGACTTTGAATAACAATGTTTTTATTTTCTCATTTCTGTTCAATCTAGTCTGTTTTGACAGAAATGGAATTTTTTTTATCTTTTCCAATCTCTGTATCCATATCTTTTAATATCGTGACACAGGAAAAATTCTATAATTTACTACACTGTGAAAGAATACAAATGTTCTTGTGAAATGTATGAATCAATGTACGAAAATATAATGTAACTGCAAACGAAAGTATACAGTTACCTCTTACGAGTTACCAATAATTCCAAATACATTCTTTGACTTTAGAAACACCTTTAGAACTTTGACTTTAGAATATTGTTTCTACTGTTCTTGAAGTCAAACATATGCTTTACATCCTCGAAATACAAGGGAAATTCGTCAATAATTTCAAGAGATATTCGACAAACCGTGTAAAAAACGAAAGCGTCCGGTCACTGCCCCTTGATTTTTGGACAGCAGTGTATTAAAATGATACGTTGATTTGAAAATTGTTATTCAAATACTTTACTTTTAATGTTTCTGGTTGAGAGGTCACTTAAATTAAAAATATAGAGATCACTATATTTTTTAATTTAATTTAAAATTTTCTTTTATTCACCCCTTAATTGTCGCTTAATTTTCGAAAAATTCCTTCAAAAATCGTCGATTTTTTTTGTTGCCCCATTTTGTTAGTGATGAAAAGTTATTTAGTAAAAGAAACAATGTAATTTTTTTTAATTTAAAGTATTCAGGATGAATAATTTTTTAAAAAAAAATCATAATTTTACTTACAGGATATTTGGCTTTTTTATGTACAGAAGCTACTTTTGTAAAAATCAGATTACTTGATTGCCAACACTTTCATGAAGTAGAAATATTCGTCTTATTTAAGGACAAATTAAGTAATGCGCGATTAAGGCCAATTACGCTAATTTAAAAAACTGGTACGAATCAAACAATCTATTTTTTTTTTAAAGTAACCTATACTGTCTGTGAGGGTCACGGGAGCGACATAATTTGTTTAGAATGACTGCCCGTGAAGGTATCGGGACTATTACAGGGACTATTACAGGGTTAAGCATTTAAAATAATCTCGGGAGTGACAAAATCGACGAATAAACCATACTATCACAGCTGCCACTAACAACTATTTTTATAATCTATTTACTCAACTATTCTTGGCTAATTCCATGCGTGAATGTAGTATCAGTCAAAGAGATATAAATGGTTGCGGCGTTTGACTACCAGTATTATAGTAAACGAAAATTTGACTTAATCTATCCGATATATGTACAGATAAACAGAGCTAAGAATTTTTAAAAAAAATACCGGTGGCCAAGAATGGTAAACTTTTGCGGCTATGTGACTTACACTACATTCAGGCATGGAATTAACCTCTTATAATATAAATTTTGTATTATGTTTCTCTTGCAAGTGATTTTTAATAAAGTATTAAAAGGTTTTTGTTTTGAGAAAGTGGTACGAGATGGAATTAAAATTATGCGGAGTTCAGTCCGTGAGGTGCACGGCCATGAGGAAATTTGTACCCGTGAATGCATTGCGAACGACGATTACGGGGTTAAATTGTCTTCTGGAAATTTTTTTTTATTCTTTAGTTCAATTTTCTTTTAAAAAATCATGTTAAATATTTGCTGAGTTAGAAACAGATTTAACGATTTTAAGACATATACATATTTTTTTCTAAATTGGTCTTTTGACGTTTTCAATCATGAAATAAAGTACTTTTTTTAAAGTTACATTTACCATGCATCAAAATGATGAAAGCTGCTTCAAAAATAGAAAATAATTAACCAAGAACTTTTTTAGTGATTCAATTTCCGCGAGAAATCTAAAAATAAAACCATTCGTTATTCAAGTAAAATTTAATTTAAGAAGTCTTTTGAAACGTAGAAAGAATTCTAATTGCGCAACTATCTAATTTGCGTTAGCGCATGATATATTACATAACCGTCTCGTATATATTTAAGAGACATTGAAGACTCTTTCTATTACTTTTTAGAAGGTATACTACGTACACTAATTATTTATAGGAGAAATAAAAAATCATGCATAATATTTCTGTTCTGAACATCTCTTTTTCTATGCATGCAATGAATGAAGTATCATTCGAAAGGATTTTGAACCGGTTTCTGACATACTACCCTCACATTTCGTTAAAAACGTTTTTTTTATTTAAGATTTCAGTTAATTAAAAATTAAATCGGCATTGTTTTCATAAATGAAATGTTGACAGAAAAATAAAATACCGCATTACATCGTGCTGAACAATGATTATATATATGTATAAAAAAAAGTATAAAAAAGATAAAGTGGGACGTCTCTGCACGATCGTATTTTATAGTTATGATTGAAAAGCAAAATTCAAATTCAAATGTTTAGAAGTAAAAGATACCATCGATCGATCGAAGCAGTGTTATTTCACGTGTAGCCTAAAATGTATGCTTTGTTGTATTAAATTAAATTGTATTTTATATGCATTCAGGGATACAAGCGCTGTCCCACAAATGACCAATTCTCACCACTAAATTTTAATAATATCCTCCGTCTTATTAAGCTTCAGAAAAACTTTCGGAAGATTTTTAACCCCTTGGGGACGAGCGACACGTATATGTGACGCATAAAATGCTCAGAATCCTCGATAATTCCCACCAGTTATTTTTTATTATAAGCTTTGCCTTATTTAATCATAGCATTTCTGCGATTCAAAAAAGCGAAAATTTCTGTATTGAAAAAACGGTGGCAAAAGATTAAAAATTCTGTAAAGGACGCTCTTCGCGAAGGGGTTAATACTTTTATTGAGACAACGAAAAACTTTAAGATTAAAAGAATTCCGTTATACAGATTATGAGATAAACCACATTATTGAGTTATTCAGTATTTATTTAACGCAAAATGCATTCCAGTTTTCAAATCAATTTTATTCTTTGTCAGATGGTTTAGCGATGGGTAATCCTTTAAGTCCTTTCTTAGCAGATTTGTATATGCATTACTTTGAGGTTA
The DNA here is from genome assembly GCA_963931845.1 of Maratus michaelseni. Classification (NCBI taxonomy): domain Eukaryota; kingdom Metazoa; phylum Arthropoda; class Arachnida; order Araneae; family Salticidae; genus Maratus; species Maratus michaelseni. Next base: position 304,289,196 of record OZ007595.1, read on the forward strand.
AATTGTTTAATCTTATTAATTTTACGTTTTTTTGTAGATATGTGGATGATTCTTTTGTGCTCCTAGACCCATCTATTTCATTCTTTGATAATGTATTAACTATTCTAAACTCAACAGATCCTGTTATCCAATTTACATATGAAGTTAAAGTTGATTATAAATTACCTTCTCTTGATGTGTTAGTTACTCGTCAGCTTAATACATTTAGCACCTGTGTATACCGGAAACCCTTTGCAGTCTCACTCCCCTCTCATTTTAATTCTTGTCACTCCCTTCCCAGAAAGCCTCGGCTTTTCATTTCTTTATTAATAGAGCATGTTTGGTTTGTTCGGATAATGATTCTCTTGTTGCAGACTTGAATTATATTAGATCAGTGGCTATCAATCGTGGTTTTAGTTTGTCTTATATCAACCGTTTAATTTTTCGTTGTCTCAATAAAGGTATTAATAATCCTGATTCTTCTGTTGTTCCAGTTTTTTTTTTCTAACCTCATTATTTTGCTATTTTATAATATCATTAGCTTCAAAATAAATAATATTTTAAGAAATTATGATTTTAAAGTTTTTTTTAAGCCAGTTAATAAACTAAATTTTTCACCGTTAAAGGATAAAATTGCACATCAAAACTTTGGGGGTATTCACGATATTCAATGTCAATGTGGTTTGTCTTATATAGGTCAGACAAAACGACAACTCCGTTTCAGAATCTATAAACACAGAAACTATGTTAAGAAAAAGGAATTATAAAACTCCTCTATTGCTTGTCACTGTTGGAGTGAGGGACATAATTTCAACTTTGATTCAGCCACTATTATTAAGAAATTCAATACTCCTTCAGATTTAGACTTTTTTGAAGCAGTTTATATTCATAAATTTGGTAATTCCCTGGTCAACGATTTTTCAAGCATACCTTACATCTCACCCTTCTGGGTTGATTTACTGTGTCATAGTGCATCACTTCCGGCCTAATCTTATTGGTTGCTCGTGCGTGATGGGCTTTCGGTGTGTTGTTGTTTTTCATTTGTGCTTCTCGACTCAATTCCATGTCTTTAGGGGGGAAATAATTTTTTATTTTTATTTTTACTGACACTGATGATGTGAGTCCAAGTTACTCACGAAACGTACGTCTGTTCTTTGTACTACAGTTTGTTAATGTGTGTTAAACGTAGGTTTTTAGTGTATATTTATCCACACAAGATTTTCTTCATAAATAAAATCATGTCGTTTCATAACCTAATCTGATATCTAACTCTTACCTTAATTCCGCCTTCTTAATAATAAGCCTTCGCTCTGACACAAAAATGGCAGTTGTGAAGGCGGATTTTTTTTCAGCGTTCTTACGGTCTCGTGAATACCAGTATTTTCTAATGAAATATCCAGCATTTCCTTCTTCGCAGTCTTTTTCTGAGAATAAATAAAACGAAGAATACTTTTGAAAAATGCTGGAATTAAAATTCAATGAACCGTAACTCTGGAAAAAATCAAGCTACTACAGCCGCCATTTTTGTGTCAGAGCCTGGGCCTATTATACAGAAGGCGATGATCTTGACTGCCGAAACATCAGACCGTCACATGGCTACACTGAACCAATCGCGTATGTCTTATTTTAGAGTTTGCTTTCATGCCGTATTATGTTGCAATCTGGAAAGAAAATGCATTTTTCTGCAATATTGGAATTTATTCAGAAAGAAACAAAAAATATTTTTTGTTGTCAAAATGGTTGGCAAAAGTCATATTATATAAGTTTCCCTATCATATTTTCTCATTTTTATAGTTATTAAAATTTAAATAAATTAGGACTATTTTTGTCGTTAAATTTTAGAGTAACGAAAAAATAAGTAAAATGAATGTGTTTAGAAACTAACACATGTTTACTAAATGTTGTGGTTCCATTTCTATTTGCATTTCAAGAAGAAAATTAAAATAAAAATACATTTAGAAAAATTTCAAGATTTTAGGGACAGTTTGGCTCTGTGAGGTCCACATCCGAGATTGGAAGATTTCTCTACGATACGAGATAAGAAGATGCTTAATATTGTAAGGAGGGATGTTTATTGAGCACAAAAATATAAGGTAAATAAGCGAAGTTTGTTCCTGAACTAATATGAAGCCTGTACTGCAATAAAAAACTGTAAGATAGAGATTTACAATTTCTTTTACTGAAAGTTTTTTGCTACCACAGATTTTCAAAGGCAATCTTTGCTTTATTTAATCACAAAGATTTCGTCATTTTACACTGTAATAAATTTTTGGAGCGTTTTTCCTGAAACATTTCGCATATATTCCCGGAATTTCGAATTTCTTAATGTCCCACGGCAATTACGGCAATAATTCGTGTAATATTTTTGAGAGGTTTCAACTTTTCCGGAAACTACATTCTGCGCATGCGCGCTTCATGTTTTAAGTTCCATTAGCCCTTTTGATAATTAAAAAAGAATAAAAAACAGCTGCTTAGGTACTTAAGGACAAATGCAATCTGAACAAATGCCATTCTTTGTTTGGATATCAACCTATAAAGAAAGTAGCAAATTTAAATCTTTTTATGCTTCATTATTTGAATTTTCATTTTATCTGTAATACGAAACTTTAAAATTTAATTGCTTAAATAAGACAATGAATAAAAAAAGTATATTGATTATTGAAAATTGGAATGTTTCACTACTTTGTTTTGAAACGTAACAGCAAAAAAACCGTGGCATCTTAATGCCACCACTTTTTTTCCGGAATCTCCCGGAAATTTTTTTGCAGTGTAGAATGCAAATTTTTAAATTCTAAAATAGTGGTACCTAGTTAGTTAATTTAAGCACGTGAATTTATTTGCATTCTTGTATCAATGCAGCACCAGCCAGTAATGGGTTAATCTAAACTAACGCGAATGAATGACAGTTGTGCTATGGAATAGCTAACGTAACCAATTGTGGTTCGAATGAGCTGGCGTGAAAGACCTCTAGAAACAGAAGTTCGAATTGTGGGAATATAGTTGTATCTGTCCGGGTAAATACTATTTAAAGAAAATACTTTGGGAATTACTGAGTGTGTATGTTTCTACTCTATACATTCCTGGAACGATTTAGCAATCAACCTGTGCTGATTTTAACTATTGAGGGGGTCGGGGCAAGAAAGTGCCAAGCCACATTTTTGGTGAAATAAATCTAACACTGTAATCTGTTGCTTAATATTGTAAATTAGAATATCCAACATATAATTCGTTCTAATGTCACTTGGTGGCAGCCTATGTGACAGGTTTCGTTTTTGTTCCAGATGTTTAGGCCCCCAATGAAGATAGCTAATTTACAAAAAAATAATAGCAATATCATTAAAGTAATTCCATATTGTTACTCAGAAAATCTCAAATGTTATTAAGACATTGGCGCAAATTCGGGTTTGTTTTTGACGATGTATGTGTGCATATGATTATGGTGTTCTATTTTTAACCGAAACATGCCAAGTTTGGATATTTTGTTTTTACATGTATTTGACACCTTGCTTAACCCTTCTTTGCATGAGTTTTTCTTTTACAATTGTGTTTTTTTTATACATATATTAAATATTAGACACCAGAAACTTTAAGATAGATTTTTAACTTTGATCAGCAACATAGTTCACGAGAAATTTACTGGATTAATATTTCTATATAAATATAGTGGTGGCGAAGAAGTTGATTTATTTATTAAAAGTTAAATAAAAAGTGATGGAAATTTACATCACTATGCAATTAAGGGTTAAGTAAAAGATGTTTTTAATTTGTGTATATTGGCTCAAAATTTTAAATTATGTATCTTGATTTGAGTATTTGATCAAATTTTCAAATTTTTGATCAAAGTTCAAAAATTTGGCTTGGCACTCTTTTGCCCCGAGCCCCTCTATTGTAAGTGGAAAAGATCTTACTTATTTTAGCGAATTATTGTAGCAAATTTAAGCCGTTGTGGAGTGATCCTATGGCAAAACTTGTGAACTGGAATAATCATCGCGAAATAACTTTTTAATAAAGTTTGAACTGGTAAGCGTAAAATATTTCAGACAGTAACAGACCAGTTCCGAGTGACGAATTTAGTTTTATCGTGCCATAGTCTCTTCCATTGTTTAAAGAACATATTAAGTTAAATTTTCTTATTAGTTATTCAGTTGTAAATGTTATCAATGCATAAAAGATGAGCTTCGACGTTTATAATAATGTTACAGTGTGACTTGGGCGGTGCAGTAGGCGCTTTAATCTGGGAGAAGTCACGTATACACAGGGTATGAATGGTTTTTACTTTGTCACCGATAAATGCAAAGAATAATGGTCACCTTATTTACTCGGAGACAATTATTACAAATTCTGCAATACAGTAAGTTGAAGTTTTCTTTTCGAAAAATAGTGGTGACAGGAGAAAAAAAACAAACTTATTTGAAATCATTTTTTTCAAATGGACTCGTTTTATTTATTATTATTTTTTTTTTTTGTCTCAAACGGATTTATTTAATCTTTATAGGTAGGTATATACATTCTCCATGAGATATGTACAGTCGAGGGAGAAACAAACGCATCACCCCATAAGATTTTCAGAACCATTTATCACGTAATTTATGGATCAAGATAGCATTTACATTCCGAACTTGAGGTTTCGTGCATAATAGCTGCTATGTGTATAAAAACAAAAAGCTAAAAAATACCTTAATAATAAAATGTACACTCACAGTAAAAAGCTAAAATTACGTATATGCGTATGGGAAGCATTTATCAATCGACTGCAATAAAAAAAAATCTCTGACGGCTTGGCCTACAGGCACAGGTAGATTTCGAAGATGCAGACAGTGGAGCGCCTGTTTATTGGGAATTGCAGAAGAGATGACCTTTTTGCCACAATGTGGCAGTTGGGACCGCCCACTTCGAAATGTACCTGTATTTGTAGGCGGTGCCGGCAAGAATTTTTTTGTTTGCTGTAAGAGTTATGGTCCTATAACAAACTTGTCAATATAAAATTTGTAGATAATATTAAGACGATTTATAATAAATTTAAACGGATTTGATATCTTTCGAATTGATGAAGTTATGAATTTTTTTCTTCTTAAACCCCTATTTCCCCCCCCCCCTTGAGGCTATTTTTAATTATATAAAAAATCTGCCATACATAAATTTTTGGTCCTTTCCCTAGAAGTAATAATAACTTTAAACGGATTCGATATGTATCATAATTAAAAAGTTATGGATTTTTCCCCCCTCCTGGGCCGATTTTGCCCATTAACGAACTTGACCGAGATTTTATGCACCTTGATTTTATGTATTAATTTGGAAGAGATTTGTTCAGAATTATGGAAGTTATCATGTCCATAAAAAAGGGATTCAGATAGATAGATTGATAGATAGATAGATAGAGTTTTGAACTGAGCGTGGTTTCGGGTATTAGGAATCATGATCGGCGTAGGTATGCGAAATCTACCTAAAACTTATAGGTTATAATTCATATTTTTTTCAAGTCTTAATTTAACGATTTATATTTTGTATCACAAAATTATAGGAATTACAAAAATAAGATATTTATGCCTGAGCTTCTAAATACAAAAATATTTTTTATTCAAAAATATCAGTGTGATAAGATAATAACTGCCGGAAATAGTGAAGAAAATATGTAAATTAATTTAACAGAGTGCTAAAACTTTGAATAATTGTAATTCCAAAACCTTTTCTTCAAGTGACATACAATTTTATATTTAGATACATTTCCACGGATTTTTAAAATATTTTGTGAAACTTGGATATATCTACTAAAAGTTAAAATGTTTGATAAAATTTCTATCTTGTATTTGGCGTCTAAAGCTTAATTGTCTGAGTGCAACGAAGACTCATACACAGCACAGTATTACTTTGCCCCATATATAGCTACGATGGATATTAAAACCTTTCGTCAAGCATAACTCAAAAAATATTTAACGGATTTCGTTAAATTTTTACAGCAGGTACCTATAAAGGTGACAACGACGTCTATTTATTACCAAGAATAAATGTCAAACCGTTTGGAAATTATATTAAAAAAATAAATAAAAAAGTACAATTAAAGTACATACGTCACGACAATTTTGTGCGTACGTCATTTTCACCGGCGGGAGATTTTCGTAGACAATCGGAATTGAAAAGTTCATGGAGTACATGGAGCAAAAAAATATGCACGCACTAATCACTACATAGTATAAAACAAAGTCGCTTTTTCTGTCACTATATCCCTATGTACGCTTAAATCTTTAAAACTACGCAACGGATTTTGATGCGGTTTTTTTTAATAGATAGAGTGATTCAAGAGGAAGGTTTATATGTATAATAACCATATGTTTTGCTTTGTAATTTCAGATAAATCACTACATAGTATAAAACGAAGTCGCTTTTTCTGTCCCTATATCCCTATGTACGCTTAAATCTTTAACCCCTTAATCGTCGTGCCCGAGACATTCACGGGCAGCGTAGGTTACGCCTGTTTTATTCAAATTGTTTGATTCCCACCAGTTTTTTAAAATAGTTTTATTGGCTTTATTCTTGCATTATCTTATCTGTCTATTAAATAAGACGAACATTTCTACTTAAAAAAACTGGTGGTAAACAAGCAATCTGAATTTTTAAAAAGTAGCCTACACTTAAAGTGCGCGACGATTAAGGCGTTAAAACTACGCAACGGATTTTAATGCAGTTTTTTTTAACCCCTTAATCGTCGCGCCCGAAAAGTGTAGGCTACTTTTTTTAAATTCAGATTGCTTGATTACCACCAGTTTTTTTTAAGTAGAAATATTCGCCTTATTTAATGGGCAGATAAAATAATGCGAGAATAAAGCCAATTATAATATTTTAAAAAACTGGTGGTAATGAAACAATCTGAATAAAACAGGCGTAGCCTAGGCTGCCCGTGAATGTCTCGGGCACGACGATTAAGGGGTTAATAGATAGAGTGATTCAAGAGGAAGGTTTATATGTATATCCATTAAATAATGGAGAAATACTGTTATTTTTGAGGTTTTTAATGTGATGTCGTAAATAATTTCATTATTTCCGCTTATACATTGCAAACGCAGGCTGAACCCTACAAGATTTATCAAAATAATGTACTAATTATAGTACACATTAAAAAGGTCTACGGAAAACACAAAGAGATGAAGGTTTTCAAGGTTAACCCGAAGCAAAGCGAGGGAGGGCCGCTAGTAGCACAATAAAATGTATTTCAATTTAGTAGAAATCGAAAAATAATCTGGATTGTTTCCTGTTTGAAAGAAAAACCCCGCAATAACTTGGTAGACTTGGTATTAGAGATTTGGCGCAAATCTCAGCAATAGCAGCTTTTTTTATTACGCGTGTGTAAAAAAAAAAAAAAAAAAAAAAAAAAAAAAATCTTTCGTGTTTAAATAAAAGGTTTCGATTTATGGCATTATTTCTTTTTTTGTTCTCTTTTTAGCATTTTAAATGGGATTAATGAAAGGCATGTATTTTAAATTAAATGAGTGAAAGGTTTATATTTAAATGAAATGAATTCAATATGAAAATGTTATAGGAACAATATTTGGCGATTTATCAATTGCGCCAGGATAACATAAAAGTACCAATATATCAAACGGTATGTAGTATGTGAAATGAAACAATTATATTATAATCATCCATCGTACAAGAAAAAAAACTAATATTCTGCATTCAGAGGGAAAAATCCATCTCCTGTGCCGTAAGATTTGGCGAGTTCTTTTTTGGTGATAAGTTTTTCGATGTGATTGTTGGGATCTACAGGATTTGGCTTACTTTTTCTAAATCTTATTTTTTTGCAGATGTAGTATTATGTAAATATATTTTTTTGCAGATATTTTTCTATTTTGTATATTTGGCAATCTATTTTGTATATTTTCTATCTGGCTTTTGGAAAAGAGATTTTTACCTTTTTATCTGTGCCTTTGGAAATATTAAAAAATAAAAAAAGATTTACATATATCAAGCGTATAATGTTATGTTTTGCATTTTTATACGGACCACTTCTCCATTTTTAGATTTTAAATGCTATTTATTATTTACTAGCCGTTTATTAATTGTTTACAATTTAACCCCCTGACAATAACAATTATTTATCACAAAAATGCCTTTTAGGTTTGTTAAATAAGTTTGTTTATGTATTTTCATTACTTATTTAAATATCGAATATGGCGATAAAATTTTATTTTAGCATCGTGCTTAAATTTTTAAGATGGTGCAAAAACATGCTTTAATAAACGTATGTTTGTAAATATTTGAAAAACATGTTTTACTGTTCTCTTGAAAAATTTTGTAAGATGCTAAAACTACCTTTTGGCACCATTTAAAATTTTTTTCGCCAACCGACATAGGATACGAAACTTTTCCCCATTCAGATACACAGGCAAGGCTGGTCTCAAACATGAGTAAAGCTAGCAACAACATTGTTTTAACTCTATAAGAGTTACAATAATGATATTAAATGCCCCGATTGGCTTGGGCCCAATTACGAAAGTTTCTCCTAAAAAAACTGTAGAAGTATTTTACATTTGTTTCATATGAAGCTCGGTCTACAAGGTATTAGTTAATAATACAAACAACACTAATGGCATGGAGGCAAAAGTTTTTATTTAAATGTATATATTTGAAACCCATCCCCCCTACCCCCCCACCCCCACCCCCACCCCCCCAAAAAAGAAAGTTACAGTAATGAATTTAAAATGGCGTTAAGCCACGCCTTCTGACATAAGCAATTGGCTGCAAACGCGATAACGAAACTTTCATTTAACTTAATAACATGTAGCTAATATAGCCCTCAGGGTACTTTGCAGTTATACAGACCTTGTGGTTTTTTTAAAAAGCTTGAGACAATTCAGGTTTAAGAAGTTGAGATTTACTGTCAAATGATATAAAAAACTATGAACACAAAACTGATGAATTATTATTCAGGTTTATGTATATATTTTAAAAAATTGCATCTGATTACACTTATTAGATAAATTACTTCTGTTTGCATTTAATAACTGATAAACGGCTTCTGTATATTAAATGAATTGTTTAAATATTGGGAAGAGGTGGCGAGAGGTAGAAAGACGTAATTCTAAACAAACGGGTAGAGAGATGAGTAGCGATATAGGTAGGCTGACGGATAGCGAAACGAATAGACAGACGGCTAGAGAGAAAGGTAAAAAGAGGGTTGACAGAGGGGTAGCGAGATGGGTCACGAGACGGGTAGAGACACCGGTAGACAGGAATGTAGCGAGAAAGGTTGCGAGACGCGTAGCGTGGTAGATAAAGAGACGAGTAGAGAGATGAGTACAGAGACGAGTTGACTGACGGGTAATGAGATTGGTAGCGATTCGGGTACAAAAACAGACGGATAGTGAGACGGGTATACAGACGAGTAGAGAGATAGTAGATGGGTACGGAGATGGGTAAGAAGATGGGTAGAGAGGGGTATAGCCAGACGGGTAGAGAGACAGATAGACAAGTTGTGAGACAGATAGACAAATGGATAGCGAAGTGGATAGAGACACGGCTAGACATACAAGTAGTTAGACGGATAGACAGACGGTTAGAGAAATAGATTGGCGGGTAGCGAGACCGGTAGAGAAATATAGAGACGGGTAGCGAGACGTGTAGTGAGATAGACAATCGGTTAGAGAGACGGGCAGAAGAACGTATAGGGAAACAGACAGATTGTGGAGAGACAGACAGACAGGCAAAAGAAAATCTGCGGATTGGCGCAGTAAAGGCGCAGGGGGCAGAGCCTCCTAGAGAATAATCAAGAAGTATCTGTTAAGCTTAACTTTGAAATATATATAATTTTTCAATTTTGCCGATATGGAGATTTAATGTAAAAGTTATTTTACAGAAGTCATCGAAAGATTTTTTGTATACTTTAATAGTAATTTAGACTATAGTTTTGCAATCTGGTTTGTAGCAAAGCATGCTATGAATGTGGTTTAAAGTGTAAGAGTTGCTATAAACAGTTATACAAATAATAGATATATAATCAAGAAAGAAAAATTTTAAATTCACACACAAAAAAAGGTGCAACAATGAAATTAAATTTGCGTTAAGCCACGCTTGATAGAATAATCTATTGGCTGCAAATCCAGTTACGTAACTTTAAAAAGCTTGGCGTTTTAAAAGATCCGGCGTTTTTTTTTTTTTTTTCAAGTTTTGCGCAATACGCGCTTAAGAAAATGAGATTCTTTGCCACATGTTAAAAAAAATTATGACAACACATCTGATGAACGGTACTTCTTTCCTATTTTTTTAACAGTGTATATGAATTTATATGATATTTTGTAATTCTATCATTTAATTTGCTCTTTTTCTTTATATTGTAATTGTTAACCCTATGTTCTCAGCCTCAGCAATATCACTCAGACTAATCCCTTTGAGGGAAGTCCTAGTTTTAGCATATTCAGATGATAAAAGATATTATTCCCTACCCATTGGTCTCTTTTTTCCCCTCTGCCACAAACGGCGTTCTAAATAAGACAGGTTTTTTTTTTTCCCCTACGACTATGCATTATAAGTGACAAAGGTATGGATTTTGAATTCCATTGCTTTTTAACATTTCTTCCTTTTATTTAATAATAGATTTCTGCGGTTATATAACGGAATATTTTTTCAAAATCCACAATATTTAACACATGCTGTATATATAAATATGAAGAAAATCATATTTATACCATTACACTCTTAATGTGTTATTAAGCTTTATACTACTGTATTTTGTTCAATCTTTTATATTTTGTATTTTTTGCTACTTTAAGATGAATAAATTAGGCTGGGAAATGGAACATAATTCATGAATATTGGAAAACTGTTATTTTTATTTTGCTTCATTTAATTTTATTAATTTTTACTGAAAATATTTCATACGTACATCCGATAACGAAGGAAAACTTAGTACCGTATATACGCGTGTATAAGCCGACCCCAAAATTCCTGATGAAAACATGTTTAATACCAGTATTTTACAATAATGTTCTTCGTCTTACATAATTTACAGTTAAATGAGATAAAGCAGGGCGTAGAAAATTATTCTGAATTACTGGTGTTAAACTTTTTTGCATATCGGTTTTGGGGGTCGGCTTATACACGAGTACAGGACCTGATTACCAAAGGGGCACACTCCCACCAGTAAAAAAGAATAGAGATTTTTTCCTTATTCATGACAGTAATTCTGTATGAACATGGCGTTTTAATAAGACGAAAAATTCTATTAAATTTTACTGGTGGAAGTGTGCTCCGTCAGTAATCAGGCCCTGCACGAGTATATACGGTATTTTAACCCATTCCCTGCCAATGGTGCGTTTTCGCACCATTCAAAGTAAAAGTGTAAGAAAAAAAACTGCCAAGCTACCACTATTTTAATATGTTAAAATATACTTTATTTAATGACAAAAACTTCGCTATAAAGATACCTAATATTAACTTTCAGAATTTTTAGTGGGAAACGAATTTCAGTAAAAACGTTGAAAACTCCGTTTATATACATGGGTTATTCTAAATGATGGGCCCATTTTCAAAAAAATTGTATTTATAAAAGTACAAATCCAAAATGAACAATCTTTATCCCAATGAAAAGAGGAAGTTTCAAAGTTTTTTAAAGACATTATAAATGTTCAATGTATCCACCGTTTGCTGCATGGCAAACGTCTACGCGATAGCCAAACTGGTCCCACACACGAGAAAGCAAATGTGACTACATCTTCTGGGCTTATGTTAAGGAAACTGTGTACGCCCCGCCGCTACCAACAACTCTGAACGATCTGCGGAACCGTATCACTGCTGCCGTGCACTCAGTAACAGCAGATACACTTTCTCGTGTGTGGGACGAGTTTGGCTATCGCGTAGACGTTTGCCATGCAGCAAACGGTGGATACATTGAACATTTATAATGTCTTTAAAAAACTTTGAAACTTCCTCTTTTCTTTGGGATAAAGATTGTTCATTTTGGATTTGTACTTTAATAAATACAATATTTTGAAAATGGGTCCATCATTTAGAATAACCCTGTAGTTTTGGCAGTTAATGGGTTAAGAGATTGGCCGACCACCAATTTTTATTAACCCATTCGCTGCCAACCACGAGTATACTCGTGGTTTTTCAATCTAAAATTAAAAATTCGAACCGGAAATTTCGAAAGAATGATTTTTATTTTAAATAATCACAAAATGTCTGTAATTAAATAAAGTAAATATTGCTATTAGTATTTTCTGGTATGAATTCGAACATTCTAAATAAATAAAATTACGGTAATTTTAAGCCGGCAGTGAACGTGTTAAATCTGGATTTTGAAAAAGTAGAAGTTCCTCCGTCTTCTGAAAATTTCTCGTAAATTGATTTCCCAGATAGGTTTCTCAGGGTTATGAATCAGTGAATCTCTCTCAATGTACGGATTTAATATAAAATGTCTTACAATCTAAGAAAATTTGGACAGTACGGTATAAATGCAATTTCTGTAAGTTAGAGTCCACGCCTTTAGACGGTGATGGTTGGTTAAATGCAAACAAAAATTCTTGTTTCCGGCCAGCAATGTGTTAATGCGCTGAATAAAGTAGAGTATAATCGTGAAATGTTACTTTAAACAAATTTAAAGTTACGATTCAAAGAACCTGATTATTGCCGGGACAAACTTCCATCGGTAAATGTGAATCGAAATAATCGCCTTATTAAAACACCCTTATTCATGCAGAATTTCTGTGACAAATGAGGCAAAAATCAGTATTAGTTTTTTCTGGCGGAAGTTTGCCCCCCCCCCCCACTGTAATCAGCTCCTAACGATTCATAAGATGAGTTTATTTAAAAAATAAACGAGGGGGGAGGGTCGCTTCTTTTCAATCATTTCAGAGATATTATACATGCACATAAATTATTAAAATGGTAGGAATCGTTTCCAAACACAATAAAATAAAGATAACACATCCACTTTGCTGTTTACATAAAGAAAAAAATAATCTAAAATTGGCTTGGTACAAATAAATCTATGCATTGTTTTAAGCTTGACCATTTTTTCCATACATCATAATCATAATGTTAAATAAGATAAATTGGTATACCGTATATACTCGGGTATAAGCCGACCCCCAAAACCGATATGCAAAAAAGTTTAACACCAGTAATTCAGAATAATTTTCTACGCCCTGCTTTATCTCATTTAACTGTAAATTATGTAAGACGAAGAACATTATTGTAAAATACTGGTATTAAACATGTTTTCATCAGGAATTTTGGGGTCGGCTTATACACGAGTATATACGGTAATTATTTTATATTATCTAAAAAAGGTTTTTGATTATATTTTATTTTAAGAATAAAATTGCGATTTTCTTAAAAATTGTATATTAAAAGTGTCTTATAATTACGGATATAATCCCTCTATAAATGTGAATTATTGTTTTTAAAATCACTTAAAAATGCATTAAAAAAAGCGTAACATAAAAAATGCGAAACTACTGACATTAGAAGTAGGTTTTAATATGTTGGATGAAATTTAAAAATCTGTACTTAATTTTTTTTTTTCAAATGAACTGTTGGATAACATTTAACACTTAATATCTAAGTCTCACTTTAAAGAATAAGAAACAATAATTTTTTACATTGGACTTTGAAAAAAGATATAATGAAAAAGTTGGTTTTCATTGAACAAGCGAACAAAATTTATGCTGTAAAATACAGCAATTCTGTACAAAATAACTAAGAAGCTTAAAGTATTAAAAGTGTTAATAACCTGTTTTTTGTGTTTCCGAATATTAAAAAACATTTCATTGGAAAAAAAAGAATGTTAAATCTGAAGAAGTGCGATTAATTCCGCACCATCCATACGGTCAAGCTTAACGTATTTTTTTCTTTCTGAAACATATTTTTTTTTTCTAGCAAGTTTATCAGCGCGGTACTCTGCCGATAAAGTTGTTACTGAAAAGAAGTAAAATGAAAAAGAGAACATTTTTTATGTTCGTAGACACAAGATTAACATGCATCGTTAAGCGTAATTGTCGAAGTTGTGCATAAAATATTTCTTCCTATAATTGTATACAAATATATGTTTTTTTATCATATTAAAGACAAATTAAACAACTTTTTGTATTTTAGCTTGCAATATATCTATACACACTCCTTAATCAGTTCTTTATAAGACAATTGTGCTTTTAAAGAAGATGAATAAATTGAAAAAATTATAATAAGAAAGAAATATTCTGCATTATTCATAGATTATGAAGCACTTTATTAGAATATTGCTACAATATTTTGCATACGTTGAAAGATACGTTGTCAATAGCATTTTTTTTACTATATCTAAATATGTTTTGTATTTCATGTTAATCTGATTATTAAAATTTCTGATTCAAAACCACGCATTTTCCCCTAAAATAAATAGATAAAATAGCAAACTTTAACACTTTACTTTCTGAATAACGGGGAGACGAGGGCAAATGATTTATGTGTCAAAAAACATGTTTCATAATGCTCTTTCGATTGATGTTTACTCAGATTTTTTTTCATTATTACACTAAGGCGTGGTTTCCTGGTTAGTATTTCTGCGATTAAAGTAGGTAAAAAATTCTATTTGGAAATTCCAATAACAGATTATAAATTCCATAAAGTTGGCTCGTCGCGGGTTTAATAACCCGCGAGGGAGTTAAATAATCGATACAATTTATACACATCACACAATATACTGAAATTCAGTTAAGCATGAAAGCGCATAGCACAACTAAAAACGTACTTCTTCTGATTATTAGTGGTACATGACAATATACCTGAATTCTTTTGTACGACTCTTTAAAAGAACATTGAATGTTACATGCTCTTTTTTATGTACTGACTGTGCTACATGCGCATTTCAAACAATTACTGTTACGAGTTCTTTTGCGTGTCCGTGTAAATAAAAAATAAATACTGCGTACATCATTTTCCATAGGAATTATATTAAAGTACATGCCAGTTCCGAAATTTCTGAAGTTAACGCCATTGAAATATGCTTGAAACAATGAACATCCACAATGTATTCAAATTCTTTTGAGCATTCTATTAATGGAACAATAAATGAATACAAAAAAACTTTTCATTTTCAACTGAAAATATGTTATAATAAATTTCAATAACATATATTAATTTCGTGTATATCTAAATATATTTATGAAATTTAGAGCACGGACAGACGGTAGACAGATGAACCAAAATAATAAACACTTTTAAACTATTTTGGAAAATATTAAAAAGGGTTCGGAAAATTAATTGTACCAGAATGTTCTATCATTTAATTATTAGACGCTAATTCCGACAGCTAATGTCTAAAAATTGACGGGCAGAATTTTCCCATGCGGAACGAATTTTCTGGGCAACTCAATATATTTTCTGTCCAACATACGAGGGATCATTTCAGTTTCAAAGGTCTGCTAATTCTAAAATATTTTCAGAATTGAACCACAGCTCTCTAAATATTAGACAAACACGCTGACACAAAAATGGAGGCCATCGTAGTCTTTTTTTTTCACCCTTTGTACGGTCCCTTGTATTTCATTACCCGTATTTCCTAGAAATATTCTTTGCGTTTGTTTAATCTCAGAAAAATACAGCGGAGAACATTTTAAAAAATTACTGGTATTGAAATTTAAGAAACCGTTAAAACACTGAAAAAAAAAAAAAAAAAAAAAAAAAAAAAAAAAAAAAAAAAAAAAAAAAAAACCCTCCGTCTATGACAGCCGCCATTTTTTTTTCAGCGCGTAGGCCTTGTATTTAGAGGGCTGTAGCTGAACAATCTATTAATTAAAAAAATATTTCCAAAAGACTGGGCCTTACACATTTCTCTAGAGATCTCACAGAAAAACGTTCTATGTGATTTGACAACTTGTTAACTGCACTTTCTAAACTGTTTGCACTGCTACTGTATGGCGCTCAATCCATGAGTGCCTTTCTGACATTTTTCAAACTTAAATTTTTACTGAATCTGTTCAATCCACTAACTTTTAAGTTGAGTGTTTTTATACTAAACCGAAATTTATCTTAATACAGCAGCGTCGATTTTCTAGAACATTATTTTCATAGTTAAACAAATAGTGCTTAAACGTTGTGGTTGCAACAAATAATAACTATTTTTTTTAAATATGAAAATTATGTCTTAGAAAAACGGCGCTACATTATTCAGGTAAATAAATGTTGGAAAAGTTTAAAAAAAATTTAAATTATAGGTCATGAAACTCTTTAGTACAAAGCTATTTTAAGTGCAAAAGTGTCAAACACGCCCACACCCGTACGCATGGTTTGAAGGATATAGAATGTTGTAAAACATTTATTTTATTTTTCGGAAATAGGCGTAAAATCGTCGGAATTCTCAAACCTACATGTACACCTTAGCAGTATATGACCAAATAAGTTAATTTTTGAGTGTGAAAAACTAACATAACGTGAGATCATTAGACAAATGTGCCAAGACCACGAAACTATGAATAAAGAAGAATTCACATATCCTCAAAATAGTCAAGCTTCAACTGTTACCGGATCCGTAGGACCTGATTATTGCCAGGCAAACTACCACATTACATTTGAATAGCAATTTTCTCATTTTTTAAACGCCTTTTTCTGTCATAATTAACCCCTTAATTCTCGCTCCCGTCAATATCACTTGCTGAGGTGTGTTATTTCTCGTGCCCGTCATATTTCCGGGCTCAAGATTTAACTGCTGGAAAAAACTTCTGAAACCAGAAAAATTTAACCCCATAATTCTCGCGCCCATGATTTTCACGGCTAGTGTACACTACTTTTTTTTTAATTAAGATAGTTTGACTCCCACCAGTGTTTTAAAAGTAGTGTAATTGACTTTATTTTTGCATAATTTTATCTGCCGTAAACTATGGTGAACATTTCTACATCAAAAAAGGGGTGGGAATCAAATAATCTGAATTATAAAAAAAAAGTGCACTACACTTATCGGGGGGCGGCGCTTAAGGTGTTCAGACACAGAATTCTCGCATGATGGCTTTTCTACAAATGTGAATTTGTTCTATAACATATTGTTTTTTTGCCTTAAAGAAAAAACTAATTGCATATTTTACTTAGAAACCTTATAATTATTCAATTTCTGTAATAAAAACCATAGGTACTTTTTTGATGTTTTTTTAAATATTCAGCGACCTTGAAGGGGTTAAGGCAAAAATATCTATTCGTGTTTACTAGTGGAAGTTTGCCCTGGTGGTAGTCAGATCTTGCGGTTCTGTTATATTATAACTACCGTAATTTCGGGTGTATAACCCGCAGCTCAAAGAGTCGTTTTTCGACCCAGAAATTTTATTCAATAATTGTAGATAAATATTTACAGCGATCTTTGAAGTTACATTTTATAAAATAATATTTCTGGGTCGAAAAACGACTCTTTGAGCTGCGGACTATACACCCGAAATTACGGTACATAAACAATCCTCCAGTCAATATCAGTAAAAGAGGTACCGACGGTGCAAATTTCCACCAGTAAAAAAAAATAGCAATTTTTACCTTTTTTATGGCAACAATTTTGCATGAATAAGAATATAAGACGAAAATTTCTATTAAAATATTCTGATGGAAGGTTGGGCGGTAATCAGGCCCTATTAATGTTGATATGGCCAATGTAAATAAACAACATCCGCCATCTTGTGACTTCATCCTCAGTTACTTCACTCGCAACTGATAGACACTACACTATATGTTTCCTCCTTTTTATTCATAGCTCCATTGCCGAAATTTGTCTAGTGCTGTTATTGATAGTGCAGCATTCTGCCTTTATTCCAGAATCTTCAAAGCTCTGGAACAATGACAAATCCTAGTTATTCAATATTGTTTTCAACTCCTTATTTAATCGCAGAAGCTTACTAAACAACTTATCAGAAAAAAATTAATAGAAATTACTGGTGGGAAAGCCATCTGAATATCAAGATTCGCCCCTGATCTGGCAGTATAATCCCTATCACTTCCCGTTATGAATTCTGCTTTAGGAGGAATCCAAGTTACCAACGACGTATTTATTTCTAAGTAATAAAGCATTCGTGATGTTAAAACATACATACGATTCATTATAAAATGAGTTATTTTTATCAATATACTTTCTAATATAAAATTTCAAGTCGGTACTGAAATCTCTAATACCGAAAATTGTTTAGTGTATTATCACTGTTTAGCGAATAATATTACGGGTATAATTTATTCGTGCTTTTTTTCTAAACGTTGTTCAAAATTTGATTACACTGGAAATTCAAATAATCAAATGATAGAGATTGCATAAAAAAGTTTTTAAATACGATGAGGTAGAATATTATTTTCGATTAAAGAATAATAAGTGTAATGAACATTTCCCAAAATAAAGACTTTTTTCCTGTTGTATTCTGCGCAGTTTTTTTGTTATAGATTTTCTAAAGATCCTTGAAAACACTTGCCCGTAATTAAAAGATTTATAGATAAAGTGGCTATGCTGATTTTTTAGTAATATAAAATTTGAAAGACTTCTGATTAATAAAAATAAGACCAATTAGAAAATTTACTATAAACACTTTTTAAGCTCTCGAACGAGATAAAATTAAACAAAATTTCTGAAGCCGCTGAAATTTCAGAAATGTATTTAAAAAACGGAGATAAAGAATTTTCAAGTAGAGATTTACAGGATTCGTACGCATGTACCACAATTTTTAATAGAATTTTTCTGTTTGATATTTAAATAGCAGAAATTGTAGACGCATCGCTTAATTGTTGAATTTGTAATACCTTTCTGCATTTAAAAAAGGCGAAGATTTCTATTAAAAAATTGTGGTACAAGCATACGAACTCAGATTTAAAAAAAAGGTTTATCCTATGATATCGATTTTTTTAAGGTACCGTATAAATTAAACTGTTAAAATTATGAGAGACAAAGTTCTGTGTGTTTCACTGCGGACTTTTCTGTCGTTGTCAAAAAATCCTAGTCCACCTTTGGACGCCTGACGAAAGTCAGTTGTTATTTTTAAAATGTGGTAGCGACGACCGGCAATGTCGATTTCTCTTTTGTCACTCTTACATCAATTATAAATATAGCAAAATTTCAATGTTTACATCATGGAATAGGAACAATATTTATTTGAAAACTGTAACTCAATTTAGTGGGTTTTTATAACTTAAAAAAAAAAGCTGAATCAGGATTTTGTTTTTAATAGCTCGACATTGAACATTTGCCTGCTTTATAGCAGACAAATGAAAGTGGCCAAATAAAAGTGGCATTGCTGTAATAACTCTGCCATTTGAAGAGATGAAGCCCATGCAACTATAGAGGGCGCAGAGTGCTAGGAATGCATGCGATATCGTCAGATCCCGCCAGATGTGTGTGATAGCGTGGGAGGATGTTAAAAGCCATCGTTCGCATCATGGATGCCTCCAAACGGTGTCAACGCGCGGTTGTGCAATTTTTAACAGCGGAAAATATGAGTGCCAGTGAAATCTATCGTCGAATGCAAAATGTATATGGCACGGAGTGTATGTCACGCAGATCGGTATTCCGATGGTGTAGGGATTTTCGTAGTGAAGAAGCAGTGCTGACGACAGGTCACGACCTGATCAAGCGCATGTGGTTCAAGGAAGCAGTTGCAGATGTGGGCCGTCTCGTGAGAATCAATCGGCGAATCACTACTCGAGAAATAACGTCTGTATTACTTCTTTTTTTTTATACTAATTTATATTAATATCATTAAACCATTTCTCAAATCGATTGTATTGCCATTTTCATTTGGATGACTCATATACAATAATGTATTTTCCTTTAAGTTAAAAGTTTTAATTTTTTTTCTATCAGAATTCTAATTCTGATATTGCGCACTTGATATCTTTTATACCATTGCATGTCATACGGTGAAATTTGAAAACATCAGAAATGCTACAATTTTCTATAGATTTAACTTAAATATTTTAACCTTTTATTGCTCTTACGTTGTTTTAAAGTTTGTGTTAAAGCGGCATTTTTTTAGAATACCTTTTTAAAAGATCAAGAAATAAGAATTTCTGAAGTTAAGTCTTATAATAACGAAGGAAAGAAACGTTTTAGTTCCACCATAAAGAAGAAACTAACGCAACATGTTTCGAAAGAAATTATTTTTTATCATCAAACACAAAAAGACATTCTGCCACTACGGCAGCAGACAGAAGACTTCATTCTGCGCTCTCAGCGTAGTACGTAAACATCAGTTCTAGCTCTATTTAGAGAGAAATTAACACTCCAGAGATATAAAAATAATGGCGTTTTTCATGCTCCAATGACAGATGGAAAAGCTAGACTATGCAGCCTTACAGAGGAATGATGGGAAAGTGAACGAATCCCAGAGAAATGAAGTGAATTTCAAAATATTTGAAATTAATATGAAGAAATTGAATATTATTAGAAATTATCATTTATTTTATGGCAATTTTATTATTTTAAAGTATTCTCTTTTTATTATTGATTTTATTGATTTGATTATTGATTATATTGATCATATTGATTGTTGATTTACTGATTGATTTTATTGATTTTTTTATTTGATTATTGATTATATTGATTATATTGATTATATTGATTATATTGATTATTGATTTACTGATTGATTTTATTGATTATATTGATTATTGATTTACTGATTGATTTTATTGGTTTTTATTATTTAAGCTAACTTCTGTTATATCTCTTTATTACTCTATTTTATTATCTATATTATCAAGATTTAGGTTCAATTTACAGATAAATATAACATTTAAAAATCATCATACTTCATTTATTTTTTCATTCAGTGGTTTCAAAGCAGATATACGTACCTTAATTTACACTCCAAAATATAAATATTTTAAACTTTTGATTTAAAATAAAATATAGTGTTAATGCGCCCATTCTTTGTTTGATATTATTTGAAGGAATGAATTGATAGAAACATTAATTTTTATATTAATGTCTTCACCACTAAAATAGCATTAACCCATTAAGGACCGAATTATTTTTCTCAATAAAATACAAATATTGCGATTCACATCAGTTTTACATTATAGCAGCCTAAGTTACTTTATCATGGTGTTTTTTGCTTTAAGTAAAGCAAAAATTTTTCTAAAAGCAAACTGGTGTTACTTTAAAATCTGGTGTACGAAACATAATGTTGCGAAAACGCAACGTCAGTCTATCTTGGATTAATTAAATGTAAAATCTGAAAATTAGACATTTAATAAATTTAACTAAGAATGAAAACTAGGGAATGGATAGCTTCCCAAAGACTGATATTACGGTTTGCGAAAATTGATCAATACACTATTAAAATTACTCGGAAACATTTCCTAAAATCAGTGGAATCAAGAGAAACTGTGTTTTTAAAAATGCTTCTTTAAAGCTCGAAAATATATTGGTTTCTGAGGTTTCTATCGATAAAGAACGCTTTTCGGAAGTAGTTGGATTATAATTTTGTAGATTAAGACACATTTGTATGTTATTACTTTGTACAGAGTGAATAATAAAGCATTAAATATGTGTTAAACATACAAATTTAATGATGCAAATAAAAGAATATATTTGAACTATAGTTGTACGAGTGTAAAGGAAAATGAACCATTATGCCGTGAGGATCCAATTTTATTATTTTATTATTTATATTAGTATTACGTGAAAACGTTTAGTTACATTCGATTAAATTTTTATGAATTAACGTAAGTAGTTTTTTTTAATTTAGCATATTAAATTCAAAGCATTTCTTTTGTAATGGAGTTCAATATATAAAAAATGAAGATGAGTGTAATATATCATTAGAAATGTACACCAAAAATAAAAGAAAAAAATACGTTTTTAAAAAAGTCATTTATTATATTTTTGTTCTAAATTATAACAATTTTTGACTACAAATTTTTATAAAAAGACTCTTTTAGGAGGTTTTCTGCTAATATCTAATAATTTAATATTTTATCAAGAAATTTGATTTTCTAATGTTTGTAAATTTTTAATTGCATCTATAATATATTACTTTTAAATGCTAAAGGTGTAAAATTAACAACTATAATATAAATTAAAATAACTTTTATTAGTTGTTTTACATGTTTCGACTCTTCTGAGTCATTTTCAAAAACAAAATGAGAATATTCTAAAGCTGCACGGGCTTTGAAGTTATTATTTACACGTACTTTTTAAAAAAATTACGCACGTTATCTATTTTTTTTTACTTGATTATTTATTTTCATATTTTTGAGCATGGAGTAATTCTAGCCACAGTTTCGGTAAATTAAAAGATGCCGCATCGTTACATATTGTATTTTTGCGCGTGAGTATCTCTATGGTTTCTCTTATTATGGATGGATAGTGTAGACTGGAGGGAAATATTATTTTACTTTCATTGAAATTTATTTGGATGGTTTCTTCTTGATATAATCTTGCTAGGGCTGTAGTTTTTCTATTGTATTTAATATCAGCTATATGCTCTTTTTTTCTGCAATTAAATTTCCTGCTGGTCATGCCTATGTAGTAATTCTTGGATCCGTCTTCTTTAATAAAAGGTATTTCATATACTCCTGAATAATTCTCAAAATTAATTGGGTCAATTTTACTGCAAATGATATTCTTTAATTTCTTAGGTGGTTTGGCTATTAAGCAGATATTGAAACGTTTAAGGCTGTGTTTTAATTTTTCGAAAAAGCTTGGATAATATTGCAGAGTATAAAGTTTGTATTTTTGTGAATCAAATTTCTTTTCTGAATACTTATTATTGGTGATAATTATTGGTGATATTATTGGTAGATATCACCAATAATAAGTATTCAGAAAAGAAATTTGATTCACAAAAATACAAACTTTATA
Organism: Maratus michaelseni; assembly: GCA_963931845.1. Classification (NCBI taxonomy): domain Eukaryota; kingdom Metazoa; phylum Arthropoda; class Arachnida; order Araneae; family Salticidae; genus Maratus; species Maratus michaelseni. Next base: position 304,311,964 of record OZ007595.1, read on the forward strand.
CTCTGCAATATTATCCAAGCTTTTTCGAAAAATTAAAACACAGCCTTAAACGTTTCAATATCTGCTTAATAGCCAAACCACCTAAGAAATTAAAGAATATCATTTGCAGTAAAATTGACCCAATTAATTTTGAGAATTATTCAGGAGTATATGAAATACCCTTTATTAAAGAAGACGGATCCAAGAATTACTACATAGGCATGACCAGCAGGAAATTTAATTGCAGAAAAAAAGAGCATATAGCTGATATTAAATACAATAGAAAAACTACAGCCCTAGCAAGATTATATCAAGAAGAAACCATCCAAATAAATTTCAATGAAAGTAAAATAATATTTCCCTCCAGTCTACACTATCCATCCATAATAAGAGAAACCATAGAGATACTCACGCGCAAAAATACAATATGTAACGATGCGGCATCTTTTAATTTACCGAAACTGTGGCTAGAATTACTCCATGCTCAAAGATATGAAAATAAACAATCAAGTAAAAAATAATAGATAACGTGCGTAATTTTTTTAAAAAGTACGTGTAAATAATAACTTCAAAGCCCGTGCAGCTTTAGAATATTCTCATTTTGTTTTTGAAAATGACTCAGAAGAGTCGAAACATGTAAAACAACTAATAAAAGTTATTTTAATTTATATTATAGTTGTTAATTTTACACCTTTAGCATTTAAAAGTAATATACTATTACAAGGTGTTAAATTTTTTATATTGCATCTATAATATTGTGAAAAATACTATCTGATATCCTAAATATTATCTATTATATATAGGTGTTTTATAACAAAGGAATAATAAATATAAGAAAAATGTAAGTAAATGCATGTTTATTATTGTTGTGCACAATAATCGAAGTACGAAATAAATAGATTAAAAAGCTCTCATTCACCGAAAGTACATTTTGAATTAAAGTTACTTTTTCTCATCAAATTTTACTGTGAATTCTTCTATCTATTTATATGATTAAAAATACTCTTCTGAGCCATATTTCCTTCGGTACTGGATAAAGAAGAAAATTTTGACATTACAAGATAAATCCTTTGTGTCAAGTTCTGTTTCCAATTATCTGCAAATATTTATCGCTGAAAGTTAGAGTAAAGAAAATAGTCGATATTCTTCGAAGTCATTTTGTTTATGCTTATTATTCATCTTAACTACAGAATTTAGTAAAACAGAATTTTGAGATTATGTCTTAAAATAATGTGAAATTGTATTCTTTTATAATGAATACGTGAAGTAATAATATTTATTATATTAATAAAGTAATAAGATTCTATTTCAGGGCTGCCACTGGCGACTATTTTTATACTCTATTCGTACCACTATTTAAAAAAGATAAATTTTGTAGTATACTATTCTGTGTGTTCGGAAGTATTACTATTCTCTTTCACATGTTGTCAAAGTGATGTGAAAAAATTTTGTTTTGAGCAAGTGGTGAGAGACAGAATTAAAAAATAGTCGCCAGAGGTGGCCCTATGTTATAATAAATTGTATTTTTTATATTTTCTAGAGTTAAATTACTGTTTACAGTGTATTTTACTAAGCTTTTTTATATTTCTTTCTATTTCATTTCTAATTGGTTAAAAGGTGTCGTTGCTTATTATTATTATGAGGATTATTATTATTATTATTATTGTTTATTATTATTATTATTATTACTATTTATTATTATTATTACTATTTATTATTATTATTATTATTGTTGTTGTTTATTATTATTATTATTATTACTATTTATTATTATTATTACTATTTATTATTATTATTATTATTATTATTATTATTATTATTATTATTATTATTTATTATTAAAGAAAGATTTGTTTATTTATTTCAATCGTAATTTGATAAATGCCTTGTTTGAATATCTTGCACGGGAAAACCCAATGATATTGACTGGTGAATTAGAAATATGAATGATTTTTTTTATTAGTCACCAAATAAAATCTACTAGGACAGAATCAAAAGGAACCGGAAAAAAATCCATTTTTAAGTAGGTTTCCATCTTAGCAGATACAGTTCCTATTATTAACGCTTTGTAGGCGGACTGTTTTTCTAATTATCACCTGCGCCTGTCCGGTCTGGGGCATCTGCAAATCCTCCATGAAAAACCTCAGCCAGCTTCATAACAAAAATCTGCGTACTGTCAGAAATGCCTCTCGCTTCCGTAATAGCACTATTCGCAGAGACATCAAAATTACCAACATTAAATAAAAGAATCAACCACCTTGCCAAAAAATTTTATAAAAAATTATATGACCTCCCTAATGATATAATCGCAGAATTGCCGGATTATGACGCATTCGAACCACATCACCGCAAGCGTCCAAAATATTCATGCATTATTGACTATGAGCATTAGTGCTCACCATTCTGCAAATTTCTCTCTCTTACTTTTACATAAATTTGTAATTTCCTATTTAAACTTATTCCTATGCTATACCAAAAAAAAAAAAAAAGTGTATGGCCTAATTTCTTAATTAAAATTATTCCTAAGCTAAAAAAAAAGTTTGCCCTTTTTAAGTGCCTTTTTTGTTAAAGCTTAGCTTTAAGCCTTTTCCACCTGGCATTTATGTGCTGTTTTTGAACATGTTCCGAACCCTATTTTACACTTTTTCAACATTTTTCAGTAGTTAATTTTAACTACAGCTATACCATTTTACATTTTTCCATTTATTAGACTATCGTTAATCTCGTTTGTTTTACTTTTCATTCCCATTGTTTAATTTTTCTTTTATTTTTAATTAATCTTTTTATGTAGTTAACACTACATTTAACTTTTCCCAACGGCTCAATATTTACAAGACACTTTACTCACAAATAGACTGGGCGTAAAGTTGATCGCAACTCGGAAGCACCTTAACCAACATCAACTGTTCGCCAGTATATTCGGCAACTGAATGAAAATTAAAAAGAAATTACTATTCAAAATTTTCTGGTGTAAATTGGAATTTTTTAATAAACATCTGCCTGTTATATCACTTTTATCACTATCGGAATCGCGCAATTCCATTTTCATAATTGGGTAATTATTATAAAAAAAAATACAGTAACATAAAATACAACTTCCCGTAAATTCACAGAACGCAGTATTTCACTGATGTAGTTCACTCGACCAAGATTACAGTCTCCCGCTTTCAACGTCTGTTCTATTCAGGACACTGAGAAATCCCTCGTCTATAGGGCTTTCCGAGAAGTAATGTCAGTGAGACGATTAGAAGACATTTATTGATCCGTTAGGTACAATACATTAAAAGGTTTCAAAATATGCTCCTCCTGTGTCGATACATCACATCCAGCGACATTTCCAGGTATCGAAGGCGTCACGGTAGGCTTTTCCGGAATGTCCTTTAGATCCTTCGTGCAAGCTTCTTTGACTTTGTCAACTGCCCCGAAATGATGTCCTTTTATGGGAGTTTTCAAGCACGGGAACAAGAAAAAGTCGAGTGGAGCCACGTCAGGACAGTAGGACGGCTGCGGAAATGCTGGCACTTTTGAATTGGACAGGATGCGGGTTAGTGATGGGCATAACGATTATTTTGATTATTCGAATGAATCATTCGAGCATGTGCAGAAGCATATCTGTCAAACGTCAAGTTTTTTTAATTCAATTACTACCAGAAATTTTGAAAAAAAAAGAAGTTTTTGATTTTAATTAGAATTAGATTAAATGCCAGATAAAAAAGAAAAATGTGTTTCGTGTATTTTCATTTTTATCTAGCGTCTAGTCTAATTCTAAATAAAATCAGAAACTTCTTTTTTTTTCAAAATTTCTGGTAGTAATTGAATTAAAAAAATGTGAAGTTTGACAGATATGCTTTTGCGCATGCCCGAATGATTAATTCGAATAATCAAAATAATCGTTATGCCCATCACTAATGCGGGTCACGAGGAAGACAGTGTGGGCCAGCGCGTTGTCATGGTGAAGTTTCCAATCATCCGCGATCACGGGTCGGACGAGATACACAGCGGACTTGCCGAGTTTCACACAAAACTTGCTGGCAACCCTTTGCTCAATTGAGCACTGCATCGCGGTTTGCACGGGAGACGAAAAGAAGGTTCACGAAAATGTCTGTCCCTTGTCTCCGGATTGTCAGAGACAACTGAGCGAAACCATGTACAAATATACTGTGAACTTTTCATCGGGGTCATGGAATATTTCATTTAGGCAAGATTCCACTATATATATATATATATATATAAATTCCATTTCCACAGTTTTATTGTATTGCTTTTATTTATAAGACGTAAAAATAAATAAATAAGCTATCATATCATTTGTATGTATTAAAAGTTAATAAATGTAAGAATGTATGTTTTATATATAGTCTACAAAAAGTCGCACCTTAAATAATTTACCTCGTATATGGAATGGAGTTTGGTATTTGAGAAAACAGTGAATTACGTGTTCGAGGGTGGGGGTGGGTGGGTGGGGGGGAGAGTCTTATCCGATTAACATTTTGCGGAGCAGAAGAACACGGGAAGCGGCAACTTTGAAGCAGCTTATAGGAAAGGAGGTCTTGTGGCATATCGGATAACAAATCTGTTCAAAATATACATTTAAAAAAAAAAATATCATACGATGTTTTTTAACTTTTTTATTATGGGCCAGGAAGGGTGACTTTTTAACACTTTCCAACATAGTTAAAAAGTGAATGATTATGAATTTGGTTTGTCTCTCTGTCTGTCTGCCTGTCGTCTGTCCCTGCTTTAACCCGCGTAAATATATTCGTATTTTCATGCAATTGACATATGTTATTGAGAGTTACTATGTCATGTTCGGTATTGAAAATGAAGTGTATAGTACTTATAGCTCCTTTACAAGAACGCTCAAAAAGTTAAAAACGTTTAAAAGTCCAGACGCTCAAAAGTGACCGTTACATTACAGTCTATGGGAAAAAATCATTTGCGGTGTACTTCAATGATGTTATACTATTTCACACATACTGAAATTGATATATATCACTGGGGTGCACTACAAGAGGCTTACTATAGAATATGGTGTGCATAGCACTTACAGATCCTTTACAGGGACACTCAAAAGAATTCCATTAGATTAAGGTCTATGGAGAAAAATCGTTTGCATCTAAAATCAATCAACATACCATCTAAGTTCGCTATTCCAAACATATTGAAATTTATATATAATACTGAGATGGATTACAAGAGATTTATTAATAGAATACTGTGAGTATAACATACATCGTTCATATGCAGGGACACACAAAAGCATTCTGTCAAAGTACTGTCTTTTAACAATAATTGCTGGAAACGCGTTTTAAAATTTAACTAATTTTTTACCTATTACTTCCTGTGTATAAATTCTATAGAACATATACAGGGCAGCACAAAATATGTCGAGTACATTTCTGTTTATTTTCGGAAATTCCAGAAGGATAATTTTAAACTACATTATACGTTTCCTAACTGAACTAAAATTCAGCATTCTCTGTAGCATATATACAAATCTATTAGATCATATACAGGGCTGCACTAAAGATTTCGGATGTTTTTCAGAATATTATTAGTAATTCCTGAAATTTGATTTTTAAATGTGTTGTGCGTTTTTCCTTACCTAGACATAAACTCTAACCTTAACAATTTAGTTATTCTTAATGGCATCATACAGTGTTATTTAGTATTTTTAACGTAATTTATCACTGTTTACTCTAATATTTATTATTCATTCATTATTGTTCATTTAGTACTTACTTCTATCCATTATTATTACTTACTTCAGCATTTTACAGTATTATTATATAGTAGTAGTACTGCTCAGTATCACATAGTAGTATTTAGTATTGCTCAGTAAGATTGGTAAATTGTATTTTCAGAATTTGTATTTTCGGAATCTTGTATTTTCAGAATTATTGTTTCAGAATTACATAGTATAATTATTGCTCAATATCACAAAGTATAATTTGGTAATGCTCAGTATAATTAGGTAAACTAACCTGCTGGGTGGAGCTAGTTGAGCTTAAGCCGAAAGGTAGGCCTCCCCGCGTGGTTTGACCTTGACATTGTTTACTTAGACATCATCTTTTACCTTATTAAACAGTAAATATTCGTAAAAGTATTTTGGAAGTGTTGGAAAGTGTTACATAATGTATGCTTGACGCATGATTTTTTGTTCTTGTTTATTATATTCGGTCGTACCACAATTTACAAAATTTTTTCTTTGTGGTAGATTTCTCTTTTAAGTATCCTAGTATAAATGTAAAGAAGGAATTATTTTTTCAAAAACTGATACGAATACAATAAATAATAGTCCACTGGGACATATATGTCCCGAACCGTAGAAAAGGGTTAAAGAAGATAGGAGTAAATAAAGTTTAATTTCATGAAAAATGGACATTTTTTTAACCTAACACAAATTTAACCAAAACTTGCAGGAATCTACTACCTTCCACGACTTGACAATAATATGGCCAATGAAGAAATTCATTCCTGTTGACTGGAAAATTGTTATCTTATAACCTACCATAATTTATATTCTACCCGCTTTAACTTTGGAAAGGAATTAGGGGACGTTCTGTAAACCATCGCTTTTTAAGTGCCTCCACGCGAAAAAATCATTAGGCGCCCGATCTAGAGAACGGGGTGACAATTCCAAAGTCGATGTTTAAAAGAAAATATCACTTATATAAATTTTTCTTTTCAATTTTCTTATAAGCACATTTCTTCATTGTTCTAATGCTCCTGTTTTTATGAAAATGTTTTGTTGCAGAACACAAATAATGTATAATTAGGTCATTCAGTACTTCAGAGAATTTAAAAATTGCCTTATTCTTTTTGATTAACGCATGATTTTATTCCGCTATTCTAAACATTATTTAATACTAGAACATCCAGAATGTTTACTCAAGTTTCATGAAAATATTTTACCCAAGAATCTATATATTTCAAAAACGAAAAGCGCATTCTTTCAAATTCCAACATTATTTTTCCACACGAAAAGGGTCTCTTCGCGCATGCTTCAACGTTTTTTTTAAGGCTTCTACCCTCAGAAATGAGAAACCTGATTGATTAGAACCCTCACCTGTTTAGCCTAGGGGGATTGAAAACGAATGGAGGTGTACCATTACATTGAAAGCATAGACCTTCTAATATGTGTTTGCTCTGAGGTTGAAAGCCAAAGCTTTTTTTTAAAGAAATCATGTTTTTATTACTAAACATGTATATTTTTTCGCAAAATTTAAAAAAGAGCTTGGATACAATTATATTTATAACCGATTGAAATGTCAGAGAGTTCGGAAGATTTTATTGCTATGTTAAAGGAACCAAGGAAATGTATTCACAAATTTTTCATTTAAAAATATAATTTCATACAAAATCGGGTTAAAGGTATAAAATAATAAAAACTTGATGTTTTTTTTTATTTATTTATTATCACGGGCCCGGGCAACGCCGGGCGGCGTACAGTGGGACAAAATTTCGAAAAGCTGGCCAAAATATGAAAATGTAATTCGAATTGGACGAAACTTCGTACACAGGTGTTTTTCAGGATGCTGATTACGATTCCGTAGTTAAAATAAAAACAAAACAAATTGGGAGATCTAATATGGCGGACTAAAAATTTAAAAGTTTTGAAAGCTATTCAATTTGTATGAAATTTCGTATACAGGTGCTTTGAAAAATGCTAATTACGATTCAAAAGTTAAAATTAAAAGCAAAAATGGTGAATTAGTATAGATACCGAAATCATGCAGTAGAAAATTGTTAATAACATTTTTAAATTGTTTCAAAAATAATTTTCTCATTTAAAAATCTCTTCTGATGTAGCAATAGAATTAATTGTAAACATTCCCTCATGACAACGTTTCGTGATTTTCATGTCCCTGAAAATCGGTTTAAATTGGCAACCTTTTTAATTGCACCCAGCCACTGGCAGAAATATGACAAAACTCAAAATTTTTATTCTTTTAAAATATCATTGTACAACTGTGGCAGAAAGACATGAGCACTTTTTTTCGGTAATTCTGGAACAGAACGTCAAATAAATTGTGACGATAGCTATAAGGGTTAGCCCACGGTTTCTTTATATTAATAATATCGACCATGCAAAGGCTTAAGAATCACACATAATATTTCTCTTTGTATTCTTATCAATAATGTTCGAATCCTTTCCTGTTTTATAATCCTTTGAATGTTTTTCAAAGTGTTGTAAAACATTTTAAGAAACTTAGAGTACAACCTTGTTTTTCAAATAGCAAGTTTTTTTTTTTTTTCATTTTTCAATTTGTAAATAAATAAAATTTTTACTTTGAGCCCCTAGCTCTACAAAGAGAAAAAAGAGAACTATATCAAACTTTAATTAAACCCTCTTTTTTTTTTTTTTTTTTTTGCAAAACTCTTATACACGTCAATAAAACAAAAACGCTGCCATTTTCGGAAAAATAACTTTGCACAAAGATCTGCTAGCACTCAGCTTTGTAAGAAGACCACAGCAACTGTGACAATAAAATTATCTTCTAACACATGCACTACTCTTTTACAATTTCAGAATTTTTGAAGCGACTAAAAACTAGTCGTTGGGGGCCACTGTAATACTTACCCATCATGGATATACATAATATAAAATATGAAAATAAAACATGTGTAAACTACTTATAAAATGTATTGCAATCCGAATAAAATCGTGGATTGATGACGACATAAACTTTAAATGCTCTATTACTGAATTGCGTAAAAGAAACATCCTCATAACTCGAAAAATGATAATCCTATTAACTAAGAGTTTACTGCGTTGGATTAAGCGTCTCATTTCCAATTGAAATATATCTTTGAGTTGAAATTTGGAGGAAATACAGGGTCATGAAAAATCGAAGAGTGTGAAAAATAGAATTACAAATATCTCGGTAACTAATAATCCGATCGACTTCATTTTTATGCAAAATTTATGTTTTTTAATTGTCTTTTATATTCACACCTTAAAATAAACAATTTCAAAAATTTGTATGTACGTTTTATCAGAACGAATATTTCGAGAGTCCGAAAAAAATAGTTCCAGATAATCGAGGTTACTGAATTTCAAAAAGCTTCTTCTCATTATTACATACTAAATACATACCAAATTTCAAGTCTCTATCTCAATTTGTTCGGGAGATAGAGCGTTTACAGACACACAGACATACAGACACACAGACACACAGACGGATGGTAATTTTTTCTTCTTCTAAAAATATGTTTTTCGGAATCTCCAATGCCTGAAACGTATAAATCCGCCAAAAAAAATTTTTTTTTTCGATTTTTAAAACGATTACAAGGCTTATCCTAAACTACGTATGATGGGTAAGTAAACAGTGACATTTCTACTTCTTGTTGCAAAAATCTGCACGAAATGTAAAATGGCAGTTTTTGGCAGCTGTTTTTTTTTTTATTATTCATTAGATAATAGTTCAGAATGTTATCTCCTGAAATTTCGTCGCGGAACACTGTGGAACTTATAAACTTTCTGATGTTTGAAAACAAAAAATAATATTTTAAAAAAATATTGTAATCAAAAATAATCATGACACTATTAATTTTTATACGCTTAATATAATTTTTCTAATGCATGCTAATAAATTACACACCAGCGTCGTGTGAATTCATTTTACAGAATTAAAGTTGGATAATATGGAAAAATGTAGCATGTGTTTAGAGGAACCGCTGTTTTGCTCTCTTTGTTCACCTCAGATGATACTTCTCCAAGCGTCACTTTTGAAATGATGGATGTTGTCAGGGAAACGCGAAAACATTTTTCTAAATACAGATTCTGACCCTCCAAACATTATTCTAGCCAACTGTATAATCAAAATTCCAGAAATAGTAACTTTATTTTTTGACTTTTGGCCAGCTTTTCGGGATTTTGCCCCACTGTGCGGCGTGGCGGTCAACTAGTTTTTATTTAAAACAACTTAATATTTAACTTATTTTATAAAGAAATTTCTGGTTCTAATCGAAATATATTTATTTTTTAACGGTCAAAATGACCGCTATGTTCGTTCAAGTGTAATCTAGTGTTTGTCTATGTTCAAAATAATCGTTCTAGTTTTAGTCTATGCCTTATAATAATAATATAATATAATCAAAAAATTGTGGTAAGAAATTAATAAAAATGTAACCAATGAGTATAAATTTCATATTCTTGCTGAAAAATATCAACCAGTCGTCAAGAAATCAATAATGAAGTAATAAAATATCTGGGTCACCCATATAACGATTGAGGGGGAAATTTTCAATTTAATTCTAGATCGCAATTATGTTTTCTTAAGAATTATGGGTGAACCATGAAAAACGATTCTTTGAAATTCATATTTAACCCTTCTTTGCATGAGTTTTTCTTTTACAATTGTGTTTTTTTATACATATATTAAATATTAGACACCAGAAATTTTAAGATAGATTTTTAACTTCGTTCAGCAACATAGTTCACGGGAAATTTGCTCGATTAATATTTCTATATAAATATAGTGGTGGCGAAGAAGTTGATTTATTTATTAAAAGTTAAATAAAAAGTGATGGAAATTTACATCACTATGCAATTAAGGGTTAAAGTAAAAAAAGAAAAATGGCTTCCATCAATAATATTTTTCAACTTTGATAATTTCACCTTGGATTTATATTCATTTTCTCTTCAGTCTGTCTTTGAAAGATTGCAAAAATTTATTTCTGGGCGCGTGGTTCTGACAGTTTCATTCAAGTGCAGCTTCATTTTCGACGCGTGCGTTTACAACCGTAAGTATGAACATTTCAGAAATGACAGTTTTCTTTCTATCTTTGTCTTTATCAAATTATTTACTAAATCAAACACAATTGAAAGCAATTTTATCATTATACACAAAATATAATAAAAACATCTATATCGTCAGGCTCGTTTTAAACCTTGTGTTAAACCTTAAATGTTTTATCATTTAAATAATTATTTGCCTAAATTTAATTAAACTTTGGACTAATACATTTTTCAGATAAGATAAATTTAATGCTTTGCAATTCAGTATTGATGAATTTAGTTTGAACGTTTGCAACATGTAAACGATCTTCGAAGACGGGATGGAATATCATTATTTCCAAAACAACCTCTTAATAAATAATGCCAATTACTTCCTATTTGCATATTAAAAGTTAGCGTATTTTTTTAAGTATTGTACTTTTCTAAAATGAAAATATTCTTTAAAACACTGTGTGTACATCTAAGAACATTTGATGGAATCTTTACTATTAACTTAATACTTTGTAAGGTGCAAATATTCTCCAAGATCGTTAATTTAAAGTTTATCTAAAGAAATTAGATGCTGGTGGTTTCAGAGTTAAATTTGCGCCAATGATATTTGCCAGAAATTGCAATGTCAAAGCTAAATTAACTTTTAAATATAAACTAATAAGTACTCTAATTATAGTAGAATATGACTCTTTTCAATTACGATTACTTCTTTCAAGATATCGCATTTTAATTCCAGCTCATTCACATCAACCACGATAATGAATTGAAAAAAAATTTGCAGGAAATATTTTTTTTGTAAAAATAATTTCTTGCATTTTTTCTTCTCAGTGTAACAAATTATTCATTTTTACACAAAGAACTTATTTTTGCTAAAATTTATATAAATTATAGAAAAATTAATTTAATGCATAACTTAATGTAGTATGTGTGTTTTTTGAATTAAAATATAATTACTCTGTAATAATATTTTTTAATTAAATATTTTGTTTGCTTTATTTATTGCTTTATTTAAAACAGATATGATTATGATTTCAAATTTTGCAATTTTATGGTTCAGAAATTCTGAATTCATACCAAAAATTCCAAACAGCAATTTTTGATTTATTTAATTACAGATATTGTATGATTACTTAAGTAAAAATTCTTCTTTTAAAATTTCCTGTATCAATTCGGAATTTCTGACTAAAAAAAAAGAGGCCAAACTGGCGAACCCTGGTGTACACTGCCCAGACGATTCCTGCAATGATTGCTAAGGCAAAAATGTAGTAGATAGATTGGTTGTAAACATACCCTTCCTTGTAACACAGCAAATGTTCAATTCCGATGTAAGGATTGTATACGGTAATCCATTCGAAACACCAACTATTCCTCTAACAGCGCTGATAGTTCTTTGACGATCCTTATTAGATCCGTATTCTGAACACATGGAACATGTTCAAACATTCACCAGTATTTCAGAACAGTAGATTTCGCCTTCTTTAATCGTGACTACTTTTCCGACTATAGATTACAATTACTGAAATTGTATTTTTAATGTGTTAAGAGTTTTACAAATTGTTTACTTATACACCACCTTTCACCTTATTAAAAGGTGAAGTTTTATTGCATTGTTCTGAATGTGTTGGAAAGTGTTTTATAATCTATGCTTGATGCAAGATTTGTCTTTCTTGTGTTGGTTTTTTAAACTGTGAGTTAACGTGAAAAAAGAAGATACAAGAAAAAAAAATATTTTGACATTAATCAAAACATAGAAAGAATTTTCAGAGCAGACAATTGACCTAGAACTTTGTTGAAAATAATTTTCTCGTCTCAAAATAATAGTTGGCCTGTCTAAAGATAACAAGTTGCTAATACAAACAGCATTATAAACACGAGATGAGTTCTTTTGCCAAAGCACTTTAAGAATGAAAAATAAGTTATTTTTTATCTAAGCTCGTTTTATTTGACTTATTTCAATCCATTTTTTAAACTAAGCTTTTATTTTATTGGAATTTATTTCTGGATTTTGTACAAAGTTATTGGAATCTCTCCAGGCATTTGTCAGGTTTTCTTCATTTCATATTTGTACTTTAGATTTTAAATTAAATTCCTACTGAATAATTCTTAATGTATTATTTCCTACTTAAACAAATCTAAAATTAGCATTTGCTATCATCTATTCACTTGTAAGAAAAATACAGTACGCCAATTTCACACTGAAATTACCAAATGATAATCACGCGAGACTTATTATGTGACTAATTAAAGAAGTCACTTTTGATGAAACTTGCGACCTTTTTGCATTTCACTGTGACTTCACTGTAATCACCAAATGACAATTCCGAGAGACTATGTGATTAATTAAAGAAGTTACTTTTGTTGAAGCTTGTGACTTTGTGCATTTCACTGTGACTTCACATTGGATTCACCAAATGATAGTCTCCCGAGACTTATTGTGTGACTAATCAAAGGAATAATTTTTGTTTAAACTTGTGACCTTTTTGCATTTCACTGTGACTTCACATTGGAATCACCGAATGATAATAACTCGAGACTTATTATGTGACAAATTGAAGATGCCACTTTTGTAGAAACTGTGACCCTTTTGCATTTCACTGTTACTTCACCCCGACTTACTATGCTAAACCAACCCTCGTATTACATACAACTTTCAATAAACACAATAGATATATAACAACAATTTTTTCATTAAATAAAAATTATAGTAAGTAAAGAGGAATCTTGCATTTCCTAATCCACAGCAAAACACGGATTTCTGTTAACAACAATGATTCTTTTAGGTAGCTTTCATTGCAAAAAGAAAAAAGATACCTATTGCAGCCGTTCGGAGGAAAGCAATTCCAGAAAATTTCGGTATATTTTCATCGATAATGACCCTCACACCCCAAAATCGCCCTTCATTCAAATGTTGATTTGTTATATATATATATATATATAATTTCCAGAGGGTCTGCTACCGTTATATACTTTTGAAACTACCACATCCACTTCTCGGACGATATATATATATATATATATATGTATATGATTTGAATATAAACATATTTCATTTCCTTTATGACGTGCGTGATCATCAAATTAACTGACGCTTTGGTATTTTTATTATACATGATTTCAAAGCACGAGTTATAAAAATTTTGGATCGCAAGATCAAGGTTTGAATATCTTCAAAATTGGAAAAAGAGCCAGTCTTATAATTTTTATCATCGAGGAAGCGTCGAAGTGTGGAAGAGTCAACTAAGGCACTGCTAGGTCTAATTGGACTATGCGACAATAAGTATATTGTATGTTTTGGGTGAGAAGTGTAATGTATTTTGAAGAAATATTCAACGAAGCGTTGTGGAACGTTTTTTCTAGAATGGTATTAAAGTTCACGTTTTTGTTATTTTGAAGTCTAGTTCTTCAATTAATTCAGTAAATTAACTTTGTAACGCATAAAACCCCTTCCAAAGGAAATGGACTCTTCCGGTGAAATGCGAAAATCATCACGTGATCCTTTAGAGACGTTTTAGTTCAGTTGTCGCGTGAGCTTGCCGAGAGAAGTTGATTTTTTGAAGTGTGGTGATGTAAATAGAACGTATGTGTGTTTTTTTGTTCTCCGAAAATGTAAAAAGTGAAGTGTCAGCCTTATATATACGTGTAATGTGCCGTATTGTGATGTGTTTTGTGTCAAGAAGTAATAAAATTTATAAACATGCCATTAAAGAATGATTTCTGGTTCTATAAAAGAACTATTATTTCCGCCCCGAGATGCTAAAGCTATAATTATTCTACAGTCTTGATACAACTTTTTACATATCACCTTCCTACATATATATATATATATATATATATATTTGGATATCTGACATTTGTCATGCTGTAACTTTTTTATTTATGAACCGATTTGGATGTGACTCAGTATGTGTTTAGGACATACAAATGTCTCGACCGAGTTTGTTGGCCAGCTTCGTTCGCCATCTTGTTTCAAAATGGCGGCCAGTTAATTTTTTTTTAATTTCTTAAAAATTCGAAAATACATATACAAAACTATAAATTGAAAAAATTGTTTCCATTAAGTGTTAGATCGTGATACAAAGATTTCAGAACATTTTTTGTTTTGTTTTTATCTTAAAAAACGGCTGAGATACAGCTGTTTGAAATTTTAGGTTGGCTGATATTTTGAAACAATCTGATTTTTTTTTTATGCTGTAACTCTCATGCTGAAATTCGCATTCAAATTCAGTATTAACAAAAACCGGTATTGAGTCTTCGAGCATCGGGTTCCAAGCATTTTAGTTCAGGGTGTTTGAGGAAAATGAGTTAAAGTTTGATAACAAGGATTATGGAAGCTACTTTTTCCTCCCGGTACAGGATTTTTTCATTATCGGACCGCTTGTATCATAAATGACACGATACTTTTTCAGCAAATCAAAGAGTAAGTAACTTGTTTAACCCATTTTTGCATTCGAAACGCATATATGTGTCCACTTCAGGATTTTATTTTTTATTCAGAAATTGCAGAAAATTCCGAAAGATTTTTTTTTTACTTTATATAATATGGAAACGTCCGTCATTAAATAAAGCAAAAATTACAATTCAATTTAGAATTTCAAGTATGAATTCTGAATTTCTGAATAAAAAAGAAATTCCTCAAATGCACACTTCCGATGCAAATGGGTTGAAAATTAAGAATAAATAATTTATTTTGTCCTAGAACTTTGTTATAAATAATAATGCTGTCTAAAAAATATAAGACGACATATCAAAAGTTAATAAGTTTTAAACACACAGCAACGAGAGAAACATAGTAAACCGCCACAACGGTCAGAATTTGTGGATTTGTGTCACGCAATCGATGTTGGACCGCATATGGGCCGAGATAGATTATCAAATAGTTGTTTTCCGTGCCACAAAAGGTGCACATATTGA
Organism: Maratus michaelseni; assembly: GCA_963931845.1. Taxonomy (NCBI): domain Eukaryota; kingdom Metazoa; phylum Arthropoda; class Arachnida; order Araneae; family Salticidae; genus Maratus; species Maratus michaelseni. The sequence continues at coordinate 304,327,589 of OZ007595.1, forward strand.
AATTTATTGACTAATATTAAAAAAAACTCTAATATCTCAGGTAACACATACTTGAATTTCAAGTTTCCATCTCGTATACATTTTGTTTTAAAAAATTTTAAAATGTGTCAAAATTTTATGATACACCCTGTATTTTGTTAGTCTGGCATGTATAAATTTAGTTAAGCAGCTTAAAATGTTTAATTGAGAATGGATAGCATCCTAATAAACGATATTCCGGTTTGCGAAAGCTAATCAATACACTACAAAAAGTCTCGGAAACATTTCCGAAAATCAGTGGCAGTAAAAAAAGATTTCTTTTTTATAAAAGCTTCTTTAAATACCGAAAATATATTAACTTCTTGGGCGTCCTAAAGATAAAGAACGCTTTTCGGAATCATGTATAACTCGGAAGAACTAATTGTATATTTTCATTCGTGGTTATATTATATATACAAAGATTAAAAAAAATATTTGTCCTAGTGCATATATATCGTCGTAATACTATAACCAAACAATAGATAACGACGTTCAATATGCTGCAAATTTCCTTCTAAAATTACTTAACTGACATTGCAAGTATCTTTGAAAATATGATTATTAGAAACAAAGTTATAAGTTATGTCTTTTTCCTCTGATCGAGGTTAAATACATATACACTTTTTATCAGCACATAAAACTAATAGTCTCTAGTGAGAAATCTTCCTCAATCGTAATGCCCAAACACAACAATGTTCTTTCAATAATCGGGGTGCTTTTATATATAAAAAATAAATAAAACCTTTTCCGTAGATTGAAAGCAATAACCCACTTTATTTCTTAGAAGAAAGAAGATGGCTTTTGACGTTAATCGATTTCAGTAATTTTCAAGCTAGAAAATTGACCTAGAACTTAGTCGGAAATGATATTTTCGTCTTAAGACAAAAGAAAACCTGTCAAGAGTTGAAAACACAGCATTTTAAACATGAAAAAATCTACTCTGCTAAAACTGTGAAAACAAGAGAAAATTAGCTATTTTTCTCTAGAATCGTGTTATTTTGCTCATTTGAATTCATTTCTTTTCTCTTGTAAGATGCCTTTTTTCCCCCTTATAATCTTTTATTCTCAATTTTGTATGCTATTATTGGAATCTCTCCAAACACGTGCCAGATTTTCTTCATTTCACCTCTGTACCTTCCGTTTGGTTCTTTAACCTTGTCAATGAGCGCTTTGCTTCTTCAAAAGAAAAAGACACAAGAAGGAAAGGAAAAAATAAATGAAAACAATACAGTTCTGTTTTGTTTTTTCCTGTATTTCTCTTTAAATACTTTCAGGTAAAAGATAAAATGGAGTTAAAAAATATACAATATCAGAGAAAAATTTGCCTTGTTGATAAATTTTATTTACGTGCCAATATGGTTATGACCTTTATGATAAGTAAACACTTCCTAATTTTTTTTAAATGTTCATTTTGAAAGCACAATTATCGTTATTCCTATTTAATACATTATTTAATACAATTATCTTTATTCCTACACGCATCCTTTCTGCTTATATGGCACTAGTTGACTCGTTGCTAATAAGACCCGTGATAATAAGTTTAATTATTCCTAAAATCAAAGTTTAATGATTTTATATTTTTAAACGGAAAACTTTCCAAACAAACCTAATTTTGGGATCCCCACTGCCTTCAGCAATGTACGTCCTCTACTTTGCATGTTTTTTATGTATTTAAACGAAAATCTTTCCAAATAAACCTAGAGTTCAGGCAGCATAATGGAGGAGGGCAGGAGGGTGTTACACATGCTTCGGTCTCCTTTTGTAAAAGAACCTCGAATTTGTATGATTTTATATTTATTGAACGAAAGTCTTTCCAGACAAACTAAGGGGCCTCGTTATATTGATTGCCGATTTAATTTCTGACATTTAGATATATTAAAACTTTCAATTCTGATCAAAAGTTCCTAATAAAATCTAAATAATATTAAACACGCACCAGCCCCTCACTTTTTTAAAATGCGATATTGGCCAGTGTATTTAAACTGTGTTATGATTCTGTGTTTGAAATATGGAAGTTTGCCTAGACATACGCAGAAACGAAAATCCCTCCAAAAATATTCTGAAGCAGAATTTTCCTAAAACGGGAAATGATATCATCAAAAGCAATGAGAGACAAAACATCCTCTGGTAAATCCATGAAAGACTTCAAGATTTATTTTTTTTTTTGAAATAGTAATTAATAATATTTTTTAAACCAAAGAAACCGACACAACCACAAAGGTACGCTGAATAAGTGAGTTGTTTTTCTTTATATATATATATATATATATATATATATATATATATATCGTCCGAGAAGTGGATGTGGTAGTTTTAAAAGTATATAACGGTAGCAGACCCTCTGGAAATTTGAAGTAGTGTACGCACCTTGTTATTGAATTCATTAGTACTTCTCTGTAAACCATTTTTTTAAACCAGTGTGGCAATTTTCGAAATGAAATTAATTAATAAATAGTCCCGCAATATGTTTGTTGAAATCGGTGGAAATCGCGATGAACTGCATACTGTATACGTATTTATTTTTTAACTTATAAAAAGTTTTATAAAAAGCTTTTAAGGATATAAATTTAATATATAATAAAGGATATAATAAAAAGAAAACTGCCCCGTTAAACTGAGGGCATTGAGCTCACAGGCTATTCACACTAATTGTATATTATACACTTATTTCAAAGAATTTGAAATAACCCCCTCGAAAAATAAAGATTTCGACATTTTATTAAGGGAGACTCAGCCCCCATCCCCCCCCTTATAATTAACCAATGAACTCCCATAGCTAATCAGAGAAGTGCCTTATTATAATGAACATATATACAAAATTGGAAAAAAATCGGATAATTCTGCATGAAAACCCCATTTATATAAATTAAGGGGGGTATAGACCCGTATCCTCCTTTATACTTAAGCAATGAACCCCAAAACTAATCAGGTAAGCTCCTTATCACAATGAACCTATATACAAAATTTGAAGAAAATCGGTTAATTCTGCATGAAAAACTTATTTATCTAAATTAGGGGGGTTATCCCCCCCTTTTCCTCTTATACTTAAACAATGAACCCCAAAACTAATTAGGGAAGCGCATTATTAAATGAACCTATATACAAAATTTTAAGAAAATCGGATAATTCTGCATGAAAAATCCATTTATCTAAACTAAGTAGGGTTAGCCCCCCGTTCCCCCACTTTATACTTAAATAATGAACCCCCAAAACTAATCAGGGAAGCGCCTTATCACAATGAACCCATAAACAAAATTTGAAGCAAAACGGTTATTTCTATCAAGAGTTATCGCGTTACGTACATACGTACATACATACGTACATACAAAACCGGCGGGCACATTACAGGCTTTGATAGCCTGTGAGCTAAAAAGCACTAGAAAATTGTAATGTCTGCTTAATCATGTTGTAGCACCATATTTTCAGACGTCTTAAAAAAAATTCCATAGTCTATTCTCATAAGAATAGTACGCAAAATTGTTCGTTAGATTTCTGCATATGACATATTTGTTAAATTTCAGTAAACCTTAATTTTGTGATTTGGATATAACTACTGTAATATTATTAAAATAAAAGTATATTTTCCCGAAAAAAAATCGAACCCGGAGGGGTTTATCATTGAAAATAGAGAGGGAAGCTAATATTGGTATTTCATAAATTAATCCCTTTTAATGCAATTTGTGTATTAAATCTCACTTGAATATTAAAAGCTCGCATTAAGCAAATTACATAATAAGATAATGGTTTTAACTGTTATTCTCCATTTGTTACCTTCGAAAACGCTAATTAAATCTATTAAATACACTTCGCTTTTTTTTAATCAGATTTAAAAGACAACTTATGATTGCTTATTTTGTGATTGTTTTTTAACTGACATAAAACAAATTCAATAATCCTACTTTACTGAGCTGAATGAAATGCAGGTAATTAAAATAATTATCACTTGAAGATCACATTTAAATAAATTATAATTATCTGATTCAGAAAATAATTATATTTTCGCTAAACAGTATTTCTGATTGTAATGTCTGTGTTTCTTGAAAACATATTAAATATATTTTAGTATCCTATCGATTTTTTACTTATTTTATTTTCTGTATATATCAAGCAATGGTATCTAAGGTAATTCAAGCAAGCTAATTTCTGAAAGGTGTTAAATAAAACAGTAACAAGTTTACATACAAACTGTCTACATATTTCTGCTCCACCGAATACATTTTCAAGAAAAATGGTAATATTCTACAGATGTACGATCTATTAAGGGTGTATCAAATGTATTTTCGTTTTTGGAATGCTTTTATACCAAAGCATGTAGTTGGTACTTTGTCACCCCTATTGTTGAACATAAAATGTTATTTAAGAAGATATATGTCCCTCTATATTCTATAATCATACAGACTCCTTTCTTTCATTTTTAGGTCACGTACAGAGTGATACAAATGTTGAGATATTATGCCTCTTAAGGCCTTATTTTAAACTAGGCCATAAAACCAATAAAGCTGCCCTCAAAACTCGTGCAGTTGGACGCCAGGACAAAAGTAGTCTCCGGACAGTTCAAAACAAATCCAAACGTTTTCAGGAAGGAGACCTCCGCCTGGAAATCAAAACCAGAAGTGACAGGCCATCCGTTGTGAATGTTGACCAGTTGAAGAGAAAAAAGGGGATAATCCATTCCTTTCAATTATTTTTTATGTTAAAAATAAACAAAACTATACATTCAAAAATTAATAATTAATTATAATGCAATGATATGAAACGCCATCATTCACGTTTCTCACATTCTCTCTCACATTACCCACGTTATATAATTTAAATTTTACTTTGATGATTATTTCCAAACTCATAACCAGGGGTCGGAAAAACTACTTTTTGTTTGTAGCGAACTACAACTACAACTACTTTATGAAAAATGTAGTTAACTACAACTATAACTACTTGTTTTAAAAAGTAGCGACTACAAACTACTTTTCAAAAGTAGTCACTACTTCGCTACTTTTCGCTACTTTAGTTATCATCGCTAATTAAATGCACCGCAAACGATTTTTCCCCATAGACCATAATGTAACAGAATTCTTTTGAATGTCCCTGTAAGCGAGATATAAATGTTACACATTTCATTTTCGATACTGAACATTCTATGGTAAACTTCAATAACATATAAAACTTTCATGGCAATCCGAGTATATTTACGAGAGTTAGAGCACGGACAGACAGACAAAGCGAATTCATAGACACTTTTTAATTATGTTGGAAAGTGTTAAAAATAGGAAATTTGAAAACAAAAATTATATTAATCTTACAAATTTATGAGAGTGATATAGCACAGTAGCGCTTAAGGTGGTTCTCAAATTCTTTGCTCAACAATGCGAAACTTTCTAATGCATTATCTGACTCATTTTTAAACACAAAGGCATAAAATTGGCAGGTCTGACTATTGAAGCGATTTCGAATCGAAATGTTTTTTTTTTTCATTTTTTGATAAATAAATTACTTATCGGGTTATAAGTGATTCGTGTCACGTTTTTTCCATTCCCCTGCTGCGGCGTCGGAAATTTGGTTAAAAACGCCGACTTTGACAGTAATTTTTAAAAAATCTTCTGTCTTTACCAAAAAATAAAATAAAATAAAGAATAGTGGAAAACGTCTTTCTGTTACAAAGTTTCTGAGTAAGAACACCTGCATTTTCATGCGTTTTCGAACAAAAATGAATTAAAGAATATGTCATAAAGTAGCCAGTTTGGATTTGAGAACAACCTTAAGAGCGGATAGTCCTTGGTAAATTTGAATATACATTATTTTTTTTAAACAGAGCTAAATAGTCTTATTTCTTTACAATTTAAATGTAATTCCTGAAAGCAATTTAAAAATTGAACAAGATCATATAGACTTGCATAACTTTTCTTTTCCGTTCTATCTCTTTTTGTTTGTTTCCCTTTAAAAACCCGAATTTCAACATTCTGGGCTATAGATTCATTTTGGAGACAAAGATAGAGATATTTCATTAAAACACCAAGCTAACCAATATCAAATCAAATATAAAACATTATAAATCAATTATTTTAGCGATAAAAAACCTGTGCAGCTAAAGTAAAAATAAATAGCCATAAAAATAAAATTAAGCATTCTTATGCATTTTTTAAAATAATACATTTTTATTTACAACCACCTTTGTTTTATCTATTGGAATCTTCAAAAGGAAATATGCAGTAAATTAACTTGTATGTATACATAGGACAAATATTTCACAACGATCAAAAGGCGTATTAATAAAATAATTTTTTGCGATAATAAACAGTTCGATAAGAATATTTACTGAATCACGGATCTTAATTCGAAGACCATACTTTTTAATGATTTATGAATTTTAGTGAATAACGATTTAGATATTCGGTGCGAGATGCGATCCAGTAATTATTATTAATAAAGAAAATGCTAACTCACCTCTATGATCAACTTCACGCTGTAAGCAGATGATTTTGATACTGATAACTTCTTATTAATTAGAAAAAGTTTACATGTTACAGAATAATTACCACTTTCTTGTTGTTCTATAACGTCAAAATATTCATTATATGCCGACCAGGGCAGTTCCATACTATTTTTGTATGTCATTCTATTACATTAATCTCAAAAGAAGCATCCCCACGTTAAAACACAGGATCTAATTATGAGTAAGAAGATAAAGGATTCCCAGCAAGAAAATTAATTTTTTTTATGAGTGAGTACCTTGTGGTTTTATCTGCAAATCCAGCAAATAATAGATCACACGGGCATGCTGCCACTTTACGTTTCAGCTGCTAGTTTGTTTGAAGGCAGAAAACATTCCTTCCTAGTGCACTTTTAATACTAAAATGATGGTGTACTTGTTCGTTTTCTGTGCTTTTTCGAATATATATATATATATTTATTTAATTAGAGTTCTAACGATTTTAAACTTTTTAAACTGGCAGGAAGCGAGCAGAAATTTTGTTCGAAAGGGAATATTTTAGATTATCGATTATTTATTTAATGTTACCAGACAGCAAAGAATACGGAACTTAAAAAAAAGAAGAAGAATTTTAAATTTTGTATATGGAGAGGTGGGGGCGATTTTAGGGGAAGGGGGTAATTTATAATACTGATTATTTATCGTCACTACAGAGCACTATTTAGGGCAGAAGATTTTATATATATATAAAAATAAAAATAACTTAAAGATTTTAGATTTATTTGTATGCTGGGGTTAGGGGGGGGGAGAAGAGTAAATTATGGGAGGTTAGGGGACAATTTAGATGGCTACTTATATATTATTATTAAGTAGAAACGAATGTGGCCATTTTTTCTTAATTAATAAAGAGTTTTAAATGTTCGAGACTGTATGCTGGAGAAGGGGCAAAAAGGGAAGGGATAAGAGTAAATTATGGGAGGTTAGGGGACAATTTAGATGTTTTTATACATTATTATTAAGTAGAAACGAATGTGGCCATTTTTTAAAAATTAATAAAGAGTTTTAAATGTTCGAGACTGTATGCTGGAGGAGGGGCAAACAAGGAAGCGTAAATTTTGAAAGCAAGGAAATAATTTTTATTTATTGTCATTACAGAGCAACAAATGGAATGAAAGATTTTATTTTTGTATAAAAATAAAGATTTTAAAATGTTTTAAACTCCTTTGTATGCTACTACCCGCATAGCATGCACAGTCACAGTGACGTCATTGTGACGTCAATGTGAGTCACTTACGTCACGTCACATCTGTGACCAAAATGCCACCACTTTGTAACGTCACACTGTGACCAAAATGTGAACGTCTTGAAGATCTAAAGAAAACTTAAAATAAACTTTAGAACATCTTATAACATAAAGAAAATTACTTTTTGACAGCTTTAGAAATTTTTGTGACGTTCCAATGACGTCACTGCAAGTCACATAAGTCACGTAAAACCTATGACCAAAATGCCAACACTCTGTGATTTCACGGTGTGATCGGAGAGTGAATTTGGAAAAAAAAAAACTCATAAAATATAGATTTGAATTATGTCATGTACCTAAATCATTAATAAAAATATTGTCACATACTATTTAAATATATTGAGTATTTCCAAAATAAAATAATAAATAAATATCTGTCTACATATATGAGGCGGATAATTTTTTACAATTTTCATTACCATTTTCATGAAATTTAACAAAATATACTATATAACACACAGGTAAAAATCCTTAAATAGAAATTTAGTTATAAGCAATTCGTGTCACGTGACGACCAGTTTTTCTCCTGTCTTTCACTGTCACGTCGAATATTCAAATCAAAACGCCGACTTTGACATTCTTTTCTGAAAGATCTTCTGCTTTTAACAAAAAATGGAAAAGGTTTTTCAATAACATAGTTTCTGAACAAAACACGAGCCAATTTCGTGTATTTCCAAGCAAAAATGAATTAAAAACATGTTATAAAATATATGTCATTCCTATAGCAATTTATCCAAAACTGGCCAGTGCTTAGTAAGATGTCACCTCTATTAAATATATTGCTCTTTTCGATAGAGTGTAAAAAATAAAAAATTTGTACTTAGGAAATTTGATTGCAATTTAAATTTATATCGAAATTACTTTATAAAGCCTATTAAATCAATTATTATTTAAAATTTATCTTTACTTTTGACGTCTAAAGCAAATGCAATGGATTAAAAAATATATAAAAATGTAAATTTTAACAGCTTTTTTCTAAGAATACAAAACTCTCTCATATAAAAAAGAATATTGTAGCATCATTAGAAGTTCATTTTTCAGCCATATAAATTATAAAGGTTTTGAAATGTCTTTATTTAAATTATTTTCTTCCTATATCATTTGCGGTAAAGTTGGAAACATCTGCTAGCTGTTATTTTGTTGTGTTTAAACAATACTGCGCGCGCATATTGAAGGCAGACGATTTTTTCTCATTCGAAGTTAGGATAGGATTAGCGTGTGTTGCGTTCTTTTCAGTTTGTAGATTTATACTGTATAAGTAAATTAACGTTTTAAAGTGAACAATCTCCATTTTAAAGTAAACCATCCATTTTAACATCTCCCTGTGTCTAGCCGGGTGCGTTCATAAGGCCTGGGTGATATTTGATTTCTCAGATCTATGAACACACCTCTCTGCTGGAATAATTTGAAAATTATTGTAGTGGATGTACAGTCTAATTTTTCAATGAAAGGGAAGCAGATAAGGAGCATTCAACAATAACACCTTTACCTATAGATCAGCAGGTAACTTTTAATGTCTTCGCAGTTTTGTTAATAGTGCATGTTTAGTACTAGTACATTTAATATTGCATTATTTAAAAGTTAAGATGTTTAAATTTTCTTTTAAAAAATCACTTGTATTAAATTTTATCTTTAATGTTTTAATTTTTTTTTTAAATAGACTATTTGGAAAAAAGCTTAAAGTATTTACTAACAATATGTATTCTAAATGTAAAGTGTTATGTAAAAGGAGGAATTTATTTAATGTTTTGCGTTTCTTAGTTCAATTTTCATAGTTATTCATTATAATTAAAAACATTGCAATTTTTAAAACTATTAATATTTGATTTGCAATTTAATAATTTCGTTGCTAGTGTAGGTTTCCAGAAATAATTTTCCGGTATATTTGAAAAAAAATGTGACTTTTAATGCATTGAATAATTTATTTATCGAGATGTGTCAATGTTAGATGCACAAAAATAATAAATATTGATGAAACAATAAAATAACTGTTTAGTTAAGGTAATTTTTCCAGCTGTGTTATCGAATGTTTTTACTGTAAAAATTGATATTTAAGTTCTGCATTTAGTATTCTATCAAAAACTATAAATAAAATAATTTGTAAAGAAAAAAAATGTATAATTTTTTTTTGGCATTTATGATCTTAAGTTCTATATTTCATTTACAACGAAAACTGTTTTACTGCTTGATACAATGTTTATTATTTAATAATATCGCACAATAGGTATATCTATTATTTAAATTGATTCCTAATATAAATTTTTCAGAATGCTTATTTTAAAATGTATACTTATATTTTCTTTAAAGTTGTTCTCAAATCCAAAATAGCTAATTTCCGGCATATTTCTGAATTCATTTTTATTCGGAAATACATGAAATTGGCAGGTGTTCTTATTCAGAAAAGGGTAGATGTGCCAGTAATGGACCACCTTCCAGTAATGGGACACCTTCAATGTTTTTGGTTTATAAAAAAATAACCAATAAAAATTCAGCTTTATTTATTTCATTAATATGCTATCTTTAAATTCTAGTTTTAAATGCAATCATAATATCAATTATCTATTACTTTTTGTGAGGTGTCCATTACTGGAGTTTAGGGTGTTTTGATTTATTTTTGTTATTTACAATTAAATTTAGATTCACATTGGGAAATGTGACTATGAGCATGTTTAAATATTGTTGGTAGAGTAATATAATATTACAAAATGTTGAATATAACAATTATAACTATTAATTAAAAAATAATTGTTAAAGAAATTCCTTAAGGGTGTCCATTACTGGCACATCTACCCTATATATAATCGAATGGCGTTATCCATTTTTTGGTAACGGCAGATGATGTTTCAGAAAACACTATCAAAGTCGGTGTTTTGAACCAAATTTCCGACGCGCAGCGTCAGAAACGGGTAAAACGTGACCAACATTGATCTTAAGTATTACATTTATCTAAAAATGGAAAACGCTATTTGTTATGATTTAAAATTTGACTCTTAATTTATTCAGTATTTCAATATTTAACTTTAATTTATTCATCAATTTAATTAAACTCATTAAATTCATTTAAATTAATTAAGCTAAATTTCATTTTTGCATTTTAAATCAAACATTCTTTTTAAATTGTTTACTTCTGGTGAGAGTATAATTTAATTTCAGAATCTTTCCATTACATATGTTTTAGGATATTCATTTCAATTTTAATTTACAATTTATTCACTTTACAATATTAATTAAACTTCATTTCAAATTATCTAAAAAGAAAATATTTATAACTTACTTTTTCTAACTTTTAAATAATATACAGTCTAAAATAAATTATTCTAAAATATAGTGTATTTCCTTTTTAATAATATTGATTAAAAAATAGTTAATTGCTAATTTTATTCTTTTCAGAAAGTTCAAATTCATTTATTTTAATTCATGCAAATTCGTTCAGACTAACGAACTTTTCCATATATCGTTTCAAAATGTCTAAGTACAATATTTACTTTTTCAAAATTTCTTAAATTAAATATGTTTATTTTCATAAACATATCTGGTGGAAAGAACTTTAAATTTTATTTAGATTGCTAAAATTTCATTTATTTTCATCCATAAGTTTGGCAGTTATAGATTTTTAATTACTTTCGTTTATTTTGCTTTGATGATCGTCAAGATTTGCGATCAGACGCCATTGTTAAGTTTTTAGATGTTTCGGGTAAACAAGCAGGCGTTATTTCCTAGTTCCCGCGCATTTGTATCTGGGTCAGTGACTCACGAGAGGCAAGGTCATTATCAGTCCGATTCAAGGTGACAGATGGAAGCTCATGGAACATTTGCAATGACGTGTCGTAGACAGTTAATATTTAACTTTGACCGCGTGGGTGAGCTTCTTCAAAAAATCCATCAGGTGGTGTCACGAGCGCGATAGTTAAATTTGCAACCGTTGGATAATGCTGTTTTCTGATTGGAGGGAGATTTAAAATCGTGAGTTTTCCAGTATTTCGGGATTGCCGTGTCGACTCACTTCTCAACAAAACACCAGCATGTAAAGACCATCTTTTTTTAAGCTGCAAGGCCTCTGGCCTAGCAGCGGGCCGTAGAATGCCGATTCAGCGAGCGTCAATTTATCATTTATTTTTAAGATTCTCAACATTTAAGAAGATCTCTGTTTCATCTTTATTATTCTAGACGAAAGATTATATATCAATCATCCTACCAGGATTCGTTTTCAGAGTCATTCAGCATTGCTTTCGATGATGATGATGGATCCACAGCTTATAGCCACCAGATGATTAGGAGTTAGTTTTTTTTTCTGGATGCTTTCTGAATGCCTCATCTACGCCTATATTCACTTCCCAGTGGGTGTCTTGATACTCTGCTTAGAAGTTCCTAATAACAACGTTATGGTTGGTTCTACTGTGTATAATCTACAATGATCCTCCATCCGTACAAATGTCTTTCGACATGGTCCATTTAACCTTTATAATAACTTTTGCCTCTTATGAACTTAATTTTCTTCATATGAACATTCGGAAAGCTTCTAATGATGCAGCTACAATTTTTAGAAACTAAATAGATAACCTCCACGATAAATTGAACAATTTGAACTTTGCAGAAATCATATTATTATTTAAATTAACTGGAAAATTAATATAACGAATTATCAACTTACTTATGTGAACTGAATACTCCAAATTTTTAATATGGTAATAAATATAATAAATGATTGATTTGAGAAATATTATATGATATCTATCTTTATGGTGAAACAAGTGATTTTATTCAAATGAAATATTAATATTTAAATGCATTGAAGATGTCAATAAAAGTCTGTGTTTCTTCCATCTGGTGAGTTCTTTTGTTTTTATATTCTCCTTTTACACCAGGATCAAGTTGATATGCAGATAAACTTCAGAATAATCTTTATGATGTGCATATACTGTAAAATCCAGTCTTTGATTTTATATGCTAAATATATAATTTTAATTTTGCTTAATAGGTAGTTAAACATAATACTATGAATTTTAACTTAATATTTTTATTACTTCTCATGGCTTCGCAACGTATACTACCACTATAGTTCATGCCTATGATGGTATTTGGGGAAAGTGTTGAATATATGTTTAGTCTAAATTTTTAGGTTTTTGGAATCACTCTGGTGCCAGTCGCTGGTGATTCTCTCTTTTTATTTAATTTTTCTTTTTATATTCATCACGATCCCCGAATATCATTATACTATTAATTCCAAATAGCTTTAATAATCAGGCATGCAAGTGCCATGCGTTTAAAAGTTTGTTCATAAATGTGTCAGAAAGTTTCGTGTTAACCGGTTTCTCAATCAGATGCAAAGTTTTAATTTGAATACGAGTTGCATCAATAAAAATGATTGCCGATCCAATCCTTATCGTCGATCTTATCCGTATTTGATGAAATCTTGTTATCCGAATCTATGCGAAATCATTTATCAGGTTCGGTCGGGTTGTGGGCTTACAGATTTTTTGTTGTTGTTGTTGTTGGGTTAGGGTAAGAATACGGGTTGAATCAAAATATAGTTTCAGTCAACCATCATTCATGTTCAAGTTGACATTCAATCATGTTCAAGAAGTATATAACCGGATTCGTGTATGACTCTAGATCCGAGCCGACATCAGAAATTGTATCGTAACACAATTTCTGATAAAATTTGGTTACTCGGTCGTATGCAAGATTCTATTCCAAACAAGACTTACAGTAAAAACATTATACCCGACTCGGGTCAGATCGGGTTCACGAAAATCAGGTCACACGACAACTAATCGAAATCTATTCTGTAGCCAAACAAATCCAAAAAGATCGATCCGAAGTTTCTGGATTGGATTCGGGTAAAATCTGGTCACACGACCCGGTGCAGTGTCGTCACAAACGTCACGAACTTGAACCATAAAAAAATTTGATCCGAACAATCCGTATAGGATTCGGGTAAAATTTGGTCACCCTATCCGATGCAGATTCGTCACATTTTTCACATTTAAGTCGCACGGTGACTTCACAAAGTAGTCACATTGTGAGGTCACAGAAAGCCTTGAAAACGGCCATAACGACCTCGCATTTACGTCACAATGACTTCACATCGACGTCACGACGACGGTCACAAAGTCACATTGTGACTTCACAGTGACGTCGCCGTGACGTCACCATGCCTTACGGGTAGGGGAAGCGTGAATTTGAGAGGTTAGGGATAATTTAGATGATTTATGTTTAGATAAATCCGTTCTTTTTTTTTAATAGAGATTTTACATTTCTTTGCTTGCTACGGGTGGGATTCAAAAGGGAGAAGGAATTAGTCAGATAAAGACTTAACATAGCCAGACGACTTTATTTTGGTAAAAACAATCGTAGTCGTATAAAAATACATTATATTGAGAAGATTTATATGGATTTAAATAACAATACACGAAGTTTCTGATACCCAAACTGTGAAAATGACAGTTAATTTGTGACCGTGCCCGTCGTGGATGGAGAAATATATGACACTGCAACTGAGATTTGCCGCTGACGTTCGCAAATTGTTGCAGATAACATATTTCGTACAAAAGAAACGAGTTATGATCATGTGATTTGAAGATTGGCACTTTTTCCCTCCCTCCTAAGGTAGCGTCAAAAGTAGCGTCGATTCTCGCTACAAACTACTGATAATTTGTATCGCGCTACTCGCTACACTACACTTTCTTTAATGTAGCGCGCTGCACTACAAACTACTGAAAAAAGTAGCGGCTACTGTAGTTTCGCTACTTGTAGCGCGCTACTTCCGAGCCCTGCTCGTAACCATGTGTAACGCAACGCATAATTTTTAGTATACAAGGTCCGGCTATTAATTTCCAGGACTAACGTAACTATACGAGAACGAAAATCCGGAAGATGGCGCTAATGAATGCATATTGAAGAACGTTTTCTAGCGCATGTGCAGTGCAATCGGCGCCATTCTGAAGTAAGTGGTTCTCGTGGAAAGGCGCATTAAAACGTAGCTCTTAAATTCCTGTTGTCGAAGTGAAAATGAAGCAAAGAATTAACATTAAATTTTGCTTAAAATTGGGCAAGACAGCTGCGGAAACCTACGAAATGTTAAAACAAGTTTACGGCGAGGAAGCATTATCCCGCTCAAGAAAAAAATTTCGATTTGAAAAATCCAAAATCAAGGTCATGTTAATCGCTTTCTTCGATTGCGATGGACTCATTCATCAGGAATTTCTTCCTCCTAAAATGACTATCAATGGACAGTTCTACACAGAAGTTCTTGACCGACTCCGAAAACGAATTCGTAGAGTGAGGCCTCATTTTCAACAAAATGGGAGTTGGCTGCTGCTATATGACAATGCCCGCCCACACAACGCCTGTGAGGCTATTCTTAGCCCAGCATGGTGTCGTTGAGATGCACATCCACTATATTCTCCAGACCTAACACCCGAAGACTTTTTCCTGTTTCCTAAGCTGAAAAATTCGCAGAAGGGAACAAGATTTCCGGATGTAACGTCACTATTAAAGAGCATTCCAAAAAAGGACATTAAAACTTCTTTCGGAAATTTGTACAGCCGAGCACAGACGTGCATTACGGCTGATGGGGATCACTTCGAATCATATGAAATGGCTATGTGTTTAACCTTTTCTTCTTCTGAGTTATTTCATGAGTCCTGGAAATTAATAGCCGGACCTTGTATAAATGATGTTGTATCGTACCATATTGAATTTCCACGTGCTACAATTTCAACGGTTTCTCTTATAATGGATACATAGTATAGATTAGACGGAAAAATTATTTTACGTACATTAAAATTTATTTGAATGGTTTCTACTTGATATAATCATGTGAGTGCTGTGTTTTTTCTGTTTTACTTTATATCAGCTGTGGGTTTCTGTTTTCTGCAACTAAATTTCCTGCTAGTCATCCCAATATAATATTTCTTAGAAATATTATATTGGCATGACGGAATACTTTGAATGCAAGCATCCCTTTTAGACCAAATATCCAACTTCTGTCTATCAATTGGCATCAATCCGGCTTCAGTCAGGAGAATTTCAGAGCTACGATAGATCATTGGAGCTCCATATTTGTGAATAGGTTTCTCTGCTGCAGTTAAAGCTGTTCTCAAATCCAAAGGGTCTACTTTTCAGACATTTTTTAATACATTTTTGTTTGGAAAAGCATGAAATGGGTAAGTGTTGTTATTCAAAAACTGTGTTATCGAAACACTTTTTCTATTTTTTAGTAAAGACAGAAGATCTTTGATAAAACACTGTCAAAGTCGGTGTTTTGAACCAATTTCCCGATGCTTCAGTGCGAGAAAGAATAAAAATATGTAGTCACGGGACGCGAATCCCTTATAACTTGATAAGTACTTTATTTATAAAAAAAAAAGAAAAAAGAAAACTCATTTCGATTCCAAATCGCTTCAAGAGTCAGTCCTGCCAATTTTATGCCTTTGCGTTTAAAAATGGGTCAGAAAATGTTTCTGAAAATTTCTCTTTGTTGAGCAGATTATTTGAGAATCACCTTAACAATCCAAAATCTGATAATGCTGCTGTTCCAACATTCGACAAGAAAACATTGTTACACTTAATATCGTTATGTGAATATTTTTTAACACGGATGTAGTTGATTGCATCCAAACTTTCTTTTAACCAA
This sequence comes from Maratus michaelseni, assembly GCA_963931845.1. Lineage (NCBI taxonomy): Eukaryota > Metazoa > Arthropoda > Arachnida > Araneae > Salticidae > Maratus > Maratus michaelseni. Next base: position 304,343,975 of record OZ007595.1, read on the forward strand.
GCTATACCTCGTAGTAAGGCATTCTTTTTTGGCATGATGGAAGGATTCAAAATATTTTGTTCTATAATGTAGTGGGATAGACTGGAATAACATATATATGAATCAATGTAATAAACAAACTGGATGTCCTGCAAAGGCAAGATATTTTTCTGATTCAAGGTTTTCCATAAGGCTATTTCTCCAATAGATGCATACTTTTTTTTTCACCCATTTTGGTAGTCAATTCTTCATATGTTTTTAAATGCTTGATCTTTATAACCGACCTGTACGCACCATCATCTATATTTTTGATGAATCTATACTAATTCTGCTCAATGTGAGCTACAATTTCCAGTATTTTGTCTTACGTTTTTACATCAATGTCACCTACACGGTATTTCTCCTAATAATACTCTATAATTAAATGGTTTAACAGCGAATATATCAGTAGAAAAATAATTTTCATATTGCAGTAATCACAAATTACAACTTAATTGCAACACTGTTTTTTATTACAAAAATGTTATTGTTGTACTTTATCACAAGTAATGTTTTTGTTTGTTTGCATTGTTGACTCGAGTTATTGTTCGTATAAAAATTTGTTATTTTTAACAATATCTAACACTTGTAAAGCAGATTATTTGGATAATAATTGGAAAATTCTGTATTGTTGAAATTGTTGTAATGAGCACCTACCGTTTTTCTTTGACTGATAGTTTTCATTTGAAATCTTTCGTTATCTCTCTCTAACATTTTTCACTTCAAACAAACTGAAATTTCTCGCAATTTAAATTTCTTGTAGTTTAAATAAAAATTCAACTGTTATTGGAAAAGTATGTTATGAGAAATTCAGCGGTCACCTGGGGGTTCATCCGCCCACTCTTTTCCTCGAAGATTTGATATTTTTTTCTTACAAGAGGTATATGATAGAGATAGGGTCCGATTTTGTTCATAGTGGTCAAAAATTATACCTAGAACTGAAAATTTCCCTATGAAATTTAGGCTAATATGCATAAACGAAAAGCTATACCTGATTGCATTTTTTAGTAATTTAGAGGTTTTTTTACGCATGCCGAACCTTTTATTCACTGAAATAATCTTTTCGCTTTTGTTATAATGGATCCATGACTCGAAGTGTGTAGGAGAAATTTTAATGTTACTACCTGTTTCCTTACCTGTATTGTTCCTGTAGATTTTGAAGCAATTATCTTCATGATATATTTCTGTTGTACATGTTAAAGATTTTTACATCGAAGATTCATTATTGATTATATTCATAGGAACAATCAAATTTCTCCTATATGCTGCAAGTCCTGTGAGTGACACAACTTTAAATTGGTGTTACTTCATTAATTTTCTTGATAATTAATAATATCTCTAGAAACTTTGTGCTTGAAACTCTTGTCATTGTCCAATTGCTTATTCCTAAACCATAAACCATTAATTTTAGAGGTGTAGTTCCAATTGGAAAAAGGATACAAATGTTGTTCTTCATCATATTAAATACCATTTACGTCGAAATATTTGTTTTTGTAAAAGCTATGAAATTAAAATTTTTATACTATAAGTTATTTTTAGGAAAACTTTCTCAGCGCTTTAACAAATAAAACAATAAAAATTACATTTTTGTACAACCAAGATTTATAGTACAGGATAGCATGTAGCACAGAGAAATGTTTTCTAAATTCTATAGAAGGCAGGGATAGATAGTACCTTAAGATACATATGATACAGGAGCATATACAAATTTAAATTTCTCAAATTTTGCAAAAACAGTTTGTTTGACATGTGTCCCAAAAATGACTGATGGATTTTGAAAGTCAATAAAAAAAAGCGGAACGCGATAGAAATGCATCATTTGCGGCCTTATGTTTGGGAAACCAGGGAATTTTGTCCCACCCATTTGCAAATTTAGTTAGCATTTTTGCCAAAAGATGGTACCGCAGGTATGCGAGAGCTGCATAGAAATTAAATCCGTCACATCTTCATTTGGTATTTTGCTACGCAATCTGTTAGTGAGTGCTTTTGAAAGAGTATACACTATTGAAAATGGTTTATTCGTTGGTACAGCGAATATTTCTTGTTTTGGAGTATCACCGAAATTTTTGCAGCGCCATGTTTTGGCAAAAATGTGAACTAAATTTGCGAATGGGTGGGATAAAAGGCCCTGGTTTTCCAAACATAAGGCCGCTAACGATACATTTCTATCGCGTTCAGTTTTTTTTTTTTTTTTTTTTTTTTTTTTTTTATTGACTTTCAAAATCTATCAGTAAATTTTCGGACACACTATAAATAGATTTTAGTATAGTATGGCAAAAAAATATCTAAAACATTTTTGCAATTGGAATTGTACCTCAAAAGCTAACAGTTTGGGATTTAGCTATTGTAGAACGATAAGTGTGGATACCCTGATATAGTGTACAACAAAAAAGAGAAAGAGTTATCATTACTTAACAAAAGCTTTAATGATGAATACGAACATAATGTTATATAACACATTACAGTATAACCTCTATTATCCGACCCTCGTTTAACCGGAACTCTGCGTAAACCAAAGTCTGTTTCCTGGCCTTTTTTCGACGTTTTTTTTTACTTTCACATTCTTTGTGAATTCCTTTCCGAACTACGAGTACAGATACATCTTTTGGTTTCTCTTTCTTAGAATTTCGTTGAAATTAGCTTGAGCTCCCGCAAGCTCCGATCCCGGTATAAGTGTACTCCCCCCGCTGTGTACACGTCCCTGTTCTAAAGAAAAACACTCCCCATTTTGAAATTTGGAAGGCCGTACTGCCGAGTGACACAAAATTCGCATGTTATTGCACCCTTCGACTGTAAGCAAGTTTTTGTAAGCAAATTTTTGTAAGTTTTTGTTTCAGAATAAAATTATTTTCATGTATAATTTGAATTTAGATATTTATTTAGCAAGCAGTTTAAATAGTCATAATAGCAGTTCGATGACGATGTTACATATTAAATTACACTGTAAAAAATGACCAATGTTTCTTATTTTATGAAAATATACTATAACCACAAACGAAAATATAATATAATCTTCTGAGTTATCCGAAATTCCGAATAGCGTGTTCCGTTGTCTTTTGAATTCCATAGAAACCAATACATTTACAAAATTTAAAGAATTATTTATAAAATAAAAGCATTTTTCGCTGCCCGTATTTTTCAGAAACGTTTCCGAAGGGCTTTTATAGTGTATTAATTAGTGTCCTCAGCCTGGAATACCTGGTTTCCGAATGTTATCCATTCTCAAGTAAACGTTTTCAGCCGCATAATTAATTTATACATGAAAGAGTAAAGAAATAATCTTAATTTTAATGTTCTTTTTAACGCTGTTAATTTTGCATGTTTGTCTGTTAAACATATTTTTTGAGCATGAAAACGTTTACTTGAGAATTGATAGCATTCGAAAAACAAGTATTCCAGGCTGAGGACACTCATTAATACACTATAAAAACCCTTCGGAAATGTTTCTTAAAAATACGGGCAGCAAAAAATACTTTGTTTTTATGAATAATTCTTTAAATCTTGGAAATGTATTGGTTTTTGGGGATTCAAAAGACAATGGAACACCCTATTCGGAATTTCGGATAACTCGGAAGATTATATTACATTTTCGTTCGTGGTTATGGTATATTTTCATAAAATAAGAAACATTGGTCATTTTTTACAGTGTAGGTGATTATTGACAAATTCTCGATTATCCGGAAATTTCGATTATCCAATGTAGGTTTGTTCATAATTGAGTCGGATAATAGAGGTTCTACTATATAAGAAAAGACAGAAGATGATTTCAGTAAAAAAATGTACATACTGTGTAATTATAACAGCCCTAAATGACTAAAAAATTCAATCAGTTACAACTTTTGTGTTTATGCATATTTGTGCCTAACTTTCGGACAGCAGTTATTATATACAGGTAGATATCCTTCAAAGCATAGTCCTGCATCGGCTCGGGTAACGCGATTTTACTTGCACATGGTCAGGTCGGGTTGTGTTAACGATAATATTTTTCATTGCTGGACGCTGTTTAGGTCGGTTTGACCTTGAATGTTTTGGGTTCGGGTTCGATTTTGACTCTTTCGGTTTGAGTTCTTGTTGATCCATCTTTACAAAAGAAAATCGCAAACATTTTTTAAATGAAAAAAACTATATATCTATACTATAAAGGGCAAACGTGTCCGTGCGTAACGCTGACGTCATTTTGCGAATGGCAACAGTTGACGATGAAATTTCATTTTGCGATTTTTGCTACTGCAATTTTATAATTTCTAAACATCGCACATTTTCAATTTTTACACCGTTATGTAGGGAAAAACAAATTTAGTTTCAAACGCAATTTGTTTGAAAACTGTATCTCAATTTACTCATTTTTTATAACATTTAAATTAAATTTCAAGCATGATTTTTTAAAAATCTATCTCTATCGCTTGCAGACGATTACAAAATATTAATCCGTTTGTACTTTAAACAATATAAAAAGTTCAGCCTTTGTTTCCAGCTAAAATTCCATAACGAAATGAAAACTTCACTAAGCAATGAATAAAATAGTATAATTAAAACACAAATTTAACAAACATGTAATCGAAATAAGCGCTTAAAACCGCTGAAATTATCAGAATAAAAAAGAAACTGCTGTTGATAACGAAATTTTTAGCGATATCTTCGGCTATTAACGTCTGGCACGAGACCAATGCGAAATTACCGCGTTTAATAAATTTCAACATTTTACTTGAATATATAATTGACATATTTCATATAAAAATGCTCATTGGCGTTGTTAGGGAACAATCTAAGAAAAATTATTTAATGTAAAAAATCTATTAAAGTTTTCAGTAAAAAAAAAACATAGTTTTCACATTTATTCCCTATCCCGGGAAGCCGGGGTTGGATGCCCTAGTTTGAATAACAAGTCACAATCATCGTAATAGGTATTTAAATAGGACGTCGTTGGATTAAGAATCTATTTTTGAAAAGTTTAAAAGATTCAAAAATCGAAATCCTCGAAAATAAAATAAAGCAAACATACACAAGAAATCAGTGCGGGAAGAGGGGGGGGGGGAACCCAAATATAGATATAAAAAAATAATAAATGCTAAAATATAATTCTTACCTTTAAATTATTATTCACTATCCAATAAAAAGTTATCACGTGTATATTGTATTTATGTGTATGTTTGTTGCTTTTGAAAAATAACTTTAATTGGAACTACTAACAAGAATTCGAAACTTTTCCTCAATAAAATTTTAAAATGTAAAATGGATTAAAATTTTAGATTAATAGTCAGTTTTTGACTAGTAGCATGTTAATTCATATTCCACATTGTAAATTTTGGATTTTTTTTTTTTTTTTTTTTGTGTATGTACGTACTCTCAGCAGTGTATCTTATTCACGTTGGCCAGTGATCAGGGAATTTCCTGGGAAATTACCTGATATTTTCAGGAAAATACGAGTGTTTTTTTATAGAAAAATTTCCTTTATTTAATGTGTATGTGTATGTGTTCATTTTTATACAAAAAAGATAAGAAATGTATTAGAAATATAATAGTAGACTACTTCTCCTTAATTGTATTAAAATGTAGATTCTTTTCTTTCACTTCGGCTTCATGTCGGGATCGGGAGTGAATATTTCCAGTTTGGTTCGAGTTTCGGATTCACTTTAAGCAGAATTTTAAGGTTCGGGTCGCGTTTTACCGAACTCACAGGTCTCCACTTCAAATAACCAAATTATGGAAAAACAGGAGTGTGTCATTTACCTAACTCTTCTGTTTAGAATTAATGTATGCTTATTATTTTTTACGCTTGCAACTTAGAAGTGCCCTAAGCTTAGAATTGCGATTTATGTCATACTCCATAAGATCACATCTACCCTACGGATGTACAGAAATATGTGAATTCAATATTGGAGTAATCCAAAACGAAAACAGATAAGAACAAATAAAAGTAACTAGAAAGCAATGCTTAGAGGAGTTATTGAAATGATGTTTTTACAATATTTTAGAAACTGAATTATAAAATAGAAATTCTTTCTGTATTTTCTTTTTCTTCGAAGATATGTTTACAGCCGTGGAATGATTCTTAAAATCTTGAATAGCATTTCCCCAGCATTATCAATAAATGAAAAAAGTTCTAGACATCTTTCATGCTACGAAAAAGGGTTTCAATAAACAATCTTTACTTGATATTTTGAGTCAAGATGAATAAATTCTACTGAATAAACTTTATTTCTAGAGGACTATTTCATTCAATTTTATTCTTTTTTAATTTTTACTTCTGCGAGACATTATTTCTAGTCTAAACTTTTAACAAATTCAATATTTTTTTGGAGACAGCCTCCATATGAACTGTAATTTAATAAAATGCCCAATGTAGTTGATGCTCCAAGATTTTTTCTAACTATTGAAATGAAGACTATTAAATTTACCTTAAGAATACATACAAATCCTTTTTCTTGGTACTTACCTTGAATATTTTTTGTTCAGAAGATCCTTGAATGATTTATGGCCTTTTATATATTATACGATACACAAATAAACTTTCAGTTCTGTGAAATCTCTCTGTAAAATCTTTCTTTTTATTTTGCTCTTATTTTCTCTTATCAAGAAAGTCTTTTTAAAGTTTTGTGTTTCATACATTCCGAAGTAAACATCTAAACAGCAATAAGTTGTGCATTTTCAAAGGAAACATCCTCGTAAATTTAATTAAGTAAAATGTCTAAAATACGACATTCCTGGATTTATTGTAATAGTTACAAATGTAGTTTAAAATGTTATTTAATTACATACCTTCCAACATTTTAGACATGGAGAACATGAAACTATCCTTTTCATTTCTTAGTAGAAATATTTTCCTATCATCAAAGGATTCTTAGTAATTCATCAGTTTTAAGACTTTCCGACATAATTGAAAAGTGTTTATGAATTCGGTTTGTTTGCTCGCCTGTCTGTCTGTATGTCTATATGTGCTCTGATTGTCTATATGTGCTACTTGAATTAACATGAACTTGATACATTTTATTAAGGTTCACCATAGGACTTCCTCATTAAGGATGAGTGTGTAGCATTTATCGTTCGTTTACAGGGACACACAAAAGAATTCCGTTACAGTATGGTCTACGGTGAAAATTGTTTGCAGTGTATTTTAATGAAATTACACTATTTCAAACATACTTAAATTGATGAGCATTGCTCAGATGCGATACAACGGACATTTTTTAATCTTCGTACCCTGTTGAAATTTTACTCAACATTGATCAAAACATTTCACACCAGACTTTTTTTATATAAGGATTTAACATATTTATTGAACGTTGTGTTCTGTAGTATTTGTTTAACTTACTTTATAAACAAAAATCTGGTTCCAATCGAATTAAATAAATTATAGAAGTGGGTCTTTTCGACCCATTCAGGATAGATAGGTTAAGAAAATGGAGCGCTTGGTATTTATCATTCATTTACAGGGATATACAAAAGAATTATGATTCATTATTCCCTAAGCAGAAAACTCGTTTGCAGTATATTTTAAAGATGTTATACTAATTAACAATGAAAATAATGTGCATTACACAACAAGTTGCTTACTGTAGAACAGAGAGAGTGTATAATGTTTATTTGTTTATTTACAGAAATACAAAAAATAAGTTTGTTACAGTAATGTCTACGGGTGATAATCGCTGGAAGCGCATTTTAAAATGCGGTATAAGTTTTTTTTTTTTTTTTTTTTTTTTTTTTTTTAAACAAATTTTTGTAGATTACGTGGAGTGAATGAATTTTATAGCTCTTATACAAGGTTGCACAAAATAATTCGTTTGCATTATTGTCTATAATCGTTAACTGCCTAGAGGTGGTTTTAATTGTTGTTTTTTTTTCAACTTTTTGCTTAACTATATTTAGTAAACTAGGATATGTTTATAGAATACAACTGAATTCATATTCAAAGTTATGCAAAAAAAAAAAAAAAAAAAAAAAAAAAAAAAAGAATTTGCCAGTTACTTTTAATACAGAAGTCTGTTTTTAAAATTGGAAAATAATTACCGATTTTTATGTGTATAATTTTAATGTAAAATCATTTTTTCTGAATGATAAAGTGCTTTTGAAGTTATTTAACGATTAGTGGTCGTCATGCTTTTTTCCCATACAAATCAAATGAGGATCATATTTCGCAATATTATTTAAAAGCAGATAATTCGTATCCTATTTCACATATAGTGATGGTAGTTTCTGTTGATATATGATGCTTTTTAAAAATTATTAGTTTATTTTATATGACTTTTGTTGTATTACTTTACTCTGAATTATGTACTATTACGAAATAGAAATCGAATTTCACAATCATCGTAATAGGTATTTAAATAGGACGTCGTTGGATTAAGAATCTATTTTTGAAAAGTTTACAAGATTCAAACATCGAAATCCTCGAAAATAAAATAAAGCAAACATACACAAAAAATCAGTGCGGGAAGAGGGGGGGGGGGGTGAGGAAACCCAAATATAGATATAAAAAAATTAAATGCTAAAATATAGGTCTTACCTTTAAATTATTATTCCCTATTCAATAAAAAGTTATCACGTGTATATTGTATTTATGTGTATGTTTGTTGCTTTTGAAAAATAACTTTAATTGGAACTACTAACAAGAATTCGAAACTTTTCCTCAATAAAATTTTTAATTGTAAAATGGATTAAAATTTTAGATATAATTAATAGTCAGTTTTTGACTAATAGCATGTTAATTCGTATTGAGTTTTTGACTAATAGCGTGTTAATTCATATTCCACATTGTAAATTTTGGATTTTTTTTTTTTTTTTTGTATGTACGTACTCTCAGCAGTGTCTCTTATTCAGGGTGGCCAGCGATCAGGGAATTTCCTGGGAAATTACCTGATATTTTCAGGAAAATACCAGTATTTTTTATAGAAAAATTTCCTTTATTTCACGCGATTAAATAAGGAATTAAAAAATATTTTTTTTTTTCCTGTAAAAATTCCTGATCAGTGGCCACCTTGCTTATTACTCTACATTCGCTTATAATAACTTATAGATATTGACGAATTTTTGTTAAGATAAGTTTTGCATAAACATGTTTTTTAGAAACATTTAAAATTTTTAAAAACGTACGAGAGTGCTTTGTATAATTAGAGCCAATGTTTTGTAAATTATTAGCTTAAGAGCCTATGCTAGTAGACACTCACAAGTTAATGTTAAAAAAGTGGTTGACATTCGTTTCTAATTCCTAGTTTCTATTTTAATATTTTTAAGTAGCTTTTTTTTTTTTTTTTTTTTTTTTTTTTTGCGTAGGATGTCTCAAGTTGCTGCCTAACCGAGTACTTTCGTATTCTTTCAATTTTTGGTTGTAGTTTTGTTTTTATTCTGAGGGCACTTTCGCTTCCGAAAACTGTTTTGAAAATGAAAGAGTCCTATTTTATGTAGTCACGAAATGTCTCTAATTAAATAAAGTAAATATTACTATCAGTATTTTCTTATATGAATTCGAACTTTTTAAACAAAATAAAATCCCGGTAATTTTAACACGGCAGTGAACGTGTTAATAACAAGGGTGTTGCATTGTATATAAAATAACACCGTTAGGATATCAGAAATGTACAGGGTGATTCAAACCTGGAGGAACAAACTTCTAGGAGGGGTGGGGTGCACCTAGACAACTCGGAATCGCATAGCAATCCCATAAGCAGGGTCAGAAATGCAATCCTAACGAGATAGGAGGTTGTTGGGGGCTGAATCATCATGATCGAAAAGTGACATTTAAAGACTATAAGCTTAAAATAAGTCATGACTTTCCTGATAATGAAGTTCCCCGAAGTTTTCTGCCTACGTGCCTGGTTCTTACCATCTACACTTTTGCACGTTTGAGAGGTCCAACTACAGCTCTAACGAAAAGCGCTCTCACGCAGATAACCAACACCCTCAAACGTGCAAAACTGTAGATGGTAAGAACCAGGCACGTAGGCAGAAAACTTCGGGGAACTTCATTATCAGGAAAGTCATGACTTATTTTAAGCTTATAGTCTTTAAATGTCACTTTTCGATCACGATGACTCACCCCTAACACCCCCCTATCTCGTTAGGATTGCTTTTCTGACCCTTCATTGCTGTGTGATTCTGAGTCGTCTATAGGTGTACCCCACCCATACTAGAAGTTTGTTCATTCAGTTTTGAATCACCCTGTATACGCAATTGTTTAGGACTAAGGCAACAGCTTAAGAAACGTGTGTTGCGGAGATAGGTAATCCCATCTATTTGCTGTTCTTATTGCTGAATAAAAAACTGAAAACATCCAATTGACTTGTTATGAGCTTCCGTCAAAATGTGGGAAGAGAAGTTGATATGGGCATTTAGTATCTGTTGTCGAAAGTGATGCTTGTTGTTAATTTCTAGAGAGTGCTTCAGATAACTCAACCATTCCGTTCAAATGGAATACGATCAGGTGATTTAAATGGCCATTTTACGGGAACACGCCAGCCTGGCTAATGACCATCCAGCCATTTGCGAGTTCTTCTTTAATAGGGAGGAATTCGATCGTTTTATAATAACCAGGGAAATTGTCATCTTCATTAAACAGAAATACAAACACACTCTTCATAAGCAAACTTCACTGTACTACTAAGAATTTAAGACGGAGTAAAATAATATGGTCGCGCTGATGCAGCTTCCACATATGACAAACCAGGGGCGTAGCGTCAAGGGGGGGGGGGGCACAGATCACTTTACTACCAGTATTTTTATATACTATGTTTGTCCTTCTTTATTTCATACCGTTCAAAGATTAAATAAGGCCAAATGTAGTACATAATTATACTGGTAGTAAAATGATCGTGCCCCCCCCCTGACGCTACGCCACTGTGACAAACCATATGACACCGGTCCCTGAATACTAGAGCTGAGCGCTGAAACAAAATTGGCAGCCGTCGTGGGCGGATTCTTTTAAGCCGTTGTACAGTCCCCTGAATTTACACACCAGTAATTTCTAAAAGTTTTCTTTGACTTGTTTGATCTCTGAAAAATAATTCGAAGAAAACTTTTAGAAATTATTGATGTTAAAATTCAGGGGTCTGTACAAAAGCTAAAATAAAATCCTCCTACGACAGCCGCCATTTTTGTGTCAGCGTGCAGGCCTAATATTCTGAGTGCATATGACACCGCCCCCTGAATACTAGGTCTGAGCGCTGACAACAATGGCGGCTGTCGCAGGCCGATTTTTTTTTCAGCGTTTGAACGGTCCCTCGAAATTCCACACCAATAAATTCTAAAAGTTTTTTTCGCCTTGTTTTTCGGAGATCAAATAAGTCAAAGATAACTTTTAGATATTATTGGTATTGAAGTTCGAGGGACTGTACAAACGATTCCGCTTGCGGCAGCCGCCATTTTTTTCAGCGCGCAGGCCTAGTATTCAGGGGGCGGTGGCATATGATTGCACTGACGTCATCAACCACTTTCGATGTGTCCATGGAGTGAGAAAAACTGTCCCGGCAAAGATTCTGAGTTTGACTTAGCCGCTGCTTTGGATATTTCCAAAGAATTTGTTATTTAATTTCTGGCTTCATAACACCTAAGTCATTCTATTATATGGAAAATGGAATTGGTGTAATTTATTTCTGAGAATACGACTGTTTTACTAATTTTGAAACATGCCTAACCTCTTGTTTGAAAATTGTGACTTTGATCCAGTTTGAGAGATTCCAAAATGACTAACATTCACCGGATATAGACTAGAACAGAGATTTTCTCAGCCTTTTATCGTCTGACATTTCATTTTATTTTGCATTTCGGAAATAAAAGGACAATTTTCGACTCCCATTGTAGACTTATAATTTTTACACACTGGTGACGGCTAGTTTTCACCTTTTAAACTGGAAGCCACGCCTATGGGCGTTATAGATCCATGTTACATTATTTAACAGAAATATATTCTCAGTTTTTTTTTATATTATAAATGAATGTATATAAATAATGTTATTTTTCCTAATCGAAGTATTTATACGCATAGTACTCTAATTGTAAAAATACGAATTTTGAGTATGTTTATTCAGAATACACACGAAATGTAAAAGTATCGCCCATGGGCGGAATTACACATGTACAAAAGACGTGAATTTGCATCTCCCATCAGCAACATGTTAACATATCAAGGACCAGTTCAGTTTTATAGTACTCACTGATAGTGAGATGATTTATTCGTCGTTTTTTTATGGGTTTCAACTTTAATCGTTCATCCCCTTTATTCCAACCTTTCGCTGTGTTTTTCCGAAGGACTTTCATAGTTTTTCCCCTTTATACCAAACTTCAATTGCGTTTTTTCAAAAAACACTTTTTTTTTATTTTTGCCTAGAATCAATGTTGTTAAACGATAGTGCACCTTTCAAGCTAAGAGATGGCATCGTCATTTCAAATTTCACAAAAAGTACACTATCTTCGTTTACTCTACAAAACTGCTGTATATAAAATAGTTAAATTTAACATAGCATACTTACAATGTTTCTTCCTTTTATATATACAGTAATCCCTTAACATTCGCGAGGGTTACGTTCGAGGGAAACCTCGCGAATGTCAAATCCGCGAATGTTGAATCTATCTATCTGCACTAAAAAAGGGGTTATGTTGTATAAGATTTTAATCAAAGTGACACAACATTCCAAAGAACAAAAGAATATATGTATTAACAATACGTTATGCATAACATATATGTAGAAGGTGAATGTACACACATATTCATAAATATGAAATTTATTTATTGAAGATAATTCAAACTAACTGATTGTATAAATAATCACTGCTAAAAAAGCATAGGTTTTTGTATAAAGTAATTTCGACTCTCTCTATTCGCGAAGGGATGATAATGTATGCGATACAATATTAAAACACGATATTTAAATACAGCTAAATGTTTCAGAAATGCTTTTATTTTCTATCTATTTGCAGCTTCAGCTCTATCTCTACGAGAACCTGCACCTGTTGCTTTACCACTTCTAATATGCCCATTGCAATGACTATTCTGCTGCTGTTATTATATTGATTTCCTAAAACATTCGCTCCTTTTTCAGTTCACAACTGAATGTTGATTTTTAAATAGATACTAAGAAAACACAGGGAAAATAGTCTTTAACCACAATAAATTCTGAAAACGAAAGAGACAAAAAAAAAATCGCGAATAATCAAGTCAGATTCTCGCGAAAGTTAAGTTTTTCCGCATTTTCATATTCGCGAGAATAATCAAAACTCGCGAATGTTAAGGGATTACTGTATTTCTACCCTTTAGATATATTTCTTCCCTATAGATATATTTCTTCCCTTTATATAATTTGCATTAAATTATCATCCCTGTATTGGAATTAAAAATATATAAGCGCTTTTTATGGGTTTTCCATTACTAATCTTTGAAGATCACGTAACAGCACGTGAAAATTTATTATAAAATACGAATTCTTTTATTACATTTTCATTTAAAATGTAAGCTGGAAATTTATTTGTAATATCCGTGAAGGTATAACTCTTTTATTTATAGTAGTATGTAAGACCCGTTTATCGCAATAAATAAAATCTAAGATCTTTTATGTCATTTAAAAAATATTTATTACATTTTCTAATATCACATTAGAAAGCTAGAAGTCATCCCTCTAAAATCGGAAAAGCGATTCAAGTATTTCTTCATGTGTTAGTGTAGGTGCACATCAAAGAACTGTTTTAACTTTTTTAGTAAAAAAAAAGTAGGTTTCATTATTTTAAGACTGAGATACACAATAAGTTTATCGTTTCTTCAAAATTATAAATAGAATGGTAATATTGTTCAATTTAAATTATTTTTAACAATATGATATAAAAAGCTAAAAATAAATTCCCATTTTCTTTATATTAAAAATGGATGTAAATGGTTATAAACGTGAATGTAATGCATCAAATATGTGATTTTGTTTTTAAAATCATAATAGATTATTTTTAAAATAAGATAATTTAAAAATATGAAAATAAGAAATGTCAAAATATTCATTTAAAAATACATTGCAATATACTTTATGTGACTATAAGAAGTGAATTTTTATTCGTGCGATTAAATAAAAACTTTTTCTGTAAGAAAATACCGGGATTTTCCCTGAAAAATCCTCTGATCTGTTGGCACCCTGATTTAATATATATATATATATTTTTTTTAAAATGACAAAAATAAATAATTAAAATAATAAAGCGACTCAATATCTAAAAGTATTATTATATATTTTTTTAATTTATTTTTTATTTAAATTAGTGCGGAAAAACCTAATATTAAATAAAAAGAATTTTGAATTTATTTTTCAGCAAAAAAAGATTAAGAAGACGACTAATCTTTCGGATGAAAAATAAAATTTATTATTTTATTTTTGAATATTTCACTATTTTGTTTGCGTGTAGCAATAAAAATATAGTTAACATATTTAAAATAACTGCATTAGTTTTCAAGTAAACCAATTTTAACTAAAATCACAATTGGAAAAGTAGCGAAAATCAATTTATTTATTGTGTTTGAAGGCACAAGCGGGAAAACAATGGTAGTCACAAACTAGTTATTCAGCATTCTTTTTCTTTACCCCACGTACGACTTTTTTTTTTTTTTCATTCGGACGATTTGGCGATGACATTATCACTGTTTGAGAACCGAATTCCTATTCAAGAACCGAATAAAATTTCTCTCTAAATTATTGTTCGACAACTGGGGCATTCTAGAAATGAGGTTCTACTGTGCTAATCAATGAACTACGGAATTCGTGAAATAACCTTAAGGATCCTCTTCCCTCACGCAAAAATACCCGCTCGCTAATGTTAATCCTATGAGACAGTTATTTTATTATGTCTCATTTGCATTTCAATATTTTTAAACGATTTTTTTTATTGGAAAGCTGAGATCTATCTCTATATCCGTCTTTCATTACTTTTTCGATTTTCTTTGCTGATTTTTTTTTACAAAGATACTTTGACTTTCTGAGCCGGTTTCGAAAGTGAAAGTATCCTCAATTAAAAAAACTGCAATCAAAATCGAAAAAGTAATCAACGGCGGATATAGAGATCGATCTCAGCTATTCAATGAGAAAAAAATATTTAAAAATATTAAAATGCAAACAAGATATTACAAAATAACTGCCCCATAGGATTAGCATTAATGATCACACGGGTGTTTTCGGGTGAGGGGAAAAGACCATTAATAGAAGTATTTAGACTTATTTAGTCTTGAGTTATATTTACAAATTCACGTAAGTCGATTTTACACGTGTGTACAGGGTTCGTAAGCTTTTAGCACAATTTTTAAAAGAATTTTTTTATTTAATATTTAAATAGCAAACATTGTAGACACCGCGTTTAATTGCTGCATGATTTGTAATATTTTTCTGCATTTAAATAAGTCGAAAAATTCTATAAAAAAATTGTGGTAAAAGCGTAAGAACCCTGGTGTAGTATTTTCTGCTTTAGAAAAAATTATTAAAATTTTTAAGGGTTGATGAAGAATAAAATTTCTTATTTCGTTTATTTGACTAGTTTTATTTTATATTTTTTCTAATTATATGCGATTCTATATTAAAATTAAAAACTGCATTTATTATTAAAACAGATTAATAATTTAGAGAATTTATCGAAAATGCAAAATTTATAGAATTAATGTTTATATATTTATCGAGCTAGCTGGGGTCATTTGCATACACTAACATGGTTCAATAACACGTTTCCGATTTCAACATTTTCGTGCATGCTTGAAATATTTGTAATTCAGTCAAGTGTAAATATTAACAGCATTTAACATTTATATAATATTTATTCAACATTTTACATTAAATCGCGTCAGTAAATAGTTGAAAATTTGCTTTTGGAAACTACACAGATAAACACACGCTACGCAGAAATTTGTAATTCAACCTTATGTTTGACATATTAACAAGGACAATATAGGACAAATATTGAAGTACATTTGCGGTGTGGCTAACTGCATAATACACGTTAAAAATAAAAAGTTAGAAAAAATAATGAAAACATGACTGTTAAATATGAAGACGAGTGTTTAGAAAATAAATGCAAATAATGTATTTTCAATACTATTTTTCTGGATTTTATGCATATATTGAAACTTTGTTAAACCGTCAAACTTTGAGACTTACTGACAGTCTTTGAACGTGGTGGCAGGAGAAGCGAATTACATATTTTATTACACCTACACTGTAAAAAAAGGCGGAGTATTTCTTAATCTAGTAAAATAAAGCATAATTCCAAACGAAACTATGCAATAACATCTTTCGAGTTAACCACGATTCCAAAAAGCTTTCTTTATCACTAGAAACACCAGAAACCAATATATTTTCGAGATATAAAGAATCATTGATAAAAAGAAAGCTTTTTTTTTTAACGATTACGAGTAGTTTTTATAGTGTATAAATCGGTTTTCTCAACTCGGAATATAAGTTTTTTGGATGCTATCAATTCTCAAGTAAACATTTTCATGTTCAAAAAACGTGTTTTATACATACAAACATCATAAATTAACAGCATCAACAAGGCAGTCTTAACATTAAAATTAATATTATATTGTTACCCTTGCATATATAAATTCAGTTACGCAACTGAAAATATTTTATTGAGAACTAGCTATTTAACCCGTTCAACGCACGGGAGTTCATGAATTTAATTCTAAAACCAAAATTAAAAATAAAAACAGTACAACCAAACAAACAATTTTAAAATATCTAAATAAGAAATGAAAATTCCCCTGTTAAAGTGTTGAGTTGTTCAATAGCTATTCGATTTAGAAAAATATTTTTCTACTACCGTGCATTTTTTTTAAAATGAAATTTAATTTATCATGTTGCTGTGGCAGCAGACGATAAAACGATACCTTTGGAATAAGGGAATAAATAAAATAAAAAGTTTTGTTGATGTTTGTGAGAAAATGTTTTTCTTTATTTTTTAAAAAAAGATAATAATTAAGCTCAATGAAGTAATCTCTAATTATTTGCATGCGAGGTAAAAGAATTACCGTAATACCCGCTACAGCTTCTTAGTATGGCAGCGTGGCGTACGTAATATGTAAATCTCACATTGCAGTAAACATTTATAACTGATTAGAACTCGCGCGATTACGGGTTAAACATAAAAATAAGGCAAAAATTCGTCAAAAACATTAAAATAAATCTATTTAAAATTTTCGATTTTTTTTTGCCCCAATCGTTGATGGGCCCCCTACCAGCAACCAGTGTGCCAAATTTCGTAGCCCTGCGCCCTGCAGTTTCCGGATTTTTGAGGTTACATAGATACGCGCACGGATTTTAATAGGGTAGATAAATAGCATTCTCAAAACCAATTTTCGAGTTTGAGAAAACTAATTGATGCAATATAAAAACTACTCGAAAACATTTCCGAAAATAAATGGCAAGAAAAGAAACTTTAAATCATTAAATCTCTAAAATAAGTTGGTTTCTGGTGTTTACGATTATAAAGAACGCTTTTCGGAATCATGGATAACTCTGAAGATCTTTTTGTATATTTTCGTTCGTGTTTATAATATATTTTTATAGATTAAAAACCATTTTTTACCATACTTGCCAACTATCAACTAAACTTTGGAACCTATTTGATTCTATTTCTTTAAAAAAAAATCCGGTTTGAAACTTGTTTAACCTCGGTTAAATGAACATACATTGTACGGAAGTTTAGTGCGAGGTTGGCAGGTATGTTTTTTACAGTGTACAGTGGTTATAACGGGAACATTGACAACTCAATGCAATACGGGAATCAAAAACTTGTCGACTTAACCGGATGTAGAGTTAGCGAGGTTCTATATACAGGGTGGTTATAATTAAAGTTCCACTTTGAAATGCTCATAAAAGGAAAACTACTGGACCAAATGTTATCAAACTTTGTAACAGTTTAAAGAAGGTCATGGGAATTTATTTCCCGGAAAAAAAGAAGTTCAAATACTCACCACCAGGGGGAAAAATGGCGTTGTATGCAAGATTGTTAAACGAAATAAAGGTCGGAATCTAACTTAACCATTTGTTACAAGGTTTTAACATTTTTTGTACCCTTAAGTAACATTGACCTAAACAAAATTACCTTTCAACCCTTTCCGGCACAGACAAAAGTCTGTTCGTAAAATGAGAAATTGCTGACTGACACCGGAATTTACAAAAGACTTTTTTAGAAAATATGAACTCCTTATTTTACGCTTTCATTATAAAAACAAAATTTAATTAAAATATTCTTGGTGCCGTATGCAAGTTTGGAATTAAAATTAGATGTGCCCGGAGTGGGACCACTGTGCCGGAAAGGGTCGGTGTTAAAGGCGACAAAAGTCGATTGCGCCATCCTTGTAATAAAATCCGTTCGTGTTCTTAAAAGTTCAAACCACAAATTAGCGATCGCAAATCACTCGCAAATATGTGCGCATTCCGAAAATCATTTTCTTACTTATCTCAAAAGCACTGTTTATGGTGATAATCTAAACAATTTGGCGGAATTGAAAGATGCGATACACCGACATGTCCATAGCATTCCTCCTGATATGCTAAGAGCTGCTGTTGACAATGCAGTAATACGATTCACTTGCTTTCGGAAAATGGTGGACGCCACATTGAACATGCTTTGTAACACGTTTCAGAAACGATTAAACCCATTTTAAAACGATGTCTTCATGTCTTATTTTGATTAACAATATTGCATACAGTGCCCTTCCCCCCTGGTGGTGAGTATTTGAACTTTTCTTTTGGCCGGAAATAAATTCAAATGACCTCCTTTAAACTATTACCAAGTTTGATAACATTTGGTCCAGTTGTTTAAATTCAAATGACCTCCTTTAAACTATTACCAAGTTTGATAACATTTGGTCCAGTTGTTTAAATTCAAATGACCTCCTTTAAACTATTACCAAGTTTGATAACATTTGGTCCAGTTGTTTAAATTCAAATGACCTCCTTTAAACTATTACCAAGTTTGATAACATTTGGTCCAGTTGTTTTCCTTTTACGACCATTTCAAAGTGCAACTTTAATTATAGCCACCTGTACTTTAATATTAAAAATGAATATTTATTATGTATTAGGATTTTTAAATCATAAAATAATATATTTCTTTTAAATGCTAAAAGATGTAAATTAACAATATTATATACAGTAAAATAACTTTTATTAGATTGTTGACGTGTTTCGGCTCACTCTGAGCCATTATGAAAAACAAATGAGAATATTCTATAATTGCACGATCTTTAAAGTTATTATTTGAAATGACTCGGAGTGAACCAAAACATCTCAACAATCTAATAAAAGTTATTTTACTTTATATTATGTTATTATTTTACACCTTTTAAGATTTAAAAGTGGCGTGACTGCCTTTATTTGGGGCACTAAATGTATAGTTGAAGGGCACTAAATGTACAGTTAAATAATTTATTATCATCGTATCACTATTTTGTAAAAGAAATATTTACCTTACTTGATAAAAATTTTTGCCGTTGATTAAAGTAACAAAAAGTTTTCTTAAAAAAAATAGTGGTAAGAAAAGAATAAAATTTTCCGCTATGTATTTAGTGCCCCAAAAAGAGCGAGTCCCGAGCCGCATAATTTATTATATTTTTATCATAAAATAGGTTCAATAATTAAGAATGTACTATTAATTATATATAATAGAATAGAATAATTAAACAGTTGGACAGCTCCATTTGATAAAGCAATTGATTTTTATTTGTAGATCAGCGAGTTGTAATAAGTGATAAGAAATAGACTGGGAAAATGTTTCTTGATTACAACAAATTAGTATTTTAAAATAGGAAGTCAAGTTTGATTTTAGGTGCAAATAATAATTTTTAAATTAGAAATTAGTGATTAATGCAGAAATATTTTTTAAAGATTTGCTGCGATAAAACTGTTCAAACTGTAGTTGACATTAGCGGATTTCTGCTAAAATGTGCCGAGTTAACGAGTTATTTTCACATTGAATTTAACATTGCACCAACCATGTGCACAATCAGGGCTCCCAAATGGTCGGCCAACTGAATACCAATATTTTTCGCAAAACATTTCATGGTTAGTTTCCACAACATTTTCGTAAAAATTTACCTTAGAAGGTGATTTCTACAAAATTCGTAAGCAAAATACAAGAATAAAATTTTTGTAAGAAAATACCGGTATTCAAAAAGCAGACCATTTGGGAGCCCTAAAATAAATGTTCAGTTACCGAAGTAGTCGTGTTATCCAAAGTGATGCGTTAAAGCAGCTTCATTAAACTCATTTTTATTAAGCATAACGGGAAAATATTTCATAATGTATGCTTGACCCGTGATTTTTCTTTCGTGTTTTTAAATCATGAATGAAGAAAATAAAGGATAGGAGATAAAAAAGAAAGAGTAAAGAACGCGCTTTGATATTCTTTAAAATTTGCAAACATATTTCAGAATGGACAGTTGACCTAGAACTTAGTCGCAAATAATATTTTCTTTTCAAAATAAAAGTAAGCCTGTCAGAAGATAAAAAGTAGAAACCATCCAAAAAGTTAAGCATGAAATGAGACCTACTGGCAATTAGACCTTCAGGCAAAGTTTTTTAAAAAGAAAAATTAGTTCTATTTTTCTACGCTCGCTTCATTTCGTTTATTCCATTTTTTCTATAAAGTCAACTTTTTTTTCTTGCATTTCGTTATCGTTTATCCTTAATTTTACATGCTATTTTTGAAATCTTTCCAGACACTTGTCCAATTTTCTTCTACTTTTCTTTTATTCTACAGACTTTCTTCTTTTCTCAAATTATTTCGCATTTGAAAAAATGTAAAAAAAAAAAAAGAAAGAAAAAAAGAAAATTTCAAACCAAATGTCTTTCTTTTAAATCATGAATACATTTTTAGAAGTAACTGTCATTTGCAGAGTTAAAATTGGTTTTTAAAATACTATTATGAAGCATGTTTCTTTTAAAATTCCGTAATAAATAACTTTAAAATTATGTAACTAATCATCATGTTCATGATTTTACATCAGTGATTATACAGAAATTATCAGTAATGTATTTGTTTTTAATTTTTAGATTTTAAATTTTGAATGCTCATCTTTGTCATACTACCTGAAATAAAGAAGGCAAAAGCGGGAGAGGGGATATAATTCCGCTGTTTTTAATCTGAATAACTTTAGAAATAAGACTTGTTTTTTTCTTCAGAATTAAAAAAGAAAATCATTAAACGTGTTTTTCCGTTATGTAATAAACAGCACTTAAGTGAAGAAAATAAAAAAATAAAAAATAAAAACTTCCAATTCGGCATTAAAAGGATGTCGAGTTGCTGAGGTTCTATATAATTTGATATTCTGAATAATTCTCTTTAATTTAATATTAAAAATAAATATCTAATATGTATTATGATAAATCATAAAATAGGCACAATAAATAAGTATGTACTATTAAATATATAGAAAATATTAGAACTACTAAGCAGTTGAACAACATCATTTCATAAATGGATTCATCTTTATTTGTAGATCACGAAGTTACAATAACTGATAAGAAATAGATTGAGAAAATACTTCTTACAAAATTGATTTTAAAATGAGAAGTTCAGTTTGATTTTGAAAACAAATAATAGTTTTTTAATTAGAAATTAGTAATTAATGCAGAAGAAATTTTTAAAGATGTGCTGTGATGGAATAGTTAAAAATGTAGTCGACATTAGCAGATTTCTGATTAAGTGGGTCGAGTTTGTGAGTTACTTTCTGATTAAAGTTAACATTGTACTAACCAAATGCACGCTGTAAAATGTTTCTTATTCTACGAAAATATAATATATCTACATAAGTAAATATACAATAATCTCTTCCGAGTAACCCATGATTCCGAAGATCGTAGTTTATCATTAGAAACCTCATACAACAATATATTTTCGAGATTTAAACAATATTTAAAAAATAATAATAAAGTTTGTTCTGCTGATACTGATTTTCGGAAACTTTTCTGATAATTCTTAAATCGGATGATCGGTTTTCTTAAATCGGATTATCGGATTTTAGGATGGTATTTATTCCCATTATACATTTTCCGCTGCGTAATTGAATTTATACACATGAAAGAGTAAGAAAATAATATTAAATTTAATGTTAATGTCAACGATGTTAACTTATCATGTTTGTCTGCAAAGTTTGTTTGTTGAACTGGAAAATGACTACCTGAGAATAGATAACATAAATTGTAGATACCAAACTAAATAGATACCAAACAACTATATTTTAGGTTTAAAAAACTGTATAATACATTATAAAAATTACTCGGGAACGTTTCCGAAAATCAGCGGCAGCAAAAGAAACTTCGTGTTTACAAATATTTCTTAAAATCGCGAAAATATACTGGTTCTATGATTTCTAAAGATAAAGAACACGTTTCGGAAACGTTAGTAATTTGGAACAGATAAATGTATATTTTTGTTCGCTGTTAACCCATTCGCTGCCAACCACGAGTATTATACTCGTGGTTTTTCAATCTAAAATTACGAATTCGTACCAGAAATTTCCGAAGAAGAATTTTTATTTCATGTAATCACGAAATCTCTGTAATTAAATAAAGTAAATAATGCTATTAGTAATTTCTGGTATGAATTCGCACTTTCTTAATAAAATAAAATTCCGGCAGTGAACGTGTTAAATTACATTTCCTTAGATTAAGAAATATCTGTTTTATTATTATTATTATAGTGCATAATAAATGTCGAATTACTGGAGTAATCGAATTATACAAGTGATGCGATATCACAGTTGCACTGGACTAATTTTTATTAACCTTCTTTACGAGAAAATGTTTCATAATGTATGCTTTATTCATGCTTTTTTTGTTTCATGTTTTCGAAGAATGAATGAAGAAAGTAAAAGATGGGACATAATAAATAAAAAAGATAGAACGTGCTTTGATATTCTTCAAAATTTGCAAACATATTTCAGAATGGACAGTTGACCTAGAACTTTGTCACAAATAATATTTTCTTTTGAAAAGAAAAGCAAGCTTGTCAGAAGATAAAAATTAGAAAACATTCAAAAAGTTAAGCATAAAATGAGAAATTTTGGCAAAGCTTTAAAAGAAAAATTAGTTATATTTCTCTACGCACGGTTCATTTCGTTTATTCCATTTTTTCTTCACGTCAACTTTATTTCTTGCATTTCTTTATCGTTTATCTTTAATTTTACATACTGTTTTTGAAATCTTCCCAGACATGTGTCAACTTGTCTTCTTCTTTTCTACCATTCATCTGCGTTTGGAAAAAAAGTTAAAAAATGAAAATAAAAAGTAAAAGAATACGAAAAAAGGAAAATTTCAAATGAAATTTCTTTTTATGTCATGAATAAAATTTTAAATGTAATTACTATTTTCAGAATAAAAATTGTTTTTTAAAACGTTTCATGAAAGTCTATTTCTTTTAAGGTCCTGTTTACTTATATATTTTTTAAACAAATCGATTTGTTGTAGTTGTACCTTTTTTGAAAAGTAGAATGTGTTGCTAAAAAGGATTTTGAATCTCTTCATTATTTACATTCCGACGGCCTGTTGAACGTACTGGCATTCCGGTGGATAAAAGGACGGCCAGGTAGAAGAGGTACTGCTTGTGTATGAAGAAGAACTGCGTGTGCCTGAAAATCTCACCTAATATTTCATGTGCAGCAACCCAAAAAATCTCAATAGATAATCTACAGATTTCTATTGATTCGAGAGTAATGGATGAGGAATAACACAATGATGGATAAATTATTTTACTATTTTAACCCTTAACCCTTTCAGGGGCAAAGTAGTTATGTTTCTGACATGTTGAAATCATTGAATCGCACCAGGATTTAACAACAAACTTATTCCAAAATAAGTAAAAGATTTTCTTCACGTATATTATAAAGCAAAATTATTTCCAAAATTCCGGTGTCATTGTGGCGTTTAAGAATTAAAATTAAGTGGGATATATTATATCCCATCGCACTTCAAGGGGTTAAGTGTCTAGTGTGTCAAATTTGTAACACTTTTTAATTAATTTTTAATAAATAAATATATGCTACTAAATAAAGTTAAAAATATATCTTAAAATTTCTGGTGTCTAATCCTTAATAAAAGTATATATATATATATATATATATATATATATATATATATATATATATATATATATATATATATATATATATATATATCTAAAAGAAAAATTCATGCATTTAATATTAATTCTGTAAAAATCGGATTAATATGCTACTAAATAAAGTTAAAAATATATCTTAAAATTTGTGGTGTCTAATCCTTAATATAAGTAGAAAAAAAATCATGCATTAAAAACTAACAACGATGAGGATCGGCCTCAGCTGTCCTGTGCAAAAAAGAAAAAAAAATTAAAAATATAAAAATCCAAGCGAAAAATCGCGCAAGAACCTTCCCATAGACTTAACATTAGCTTGAGCGTTTCTTCGCGTGACTAGCGTAGGCTCTTAATACCGTTATCACATTAACGTTTGTTAAAAAAAATTCTCATTTTATAAAATGGTAATAGTATTTTAAATTACTTTTATAACT
The DNA here is from genome assembly GCA_963931845.1 of Maratus michaelseni. Classification (NCBI taxonomy): domain Eukaryota; kingdom Metazoa; phylum Arthropoda; class Arachnida; order Araneae; family Salticidae; genus Maratus; species Maratus michaelseni. Next base: position 304,368,496 of record OZ007595.1, read on the forward strand.
TAAATAAATATGTTGAAAAATAAAAACATTACATTTTTCAACATTTTCGCTTTTAGGTGCGTTCGTAATTATATAAATACGTAGCACCTGTAGTCGTCGTTTGATCTGTCCGTCCGTCCGTCTTTCTGTCCGCATATAACAGCGCAAAAACTACCCAACCGAATGATTTGAAATTTAATATATATAATCGTTGCAGAAGTTTGTCGAGTCATTTCAAATTTTATGAAAATCGAATCAAAACTTAAAAAGTTATTAATGAAAGTTTTCTTTATTCTGTTACATCCTATCATACGTAATCTATATAATAAAAGCGCAAGTCATGTGACTGAGGAAAATAAAATATGGGCTAACCACATCTTTTTTCATATGCCAAGCAGCCATTTTTATTCAAAATTATTTATCCGAATAAAATTGCATAAAAGTTACATTTTTAGAAAGATCGTTCAAAAAATTGTTTGCTTGAGAGATGAATTACATTAAACAATGTATTCATTCTGAGATAACATCAGTGGAAATTAGGTTCACCGAATATCGTAATCCATTAGAGAAAATAAACACAGGAGATTCGTTCATCATGAGTCATAAAAATACTAAACCATGGAGGCAGGGGTGCAAAAATCTAGGCGCTAATGGGCTGATTCCCATAGTATTTTTCGTCACAGTTAAACAGTATTTTTCGTTAAATTTTATTAGTATACTTCGCCTAAATTTTAACAGTATTCTTATTAAGCGAAGAATACTAAAAATTTAGTGGTGAGAATCGGCCCATTGGCGCCTAGATTTTTGCACCCCCTGCAGGGAGGTAATCATTCGCAAAGCAAGATCTCCATGGTGAAACAAATTTCGCATTTGTAAACGTGGCATACGTAAAAAGGGGGAAAAAAGGGCATGATCATTTCGCTCCTAGCAGACGACATAATTCATTTCACTGAAATAATGAGGATGATTTTTTTTCACTGTGAAACTAGCTATAAAATGAACGCACCTCATACGTCACGTTTAACTCAGGGGTGCAAAAAGCTAGGCGCCAATGGGCTGATTCCCACCACTAAATTTTATTAGTATTCTTCACTTAAATTTTATCAGTATTCTTATTAGGCGAAGAATACTAAACATTTAGTGGTGGGAATCGGCCCATTGGCGCCTAGATTTTTGCACCCCTGGTTTAACGTACAATTTCCAATTTGTTTCGATGCGAAACCGTGTCTAAAGAGCCGGAAACAAATGTTATACCATTGAACCACCTTGCAATCATCCCGAGAAAGCATAAAACAATATTTTAAGTTTCTGGTGCTTACTGTAATCGCTATTTGTGATGCCAAAGTTAGAAGGTCGGGATGTAGACGCTAGTAGAAATGCATTTTGCAAGTAAATCGTATTTTAAAGAGTTTTAAATTAAATGCAACCATTCTTAAAATGAAAGTACAGCATCTGTAATTTTTTTATTCTCAGTTTATCATTTTTAATGCACCCTTTACAAATGTATTATCAAGCATCTGAAGATAAAATGAAACACTCAAAAATATTCTTATCGTAGGCATTTATTTATATGTCTCAATGTAAAATATGATTTAGTTATATTTATTATAATGTGAATAATAGTTATTTGATATACCAAATAAGTAATATTTATTGAACATGACTAACATTTACCTATGAGTAATTGATTCGGTATTGTATAATTTTTTTTTTCCATTCTAACTTGAAAAAAGCTCAAGAAGATGATACCTATATACACTCTCAATATTTCCGTTACTTAATGTCAATTCTAATAGAATGTTTCCAAGGTCATATTTCTATAAATATATATCGGAAGACATTTTTAAATATCTACCGGTTGAAATGGGAGTCGTTATGACTATGTAAGTACGTATATTAAAAGTTGCTACGGAAACGTACTATAAAAATATCATAAATGACTCTAAGAATTATGAACATTTTTGAAGGAAGCCACAGTACGAACGTAAATCTTCATTATTCCGACTCAAATGCATCCTTGACTTCCTTTTTGGTCGTCCGTCAACAAAATTTATTGGACAGACATAATAATGACAGCGTTATGTGACAACTTTTACCTTCGGTAATATTACATAAAAATAAAAAATAAAATGGTAATTTTTTTTCAAAAAGAGGAAGCATATGAAATTCGAATAAATTATTAACTGTAATCATTGAAATGTTATAACAGGTTAATTTTTAGTACTTTTTGTCACATTGCTGGAAATTAAAAATATTCTGTAATGTTATGCCACAGAATAGAAAATGTTATTCAGCATAACGATAAAATTTCAAAAATGTTATTTCGGTTTATGGTTTATACTATACTAGCTGACCCGCCCGGGCTGACTGTCATTGAAAAATACAACAGTGGAGTGGATAATCATAAAAAAAGACTAAATAACATTTATTTATACAAAAACTTGTAAAAAAATTAAATAAGAGCTAAAATTTCAAAAGTTATGTTTAAAAAATGAAACGGTCAGGGAAAATTATTACGCTTACTTTTCCCTTTTTACTAAAAATACCTTTTTAAAAATCATTGCTTTGTTTACATTTTAAATTTTATATTGCTAATTGTATTTTGTAAATTACAAATATTAAAAAATGAAAATGTATAAAAATATATCTATTTAATTGTTAATGTTGACAAATTATTAATTTAAAAAAAAATCAGTGTTTGTTTCGAATTTATTCCTGTAGATGGCAGCACCAAACAGTTAAATGTAAAAAATCCTGGCCTAAATCCTGCCAAAGGACTTTTACACAATAACCAATGAGATGTGTTTCATTCGGGCCACAAACAATTAACAAATAATCGCGATTCCTGTGCCATGTACGATAGCGTAATATGTATATAGATGTTATGATGAAAATAATGAAGTTTTGCATAAGATGTTATATTTTGATCTCATGTGTACAGATATTCTTTAAAAAGTAATCATATCAGATATATTTAAAGGTGTTTAGAATCGGCCAAAAAATATAGAGTATCCCCATGATTTTAATCCTCAAAATTGTCAAAAAATAAGGAAAAAAGAAACGGAAATAGCCATTCGACAGGAAATTATGTTTTTCTTCAATGCGTGTTTAAAAAAATATTAGTTTAGGGGGTCGCCTTCATACTGAAATTGTACAAAACTCTGAAATTTTCAATACAAACACCTAATTTTGACATCATATTTGACTTTTTCGGTAAATTTTACCTAAGGATGCCAAACTAAAAGTAATTCAGTCAAGTAGTTTAGTAATTATAAAGGTTTAAAGTTCATAATTCCTAATGTTAAATTCATTTGTAATAATTACAAATCAGATTGCAATGCGAGTAGTTTTTAAAGCATACCGAAACAAGTTGGAAATTGTACGTTAAATGTGACAAAATGAAGTGCTTACTATAACTAGTTTTACATTGTAGAGAAATCTGCGTTATTATCTCAGTGAAATGAATTATATCGCCTGTTTTGAGCGAAAAGAGCATTTCTTTCTTTTCTCTTATTACGTATTGCCACGTTTACAAATGCGAATTTTTTTTGACACAAGATCGCGCTGCAAAATTCACCATGGAGATCTTGCTTTGCGAATGACTACGTCCATGCTTTAATATTTGTATGATTCACGATGAACGATTTTTTTTTGTTTATTTACTTTAATGGATATTGGGATAAATGTTGGACAGAATTCTGTATCGATAATATATATATTAAAATTCATACCATTCGGTTGGGTAGTTTTTGCGCTGTTAAATGCGGACAGACGTACGGCCGGAACAGAGGACGACTGTAGGTGCTACGTATTTATATAATTACGAACGCACCTAAAAACTGCACAGTAATTTTGGAATAGCATATTTAAAGCTTCAAGAAATCTATCTCTTTTAAATATAGGGTGAAACCCCCAGTTATTGACACCTAACCAGTAACTGACACTTGAGCAAAACTCTAACTCAAATAAGCATTTTGTTGTAAAATTCTGCAAAGTAATGTCATCTAGTAATAAATTAGACACTATTTTTTAATTTGGACTTAATTTATTCACCACTAGAGGTCCAAGAACATATTCAATGGGGGAGGAACTTTTGAAAATATAACAAGAACGAAAAATCATGCTTCAAGCATAGATTATGTAACACTTTCCAACGCTTCCAAAATAATTTTACAAATCATACCGTTTAATAAGCTAAAAGATAACATCTAAGTAATCCGAATACTTTTATTCAGCCCTGTATAGGATCTATAGATTTGTATATATACTACATAGGATAATAAATTTTAGTTCAGTTAGGAAACGCGTAGCACAGTTTAAAATTCTCCGTCTGAAGTTAAATAATACGGAAATGTGTTCGCGAACTTTTGTGCTTCCCTGTATAGGATCTACAGAATTTATACACACCACGTAATAGACAAAAAGCGAGTTAAAATTAAAATCGCTTTCAGTAACTTAAAACGCACTTCGAGGAATTATTGTTAACAGACAGTAGAGAATTCTTTTGTGTGTCCCTGTATATGAACGATAACTGCTATACACACGATATTCTGTAGTAAGCCTCTTGTAATGCACCTCATATAAATTTCAATGCGTTTTAAATAGGGAAACATTATTTAAATAAACCGCAGACGATTTTTCTCCATAGACGTAATGTAACGGAATTCTTTTGACTGTCCCTGTACAGTAAGTATAAGTGCTATGCACACCCTATTCCATGTTAAGCTTCTTCTAATGCACCTTAGTGATATATATAAATTTCAATGCGTTTAAAATAGTGAAACATTATTTAAATAAACCGCAAATGATTTTCCCCCATTGACCGCAATGTAATGGAATTCTTTTGAGTGCTCCTGTAAAAAAAACTATAAGTGCTACACACTTCCGTTGAAATAGGGAACATGCTATAGATAACGACTATAACATATAAAAATTGCAGAGCAATCCGAGCATATTTACGGGAGTTAGAGCACGGACAGACGGCCAGACGGCAGACGGCAGACTGCCAGACAAACCGAAGTCATAAACACTTTTCAACTAGGTTGGAAAGTGTTAAAAAGTGTCATTTTGAAGCAACCATCTTATTTCAAAAATTAAGGAAGTGTTTTTGTAATCTATGTGTAATTCAACAATCCTAAACTTTATCTTAAAGTTATACTTGTAGAAATTAGTTTAAAGATGCATATGATACATTAGAGCCATGATTTACGGTTTACAGTTATTTAATTTAGCTTAATGTGGAGGGGGGGGGGGGGGGTTACCAATTATTTGTTCCTGGAATTTCATTTCGCCAGTCTTTGACAGAGGTGTCAGTTGTTAAGAAAAATGAAATCTATTATTTGAACTGTTGAAAAATGCATAATAATAAATTAAATTTATCTTCTAGTAAACACCATTAAAATTTAAGTTGTTTTACCAGTGTCTGACACCACATGCCAGTTACTGGTTCATAAACGTGAGTTATTGGATATAAAACCTGAAAAAACACAAATGCATCTGCAGCATATCATACATAAAATAGTATAAACAGAAAAGAAGAAGGAAAATGAACAAGGAATAACAGAAGAACAGTATTTTGTTATTATAATAAAGAATAAAGTTTTTTTTTAAAATCTTTTGAAACATTTTAATCTTTTGAAATAAAGTGTCAGTCACTGGTTCACTTTGTATCAGTTATTTTTGTTTCAAAATAGGGATAGTGTCAGTTACTGGAGTTTTTGACTATATTTATGAAAAAATTAAATTTCTGATAATAAAATACATAATTTTTCAAAATTTTGTCAATAATATTTTTTTAATATATCTCTACTATCCTTTCAAAAACAAAGGTGAAAGTAAACTGCGCCACCAAATGCCATGAGGGGCGCCCGGCGCGTAGACGACCACCGAACCCAGGTCCTGAGGGACCTGTAACGCGCCAGCAGGTTTGTCTCCCCGCAGCGTTTCGGCCGGCCACAGGACCGCCACCTGCGGACCCTCCAACCTTAAACCCACGTGTTGACGATGTAAGTCGTTGCGATACGCGTTGAAACCCAGTAGGGGAGTCACCACGAGAGACTTGTGGGCGGGCCGGCGTCCCCCAACAGTTTCAGAGCTGTACACCCAGAAGGGAACCAGGCCCTAGGCCTTAAGTCGGGTTTTTCCGACCCGTACTTTCTTTACCAGAACTCGAGGGATGTGAAAACCTACAGAGGTAGTCACAGTTCCCTCTCGTAGTGGACCCAAAAACAAAGGTAAGTATAAAACAGATTAAACTTTTTGCAATGGTGATCTGAACAAGAAAGAATCCTTAAAGTGTCAGTTACTGGGTGTTTCACCCTATGTATGTTACGATTCATATGTTTTTCGAAAATTTATTTCATGAATCTATATATTTTTTAATTAATTTTTTGGCCGACTGCACTTTATATTTTAGCAGTTAATACAGGGTTCGTAACTTTCTACCGCAATTTTTTAAAAACATGTATCTATTTAATATTTAAATAGCAGACATAGCAGACACCGCGTTTAATTGCAGGATTTCTGATACTTTTCTGCATTTAAAATAAGGCGAAAAATTCTATTACAAATTGTGGTAAAAGAGTACGAACCCTGTAATATAATTCTTCAGAATTAATATAATTTTATTACACATTTTCTATAAAAAGAGTATTTTGAAGAACTCCGATTAACGTTTCTTAAGGTGGGTTTTTGGTAAAATATGTTATTTCCTTAGCTATTATCATAACATTTCGCCTAATTTTTACTAAATGAACTAAATCATAACACCAAATAATGACTGCAAGGAATATTTCAAGAAGCAAGCGATTGAATATTTGAAAGAGGCTACTAAGCAAGCTATTGTTTTTGAGCTTTAAACCTTCCAGAATTTTCAAACAGAGTATTTTCAGTTCATAGCAGGATACAACATACGAGAACTGTCAAGTTTAGAACTAGCCTTCGAATCAAGAAGATTATAAATAAAGGGGATAAAATCTTCTTTTTATGAAAAAAAGAGGACATTTCCTTTAAAAATTTAATTTCACAGTGAATCATATCTTTTATATAGCTTTTGCAAATGTTATTGTCTTTATATATATATATATATATATATATATATATATATATATAACTTTAAAAATAACGAAATTCGTCGTTATTTAAACATCTAGACACAGTCATTGTCTACAAAGCGTTTTGTCAAGACCGTATTTACTGTGCAGATTGAGAACTTTTGGTCGAAGTACATAAAAATTGATCAAAGAGCCATATCTGCACGACGCATTGCTATCGTGAAACATGCAAAAGAAAAAAATTTGACATCACCGTAAGGTGCTGAGTAGAAGCTCGAACTATCCTCTGTACGTGCTAAAACACACTAGCGTGCATGCGTCAGTGAATGGTTATAACAAAATTTGATTCAACAGAAACGCGTCTACGAAGTTTAGTGAAAACGTGCTATGCTGGATTGCATCCACAAGCCTATTCCACGTTGCGCTCAAACATTCCTCGATATGCCTGGTGGTCATTTTAAGCATCTTCAAATGCAAATATCTAATAACTTATATCAATCCTTCGAGTATATATTGTGAGATATTCACTTGTTTTGCTGAGAAAAGTAAGAGGTCCATTTTTTCTCAGGCTACCCTGAATTATCCGTCTATACGAGTGAACTTTCTGTAAATAACTTTTTAGTCGCATGCCGTAAAATATTTTCGAGTGTTTCACTGAACTCAGTTCTGACAAGCTGAAGTATTATAATTTTATGAACACTTGGACATTCTGAAGGCTCGCCTGACTTGGTTATGTAATAATTCGCCACATTCTTGAAACCAGGTGTGAATACTTCAAAACTCACTCAAAATACAGTGGTAGAGCTTGCACATATACACGGCTGAAAGAGGCCAAAAGGGGAATTGACCTAGGAGAGCGAGCTGGAAGCATCTCTGAATTCAGTCGCTAGTGAGGCGAGCTGAAGAGCCTGGTCGTAGGCTAAGTTACCGTGAGACGGGCGTAATAACCCGGAAATTAGGTTTCTAATCGTCCGGGAGAAATAATCTGCCTCCCAGAGAAGTAACAATCGTTTGCTATAAACATTAGCAAGGCCAAAACACACGGAAAGTCTCATTTAATTTTATACTAGATATATGAAACTCGTCTAATTATTCTTCCTGTAGCTGATTGTAATAAAAACATCTTTGAGAGCCATCGTGACTCAAGTCCATTTCGTCGTGACGCTACAATGTATTTCTATAATTCTTATTTTATGTACATTGGATGTAGTCGTGTATTAAAATGAAACTATTGTACTAAAATGGCAGCGCGCGAATAGCCAACTTTTATCTGCTGTGTTTGGCAACGGGCAGAAACTTTAGAACTGGGATAAAATGTTGTTTGGATAGATTTATGTTTATTGTTAAGTGTTTGTTTCTGTGTAATGTAGTTAATAAATAATGTGTGTTAAAGAAACGAATCTTTAATAAATAATTATAAGACATATAAAGCTATACACTATCGAAGAAGCATCATACTGGCGACGAGGATAAACCTTGATTCATCTAGTTTAGTAATCTTGCTACTTAAGATTACTACTTCAATTTCGGAAGATTGGAACAAGGTAAGAAAAGCTTATTATTCTATTAAAATGGAACAATTAGTTGAAGAATTAATTAAACAAAATAAAGCGTTAATGGATGCGCTAAAGCGGGATAGCACCCTAAAAAATAATAAGGTTTCTGGAGTACAATTTGAAAAATATGATGAATCATTAGAAAGTTTTGATACTTTCATGGATAGGTTTGAAGCCTTTTTAGATATACAAAATGTTCCTAAAGAAAAACGCGCAAAAACACTAATATCAAGTTTATCTGCAATGCTATATAACTTGTTAAAAAATCTTCTTGCTCCACAAAATCCCAGTGATCAGGAATATGAAGCGCTTAAACAAATTTTGCAAGAAAATTTGAATCCGAAACCATTAATAATACCTAGTAGACACACGTTTTTAAACAGGAAACAACATGAAGGGGAAAGCGTTAGTTCTTATCTTGCTGAACTTCGCTCTTTAGCAATTCCTTGCAAATACACTCAACTTTTGTTGAATACTATGTTGAGAGATGTTTTCGTTAGTGGTTTACGAGATAGGGCAATCCTAGATCGGCTATTTGAAGAAGACGATATCGATCTCGATAAAACAGTTAAGATCGCTTTAGCAATGGAACGAGCTAATAAAGGAGTTAATGATATAATTGGTAAGCCACAAGGAATTAAAGCCGTTGGTGTATATAAGGGAAAAAATATAACACCACAACCTAAGAACACACAAAAGCAAAATAACATGGTATATTGTTCTAGATGTAACGGATCAAATCATAATAAATTTAACTGTAAGTTTAAAGCAAGTAAATGTAGAGTTTGCCAGCGTATTGGCGACATTGAACGAGCTTGTTATTATTCTAATGAGGCTAAACCAAACAAAATGGTGAAGCAAAAACAGTTTCATGTAAATGATTCAGAAGTTCAAAATTCAATTCCACTTCATTGTTTAGAAGTAGAGAACGTTTGCATGAAAGAAGAATTTCCTAAAAGACCTCGCATAATAGTAACTATTGAAATTGAAGGTAAATCGGTTGAAATGGAAGTCGATACAGGCGGTACAGTATCAGTAATGAGTTTAAAGAGATTTAAAGATATTTCGAAGAAAAAAATTTAAGACCTATAATGGTGAAACCCTTAAACCCCTGGGTTACTCAACAGTTAAAGTAAAATATAAGAATCAAACAGAGTACTTAAATTTATATATTGTTAAAGAAGACTTAGACACTATCTTGGGTCGAGAATGGCTGTATAAAATCAATTTAGATTGGGTAAGGATTAAAGCTCTTACAGTTGTAAATCAGGGAAATCTTACAAAACAGTTAGAAGAATACGCAGACATATTTGATGAAAAATTGGGCGAAATAAAAAAATATGAATGCAGTCTTGAGTTAAAACCGGATGCCGTTCCAGTTTTTTGCAGACCGAGACCATTACCGTTTGCAATGAAAAATCGTGTTGAAGAGGAATTAGAACGACTTGAGAAAGACGGAGTTATCAAAAAGTCGAATATTTCAGATTGGGCGACTCCAATTGTACCAGTAGTTAAAGCAAATGGGAAAATTCGATTATGTTTTGATTATTCCGTCACTCTTAACAAAAATCTAAAAATTCAAAGACATCCTCTTCCAAAAACGGAAGAAATTTTTGCTTCACTGAATGATGGTAAGATATTTTCAAAGATTGACTTTAGTCAAGCTTATTTACAAATGAAGGTTCACCCTGACAGTCAAAAATTATTAACGATTAATACTCATAAAGGACTTTATGAATGCACAAGACTAATGTTTGGAATTAACTCATCCCCTGCTATATGGCAGAAATATATAGAAAGTGTATTGCATGATTTAGAAGGAGTAGAAGTATTTTATGATGATGCACGGATCGCAGCACCAGATTTCCAGACACATTTGTCAAGATTACGGAAATTTTTCGATAGATGTCGTCAACATGGATTGAGAATAAATAAAGATAAATGCAAATTTTTCCAGAATGAAATTGAATTTTTGGGATATAAGATAAATGCATAAAGATTATCTAAAACAGATAAAAGATTGCTGCAATTAAGAATGCTAAAATTCCTAAGAACGTTCAAGAAATTCAGTCTTTTATGGGATTAGTTAACTTTTATTCTAGATTCTCAAACAAACTTGCTACTTTAGCATATCCATTACACATGGATTTGGGATAAAAAGTGTCAAGAAGCAATTCAAAACATTAAAGATGAAATCTGTTCTGATAGAGTATTAGCACAATATGATCCAAAACTTCCTATTTTCGTTGCAGCTGATGCATCTCCAGTCGGTTTGGGGACAGTGTTCTCCCACAAATTTCCAGATGGTTCCGAGAGGCCTATTGCTTTTGCCTCAAGAACACTTTCACTAATTGAACAACGCTATTCACAGATTGATAAAGAAGCTCTAGCTCTAGTCTGGGCTGTGAAAAAGTTTTATCTTTACCTAAAAGGAAATCGATTCACTCTCATTACAGATCACAAACCTCTCGTGGCAATTTTTGCTTGCAAAAATGGTCTTCCAGTTTTGTCTGCTACAAGACTTTTGCATTATTCTGTAGTACTACAGTCTTATCAGTTCGACATAATTTATCGGAATACTAAGGATCATGGTAATGCAGATTGTCTTTCACGATTACCCTTAAGGTCTGAAGATTTAGAATTAAAGGATGACGTTTCAGTTTTCCAACTTTCCCAAATTGAAACACTTCCAATAACAGCAAGAGATTTAGCCAAAGCAACTGCAAATGACGAAGATTTGGCACCCTTGCTAAATGCTTTAAAAAAGGGAACTTCTCTAAAAGTGAAGAAGTTGAATATACTCTCGAGGATGGTTTCATTATGTACGGCCAAAGAGTCTATGTACCTAAAAAATACCATAAAATAGTTTTGGAAGAACTTCATCAGGACATTTAGGAGTTGTTAAAATGAAGGCAATAGTGACAATCCTATGTCAATTGGAAAAACATAGATAAAGACATCGAACATGTTGTTAAAAATTGTACAGATTGTTCCAGATTTAAAGATTATCCTCCAAAATCTAAAACACACCATTGGGAGTATCCAAGTTTTCCATGGGAAAGAATTCATGTTGATTTTGCAGGGCCAATTTTTGAGCATATGTTTTTATTAAATGTAGATGCACACTCAAAATGGCTCGAAGTCTATCCTATGAAATCGACAACTGCTTTGAAAACAGTAGAATGTCTAAGAGATTGTTTTGCTCGTTTTTGATTACCAGTCATGTTAGTCAGTGACAACGGACCATAGTTTTCCTCATATGAGTTCCAAGAATTTATGCAAAATAATGGAGTTTTTCATAAAACGAGTGCACCTTTCAAGCCCTCCAGCAATGGTCAAGCAGAAAGGTATGTACACACTTTGAAACAATCCCTTCGAGCAATGCAAAACTACCCTGGTAGTATCAATCAAAAAATCAACTGCTTTCTGTTACAATATCGGAAATCACCTAATATGACTACAATGCAGTCTCCAGCAAGTATGTTCTTAAAAAGAGAGATTCGTACGAGAATTGACCTCTTAATTACTAATACTAAAGAAAGAATTCAGAATAAAATTAGAAAGGATATATATTTCAATGATCGGTATTTTGAAGTGGGTGATAAAGTAGCTGTTCGGGATTACACTGCAGCTAATTCAAAATGGAAATTCGGTCGTATCATCAGCCGAGATGGTGCATTACATTATACCATAAATGTTCAAGGCAATTTGGCTAGACGACATGTTGATCAAATTCAATCAGCAGGTGAAGAAGTGGACAATGATGTTCAGTATAGACCAAGAGTAACAAATATGAACGTCCCATCTGATCCAACAGTGACTTCAACGGAGACAGATGCAGCATCGACTGAGCCACCTATGACCTCCGAGGATATCGCCAAAGATATGCCTCCATCACTGCCAACAGTCACACCTCCAAGTGCTCCTCCAGTTAGCACACCCCAAGTTGTCCAAAATCCAGTGCAACTAAGACGATCTAAAAGGATCCGGGAACCTCCAAAAAGATTGTGCTGTTAATTTGAAAGGGGAGGAAACTGTCGTGTATTAAAATGAAACTATTGTAAGAAAATGGCAACGCGCGAATAGCCAACTTTTATCTGCTGTGTTTGGCAACGGGCAGAAACTTTAGAACTGGGATAAAATGTTGTTTGGATAGATTTATGTTTATTGTTAAGTGTTTGTTTCTGTGTAATGTAGTTAATAAATAATGTGTGTTAAAGAAACGAATCTTTAATAAATAATTATAAGACATATAAAGCTATACACTAACGAAGGAGCATCACAGATGTTATGTCATTTTTTCATTTTTTTTCAAAGACTAATAATCGTAGATGATCTTTGGTTAATTTGTATATACTTCAGCAAATATTCTCGCTCTGAATTGTTTACACGGCCTTCCCAGAGCACCCTGTATAATTTACCTAAGTTTCTGAAAAAGATAAATACATTTCTCTGAAAAAGTTCATTACTTTTAATAAGATATATTATTATTAAAGTTCTAAATCCTATAGTATGATGTCAGCTCAAAACAATTTTTCACCATTAGGCAAATAGCGAGTTTGCATTTTTTTCCTTAAAACTATTATCTGAAATATTTTCTAAACAAAATTTACCGGCATTAAATCCTCTTATTGAAATGAATCAATGTTCAATAATTCTCTAAAAGAAATGCTGCTTATAGGAAAATAACTTTACTACTCCTTTCTGGGGATATGCTAAGATTCAAAAATGCTGCCAATAATTATTCACTTGAGCAATATCTGATTTCCAGAAAGCTTAACTGTAATCAGATATTAGAATATACAATATCGATTTTTTTTATGTTGTGGCATTAATAAAGTGTTTTTCTATATTTCCCGACTACATTAGTATTGGCTAAAGTCCAATCAAAAAGCTCACTGATATTATCTAAGCCGGGAGCAACTGTTTTGAAAGGCAAAGTTCCATTGTGTCTTCATTTCTCTTTGCTCTTATTTTCAGGGATGATGTATCTCTATAATGATTCGAATTTGCATTTATATTTTGTCTATGTTTATTTCCCGAATTCCTGAATGGGCATGCATAAACATAAGTTAAAGTTTATTGAAAAAGTGATTGATTCAGAAAATATATATTTACTCAAATTCTATGCGTAAACAATAATGAAAAGCGATGCTTTTGAAGAAAAAACATTTTTGTTTACATGAGATTTTGCTGACAGTAGTAGCAAGTAGTATTTTATTCAAAAAATATTAATAGAGAGTTTGGTATTTGTTTGTTTGTAGCCAAATATTATTTTGGACATCTTTGTAATGGGTAAATATAAAAATATATTTCTAATGAAAAAGGCTATTCAATCTTCAGCTCATTTTTTGAAGAAACACGTATTTTAGATATATGCAGAAAATTTGTCGTAATATCTACATTTTATCACCTAATAGCAGTATATAGAGTAATTTTAAATATCAGAATAGTGACATAATAAGAAGTAAAATTATACAGGTCGAGGGGATTCTAGACCAAAACAAATTTGGCAAGTATGCCTTTATTGACGATCTAGTGGTTGTCTAACTTAGGGTGCCCTTATATGAAAATTTTGATATATGGGATATAAAATCCAGTTTCTTTAACCCTTCTTTGCATGAGTTTTTCTTTTACAATTGTGTTTTTTATACATATATTAAATATTAGACACCAGAAATTTTAGGATAGATTTTTAACTTTGTTCAGCAACATAGTTTACGGGGAATTTACTGCATTAATATTTCTATCTGAATATAGTGGTGGCAAAGAAGTTGATTTATTTATTAAAAGTTAAATAAAAAGTGATGGAAATTTACATCACTATGCAATTAAGGGTTAAAATGATTTTAGACAAAAAAATCACCAACCATCTCCAAGAGTCTATTATTTTCACCAAGTTAATGTGTCTTTACTTGTTTCACTCTCCTAATCGATTGTGTCCAGACAATTATCTCCAAGTTCTAGAAAATAGGTTTGCCATAGTTTGAACAAAACCTTCTGTTTGAGCACAGTATGAGAAGGACCAACGAAATATACGGCCGATTCATGACGTTTAAAACGTCGCACGGAGTGGATCATCTTTACATGGCGATTGGTACAAAACGTCGCAAACATCGTTTTGTGCCAATCACCGTGAAAAGATGATCCACTCAATCTGACGTTTTAAAAGTCAAGAACTGGCCATGTATTTCGTAGGTCGCGGTCTAAGCATGCACCCTGAGCGAATGTCGCCACCCTCATATAGAGGCGTCCTGCTCCAAATTGTCATAACGAATACATCCATGATAGAGTGCGTTCGAAGACCGAAATTCGGGTTAATAATATTCGATATTTTTACAGGATTAATATTTCGATATAAATATAGTGGTTGAAAAGAGCTTGATTTATTTATTAAAAGTTAAATAAAAAGTGTTGCAAATTTGATACACTACGCATTTAAGGGTTAAAGTTTTTAGGTGCCCAATTTCGGTGGAGTGATTTTATTGCGATTCTATGCGGATTTTGATTATTACAGTTAACTTGTATTTGTAAAGAGCGAATACCACTTGAAGTTTGCTTAAAAGCGAGACAATTGACCTTTTGGCCTCAAAGTGCAGATATTATATACTAGAGTTATAGCGCCTAGAATACATAGTGTGGAAAACGGCTACAAAATAGTACTAAAAAATTGAATCCGATAAATGTAGAACGATGCTGAAAAGATAACGGGTCGATCGCAGCGACATCTTCTAGCAGTGGCGTAGACAGGGCGGAGGGCCAGATGGTTTGGATACCACTAATTTTATAAAAATATTTTTGCCTCATCTAATTGGAGAATTTTCTGCGATATTGAAAGCGAGAAAAACTTTATAATATTACTGATTTCCAGAACATTTGGTAAAACCGTTTTCCACTCTATTTACACTTGGCGCTGTACTAGAGTCTTGTTCAAATTGGCCTTGTTTCTTGCTGCGGATTCAGTTGATTCTAATTTATATGATTTTAAATATTGTTGACTTTTGGTTTTTGTAGGTCGGGTTCTGGTACACCCGATTTTCCAAAAGAATGTTTAGAATATTGTTTTAGATGAAAAAAGCTACAAATTTAAATATGAATAAGCATACGTATACTCATTTTTGGTACAAAAAAGGTCAAATTGGTTGTAGGATATTTTTCTATAGTTGAGAGTTTCGATTCTCTATTTAAAATTATGGATTTCCCTTCATTTCGGGTTTCGGGTAGGGCAGTCATTGAGGAGAGTCAGATTAAACTTGGGCTGTGGCTCGATGAAAATTAATTTATCACATTCGGAACGGGTTTCGTGTCGTAAATTCTGTATTCAAGTCATATATACTAATAAAAGCAGCTACTTAATTACCATAATACTTTGATTATTTTTAATTATACTTCCTTCCGTTTGTAAAGACTCTTGTTTGATCACAAACAAACAAACAGTTTTTAGAGAAAGTATAGTTAATTATGCATTGTTGGTAGCGGAGGTGACAGCCACGGTGAGGGCCCAGATTCGAATCTTGGGTGAGACATGGATGACATTGTGTGTGTAGCGTCAGTGCTGTCAACAGAACTATGTATGATCCCGTCCTCAAGAAGACGATTTATGTAATTTGTCAATGTGCTGTATGTATTTTTGTGAAATAAAAATTATGAATCATTCGAGACAATAGTCTTGTAGCTTATAGTTCTCAAAGTAACCTCCTTCAAATGTCACATCGTTTATTATTGAGTCAGTAACCCTACGAATGGTGATCCATGCGTAGTTATTTTTAAAAGATACCGTAATTTCCGGCGTATAATCCGCAGCTCAAAGAGTCGTTTTTCGACCCAGAAATTTTATTCAATAATTGTAGTTAAATATTTACAGCGATCTTTTAAGTTACATTTTATAAAATAATATTTCTGGGTTGAAAAACGACTCTTTGAGCTGCGGATTATACGCCGGAAATTACGGTAAGTATTTTATACGGGATCAAATTAAATTTAATACATTTTGTTTAACCCTTTCAAGGGCAAAGGACTTCTTCTACTAAAATGTTGAAATATTTGAATGACACCAGAATTAACGATCAAATCTATTTGAAAATAAATAAAAGAATTTCTTTGCGTATATTATAAAAGCAAATTTTTATTAAAAATTTCTGGGTGTCACTTGGCAGTTTGGAATTAAAATTAAGCGTTCGCGCCTTGCAAACACCGCCCTTGAAAGGGTTAAACAGTTTAGATAATATCAATAAATATTCATTCTAATTCATGTATGGTCATCTTTAAAACATAAACTTTTTGTGCGGACCAAATTTAATCTGATATAATTTAGTTTAAACAGTTTTTTGGTATTAATTTTAGTTGAATACTTCGTTATATACTGTTATGAGATTTTGGAATATCATTCATAGGCATGTTATAAAACAATAAATTATGTTAAGATTTTTCGATAATTCTGAAAAGTTCTATTTATCTGATACTTTGTTTTATACAGGTTATGCTGTCAAATTTATTTTACTGTAGAATAACCAAGTTTCAAATAACAATTTTTAGGTATGAAAGTGTAATAGCGTAAAACAGTGGTTTCCAAACTTTTCGGGTCTATTGCCCCCCCCCCTAGGTTGTACAGCCTTTTCTGTCGTCCATTACATTGCCATTTTTGTTTTCAATTAATAAAATAATTGATATTATACTGTCGGATTCAACTATATTTTGCAAATCATAGGTACTTTGTTAAAACATAAACAAAGCTATATTGAATAATAACCAGTAAATTTTTATCCTACTTTTATAGGCGTAACTCGACAAATTTAAAAATGTCCAAACCGGGAATCGAACCCGGATCCTTGGAATAGCGCTCCAAGCTACGCGGACGATACTCAGCCTGGCATCTCTCACTTATACAGCGCTCCCAAATTGTCCGCCAACTGAATACCAATAATTTTTAACAGAAAATTTCATGGTAGGTTTCTAAAACATTTCCGCAAACATTTGGTAGTTTCAGCCAAATTTTCAAGAAAAATCTAAAAATAAAATTTTTCTAAGAAAATACCGGTATTCAAAAAGCGGGCCATTTGAGTGCCCTGCTTATATATGTCGATAAGGCTACAATCGCAGCCCAAAATGGAAATGTCATCATGGGCACGAAAACTTCTGCGGCAAACATGAGACGACATACACATAGTTAATTTTAAATCATTTTTGAGCAGTGAATTAAACCTGTAATCATTGAATAACAACCAGTAAATTTTTATTTCTAAGCATAAACAGACAGAGTGAAAAATGCCCAAGCCGGAAATGGAGCGCTATTCCAAAGGTCCTGGTTCGATACCCGATTTGGACGTTTTTCACTATGTCGGTTTACGCTTAGAAAAGTAGAATAAAAATTCACTGTTTGTTATTCAATGATAACAGGCGTAATTCACTGCTGAAAAATGAATTAAAATTTGTAAAGCTACATTATTTGGCCAACGAAATATCAAGTATACATATCAAGACGATGTGTATACTTGAATCAATCATTTCTTTCGGATGCAGGACAAAGTACTTAGCAATATACAGAAAAAGAAAATGTACTGTCGGTCAGAAAAAAAGGAAATTTTCATATTAATTTATTGGGAAATTGTAGTTTCTGTTCGATTTGGGAATTGT
This sequence comes from Maratus michaelseni, assembly GCA_963931845.1. Taxonomy (NCBI): domain Eukaryota; kingdom Metazoa; phylum Arthropoda; class Arachnida; order Araneae; family Salticidae; genus Maratus; species Maratus michaelseni. Next base: position 304,386,716 of record OZ007595.1, read on the forward strand.
GTCTTCTTTCAGAATGTGAATGCAGTTTTTAAAATAGGGATCAATACAATATTAAAAATTCTACCAACTTTCATTTTTCAAATAGTAACACCCACTTTTCCGCACTTTATTTCAGTCCATGGAGCAAACCATCCCGGAAATTTATGCCTTCTTTCTTAAATCTTCATAGAAACAGAAATAGTCAAAATTTGGCGATGTTAATATAAAATCCACATGACAAACTTTATATCGACTCAAAAAGTAATCAGAGTTTTTTTCTTTTTGAAGAAAATACATTGAACCGGCTAAAACATAATCTAGACATTTTTTGATACAGAAAAATATTTTAAATTGTGAAAACGGTTTGTAAATCGACATTGAAAAAAAATTATGAATTGTTATATATATATATATATATATATATATATTAACCCTTCTTTTCATGAGTTTTCTTTTACAATTGTGTTTTTTTTTATACATATATTAAATATTAGACACCAGAAATTTTAAGATGGATTTTTAACTTTGTTCAGCAACATAGTGCACGGGGAATTTACTGGATTAATATTTCTATATAAATATAGTGGTGGCGAAGAAGTTGATTTATTTATTAAAAGTTAAATAAACAGTGATGAAAATTTACATCACTATGCAATTAAGGGTTAATTTTTACATAAAAAGAATAGGCATCGTCAAAAACATATATGTATTTACAACTTATTCCTAATTTTCGAGATGAAAAGAAATTTCACTCTTCGACGGTGTAAGAGGGTCATTATCCTTATTCCTCGTTTGGAATTGTTTGCATAGATAGAAAAGAAAATTAGATTTAAAAGCGAAAAAATTATATAAAAATATTTATGTAATGATATTAATTACATTTTTATTACATGTATTTACAAATTATTCCTAATTTTCGAGATGTAAGGAGATTTTACTCTTCGATAGTGTAATAGGGTCATTATCCTTATTCCTCGTTTGGAATTTTTTGCATAGATAGAAAAGAACATCTGAATTATAAAGCGGAAAAATATATATAAAAACATTTATGTATACTTATTAATTACATTTGTTATTACAGTTGAGTAAGTATTTGTAATAAAAAAATGTAATTAATATCTATACATAATTTTTTTTGTATATATTTTCAGCTTTTTTAATTCAGATTTTCTTTTCTATCAATGCAAACAATTCCAAACGAGGAATTTCCACATAATAACTACCTAATTCTTAATTAAAACTTAATATGTAAGCTATACCAAAAAAAAGAATTAAAAAAAAAAGCATGGTTTTTTTTAGTACCTTTTTGTTTGTTTAACATTTGCCCGTCTTTTCACCATCTGGCATTTATGGGCTGTTTCATGAACATGTTCCGAACCCTATATTTTACCTCTTCAACTTCCTTACAAGCAGTTAGTTATGACTACAACTATACCAATTCACTTTCTTCTCAATATTTAAACTCTATCCTTAATCTCTTTCGCTTTATTATTCCAAATTTATTATCATCTCATTTCTTAATTTTACATGTATCCTATATTTTGTAATTGTTGCTTTATCATGTAGTTAATACTACATCTTAACTTTTCCCAACGGCTCAATTTAATACAAGACACTCTACTTGCAATAGACTGGGAGTTAAGGAAGCCCCTAGGAAGCCCCTCAACTGTTCGGCAAATGTTTTATTACAGTTTTTTAATATTTTTTTTGTTGATGATGGGAGAATGGCATAAAAACTATATATGATTCATCTTTAATATTATAATAGATTTCATTCGTTCATAAAAACGTATGTGGTGAAAGAATACTTATCGGCCCAAATTATATAAAATCACTCCATTCCCCACACACAGATCATTTTTTACACTCGATCACCTCCTAAGCGATTTCGATGACCCACTGGGCAACAATATTCCCCACTATAGAAATCCCCAGTGTAAAATAATTTAATGTGTAGTTTAAATTTAAAAACATTATATTTATATAAATAGATTTACTTTTGCAAATGTCATATCGAAATAACTAAAAGATAAGAAAATGTTTATAGGAAATAAAGTAAGGATACTGAATGATATTTTTTATCGCTAGACCCGGAAAACGTTTTACTGCGCCATAAAATATTTTTGAATTTATTTTCAAGGTCTTTTTTAAATGACTGCTGGCAGAGTGTTTTCATAGAAGATTAAGCAAAAGATCCGAAGACTTCGTGAAACCTGAAGCTTTTATCCTCTTAGGAAGAATTATTCCGTCACACTTCAAATGCAGTAGTAAAACTTACAGAAAATGTGTAGAAGTTAAACAGCAGAGATAGGCTTGACACTCTAAAATATTAAAAAAGAAAAACAATATAAAGTTTGTTATTTCCTTATGAAATAATACAAAATATAAAACTTTCTCCTCCATTCAATAAATAGAAGATGTTTCATATAGGGCCCCCTAAATTCAAAAATCAATAAATCATTAAGAAATATAAAGATAAAATAGGCCAATTACATATATCTTAGCTCATACTTTTTGTATATTGTAATTTTAAAAGATAATTCAAAATTTTATAAATAGGTTGAGCCAGGGTTGACAAATGCAGTCGCCAAGTCGCCACTGGCGAACAAGTTTTTCTACCTGGCCACCAAGGTATTTGGTCTGGTGTTTTTATTATTATTATCACATTTTTTTTTTTAGAAAAATTGACGTAAGAAGTTGACCCTAGAACACAGAAGGCATTTTTTTCCTCTTTTTTGGCATTTTTAATTTGGTAAAAATAAGTTCAAAAATGAAAAAGATATTTAAATAATAAAAAAATTAAAATAATAAAAACAGAATTATTTGACTGACTTCGATAGGAAAATAGGCAAAAATTGTTTTTCTGTTTCACTATTTCATCGATGCCCCCCCCCCTTCCCGCCTCATTAGATATAGATTTTGATCGCACTCCTAACCGAACACGTCGGTTAATCCAGCTTTTACAGAATTTCTCTTTTTTTTTCACAGATAAAAAATTTTGATAACTTTCATTAGAGAACTGGGTTTATACTATCTTTCTAAATTATGTAACAATTCCAAAGTATGTAACTAATAATCCTAAAATTATGCTTATTATTTTTTTTCTCAATTAATTCATAAAAACTTCTGTTCTTTTTGAAAATCACTGTCGGGGAAAAAAGGGGGGGGGATATTTTTTACTGGCGACTAGAATTTTTTGCTGGCTACCACATTTTATTAAATTTGTAAAGCCCTGGGTTGTGCAGTGTTGCCTCAAACAATGAAAACGCTGGAACTACTATGTAAAACTGCATCCAAATTGTCTCAGTTTTTATTTCTATTTTATTTAGATATTTAAATGTTAATAACAGGTTTGTTATTGGAATTTTGGAATTAATTTGAGAATTCTTACAGTATAAAGAGGCCATCTGTTGACGCCATCAGTTGACGGAAAGTTGAACTATTTTTTAAATTACTTACTCTCTATAAATACTATGAGTTGGCTAATACTTATTTCACTTATTTAATTTTTACAGTTAATATAATTATTGAAATAGATTGAATTTTATCACTAGAACCTCGATGAGGGGTCATTTTGACCCGTACCAAATGGGAAAACGTCGATTCGAACCAGAAATTTCTTCATAAAATAAGTTAAATATATACTGCACAAAAATAAGTTAAATGAATAAGTTAAAAGTTTTAAATTTAAATTCTGGTGTGAAATATTTTTAATGAAACTTGGGTAAAATTTCCCGTGGTTCTAGTGTTAAAGTTAAGGAGTCACTTATGAAACATCATTGATGGAAATAAAGTTCATACTACAATAATATAAGGCATCATGAAAATGACTCCTGAACTTATCTCTGTAATTCAACAGCCAATATATATACAAATATTAACAATGGTGACACGTTGAGAAGGTAGCTTGTAAATCTTTTATGGTACTTACCTATTAACCTTGCCAGGAAGATAGATCGCCAAAAATGGTTGTCAGACGCATATCATATTTCTCGTTTCCAGTTGTCAAACCCTCTGCAAAGCAGCAACTTAACATGCATTTATTAAATACATAACATCATTAAAAAAGCAAAATAAAATAATACAAAACATCAATTTAGTATACATACATTAAATACATAACATCAATTTAGTATACATACATTAAATACATAACATCAGGTTTAGAGACTTTTAGAGATAGAAGATAATTTACGGTAGTTTTATTTCTGGCGATATGTTATATATATATATATATATATATACCGGTGCGTGAAAAGCTCGTTAAAACTTTAAATAATTATTAAAAAGAAACGAATGATGCTAAAAAATTGTGTTTTGCAGGATTGGGATTAGAGGGAGGTCGTATCTATATTATAAAGGACAAACGTGACCGTGCGTACGCTGACGTCATTTTGCGAATGATCATACTTGACGATGAAATTTCGGTTTTGTGATTTTTGTTACTGCATTTTTTTTAATTGCTAAACATCGCCCATTTTTAATTTTTACATCGGTATGTAGGGAAAAAAACTGCTTTCAAATGCAATTTGTTTGAACATTATATCGCAACAATTTGTTTGAACATTATACTCATTTTTTATAGAATTTAAATTAAATGTCAAGCATGATTTTTTAAAAAATCTCCATCGCTTGCAGACGATTACAAAAAAATAATTTAATAAATCTATCTCTACCGCGATGCAGCCTGATTATTGTCGATTAACCTATTTGCGCTTAAAACAATGTAAAAAGTTCAGCATTTGTTTCTAGCTAATATTCAATACCGGAATTAAAACTTCATTCAGAAATAAATAAAATAGTTAAAATAAAACACAAATTTAACAGATATGTAATCGAAATAAGCTCTTAAGACCGCTGAAATTATCAGAATTTAAAAAAAGCTGCTGTAGGTAAGGAAATTCTTAGCGATTTCTTCGGTTGTTAACTTCTGGTATGAGGTCAATACAAAATTTACCGCTTTTAATAAATTACAAAATTTTATTTGAATATATAATTGATATATTTCAAATAAAAATACCCTTTGGTGTTATCCAATCTAAAAAAAAAAATTAAATTTAAAGTATTTATTGAAGTTTCAATTAAAAAAATGGTTTTCACATATATTCTCAAGCCCGGGTTGGGTGCCATAGTTTTTTTTTATTATTACCAAAATATTTTCGTTCAAAAATTACCGATAGATGGCTCTCCATGCATAATATGCAGCTGGTTTATGCAAATCAGGCTGTCGATAAAACCCCTCAATGCACACAGATTCTTCATTCGATGCCAGTAGTATGCTATTGTTATCAAATCAAGCGCTGTTGGTAAAAATCTTTTACAAGAATGGGAAATCGGCAACTGGCGTATTGTGAAAATTCAGCACGGCAAAATGACTGAAGACGAGAAAAGGCCCTGTTTCATGTGTCTTTGCTGCAATTAGTCCTTTACTATAAGCCTAATTTACACACACCTGCTTCATATTATGGATGCTACCGCCATCTATCGGTAAATTTTTTAACCACAACTTTTTCTTGTTATTAAAAATATACCAATCTCCCTCTGATCCCATTCTTGCAAACCGCAATTTAAAAAAAAAATTTAGCATCATTTGTTTCTTTTTAACGGATTTTCAATGTTTTAACGAACTTTTGGCACACTCGGTATTTTTATTTACATACATATATACATATATATATAGTATACATATATATCCTACATACATACTATATCTTATGAATATGATACATACATATCTACATCTATACTATATCATAGTATATATATTTCTGCAACTTCATTTAATATGGTAACAATATAATATTAACATTACAGTTACAATGTAGGAAGGAAAATATTGATTAATGTAATTAATATTATCAGCGGTATATTATTACTTTTGATATTATCACATTACATACGGTGGCATTGTCGGCGTGGTGTATCTTCCAAACACGAATAATATGTAATTATCACTGTAATTTAAAAAATAGTTTAGCATAAATTTTAGCCAATAGATGGCACAGCGCTTCTCCAGCCAGTAAATATGCTCAAGCTCAAGCTATTGATATACAACTTCTAGAGATGGGAATAATGAATGATTTTGTCATTTGAATGAATCAATCGGGCATGCGCAAAAGCATACTGGCTAAGCTTCGTATTTCTTTTTTAATCAATTAATACCAGAAATCTTCAAACAGAAAAAAATTAAAGTAAACGAATAGTTCTGAACATTCTTTTTTCTTTTACAAAATTTCTGGTAGAAATTGATTAAAAAAATTCGAAAGTTGATAGCAATGCTTTTGCGTATGCCAGAATGATTCATCGAATATCAAAATCATTCATTCTGCCCATTACTTTACTAATAACTTCAATAGCAAACCTCTTTTTCAAATTCAACAACAACAAAAAAAAAAAAAACTAATATTGAATACAGTTTTTTTTAAACCCAGTTTTACATAACTGTTGTTAAGACTGCACTGCCCATCTATTGGCTAAAATGTTAATTTTTTTTTCTTTTATAATACTATTTACAAAATTTACGAGCATGTCATTTATGTATTTCACTTATTTCATTTTCATTTTAAACAATTCATTACTGAATTTTATAACTAGGGTGTCATTTTTAATGTAATTTACATATCTTAACGGTATGTGTCTGAGCGTATGTCAGCTGGCTTTACAAATAGTAGTTATTAGTAATAGATATCTTCCAAATTTGATAGGCCTGGATTTCAACTGATTAATTTCAAAGGGTTTTTTTTTTTAACACTCAGAAAAATGTTTTGTCCTTTTCAATAAAAAAAAAAAATCTTTATTGATAAACGCGTCTAATGCTGAATATCTGAAACTTTATATGTAATATTTAATCTAAATACTTTACATTAATCAATTAACTTATGTTAATAAGGCATGAACCATTAATGCATATTTAAATAGTCAGTCATATATTTAAAGTGTAAATTTCTTAACAGAATGCATTCTAATTAATGAATTTTGTTATAAAAATTGTGTTATTGTTATAATTAATGCATTTTTTGTAGTTTTTTTAATTTTACCTTTCTTTTTAATTTAGTGGACTAAGCTTTAAATTTATTAGTAAAAGAATAAGGCGACAGCGACATTAATCATATTATCGCCATTGGCTGATTACATCAGAACCAGATATACAAAAATAAGAAAATAAAATAAAAAGTAGAAAAAAGAAAATGCTTCATATGATATAATTTTGCAATAAAATTTTCAAGAAATATTAAATAAAACACTTGTTCATAATTCCATTAGGGATTTCAAAACTCAATAACATGTTTGCTTTCAGGCTGTTTAAAACTATATTTGAACTATTTTATTAAAATAATATATTTGATTAGTCAAGTTATCAAATGAGAACAATCTTCTTAAAAATTAAATTAAATTTCTCCTTAATTAATTTTAAAATTTTTAATTACAAATTCTTCGATGGATAAAACATTAACTTAAAACTCTCTTTTAATTGAGTCTGCTTTGAATCTGGATATAATTTAACGGTTTATTCATTAGATTGAAAATAATGAAAGATTTATTTTTTAATATTTTATTTAAATCTGTATTATGTTAAATATTGCTTATGCTATTTTAAAGTGGAAATAGAAAAATTTAATTTAATTCCGGTGATTTAAAAATTAAATTCTACAAGATATGATAAAATTTGGTGTACGTGATCATAAACAAAAGTTTCTTCCCTAAATCAGGAAACATTCTTTATATTCGTACGAATTGTCCTCCTAAAATTATTGCATTTTCAATGCACATTTGACGGCGATTGTTCAGTTCCGGAAAACTTCGGGAAAGCCTCCTTCCGGTATCGCATGGGGAACCCTTTCAAATGGCTTTGAATATACAGGGTGATTCCGAACTCCTGAGCGAAACTTTAAGGGCAGTGGCGTAGCCAGGGAGGGGTCCAAACGCTCTGGATACCAATAAAATTGTAAAAATTTCATCGAATTGAATATTGCAGAAAGTTCTCCGATTATATACGGCAAAGAAAACTGTACAAAATTAGTGGTATCAACAGCATCTGGACCCCCACCTTGGCTAGGCCACTGTTTAAGGGGTGATAGAACACATTCAGACAAGCTCAAAACACCACGGAATGCATGGTCGTAACGCAAGCAGTGAAGCGTATACAGGTTGCTTTCCGATTGGGAAGAGAACCCGGTTTACTACACAAATAGGACTTCCAGAGCACTCTCAACCGCAGCATCATGCAGGAAATGCAAGTTCACTTTTTCCTGATTAGAAAAACCATCCTCCCTTTTTGCAATCCATGATAGAAATGGCTATGTGTCCAAAAACCAGTGCTTTGTGTGTTAATGACAGCGCCATCAAGCGATTCACCGTTTGCGATACGCGCATACATTATATGGCGAAAATATGTTCTTTAGATGTGTTGTATCACCCCTTAAAGTTTTACCCATGAGTTCTGATTCGTCCTCAACTTCTCTGAAGGAAATTTGATGCAATTTAAAACACAGATCCTTCCCATACACTTTTGAGCTACTTACTTTGAGATTTCTTTATATATTATTCTAATTTTCATCCATATTAGCATACTAGTTAGTAGCACTCTTCCGAATAAATCAAATCAGAAATTATTTGTAATATATGGTGTCGAAAACATGGTTCTCTCCACAATCAGAAAGCGCCTTGAAGCATTTCACTGCTTGAGTTATGACCATGTGTTGTATGGTGTTTTGAGCTTGCCTAGACGTGTTCTATCACCCCTTAAAGTTTTGCCAAGTAGTTCCGATTCACCCTGTATATTATATAATATAATGAGAGGAGAGAGGTATGAAAATTGTGTTGTTGATCGCTACGGAATCGGTATTTTTTTAAAGATAAATACCTAGAGTCCAGTGTTTTTCAACCTTCTGTATTTCACGGCATTCCTTTATTAACTTTAACTGTAGATGTGAGAGCATTTTCAGGATTTCCCCGTATATGTTTAGTTTGAGTATTCGAGTATTGAAACATACCCGCATAAAATGTAACTTTATTACACTAAACTTTATAACAAAGTTAATCGGATAATTTATAATGATGCATAAACACCTTCGCAACAAGCGGCATGCATACCAAAGCCCACTTGTATATTTCCATTTAAGGTGAATGAAATCTTTGAATTTAAACATCAGTGATTAGTACAGAAAAATTTGCTTTACTACTCTCGAATTTTCAGAGATTAAATCAGGCCGAAATTAAAAAAAGGGAAAAAGTGGTACCACAAATTAAAGAAAGTTTGAAAGACGCTTATCACGAACGGATAAAAACAGGGTTTGCACATTTCTACCACAATTTTTGAACGGTTTTTTTTCGCCTCATTTAACTGCAGAAAAATATTGCAAGCTCTGTAAATACAAGTGGCGTTTGCGAATTCTCTGTTTAAAGAATTTTCTTTTTATTAATAGTGGTGCCAGGTCCCTTGGAAATTCCAAGTAGTGTGCGAACCTTGTTTTTAATATAAAAGATTATTCTTCTGTTATTTCATTCTGGATACAAATTAGCTATCAACCTTTGCAGTACACCTGAGATCCTATTTTGGCACACCAGTGTGCCGTGGCATACCGTTTCAAAGTCCCTGCTATAGTCAGTGGCTTTGACTATATTTCATTATTCATTGTACTGAATAGTATAGTGTTTGATTAATATAATTAGGAAATTATATTAGCATGCCAATTGTCCAAATCCATATAATATTTACATATTTTCAGAGCTAAAAATTAATATTATTTTATGGTCTGATGGAAAGGACTCTTCATATCCCAATTACATGGTCAAGTAAATGTAACTGAAATGTACCGTATCACAGTCGTTATTATTGTTGATTAGCTTTAGTGAAGTATCGTATATAATAACCCCGGATAATTCTTGTATAATGATCTTGTATAATGATATCTTATGTATGATATATAATGCTATCTAACATGATGATTTAATATTTTAGTAAAGTATCTTATATAATGCAGTAAAACTTATATACCTGGAGGTACGCTGAAGGGAGTATCACATCAATATATGCCAGTAGTATATTACGTATGTTTTATGAACTGTGGAAATGTGTATGTGTAAAGTTTGTAATGTTTAAAAATATTGTATAATAGAAAATATCAGAACATGCTCATCAAAACACATAAAAAATTACTTTCATATTTTAGGCAACCTATTGTCAACTAAGTGATGCATGAGAAAAATGTAAAGTATTAAGAATATTGAAAGTTTAAATGTTACCCCTAAAGTTTAAAAGTTATCTTTACTTTAGTAGGGGTCTTAAACCTTTTGGACTGGAAAGTAATTTGCTACCATTAGGTATGTGGCCCGCGGACCTTAGGTCGAAGACCCCTAGACTAAAGTGTCTAAACTGGAACCTGTGTCATGAAAAGCTATATCACTTGTTTTACATTAAAGTAGACTATGAAAATCTAAATTTATGTAATTTAAAGTATTTCTTTAAAACGTATCTATTGGGTTGTTCGGAAAATTCGTGCTATTTGGGAAAATTGATTCGTACTGGAAAATTATATCATTTAACCCATTAAAGCCGGGATTATTTTTCTCATTAAAATTCAAAAATTGCATTTCACACCAATTTTTCAAAGTAGCAACTTTAGTCTCCTTTTATTACGGAGTTTCAGTCATTAGATAAAGAGAATATTACTCTCCCCTCCATACACACACAAAAAAAAATACTGTTTAATAATCAAATTATTGCATATCAAGAATAAATTATTTTCCATTGAGAAAGTCTTTTTAAAAATCTATGCACATAAAATGTGTCATATCTATATTGAAGTGGGAATAAAATTTCAAAATTTCTATCCTAATACTAATTTTAGTACTGAAAAACAAATACAAACCCTCATATTAACACTTCAAGCCTGAGCTTTCGTGAAATATATATACAGGGTGTTTCCAAACTCATGGTACAAACTTTAAGGGTAAGTAGAGCACACAGTAACAATCATTTATTGTATAGGAATGTATGGGACCAAGTGACGCATTAAGGTAAAAACACCAGGGGGGCAATTAGGCCCCTTTTTTAATTTTCAAAATTTCTCATTCATACCAGAAAATTTTTATGCTATCCTTTTCTTGACATTTCATAATTATTTAACAATAAAATTCTTCTTTGAAAATTTTTTGTATGAAATCGAAATTTTTGAATTAAAAAAAGCGCAAAACTGGCAAACCTATCAAACGAAATACATGAATGAAAAAGATAAAATGTTTATTTACAATGTAGTTTACAGGTAAATAATAATGCATACAATAATATTACAATATATGTTCAAAATTGCGCTCACCAACTGTGATACATGCTTCGCATCGTCAGTGGAACGATTGGCGTGCACTTCTAAAGATGTCAGGCATTTCCCGCACACGTGCAACAGCTTCGGATATGCGAGATACTAGATTTTCGTCTGAGTCAACTGGAGTCTCATAAACAAGACTCTTCAGATGTCCCCATAAAAAGAAATCAAGGCTCGATAAATCGGGAGATCGCGGTGGCCAAGGAACTGGTTCACCACGCCCAACCCATCGCGTCCCAAATGTGGCATTCAGGTAACTGCACACATCAGTGGTGAAGTGCGCGGGCGCTCTACCATGTTGAAACCACATCCGGTTACGAATGGTGATCGGAACATCTTGCAGCAGTTCTGGTAAAACCTGTTGCAAAAAAATAAGGTAACAGCGACCATCCAGCCTCTTTGGTAGTAGGTATGGGCCAATCAAATAATTATTAACAATACCCGCCCACAAATTCACAGAAAACCGTTGTTGATAAGCATGTGGCCGCGTTGCATGCGGATTATTGTTTGGCCAGAGATGGAAATTGTGTGCATTAAATACACTCTCGCGTGTAAATACTACCTCATCTGTTGCAGTCTGGTTGCAATACATGTTGCTGCAAAACCCACTGGCAAAGGTTCAACCGCAGAAGATAGTCTTCCGGATTCAAATTTTGTACACGTTGAAAATGGGAGGGATGAAATCGATTTTCATTTAACACTCTCCAAACGGTCGGATGACTCACACCTAAATTCTGTGCAACAGCTCTTGTACTTGATTTGGGCCTTTCACTCACAAAATTCAAAATAATTTCTTCCAGGCTTGCACTGCGTACAGTATTTTCTCGCCCAGTTTCCTGTCTGGCGACGTGGAAAGAACCTGTTTCTTAAAGCTGACGGTGTAAGCGTTGAAACATTCTATGATCAGGCATTCTTCTGCGAGGGGCCCCACCAGTGGCTGAGAGGTTGTGCTCTCGAAGCTGGTAGACGGGAGGTGCTGGGTTCGATCCCAATCGCGCCCGTCGGCCTAATCGCTCGGAGTTTTCGTGGTTTTCTTTCGATCCGTGGATCTTCTCCATGCGTAAATACGGATTAGGCTCCCTTAGAAAGACCCCCACGAAGGGCACTCCCCCCGGGCCTATATCCCTAGTGTCGATAATTGGCCGTCAATAATCAACCAATCAACCAATCTTCTGCGAGGAAACTGCTTCTGATACATTCGTAGGGCAGCCCTGGCGTTGCCATTTGCACGACCATACATGAAATGCATGTCGGCTTTGTCGGCATAAGTAAAGTCTTCCATGACGAACGATAGCACAATTAAAAATGGAGATTTCTTCTACTTGAATGCATGGTATTGAATGGCGACCAGTCACTTACTGCCCTCTACCGCCAGTGGAATCAACCAAAAACTCCATTTCTATTTCAAAATATTTCTATTCCTATTTCTATTTTCAATTAAAAAAATTCGATTTCATACCAAAAATTTTCAAAGAAGAATTTTATTATTAAGTAATTATGAAATGTCAACAAAAGGATAGCATAAAAATTTTCTGGTATGAATGAGAAATTTGGAAAATTAATAAAGAGGCCTAATTGCCCCCCTGGTATTTTTACCTTAATGCGTCACTTGGTCCCATACATTCCTATACAATAAATTATTGTTACTGTATGCTCTACCTACCCTTAAAGTTTGTACCATGAGTTTAGAAACACCCTGTATATCACTTATCCAATATATCAACACGCTAATTCTGGAGAAAATCTTTAAATTGAAATTTGCTATCACAAGATAAGGCTGAAATGTGATGAAAATATTATTAGAAGTGCTAATTCGTAAATATTATTTATAGAAATACCATATTTAAACATATATTGTTTAAACATTTCAAAGAGTAATTGGGATCAAGGTTAAAGTGGAGATTCTACTTCCTTGGCCTAAAATTTTCGTGATTTTTACGATTTTCTTTTCAGTTAGAAAGAGCCGAGATATCACATTCGGAATTTTTGCATTACTACGTGGCTCTTTGAATACCACCATTTTCAAGTCGTATTATTCGCTTGCTTTAATTGGAAAACTTTGATAATTAAATAAGGGAACTATTTCTCCTGAAAAATAGTGGTATGTAAAATAAAATTTTAATATTTCCCTGACAACCTCTAAAAATCTATTTCTGTTACAATATTTTTCGATTGCACACTTTGAAAATCAACTGTATAACACTGCGTCTGCATAACACTGAACAGCTGAAATAACGCGAATAATAAATCGCAAATAATAATAAATATTTCACGAATATTGGATTTCTATTAAGGGATGGATTTTTAAATGTTGATATAGCACTTAAACTGGTGTATTCAGCCTATATTATCTCGAAAAGGAAACCTTTAAACTGTTTATCAAACTCTTTATTATTTCTCTTCAGACGAATTATGAGTTTGACCTAAAAATATATGTTTCTGAGAAAACAAGGACAATATGAAGTTACATAACATTACCTCTAGCAAATGTCTTCCTCTTACGTAAGATATTATCGATAACTGAATCATTCTGCGAATATTTCATAATAATTGAAATGTTCCAGGTCTTTCTGAGTTCCAAAAAAATCAATAAAACATTGCCTTGTAAAAACGATGCTTAGGTTTCTATCACATATTGGTATATTTATGTTTCAGTAGAAAATATTTCAGACTAAATATATGAGTAATAACTACTTCCTTTTCATATTTACGTTACAAGTGTCATTTTTAACACTTTCCAACATAGTTAAAAAGTGTTTATGAATTGAGTTTGTTTGTCTGTCTGTCGGCATTTTGTAAATATACTCAGATAGCCATGTAATTGATATATGCTATTGAGGTTTACTATGGCATATTTGTAATTGAAAATTGAGTTTGTAGTTTTTATAGTTCTTTTACAGCAGGGGTGTCAAACTGTGGCCCACCAGATACCACTAATTTAAAAAGAAAGTATTCGACTTCTTGAATCGCAGAAATTCGATGATTAGATAAGGAAAAGGTTACTATAAAATTTTAGTGGTATCAGGGTTTGACGCCTCTGTTTTGCTGGGACACCCTAAAGCAGGGTTGTCCAAACTGGCGCTCGCTATTCACAAAAAATTCTTACAGAAATATTTACCTTATTCTAACTGTGAATATCTCCGATTAAGGCAAATATTTCTGTAAAAATTTTCTGGTGAATAGCGAGCGCCAGGTTGGGCTTTAGGGTATCCCTGCAAAACAAAGGCCTCAAACTGTGGCACGCCAGATACCACTAAAATTTTATAGTAACCTTTTCCTTATCTAATCATCAATCTAAAGAATCTCGTTACATGGGTGTATTTAAGTGTTTATGAATTGAGTTTGCTTATCTGTCTGTCTGCCTTCTGTATACTGAGATTACCATTGAATTTATATATGCTATTGAGTTTTACTATGGCATATTCGTAATTGAAAATTGAGTTTGTAGCTTTTATAGTCCTTTTACAGCAGGGGTGTCAAACTGAAAATTCAAACTGAAGTCAAACTGAATCGCTTACAGAGTGTTTTGATTATGTTAACCTATTTGAAACATAATGAAACTAATACGCATTTCGGAAGTACACTAAAACATGCTTTCTGTAGAATATGGCGTGCAAAGTATTTACCATTCATTTACATCAGGGGTGTAAAACTGTGGCCCGCCAGATACCAATAAAATTTTATATTAACTTTTTCTTATCTAAGCATTGAATTTCGGCTATTCAAGAAGTCGACTATTTCCTTTAAAAATTACTGGTATCTGGCGGGCCACAGTTTTACACACCTGATTTACATGGTCACACAAAAGAATTCGGTTGCCGTACTGCGTATGAGAAATAAATGCTTGAAATATGTTTTAAGTTTTGGTATGTGTTTCTAAGTTTAAATAATTATTTGCGTACTAGGTGGCGTGTATAAATTCTGTAGATGATATATTGCACAAAAGATTATATGTAGATCATACTGTCATATAAAATGATGTTAGTACGTGTAGATCATACTGTCATGCGTCATGTACATCATGTAAGATCATACTGTAGATCACATCACTACACAAAAGAATTCATAAGCATAACTGTGAATCAATGTGGATTGTCTGAGGGTTTTATTTTAAATTTAGTTATGCATTTAAAAGCTGAATTGTATTTAGTATGCTAAATGATGTTTGTAGAATATAAATAAATTCATATGCAGGGCTTTGCAAAGATCTGGGTAAATTGCCGTCTATGAAAGTTCTATGTATATCTGAAAGTTCGTTTCCAGTTGTTATGCGTTTTCTAAACTGTGTACTTAAGGTATCTTGTTTCACCTTATTAGTGCTTTCAGGGGCAAATCACTTCCACTGCTAAAATTTTGAAATGAATGAATGACACCGGAATTTATAAACAAATTTATTTGGAATTATGAAAAATCTATATTTTACATGCATAATAAACGTAAAATTTTATTATCAAATTTCTGGTGTCAAAGTGGCATTTTGGAATAAAAATTAAGTGGTTTCATAAACATACCACCGCCCTTGAAAGGGTTAAATGATGACGTTCCGTTACATTTAAGTGTTGGAATGCGTTTCATAATCTACGCTTGACGCCGGATTTTTCTTTATTGTTTATATTTTATTTCCACTCCGCAACAACTATAATCGTAACAAATATTCTTAGCGTGACTAGTATTCTGATCGTGACGAATATTCTTATTCTATTTTCAGATTTTTTTTTTTTTTTTTTTTTTGTAGGATTTTAGAAATTTTTATGTATATATAAAAAAATTCAACTTTTATTTTTATTGTGTTTGATGACAGAAAAAAAAAATCTTGATTATATCGAATAATCCAAAATTTGATTATATAATCCAAAATTTGATTATATCGAATGAAATTATTAACCCACTTTATATTTTACCTGTGTTTGCTAGGGAAGTTAGAGCGATTTTTTTAACACGAGTGCTAGACAGACTGAGAACTCCATTTAAAGTGACATGCGACCCTCTAAGAGCATTCAGAATTAGTGGAATAACTTTAGGTTGATTGAGGTGGCAAATTGTAGGGGGTCCCCAAGCTTTAAAGTATCGATTATATTTGTATCGAAATTATAGTATCGAAATAATTCGATATTCGTATAATAATAATACCGTATTAAAGTATCGAAAATATTCACATTGGATCTCTGAGCTGAACAGGAGACTACTTAAAAATATTCCGTATGTATTACATAAATGTAGAGGTTTAATTAATGTAGTCTGTAGCGCTCAGGAAATGTATGACCACATCGCTGCAAAAGTGTCTATTTATGAAATAGTTTCTTTTTTAAATTAATTGTTGTATTTTCAAGTTATTGTACTCTTAAAGCAAAGGTCTTTAGCGGTCACCAGTGCTGTGGTCAGGGCCTGATTACTAACGGGGCACACTTGCCCCAGTAAAAAATAATAGAATTTTTTCCTTATTCATGACAATAATTTTGCACGAATATGGCGTTTTAATAAGACAAAAAATTATATTAAATTTTACTGGGGGAAGTGTACCCCTTTCGGTAATCAGGCCCTAGCTGTGAGCTCTACAGGGCTCCACTATTGTGGTCAGAAATCATGAACGCATGGGAACGCTCTTACTGGACCCCTAAAATAATTCTAATAAAATACTGATATCAGTTGCGTGTGGTTCATACATACAATGTAAGTATTTATTGTCCATACCTGGGAGATTTCTGGGTTTGTTTGTTTGTTTGTTTTTTAAATCAAATAAAAGTAGAAAAAATTTTATTTCATAAAAAAAAGTGTTAAGGAACCACATACAAACAAGAAATTTTCATTAAATAATTTTGCTGGTTTAAATTATATTTTTATGACTGAAAAAACCGGAAGGCTGGCAGATATGGGCAAGCTTACAGTGGCGTAGCTAGGTTGGTGGTCCAAATGTTTCGGTTACCATTAATTTCTCCTTGGTTAATCTCTGAAAATTCTGCAATGAGTTAAGATAAGCGATATTTCTTTAAAATAGTGGTATCCAGACCACTGTCCAGCAAATCTTAAATTACTCTTATCCACCATAATCCACTGACGGGGGTTCAAGGTTTTAATTACATATTTTCGATTTATGGGCTGTCTTCTGTAGACGAGGCTCTGACGCAGTGATGCCAATTGGGTGGTGTTTGTATTAATCAGGTTGCTTGTTTGATATCACTTTTTTGAAACAGTATACTGAAAGTAAATAAAGCTAATATTACTAATGTAAAACAGTACTAACAATCAAGCAATCTGAATTTTAAACAAAACGTGCTAACTGCCGATACTGGTCAGAAGTTGTAATCCCAGCAAGCTGGAACCAAGTACCGAGGACTTAATACATTTGACTTGCTACTTTAACCATTAAAGTATTGGAAAACTACTAGCTGAAGAGGGCCTCATCGGAGACTACTTAATAAGATTCCGTATGGTATGTAGTATATAAATGTAGAGGTTTCATTAATGTAATCTGTAGCAGCCAGAAAATTTCTGGCCACACCGCTGCATAAGTGTCTATTTGTGTATCATTTCTTTTGAATTTCTTAATTGTTATATTGTTAAATTATTGTACTGACCTTTAGAGGTCTCCAATACTGTGGGCTTTAAAGACCTCCAACGTTGTGGCGAGAAATCATAAACGCATATGGATGGACTCTCGAGGGACCCCTATAATTCTAATAAAATACTGTAGTCAATTGCGTGTGGTCCATACAAGCAATGTAAGCATTGCTTGTCTACTCGTAAACCTTCAAAATTTATTTATTTTTAATCTAAACAAATCAGAAATTTTATTCAATAAAAGAAATCCTTAAAGAACCACGTGGAAACATGTGGTCTCTTTTATCATTTAGGAAAATGATGAATCGGTAGTCTTTCCCTTTTATAAAAGCGGTGATTGCGTAAATAGATATATGCCTTGGATTAAATTATAATCTTCTCTTTGTTGTTTATAAAGCTCATCTTCTGATCTAGATGGATTAATATTTTATTTAAATACAGATGAAAAAGTCATAATTTTTAATAAGTGTTTCAGAAAGGGATAATGACTCTGGGCGAAGACGGATATAAATGAATTTACTTTTGAAGTTGTTGTATATTTCAAACAATTAATCTTCATTAATTTGATCACTGTTTTTTTTTTTTTTTTTTTTTTTTTTTTTTTTTTTTTTTTTGACATATGCTCTCCTTAAACTTTCACTTCAATAAATATAACTTGTTTAAGTCTTCTTTTGTTTGATTTTTTAATATATTTTTTTATTTGTAAATATATGTATTATTATTATTTTTATTGTTGTACTGCTATACTGCTAGAAAAAGCACATAGAAAAATAAACTTAATGTCGCAGCTAATATTTAAGGATTATAATAACTTTTCCTCTATTAACTTATGCAAAAGTTTTTTTTTCGAAATACTTAAAGGGCATAAAAACAATGGCCTAGTGCTGAAACGACAAAATACTTTCATCCTAATGTATTAATCTCATAATTGTACTTGAAACATAAGAGGAATTTTCGCATAATATAATTTATGGCAGCTCTGTTTATGTATTATGTCTATAATATAATTTAATGTCCATGATATAATTTAATTATTTTAATATAAAAAAATTTTAAATCACTGTTTGCTAGAAGTGATAATAATAATCGAATATTTCATATGAATAAAATTAGTAACTTAAATAATACCCTAAACTTGAAAAAACAAATATGTTTAATAAATTTTAAAATATACATTGGAAAGGTACTGATGGTAGAGTACAACACAAGTGAGAGTACTTTACAAGTGAGTAGAAACATGAGAGTAATTAAATTCGAATGGTCTCTTGACTTGACATATTACACCTGTCATTTTCACCAAGCTGATACAGGGAAACCTCACTAAACCGTCACCTCTGGAGACCCAACGATTGCGACGACGCCCCAAGGCGATTCTCAGAAAAATATTTTTTCACACTTGAAACTTTGCGACATATTTGCGAAAACGACTTCGCACCGGAAAATTCTGTCCGTCAATTATTCGACATTAGATATCGGAATTTTATGTCTAATACTTGAATGGTAGAATTTTCCGGTTGATACAATTTTCCCCAACGGAAAGAACTTTCCGAACAACCCAATATTTTCTAACTCATTTTTAAAAGTAAAAACTTTACATTCGCCGGCATTCTCTTTTATTTGTGTGAATTAGGATCGAATAGTTTTTTTCTTTTTTCGATAAATGTATTACATCTTGAGTTAAACGCGATTGTTGTCTTAGGACGGCCTTTTTCCCTTTTCCGTGTTATGGCATCGGGGAACTTTGTTCAAAGCGTCAACTTTGACAGCATTTTATGAAAGGTATTTTGTCTTTGCTAAAACATTGAAAAAACTAGTTTATGAATAAAAGCACCTGCAAATTTCATGCATTTGCGAACAGGAATGAATTGAAAACGTGTCAGAAAATAGACAGATTGCATTTAATAACAGCCTTAAGGGGGTCTTGGGGACAAATTTCTCAAAAAATACATTTTTTATTTTTATTCCTCAAAGGATGTATCTAAATTTTTTTGCAAGACATGAGTATGAAATTTTTTACAGAGTATTTATGTTATGGTTTAAATAAAGTCTTCAGGATTTTTAATTTCGTATGAAAATTTTCAAAATATATATTTCAAAGTAAAAATCACTCTAAAAAATGTTATATATATTTTTAATTTATTATAAATTTTGTAAGTAATATATTTATTTAATCCTGAACACAAATTAACAAGAAACCTTGCTTGCACACAATAGAGAAAAAAGTAATGAAATCAGGCAAATGGTTAATGATTTATGGTAAAAATTAAATGTCTAGGATTTTAAATTTTAAATTTTCTGAGAAATAAAAGTTAAAAATTTCAAACAATTTTTAGCTGAATATTAATCATAATAGAAAGACACATTTCAGGAAAAATTCTTTGAAAAATTCCTATAAATAAAGAAAATAAAATGTTATCCTAGAGACATTCCTCTAGAAATTCTTAGTTACATAAAACATTATTTACTATTGTACTTTAATGAAAAATTTTATTATTGCTAAAACTATTACAATTTATAATAAATTAGCAAATTAAACAGTTACCATAGAAATAGAAGTCTGGCAAAGAAGTCTCTATTCTATTCCAATTCGTCGACTCAATTTTACTTTATAAATTTCATTAGCATAGCGAAAGCCTGTTTTTCGTTTCTGTACAAGAAATTAAAAATCTACATTTGATGTACTTAATGCAGCTACATCGTCTTGTAATTTATATGTTCTTGGTTTATCTTGAACAAGTATGTTGTTTTTAAAATAAATGACTTTTCCCATGTATGATAAGCTTTCCAAAAATCAAGATCGTAAAACGGTGAGCATTTCCGAATTATTGAACCTTTGTAAAAATTAACATTGTGATGGTTAGACCAGCAATGGCTAGCAATAGCAGAGTTTTTAATGCCACTATTTTTAATATTGGTTTTATGTTACCTTAAGGTAACCTTAATAGGTCGCTTAGAATTCAAATATGTCCAGTACACCAATTTTTTCAAACGTGTGGCTACCTTTCCTTTAATTCACTCTCTTCACTCCCCCCCCCCTTTTTCTCTTCCCTACTTAAAGACATCCAGACAGGCTGAGCGCTTCTCATTGGTCTCCTCCGTCACGCAGGGACTCCTGTCTGCGCTGTTTGTTTTTTCTCTCATGCTCTTCCACCTTGGCTGCGAACGGAGATGTTTGGATACTGACATGATCTAAACCAGGGGTGCAAAAATCTAGGCGCCAATGGGCTGATTCCCACCACTAAATTTTATTAGTATTCTTCATCAAATTTTATTTGTGTACTTCGCCTAAATTGTATCAGTATTCTTATTAGGCGAAGAATGCTAAAAATTTAGTGATGGGAATCGGCCCGTTGGCACCTAGATTTTTGCACCCCTGGTCTAAACACTTACATCTGTTTAAAACCTTGGCACTGATGATGGAGCTTTAGAAGCTCCGAAACAGATGTATGACTTTTCCACATACATTTCATTTGTGCTATTTTTCACGTTGTTCATTTATTTTTCATGTAACGGCACAAAGTTCAATTCTCCCATTTTAAAAATTAAGTAAATTGTTAAATAGGATTTGTTTTCTTTTGTCATTTTGAAGCTATTCGTTTTGTAGTTTAAAAAAAAAAAGAAAAAGAAAAAAATAAACTCGTACATCGAAACAGACGTTTAACACATTCGCTGCCTTGTTAAAATTACCGAATTGCATTTTACTTATAAAATTAAAATTCATACCAGAAAATAATAACAGTAATATTTACTTTATTTAATTACAGGCATTTTACGATTACATGAAATAAAAATTCTTCTTTCGTAATTTCTGGTACGAATTTCTAATTTAAGATTTAGAGATTAGCTGCCAGCAAATGGGTTAATAAATATTTTACATGCGACAGTTTATTAAGATTTTTTAGCACTACTTCCTTAACTTTTTAGCCAGGACTTTAAGAAGCTAGCGTTATATACAGGGTGGTGGTTTAAGCGCCAGTTTAACAAGGTTTTTTTGTATTTCTTTAAAAAATTGTAATTAAATTTTTAAAGCTACAAAGTGCTTTTATTATTGAATTGGGCTTATTATCAGTTATTTCGAATCAATCTGTAATTCCTGTATTTTTAAAACTTTGATTCTTAAATTTAGATTGTGTTAAACTGACGCCGGCCGCATGGATTGTTCAGCATTTTCAAAGATTAGAGTTTCGCGGATATTAATAATTTAAAAAAATTCTACTTCAAAATAAATAAGTGCTAGATCAGTGTTACTCACTACACGGCATCGCAAGTTGGACATATAATTAAATATATATATATACATATTTATTATAATTTTAAAAATAAATAAAATAAATTCGCGAGGTCTTTAAAAAGTACATTTTACAATATATATATTTATATATCTGTATATATTTTAAGACCTCGAGATTGGTTTTAAAATCTGATACTGATAAAATAAGGAAAAATGTAAATGTTCATTTTTTTTTCAATTAATAACCGCAATAGTATAGATATATGATCTACTATAGATAGAGCTATGATATATTATAAATAGATCTATTATTACTATTGATCTACATATATATATATATATATATGTTATAGATTTTTAGTATTGATCTATATCGATCAATACTCTAGTATAGATCATTGGTCTATTATAGATCTCTGTTTGGTATACGATAGGTCTGGGATAGAGTCTGGTCCATGTAAGTCTGGTATATAGCGGCTAGCGGATTTCATCTTAGCTTCAGGAACTTCCCTATTAGCTAATAGACCTTATCCATCACACATCCATCTTTTGATTATGGGCCAGGATTGGCGACTACTGTTATATTCAATCGTATCACGATTTACAAAAAAAAAAAAAAAAAAAAAAAAATTATGGTGGATATATTTTGAAAATATCCTTGTACAAGTGTATCGCAAAAAATTATTTTTCAAAAAGGGGTACTAATCGAATAGCAAATAGTCGCTGGGACGTACGGTGTCCCAACCACGTAATCAAACCGTTAATATGAATTTGTTAAAATTGGATAAAATTAATGCATACGTATTAAAAATTAGTAGAGGAACTTCGGGTATTATGGAATAGTTGGTTAATATGGAATACATAGGTTTCTCTTTGGTAACGTGCTGCCCCCAAGCGGCAATATCATAAACAACGTAAAAACGTATCTAGAATGCCTCTCAGAGCGTGTCGTTCGTTGGTTTGCGTCAGGGTGCATTGTTTGAATTAGTGCTCGCGAATATACGCTTAATACGTTTAAAACGTATTGTAATCGGTAACGATTTTGGATAGGTGTAATATGGAAAAAAAGCTTAACTACGTATACGTTTAAACATATATTTCGGAGCACTAGTTGGAATAAACATTTGCTTTTCGTGTTTAGAAAATTCCAGGAGGTAAGTTTTAAATACTTTTTATTCATTGTTAGAATTAATATTTTTACATTGAAACTAATCAGGATGTACACTCAAATAGTAACAGTTTATCATGTAAGACTCGTTTTTTAGTTCGTGATTCATGGCAATATACAGGGGGTAGTTTTTTCAAACTGGCAGGATCGGGTTGTATCAAAAACCAGTATGAAATACCTTTAACTGTATGGACACAGAGACCTATCCTTATATTATTTTTTTGTGCATGAAAACTAAACTACATTAACAAACAACCGATATACTATACTTTAATCATTCTTCCCTGGTACAGATAAATACGTATTTTTCCAAATTTGCTCGTTTTTTTTTCATTTTTAACCCTCTATTCCATATTACCTATCTCATAATAACCTTTATTAATTTTTTTCCATAATTATTATTTGTTTGAATATGATGCAATTTCATAAAATGATTTTTGTCTACAAATAACTAATCACAGATAGTTGTGATTATTTTCGGGTTTTAAAGAATATCGAGCTCTGATATTGCCTCAAACGAAAATGGTAAATTATAGCCGAAGTTCCCCTATATGATAGTAGTTCATTATATAGAAATATTTTATAATATAGAGATATTTTATAATATAGAGATATAATGACTGAAAAAACATGTTCGGCCCTGATGTGCATTTCTGTACCAGCTTTTGGTTTCTTACAGAAACTCTAAAGGATTAGCTGTTATTATGTACTGGATACACCAAATGAATATAAGGGGAGGCGTCGACTAGTCTAGTACCAAGTCTTGCTTCAATTTTTATTTAGGCGTTCCGAATTATCACCAGAAAGTTTAATTAGTTAATTTTGCTGTATGTAATGATATACATACCGTGAATAAAATAAGTAAAAACTGCTATTCAGATTTTTCTGGTGTAAATTTGGAATTTTCGTAAAAAAAATCCGTCCGATTTAGCAACACTTCCCGCGACGTGTCATTTATCATAAATTCAAGGGCGAGCGTATAGCATCATTTATCAAATTTCTGTCGTGCTTTTCTATGCTAACATGGTTTATATCGATGTTACCATCTTTTCTCAATGTTTCTAAAAAGACTTTTTGTATATGCTGATTAACTAAAATAAATGATTGGGTTGTTCGGAGATTTCTTTCCGTTTGGGAAAGTTGGTTCGTACCGGAAAATTCTGTATATTTCTATAACTTTCCAAATTTATTCGCTAATTTTGTTTTATATCTAATCTCTAATAAATGACGGGCAGAATTTTCCGGGATGAATTGGTTTTCGCAAACGGAAGGAACTTTCCAAACAACCCAATAAAACAAAACGCACAAATAAAAAAATATATTATATTATATGTTATATTTATTCCTTTTGTTTATTCATTATATATGTTAACCAGTGGAACCGTGCGAGGATTTCGCACTGTTGTCTAATATTTTTTAGATGCAGGTTTAAACTTCTAAAGAAAATTTAAGGATAAAAATATCTGCAAACAACATCAGTCAAGCCAGAATGTTATCTCATTTATTCCATCAAAGTTACAGTAAAAACTGACCAAAAATAGCAAAAGGCAAAAAAAAAAAAAGAAAAAAAATTATCAATCGTACATTAAATGCATTAGAGGATGGCATAATCTGTTTAAAAAAGAAAAAAAAACTTGGGATAAAGAAAAATAAATTGAGCGTTTGAGTTTCAATTTTGTTTTTTAATCATAAATTTAAAATAAACCCGCGCAGCAACAATGTCCTACTTTATTTTTAGTTTACATTTTATTTTTATAATCATTGTTGAGCACGATATAATGCGGTATTTTGTTTTTGTGGCAACACTAATTTGAGGAAAAACTTTCATTTCATTTGTGAAAACAATGACGATTTAATTTTTAATTAACTGCAATTTTCAATCAAAGAACATGTTTTAACGAAACGTAAGTGTACTATGTCTGAAACCGGTTCAAAACCTTTCTTTTGGTATCTCATTCATCGTTCCGCGTTTTGTATTTACTTTGAAACAGGGAAGTTGACAACAGAAATATTGGGTTGTTCGCAAAGGTCTTTCCGTTTGGGACAGTTGTTTCGTACCGGAAATTTCTATCATATAATTATTAGACGTTAATTCCGATATCTAATGTCTAATAATTGACGGGCAGAATTTTCCAGTACTAACTGTTTTTCCCAAACGGAAGGAACTTTCCGAATAACCCAGTAACATATATGTGATGATTCTGCATTGTTAACAAATCGCTTTCTTTTAACATTTGTAAGTAAAATAGCTTAAAATTGAAAAATTTCAATTTGTCGTTACTTGCTAAATATTCTATCAAAACAATTTTTCGATTCATTTTACAGATCAAAGTGATATTTGTTCAGAACATTCAGATTTCCATTTCCGGTTTCCTGCTTTCAAAGGAAGCAATTACGATTTATATTCTGATAGACATACTCCGATGTGAATTTTTATACAAAAAAGTGTACTTTAGTCAGGAACTACAAAATGACGCACTTAGATTTTTATATTTACAAGCACCTGATTTTCCTTTAAAAAAAATAAAGATTTTTTTTTCTCGTAACACTTTGTGTAGAAAAGTTTTAGAAAATATTACTAAGTAATACTTAATATTTTTAAATTGCAATTTTTAAAAATTAAAAGCTTGGTTAATAAACAAATAACTGCATTTTATTATTTTATTATTTTATTTTAAACCATAAATTTGTATGTTGATTGATAGAAAAAGAGCCAATGCCTGATTTCAGTATCTTGAGAAAAAAGTTATTACATATATATATACATATATATAGCACAGCTACTAACAAAAAGCTGATATAAGAAACATTTACATCACATAAATTTATATGAAGACATAATTGTGTAATTATTGGGCGCCGTTGATAGGGGAGATTAGTTGATAGGAGGGATGGGACATCTGTACTAATGCTTAAAATAAGACTTAGTTTTAATTTATGACTCTTTCACCAGATGGAGTAATCATTCCATCATACTTGTTGCTGAAAATCTTTTTAATTGCAAGCACCTATGAGTTTGTGAATTAAAAAGACAATTTTAGAATATCAAAAGTAACTAACTACTCAGATTTTTAATGTAAATTTTCAATCTCATTCTTTGTTGCTAACTTAATTGTTTTTAATGTATTGTAAACTCAACAATATATATTTTATGAGTGGACAGTTAAGACTAAAAGCCACATGCTTTTTGTAAAAGCCTATTTTTTAAGGGAGGGATGGGACACTATGACTCAGGGAGGGATGCGACATGTTCATCCCTCCCAATCCCTCCCAAATGATATCTCTATCCAAATAATAATGTTTAATGACATAAAAAAAATTGTATTTGATATGTATAAGACTATCTTATTTTGGAAATGAATAGTGTAACAAATAAAACTTATTATTTTCAAGTTAAAAATGAATTTTAACTACTTTCATGATTTTTTTTAAAAAAACAAATATGCATTGAAAAATTAAAGCAGTGCATTTTTTTTCTTTTTATTCATTCATTATTTCAATGTCAACCACATTAGTATTAAATATTTAGATTTATTTCTATAATATCAATTTCCTTAGCTTTTTTAAATAAAATATTACTGTTTTGAAATAATTGTTGAACTCAAACTGAGAACTTTTATTTTTTCATTGCCATACACTATTTTTTTTAAATATGAAAAAGTGCATTATGACTGTTCCATCATTGATGAACAAGACATAATTGCAAAGCTACATCCACAAAAAATAATTAGCGCACTAGTCGGACACAAGCATATTTTTCATTTGATTAGGATTTTACAAAACATAATATAAGAAAAATATAAATGTTGTTATTTATAAGAAACTATAAGAATGCAAATGTCACACTATTGTTTTCATTTTTTCACCACATTTTTGAAAATTAAATATGAATTTTCATTTTAAAAACATATCCCATCCCTCCCGCATGTAAGGGAGGTATGGGAGATTTTTCTTGTTAATTTAATTGGTTTATTAACCTAAATTTTTAATTATTATCATCAAATTTATATTTTAAAAGTATGTTAAAATGTTTCAAGATGCTATTCTGAAAATTTCCATTTTGTACTAGTGAAACATAATTTGTAAAAATTATTTTTGTTTAAATTGTCCCATCCCTACTTAATATCCCCTACATATTTATTTTTTATGATTAAACTGTTAAGGGTCATTCTCAGAAAAAAGGCAAAACTGGCTGAAAAAAATTATTTTAAACTATAGAATTTAAATAATGTAATTTTCTGAAAAATAATGCGCATCAGGATTTCATACTTTTCAAATTTCTCTCTTGTATATAATACCTCCTTATACTGCGCCCAATATTTGATAAATGACCGATAAACTAGTGACCGAAACAACCCAATATTGGCTTTATTTAATGACAAAAATTCTGTGATTAAATAATGCGAAGATAAACTACTATTCGGAAACTCTGGTATTAAAATTCAAGGATCGTTTGAACCCTATGTAACTACCCAGTGAAAACTCGGTACATTATGCAGACGATATAGTTATTTCTGTGAATTGAATGAATTAATATTATCAACATCCATGATCATAATTTATTTTGAAAACAATTTCTACAAATCTTTTAACATAAATCAATTTATCGTTTAAAAACAACGTCTCCAATTTAATCTTTATAAACGTAAAACACTTTTCTTCTATTACTGTGACTTCAATTTGTTCTTAGAAGTCTGTGAATTCTTTAAACACTGAATGCTCAGCATATCATTAAATTGAAATAAATGTTTCAGATTTTTCCAATAAATGTCAAACACAGTTTGCGACGGATAACGTATGTCTGTTAATGCCAAAACGTTTTCTCTCTCGTTATTTCTTCCTTTCCGATAGGGTCTTAAACATATTTGGAAGAAATAGTAGAAAAGTAATTTTATTTTATTTACTTAACTTTCATTACTTTTATAGGAATACCAGCTGATATGCTACCAACGTAAAAAAAAAAAAAAAAAAAAAAAAAAAAAACTATCATGTGAAGTTTTTCTCAAAACATAAATTTCACCGTTGCAGACGCTTATTCTGAAAATTTACTTAAACAATATAAAAATTCAATTTTATTTAAATTTAGTTTCTATATTTCCCGCCAGGGAACGCAATAACAAGTGTTGAATCTGTTCCAGCTATATTAAACGTCAGTTTAGTTGTCATACAGTGAAACATAAAAATAAATTTTACTTAAATTTTGTCACCCTATTTCTTCCCTGAGCCGCTATAACCGCAAGACGAACGAAATAGATAATATGTGTTTAATCTGTACTACCTATTTTTATCTTTAATATGGCCATCATAAATTGAAACATTAAAAAAACACTTTTATCTACATTTGATTTATATATTCCTCGCTACGGTACTCTATTGTCTTAATAAAGGTTTAAAAAGGGTTAAATTACCCTATCTAAATTTAACTTGTAGAATGGTTTCTGTATGAGAAAACAAAAAATCCATTTTAAAAATTTAGTAATCCAATTTCCCACTAGAGACGCTACCAGTGTAAAAAGTCAAATGGAAAAACGTTTATCAATATACGAGGTGTGGCTATTAAATAGCGAGACTAGTGTAACAAATGATATTTATTCTCAATAAATTTATATTTAACAGTTATTCGTTTCAACATACATTCCTCCTCTATCTATACATAGTTGCATAAGCGTCGTCCATTGTTAAAAACAATGCTCTAGCTCAGGGGTGTCAAACTGTGGCCCGCAAGATACCACTGTTTTTTTAAACAAATTGTCGACTTCTTGAATCGCAGAAATTCGATGATTAGGTACGGCAAAGTTTACTATAAAATTTTAGTCGTATCCGGCGGACCACAGTTTGACACCCCTGCTCTTGCTCATCAGTTGTAAAGCCTTTTCAACAACTTTGCCGTTTTTTCTTTTACTAGTTCAACAGACTGAAATGAAAATGTTCAATACTCACCAACGGAATGTTTCCAAATGTTAGAGGAGGTGTTTGGTGGTAATGCTATATCACGTGAGCGAGCTTTTGAATGCCACAGAAGTTTTTCTGTAGGTCGGGAAGAGGTTGAAGGTGATGAACGTCCCGGTGGACCTGTGACTGCAATAACTGAAGGAAACGTTCAGAAAATTTATAAAACTGTACAGAAAGACCGATGTCTGAGCATTCGGATGATTGATAAAAAAAAAATACTATTCAAGATTAGAGAAAGAGTAAGGAATAAAAGATCGGATTTGTGAATGAATTCTGCACCTGGACAACGCTCCAGTTCACAATGCCTTATATGTGAAGAGGTTTTTAGCGGACAAGCGCATTCCTGTGCATGATCATCCTCCGTATTTCCCACCGTGTGACTTCTACCTGTTCCCAAAAGTGAAAAGGGGACACAGGGGATAGGGAACACATTTTCAGTCTGTTGAAAAGTAAAAGCAAAAACGACAAAATTGTTGGCTTACAACTGATGAGCTGCAGCATTATTTTGAACAATAGAAGACACTTATGCAGCTATGAATAAATAGAGGAGGAATGCATGTTGAAGGGGATAAAATTTAAAAATTAATATATTTGGAATAAATATCATTTCTCACACCAGTCTCGTTATTTAATAGCCACACCTCGTATATATTTAACTAATGGTGGAAACTTTTTCTAAAGATATGTGTCATATTCGTTCATGGCAAGTGAGTTTAAAATGCGTTCGAAAAGTTAGTTGAAGTCACACATAGAGATACAACGGAAGCACCATATGTTAAGTAAACGTCATAGAAAATAGCTCATGCAACAGTAATTTACGATAAAGTGAAATGGATTAGTAAGGTTTGTGTCGTTTTGTAAAAGAACTATAAATTTTACATCTCATATTTACGATGGATAACATGCTGCATAAATCTTACAAGGAAGGTACCAAGGAAGGTACTCCATAAGCGCATACTCAGAAAAATTTGAAAAAATTACAGAAATGTTAAAAATTTTTCTGCCGAACCTCGATATAACATCCGTAAAAATTTATGAAAATTTCGTTTATTTGGCGATTTATCATCGGTTGGCGACGTAATGAAATTTCAAAAAATACGCGTTTATGACAAATACTCTTTAAAGAAAAACTTTTTCATGCTGAACTTGTTTATGTAATTAATGTTTATAACTACAATTTTTGTGTACATATTGATACGTATATATATTGAAATTTAATAATTCAATAATACACATAACTTAAATGTCAGCTTAGCTATAACATAAAATAGATATTTGCAGCTTCCAAAACAAAGATCGTATTTTTTCAGTGGTAAAATTAAATACCTGTAACATCAAGCAGCTTGTATATATTATACAAAAAATAATAAACTATTTCATCGTTTAAGTTTAAATTCATTAGGTATTACGCATTCGAATAATCATTTTACAAGCAATTTCAAAATACATTAAAATCGTTTGCATTTGACGAGGCAAAAATGTTGCTAGCCAAATCGCGTCTTTTTGCGCCAAATACTCGAAAGTATTTTATTTTTTTTCAGATTTACTACTGGGATTCCGCAGCTAAATTTGACTGTTCCTTTATTACATACATGAGTAGCTTCATTAGCATTTTTTTCAAAATTTTCTGAGTATGCGCTTTAAGGAGACCTTCCTTGTTAGTAACATTTACAAATTTCGTATAGTTTTAATTAGCATAATGACACTAAAATGCATGTTGGGTAATTACTGACTATAGACTGTAGTGTAATCAAATTCTTTTGTGCGGCAGTGTACAATAACTATAAATGCTTTAGATGCCCTCTTCAAGAAACAACGTTTTATAGGTGACTGTAAGAACATACTAAAATTACATTACCATCCGCGTTTTCCTAATCCCGAGTTTTACATATGTTCGTTTCGTAAAATCATTGCATACATTCGTATTTTTTTGCGGGCCTGTATCATAACTATAAATGCTATGTATACCCTCTTCCAGAAAAAGATGCTATAGGTGACTGTAAAAACATACTAAAATTACATTACCACCAGAGTTCTACAAATCCTGCGTTTAACATATATTCGTATTCTTTTGTGCGGTCTTGTAACATATCTATAAATGCTATATGCACCCTCTTCAAGAAATAACATGATTTTTTTACTTTGTGACTACAACAACATACTAAAATTACATAACCACCAGCGTTATAGAAACCCCACTTTTAACATATATTCGTTTCATATATTTGCATTCTTTTGTGCGGTCTTGTAAAATAACTATAAATGCTACATAAACCCTCTTCAAGGAAAATCATGATTTTGTTACTTTGTGACTACAACAACATACTAAAATTACATTACCGTCAACGTTCCACAAATCAAGAATTTAACATATATGTATTTAATCATTTGTTAAATTAGTTTTTTAACACTAGAACTACCAAGAGCCGTCATTTTGACGGCTATCAAATGAATATATTCCGATTCGAACCAGACATTTCTTTTCAAAATAAATTAAATAGAAAACTCGCAAGAATATGCTAAATGATAAGTTACATAGTTTTAAATAAACATTTTGGTGTAATATAGTTTTATAAAACTTGAGGTAAATTTTCGGTAGTTGTAGTGTTAATTTATCGTTTCATAAAATAGTTTCAGGGAAGCATTTCATCAGGATTTTATAGTATAGGGTAGATAAATGATTGGAATAAGTACAATCGAGATAAGTTCGCATTTTCTATTATATTTTTAACCATTTGTAACTTGTTTCTGCAGAAGCATTATTTCTAAAACTTGTCTTCCAAAACATGTTTTATACCTATGTTTTATTTAATAGCCTCGATCCCGAAAGCGTAAAAAACATAGTTTACCTTTAGTGTTTTATATAAACTTTTTCAACTGGAAAAAATTATTTCTGCCATGGACCGAATGCCAGCGATAGTAATAATTTCCAATATAAATGCGGAGCAAGTTTCAAGCTTGTGACTTTATTTCTGCTTTGAAAGTTTCATTGCTATAATGTACGTATTCCATTTCTATGAAAAATATATTTTCCAAAAATTATATACCGACTATTAATTTAATATACCTTAAAAAGAGACTATTTATATTTTTTCAGTCAAAGTTTACATATACTGAAAATTATAAATTATATTTATTAAGAGCATAATTGGTACTGTACAGCATAATGTAGGTATGTATATGTAAAAAAAGTCCTTCCGGCCTGTACCGGGAGGAAAATGTAGATTTCCATTATCTCCGTTTTAAAATTTTAGCTAATGTTACTCGAAAGCAGCAAATTAAAATGCAAAGAACCCGATTATAGAAGATTAGTTAATACTGAATTTGAATAAGAAATTCTCTAAATTATTGAAGCCAAACTGGTTTCATTTACGGAGGCTTATTTTAGTCACCAAATTTGGCGATATCTCGACAAATGTTGCCAAGCGTGGTGAAAATTTGACGCTAATGGTTAATTTATATAGTTTTATGCGCATGATTGGGAAAATAATTATAACAATGAATGATAATAATTTTCAAAAAATCACGGTCACTAAAACTGATAAATTAATCCCTGATGTTTTGTAATCTGCTGTCTTTTCTCAAAATGTCAGCCACCCTAGAATTTCAAACTGCTATATCTCAGCCATTTTTTAAGATAGAGACAAAACAAAAAATGCTCCGGAATTATTGAATCAAAGCCTAACATATAAACAAACAATAAATTTGAATTTCTCATTTTTATGTATACTTTTTTAACTTTAAATCTTTTAGTTTCCGCCATTTTGAAGCAAGATGGTGGACCAAGCTGGCCAACGAACTCGGTCGAGATATTGGTGATCTTAAAACAAACACTTAGTTTCATCCAAATCATCGGTTTATAAATACGAGTGCTATCGTATGACACAGAAGAGACATATATATATATATATATCAACATAGGCAATAGGTAGCTTTTTGCGTTTTGCATTGAAAACTACCTAAAAGAATGTGTTCAGCTAGAGTTATACCCATCGCAACATGGGGTGGAACGGAAAATATCAAACACTTGCTCTGCCTGGAGAGAACCTACACGTGACACGGGGAAGAATGGCTCTGATAGTATATGCATATAAAAAAGTACATATGTATTCCGAACTGACGAAAAACATATTTCTCCCGCAACACTGGGCAGTGAAGTTGGTGGTAAATTCAGTTCATGAAGGCAACGTATACCATCACTTGTACTGCTTGAAGTATAGTGATGCCGCCTGAAAGAGCTCAATCGCAACACTGGGCCGCACCACTCGGTGAAAGAACAGGGCAGCCCAGGTGACTAGTCAGTTAAATTGGAAAGGTAATGGAAAAAGGCGTGAACATTTTTAAGCTTTGATAGTAGTGTTGAGCGTGTGAGGATGTTGGAGAGTCTGCCCTTAGGGGACGGGGATGGGCGAATGGTGTAACAGCGCTGCGTGCGTATGCCGTGATGAAATGCATAAGTTGCGATCCCCATCTCACCACACTCACAGCGGACAGATCTGGCACATTTAAATTCGTGCAGGTAGGTGTTAAAGTGTTCATGGCCTATTAGAAAAAACTAGTTGTGCATCGTGTGAGTGTAAATAAGTTATGAGATACTTTGCGGATTATGTCAGATGTGTATCTTCCATTGAGTGATGCATCCCCATACTCCTGCCATTCGGATAAGATCCTAGTCTTCAAGACACTCTTAATGAAAAAGTGGGGTATTGATCAACGGTGATGTTGGTTATGGCTTGCTTGGCCAGTAGGTCCGCGCACTTGTTGCCATGTATTCTTTTGTGCGCAGAGAGATGGCCAAGACTGACCTTGTATAGTAGCTGTTTCAATTTAAGTTTTATCTGTAGTATTAAGATATTCTTTGTTCTAGGTGCATCTAAAGCCTCTAAGCTAGACAGACTGTCACTATAAATGTGAACATGGAATTTGAGATGTTGAATAGCCCAGTCTAGAGAGAACAGTATAGCAAGTAACTCTGCATGGAAGACAGAGTTATAATTCTAGATTAATTTTGCTTATTTTTTTTACTTTTTTTTTATTACTTTAATTTTGCAATAAACGCTGGAAACGTGATTATACTAGATTAATTTTGACACAATTATTCAAATTGGTAAATAAATCATATGAGAGGTAATCTTCCGATCTGAGCGAAAAAGTCCAGGCCAGGATTCGAACCCGGTATCCCTGAAGTTCAAATCCTTGGCTGGACTTTTTCGCCCAGTTGGGAAGATTACATCTCATATGATTTCTTAACCAATTTGAATAATTGTGTCAAAATTAATCTAGTATAATCACGTTTCCAGCGTTTATTGGAGGTCCCATTATCTGTGATTTATTCTGTTGTGCTGATTCAGATATCAGACCAGATGCTATGATCATTAAGGTTAACTGGGTGAATTCGTTCAGCCATTTTCGTCCGGGATTGCTCAGTTGGTAGAGCATTTGGCTGCTCCAGCCAAGGGTTCCCGTTTTCGAATCCTGGTCCGGACTTTTTCGCCCAGTTGGGAAGATTACATCATAAGAGTTATTGTCGTTTAACCTACAGACCCACTGATGGGTCATCACACCTCTTTCCATGACGCAGAAGGCTGCAGCTACACCGGTATCTGTGCGGAGCCATCAGTGCGCATTGTGAGACGTTCGGTAGAAGTGTAACAGTTAAGTGTGGTGTTGACCTGGAAGTGAGATGTCTCCTCAATAGGATTAATCTGCCAACTGTGGATCGTATTTTGGATAACCATGTCAGGGAACTGTGTGTTGATAAAATACTCTTGTTTTGGGTGAAGAATATTATTTTTAGTCTATTCGTATTTGAGTGTTATCGCTATTGGTGGTATGCCTTTAAAGACATTGAGTGTGTCAGTAGATATTGTTCTATAGTCACTTGATATTTGTAATAGAATGATCCGTTGAATAAGTGTTAATTTTGCTAAGACTTGTTTCGTGAGCTTGCCCCCTCCACACCCCAGATACCTCCTCCATACATCATTTTTCATTCTATTCTTATTTTGTGCCATATTTTTAAGAGTTTATTATTGTGCCTATATTTTGCATGTTAAAGAGAATGAGTTATGGCGATATTTTCTTAGTTTTAATCTTAGATTATTAATATGTGGAATGCAATTTAGTTGTTTGACTATAGTAAGGCTCAGAAGCTTAAAGTGTGGGACGTGGTGCACACTGCTGCAGTTGATACTTATGATCGGATTTCGGACTTTACGCGTGCATGGTTTATTGAATTTGAAGGCTTGGGATTTGTGAAGTGACAGTGTTAGGTGAAATGCGTCCAACAGTTGACCGAAAATATGGAAGACTTGTGTGGCCATTTGCTTCAGCAGTCGGCGGGTGCGGCCCGAGAAAACAAAGCTGAAATCAGCAACAGAAGCATAAAGGATGCATTCAAACCAATTTAGCTCATTCAGTAGCACACTGGCTGGTAGCAGCCAAAGAATTGGTCCAAGGCAAGAGCTCTGATAATAACCCTTCTATAATCGGTGAGAGGACGTGCCTGCGGCCAAGTTTATTAGAACGCTTCTCTCCGAGGGGTTAGAGCTAATGACAACAGCTATATTTCCTAGGCAGTTTAGAAGGTTGTAATTGTCTGAGAATGTCTCGTCATTCCACATTATCGAATGACTCCTGAATAACTATTGAGACGAGAGACGTATAATTTCTTACAGCTATGCTTAGAGCTGTTGCAAACCGTATGTATTCGTTACTGAGTAACGAGTATTCTCTCTGATACGAAGTACCGAATCGTTACTTTGGAATACGACTCGTTAGTCGTTACTGCACATTGAGCTCTATATATTATAATTTGGAGCTCAGTGTTACTGCATCAACGCTAAGCAGAACTAAATGAAACAAACGCAAACGCTACCTTCACTCGCATGGTATTTACTTATGCCAGTGCGAAAGTAACGAATGGATTAAATGAACACCCATACCGTATGCGATACTGATACGGAAGAACTGGGACCGAATTCTCAGAGTCCGAAGTCCAACCGCAAACCCTCATCTTTTCGCATCAAACTAACGATTCGGTACTTCGAGTCAAAGAAATTACCCGTTACTCAGTAACGAATACGTACGGCTCGCATGATTCATGGAGCTGGATAGTCTAAAGGCGAAAAGATGGAGAGTTTTTGTTTGGATTTCAGACATACGGGTGTTCATTTTGTCGTTTCGTTACTTTCGTACTGGCTTCATAAAGACCCGTTCGTTCACGTAAAGACTGTTTATTGTGTTTTGGGGATTACACCTTTTTTTTTTTTATAATCTCACAGATATAAAGTTTTGTATGTATTTTTCAAATATTAACAG
Organism: Maratus michaelseni; assembly: GCA_963931845.1. Taxonomy (NCBI): domain Eukaryota; kingdom Metazoa; phylum Arthropoda; class Arachnida; order Araneae; family Salticidae; genus Maratus; species Maratus michaelseni. The sequence goes on from OZ007595.1 coordinate 304,423,248, forward strand.
TAGAACGGATTGCATAAGAAGAAACTTGTAGAACCTATTCTGACCAAAAAAATATTAAAATTTCCATGCACATATTTTAAAGAAAAAGGAAAACATTAAAGAACCATGGATCTAAGAAATAGGGAGGCAAGTCGTGTTTGTTTTTCTTGTAGGATTTTAATTAGGTTAATTAAGTATTCATTATGCATTTAATCAATTAAAATTGCTCATAATTTTACTTTAAAAAGAACAGAAGCTTATAGTGAAATAAAATATTCGTTGTAGCTATATTTAAGGAACGATAAAGTATTTCTATGAAATATAACTTTATAAATTATTGATTTTTATTCATAAACGCATAAAATCAGCAAGTAGTCATGATCAGAAATTAAGAAATCGATTAGCGTCTCTCTCTCTCTCTCTTTTAATGCAAAAGAGTTTTCTGGAGATACTGTCAAAATGAGTGCTTTGAACCGGATTTTCGGACGCGATAGTGATGGAAGGATCGTCATAAGACAGCACTCGATTATAACTCGAGCTGTAATACATTTATAGAAATATGAAAAACGCTATTTGATTCCCCAATATTTCAATCGTTGTGTCTGACAATTTTATGATTTTAAATAATAAAATGAGTCTTATGAATGTGCCAGAAAGTTTTGTGATATAGAGCGGGAGAAAATATGTTTTTGGGAACCGTTTTAATGCTACTTTCCGTTATAGACATGTTTTGTCGTTGTAGGTTTACTGTTTTCAGTAAACAATGAGTATTTCTATTAAAAATACTGAAGTAGTATTTTTTCGTTAATATATACAGTAAAACCTATTGAGACGAAATTGTAAGAAACAGCAGAAAAATTCTGATTTGGACAGATTTTTCCGTCTTAGCACATGAAATTGTATTGGATTATTTTCGTGGAAATGGATATTGGAATATTTCTTTTCAAGACAGAATTCTATTTTTATAGGTGTTATTGTATTTATTATTATATTTTAATTATTTTCACTTTTATGCAGCTTTCCGTTACAGGGAGGCTGCGTAGTAACAAGATTCCACTATGAGTCTAGGTCTAGGTACCAGTTTTCCAATCACCTCATATATAGTATATAATTAGGTTTTATGCAGTTCTGTGAACATATATTTCACTCGTAAGTACTTTAAGAGCGCTCAGTTTTATATTTTCTGAAGTGTTAAATTAAGGCAGCAATACAGATACTTTTTATCTTTGTTTTAAGGAATAATTAAAGTTAATTGTAATCGAAACAATCCTCTAAAAATTAGAAAATACACCGAATATGTTTGTAGTAATTACGACGACTGTTAATATCTGTTTTCTAAATAGATACGAAAGTAACGAGTAACGAATGCTTTCTAACGGGTAGTGAGTTTGAAAGTAACGAATACATACGGGTAGTCATTTAGTCGTTACTTTTACAGCACTAGCTATGCTGTGGGCGCAGGAAGTCAATATTGCATGCAAGACTTTTTCACAAGATTCGAACTCTCTGAACCAGAATTGCCGTGAATGGAGTAGTTTATTAGATTCAAAAAGGTCAGTCAGTTGGAAGAACAAGAGTTTTTCTAGTAATTTACCTATATTGGGTAAGAGGGAGATCGGGCGGTATGATTTGGGTTCAGAGGCTGACTTCCTTTGCTTCAGAAATTATACGACTTCGCCCTCTCTCAAGACAAAGTACTGGCGATAAGCAACTGATTATTATGTGGTAGTAATAAAATTAATTTGTTGAGTGACAGCTTGTTTATTAGATTTAATTAAGTTGTTGAACCTGCGAAAATTGCCTCTTGCCATCCCATTATATGGTGTATGTGTGCGGCATGCCGAACATATGCTGTACTCTCCGGCTTGCCATGAAAGCACAGCTTTTCCGAACTGCTTCACCGTACGTCCGCGGCAATGGAGCGTACGAGCATCGCCTGTACCACGCTCGTCATCTCTCTTCAGAATCTGAAGAACTTCTTGAGAAAGTCGCGCTTCAGATTTCCTCATCATGGACCTGGCAGCAGTCTGAAGGTAGGTCGAGACGGTGGAGGCATGGAGTCCTTGCAAATGCATAGCCTGTGCGATAGCCACGGGAACCGGGCTAACAGCACTAGCAGTGGTAACTTGCCTCTGCCTACCCCGAGCTCCAGCTACTCTATGCTAGTGGCGCCACAACCCATTATTGCCTGTGCCATTGTCCTGGGCACCCTAGAAGGTGGCCACCAACGGCGCTGACAGGATGCACTAGTGTAAAATGTGTCCTCAGTTCTTTGGGTCCAAGGCAGACTTACAGCTACACACACAAATCTACATGCGTGAGGCCAAACCGTACAGGTGCTCGCGATGCCTCAATGCTTTCGCCAACTCCTCGTAACTGTCTCAACATACGCGTATCCATCTGAGTATCAAGCCGTATAGATGTGAGGTCTACCATAGGAAGGTCACACAGATGTCTCACATTCAGCAGCAAATCCGAACGCACACTAGATATAAGCCGTACAAGTGTCAAACATCAGGCTGATATTAGGCTTTCTCGTAACTGCCCAATTTACTCTTTCATGCCCGGTGTCATCAGGCTAATAGGCCATGAAAGTAATTATTGTAAATTATGTTGCAGAGTAGCAACATTTTTCACTTTTTCTAACTTCTTCTATCTTTATTAACCCTTAACGGACTGATTCCGCCATATTCCCGAAAACCAATTTTTATTATACAAACGTGCTATTTTCAATTGGACACTAGTATTTTTGCATAGAAAAAATCGCCGTATCTAATCTAAAATGTCATCAACTGCATGATACAAAAAAAGTTTGTCAGAAAAAAGGTACCAAAGCAACAATAGCCCCACCAGTGGCTGAGAGGTTGTGCTCTCGAAGCTGGTAGACGGGAGGTGCTGGGTTCGATCCCTATCGCGCCCGTCGGCCTAATCGTTCGGAGTTTTCGTAGTTTTCTTCGAGCCGTGGATTTATCCATGCATAAATACGGGTTAGGTTCCCTTAGAAAGACCCCCACGAAGGGCACTCCCCCCGGGCCTATATCCCATGTGTAGATAATTGGCCGTCAATAATCAACCCAACCCAACCCAAAGCAACAATAATTGTAAACAACACATTTGGACAATAAAAATTTATTCTTGCGAATATGGCGGCATTCGTTCGTTACGAATTAAACTTTAACCATTGCATTTATCTCTTTTTAATACACAACTTCAGAAACTTTCACAAACGCAAATAAAAAGTATTATTGCACATTATATTACAGATTAACAGCGTTTTATCTACTTAATCTTCTTTCTTCAGTAAACCTTAACCAATGCATTTATCTTATTTTAATGTACTACCTTCCGAAAGATTTAGTTAAGCCATTTGCATTTCAGGAAATTCAAAATTCACACCAGAAATTCTAAATAGTAATTTTTGCTTAATCACAGGCGTTTCGTGATTACACAAAATAAAAACTCTTCTTTCGGAGATTTCGATATGGATTTGGAATTTCTGAGTAAAAAAGAAATTCCTGAAACGGACGTATGATGGACGCTAATGATACACATGGGTTTTGTTACAATAAAAAACAAGGACAATTTTTTTAAAGTAAATAAGACGAATATTATAAATAGATTAAAACTTGTAAAAATGGTACCTGTGTATATAGGAATATGAATCCTGTTTTAAAATGAAAGTTTTTATGGTCTCGACAAAAAGAATAGTTGTCGGAACAGATGCTTTACACTCACGCAGCGTTGTTTGGCGTGAGTTTCAAGCCCGCGCCAAACCAATAACTTAATACAGTTGCTAGGTTGCCATTAAAGGAAAAAATCCCCTAAATTTGGCGACTTTTTTCCTTTTTATAACCGATTTTTAAAAAACTGTGCGTGCGTGTATGACATCATAGCCGAGTTTTCTTTCGGCCACTTTCGATTCCGTTTTCATGCCTTTTACTGCATTATAAAAATAATTATTATTTTCGTCAAAAAAGAGAAAGAAAACAAGTGACTGTTATAATTTTAATATTATTATTATTATTATTATTACTAATAAAACAGTAATTATTTCTTCAAAAAATACTGTTATTTGACTGAAGAACATATGCAAGTTTTTTGGCGATCGCTCGATTTCTGGATCAGCGAACCAGAGTGCTAGAAGGCCAATAACCACCACTATTTCGAAACACAAACCTTCGACTTATTTAAAGAAAGAAATTCTGTGATTAAATATGGTGCCAAATTTTTAACGTAGAAAAAAACCTTTCGCTCCCCTTAGAAAAAATACATCTTATCGGAATTTTTGTACAGTAATTTTTGTTATTTAATCAAGAAATATGTCTGTCACTACATAAAACAAAATTTACTACACAGAAATTCTTTTAGAATAGTAGATTTTGTAATACAAAAAGAAGCTAAGTTCGCATTACTGGTGATAAATGGCTTTCGGACACTCGGGTTTGCAAACCCTGTTTTATTTTGTCTGAAAATTTGAGCTTACCTAAGCGAAAAAAAAAGTTAGCCAAATATTACATTTTTAGAATTTTAAAATTTACAAGAGGTAAACAAATTCTTAAACAAAAAAAAATTCAAAACAGGATCATCCATTCGAAAATTTTGTGTGAGTATACAAATATACAGGGAAGTATACAAATACACAAAATTTCTGATATTTAAAATTAAGTAATTCTTTAAGTATAATACAGATAAAATATTGACATGCTTGCTTATCAGAAACTACGTAAATTTTCTGTACACCAACCTTTCAAAACACTGAAATTTTAACCAATAAATGGCACTATGTTTCCTCAATCGACAAAAATGATCAAACTGCCTTCAAAACTTAATTTATGTGTGTGTGTGTTTGTGTTTAAACAATTAAATTAAACGAAAAAAGTAATTTGCAAGAACTTTGATCCCGATTTCAGCGTGCTCTGTGGAGTAATTTTACTTACAGAAATAGCATTTATAACGTGTAACTGCTGCTATATCCGAATCGATAATTCCATGAACTGGCAAAAATATTAAGTATTTTTTAAACTACTGCGTATAAAATTTATGAGTTGTCTTATAAATAAGTCTACTTCTTTCTTTTTTTTCCTTTCTTTTTTCTTTTGTTAGTGAATTACCGAGTTTTAAAATTTCAGAGTCATTTTAGACATGCTGTATATACTATCAAATTAACCCTTAATTGCATAGTGATGTAAATTTCCATCACTGTCAACTTCTAATAAATAAATCAACTTCTTCGCCACCACTATATTTATATAGAAATATTAATGCAGTAAATTTCCCGTGAACTATGTTGCTGAACAAAGATAAAAATCTATCTTAAAATTTCTGGTGTCTAATATTTAATATATGTATGAAAAAACACAATTGTAAAATTAAAACTCATGCAAAGAAGGGTTAAATAGAGTCTTATTTTCACTTTCGATAAATAAAAAGAAATTAGAATCGTTGTTTTTTATTAAATATATACATAAATACCTAGTGTATTGTAATTTCCCTTTTCCCTAAAATCTTATAAGAGCCGAAAACGGCGATAAAACCTATTTTGATTTCATGTCACGAAGATCAATAACATAGTATTTTTCATGTCTGTATCCCTAAAATGTAAGCAGCTTATTAACTTATCAGTCGTCATATAAAAAATCAGATACAATTTACTTTTTTTAATCTTCGGTGATGGTGCCATTCTGTCATAAAATTTTCATGCCTGATCAATTGTGCTTTCGGAAAAAAAGGTATATGTGTTTTTCCGCCAGGAAAGAAATCATATTGCGAATCCATCGATCTTTCTGTGAAAGCTTTTTAAGGATTTCTTATACGAACATAGAAAAATCTCTGCAAAACGCGAAAATCTCTAAAAGTTTCATAAAAAATTCGCGATAAACCTTCCCCCTCCCAAAATAAAAACAAAATCGCATAAAATTCGCTAACAATTCAAAATCCGCCAAGTGTACTACAGTAGGCTAAAACATTGTCACCGAAATTCGTTCATGGATGTCAAAAAATCGGCGCAAAACTTGAAAAAACCTTAAGAATCGCGTTGAAACTCGCGGATGACAAAATAAAGTATTATAGACAAAATGTTGGAGACCGAATCCTTTAAACGAATGTCAAAAAATCGTGGCGGCGCGCCAACAAATGGTACAAATTGAAAACTGCAAAAACGTCAAAAATCGCGAACGACAAAATGTACTATACAGAGGGTGTTTTTTAGTCAATTTCGGCGTTGTTTTTTTAACGTTTAAAATATGAATATTGCTTTCTGAAAAATGTTTTCGATGGTAGAAGGTTTTTTGTAAAATTCACAGGGTTATTGCTTCCCATGCCTCTTTAAAAACTTTCCAGATTCGATCAATCGTGGTGATTTTGCGCTTTGAAAGAGCTCTCTTCAGCAGACCAAATGCACAATAAACCATAAGAGAAACGTCAGGTGACTTCTTAGGAATATGTTGAAAGGTACAAATACAATACCTGTGTGACTTTTTAATGTTTTCAACGAATACAGCGGTAGTTTTTGAAGTATGAGGGGTAGCTTTGCTTTGATGCAGTTTCACCCTTTAAAAGTCGTTGAAATAAAGAAAATAGCATTTTTTTCTGTAAATACCGGATGTAATACATTCTCTTAATAATATAATGAATTGATTGTAACATTTTTGTCCAATATTCTTATTTTTATTTTCCCATTGTAACATAAATTTGCGACAGTCATAAATCCTTACCTGAAACTTCGTTTTCAGCCTTGAAATGGGCTCTTTTTTTTAATGTATTTTTTTTCATTTTGAGTCTTTTTACTAAGAATAAGTACTGATTTTCGGGATAGCTCTTTCCAATTAATACTGATGTTTATTTTGCACTTACAAATTTTTATACTATGCGCTTTACAATCGTCGTAAACTTCCGAATAAGAATATTTCTTTTCGGAAAACAAAAAAAAAAAAAGTATCCTCTGATTCACAGCTTGTTTGAATGCGCCATCTTGATAGAAGAATAAATTTGAAAGCATCACACAGTAATATGGATTACAAATAATAAGTTGTTGAAAGAAAGTTTTACTCTAAAATAATTCCATTTTTTTTAAATCATTTATCAAATTTGTCTAAAAAATGTGCGAACAGCCTCTGTATAAGGTAAATATTTGAAACTGAATTCTTTTATCGATTGTCAAACACAACACTTTGGCTTAAAACAGCCGAAAACTGTGCTAAAACATACCGTAATTTCCGGCGTATAATCCGTAGCTCAAAGAGTCGTTTTCCGACCCAGAAATTTTATTCAATAATTGTAGTTAAATATTTACAGCGATCTTTTAAGTTACATTTTATAAAATAATATTTCTGGGTCGAAAAACGACTCTTTGAGCTGCGGATTATACGCCGGAAATTACGGTATTCTGATTGCCTGTCACGAACATCATTTTAGTTGCCAACCTCCCGATTTTTTTAACACCAGTAAAATCTTAGGAAAATTATCGTTTTATTCAATTGACGAAATTGTACGATTCAGCAATACAAATATTTTTATATAAAAATATTGGTATAAAAAAAATCGGGAGGTTGGCAACTCAACATAATATTTTTATATCGCTAACCCCAAAATCAGCTTATTAACTCATCAGTCGTCATGTAACAAATCAGATACAATTTGTTTCTTTTTTTTATCTGTGGTGATGGCGCCATTTTGTCATAAAAGTTTTATGCCTTATTAATTGTGCTATCGGAAAAAAAGGTTATGTATTGTTCCGCAAAGACAGAAAATCATATTGAAAATCCATCGATCTTTCTGTGAAAACTTTTTAAGAAAAGTGCTTTGAGTAAATCTTTTTCTTTTCCTTCGTTTATTTTTTTTTTTTTTGTTTCGAAAGAAATGTGCGGAGAATTCGGATTTTTTAACGAATGATATCTAATATAAATCAACAGCGTGGAATTTTACCACAATTTTTCAAAAGAAGTTTTTGCTCTATTTAACAGCAAATAAATAAATACATAGTTAAACGAGGGTTTCAAGAATTATGTGATTAAAATATTAAACAGAAATTTGCGAGATTGAAAAATTTGACACAATTATTCCAATTGGTAAATAATTCATATGTGTTTTAGTTTTCCAAAAAAAAAACGATTTCAGTGAAAAAGTGTCTAGTGCAGGATTCGAACCAGAGACCTCTTGACTAAGCTGCCAATGCTCTACCAACTGAGCTATCCTGGACAAATCTGGCGGACACAATTCACTCAAACAACCGTATGATAATGGCAACTGGTCTGTTAATGGAATTCCAATCTGGTGCCAGACTCCTTGGAAATTCCAAGGAGAGATGAGTTTAAGGTATGTCCTTTAACATAACAATAAAAAAATAGTTCTCATCGCCTGAATTCTCTGAAATTTTAGTCGGTTATAAATATAACTGTATCCAAGCTCTTTTTTAAAATTTCGTGGAAAAATATGCATATTTAGTAGTTAAAATTAGAGCCGAATCAGCCCGCGTTTGGCTCTTTTCATCGAAAATTTCTCAGATTTTACTTATTTTTAAATATTTTTACTCGACCGAACTCTCTCCTAGGATTTCGAATTTTTTATAGATGATTTAATTATGCTCTGCCAAGATGCTCTAAAAAGATCAATATAAGGACGTTTAGTTAATTTTAGCGTAGATAAAATATCGTCTCTGGAATGCGCGAAGTGACCTGCGGTCGCAAATTTTTTGAAAGGATTAAAATTAATATATTTGAAAACCGATTACACTGTCGAAAAGAAGAAGGTCTCAGCTTTAAATAGGTATGTTTTGCGAATTGAAACCTCTGAAATCGAGCCCTAGGGGAGCGTATTCGACAGAGAGAAAAAGTCAATCGCGAAATCGACCCTTAAAAAAAATTCAAAGCGTTAATAACAATATTTTTTCTAATTGATTGCGGCGTTTAAGACGTAAAAATGCGGAATTTATGAGTGTCTTCTTTATATGCGTATCACGAACGGTTCGGCCGATGCGATGGATGAAGGCAAATTATTAATATAAAACAGCATTCCATTGTTCCCTTCCACGCTTTCGGAAAAGCGAGGACTGAGGAAGCGCAGGCACGCCTCCACCGATTTGCAAAAGAAGATCGCGTTCTGATGAGTTTTTAATTATTATCTCTGCTAATTATCAAAAAATTAAAAATCTGAGCCTCAAGTGCATTAGGATACTGCCTTGGAGTATAATTATACAAATTTCCAGACCCATGCGCGCGGTAGATTTCCCTAGCCATCGCCATCAGACACACATACAGAACGAAACTTTCTTTCATAATATATATATATATACATATATTTATATCAGAATTTATTATTATTATGTAATAATATTTCGATAATTTTATTTAGACAACATTTTTAAACATGTACAGTCTTACATTAAAATATTTCAAGCAATAACAATAAATAAGTACTGTAAAACCGAATTTTTTTTTACGTTCCTAGAAACATTTTGCAAATTTTTTTGATAAATTCATTTTTATTTGAACAATTCGATAATTGTTAACCCTTTGCGATTCACCAACTCCAATTTCAAAAATATTTACTCAGATGTTAGAATACATCATTTTAAGCATATAAAAAATAATAAAAAATTTTTAGAACATAAAAATATAAAATTATTCACGAAAAGGTACTTTTTTCACATCTGCGATAACGAGAAAATTTCATACTTCTCATAAATATTGCCAGTTTTCTAATACACAATTGTAAAGTATACGAACCTACTTTTGTAAAAAAAATCTATATTTGAACGTCTCCAGCCTTTTTATATTGGCAAACTTCACGCAGTTCATTTTAGTAATAACGATGTGAAACTGCTCAAATGATAAATAAAACTTTGGCATGAAACATTAACTCCATATCGCCATCTGTTGAACATTTCATGAACAATTTATATTAACAGCGGTGTTGGAAGATAGCAGCAACAAATAAGATCGAGTAAACAAACAAGTGGACTTTAATTGCTAAACTGAAGCGTTTAAATCGACAGAGTGAAAAATGTTCCAAGCCGGGAACCCAACCCGGTATCTCAAAATAGTGCTCTGAGGTTGGTTGATTGGTTGATTTTATGACGGCCGATTATCTACTCGAGGGATATAGGCCCTAGGGGGGGGGGGGTGTGCTCTCCATGGGGTCTTTGTAAGGGATCCTAACCCGTATTTACGGCAAGGTTCTAAGAAAACCACGGGAAACTCCGAAGGCTTAGGTTGACGAGCGCGACACGGGTTTGAACCCAGCACTTCCCGTCTACCAGCTTTGAGAGCAGAACCTCTCAGCCGCTGGCGGGCAGCGCTCTGATGTTCTACCACTGAGCTACAAGGAACGATATCCCAACTCGACATCTCTTACTCTTACCGTAATTTCCGGCGTATAATCCGCAGCTCAAAGAGTCGTTTTTCGACCCAGAAATTTTATTCAATAATTGTAGTTAAATATTTACGGCGATCTTTTAAGTTACATTTTATAAAATAATATTTCTGGGTCGAAAAACGACTCTTTGAGCTGCGGATTATACGCCGGAAATTACGGTATATGTGTTGGAAAGGCTGCAACAGCAGCACAAGATGGAAAGTATCATCCAGACCACAAAACCCTGTGGCAAATTTTAGACGACATTATTCCCAACAAGTCCAGCATAGACAACACATACAAGTAATTTCCAATTAATTTTTCAATTAATTTTCCAGGAGTGAAATTCGCCCGCAACTAACGAGTAGACAAACAAGTGGATTTTCATTGCTAAATTGACCGTTTAAACCGACAGAGTGAAAAATACATATATAAGAGTGAGAGATGCCGAGTTGGGATATCGTTCCTTGTAGCTCAGTGGTAGAGCCTCAACGCTATGCTGAGGTCCCGGGTTCGATTCCCAGCTTGAGACATTTTTCACTCTGTCGGTTTAAATGCTCAGTTTAGCAATGAAAATCCACTTGTTGTTTACTCGTTAGTTGCGGGTGAATTTCACTCTTGGAAAACTAATTGGAATTTATTTGAATAAAATCGTCTTTTAAAGCCCAATGTATAAGTAAGATTGACTTTTGGCTACGTTGCAGATATGCTACGCGATGATACAAAGGGTTAATGTTTAAATTACAGTTTTCCCTCTGATAAATAAAAATTAAATAACCAAACATTCTAATTGATTATCATTGTATATATGATTTTTTTCATTACATAGGAGTAATACTACTATTATTAATGTATTTCACTATGGAACTACAAAAGATGCGAATTTCTTTTCACTTTCCTAATCAGCGTAAAACCAACAGTGTGAAAAATGTGCCCTGACCGGGGATCGAAACTAGATACCTCGGTACGGTGCACCAAGTGCTTTACTATTTATGCCATCTGGAGGACATCCAGTTTGGCATTTTCCACTTATATATACGTTGGGAAGGCTGTTAAAAATGCCAGTGATATAGGCTGAAAAAAAGTGAAAATGCCAGACTGGATGTCGTCCAGATGGCTTAAATGGTAAAGAACTTGGTGCGCTATACCAAGGTATCTGGGTTCGATCCCCGGTCTGTTTCACACTTTTGGTTTTATGCTGTTTAGCAAAATGAAAATAAATCCACATCCTTTGTAGTGTCATTAAAGATTTATGGCGTAGTTACACTTCCGTTGGAAATTTAGGTATTTCACTATTTCAAATCATTTTCAGCTACATGTTATACGGAGATGCCAAGCTCCCACTAATCTAACGTAATATGTGGATTAATTTGACCCAGTGTAAAACGTTTCAAACCGGAAAATTTATTCAAGAAATCTTTATTCATTTATTTTCAGATATTTACGCAAAAATTATTTAACTTTATTTATTTGATTTCAGATTGCTACGTGGAATTTAATTTCATTTCTTTAAAAAGTTTCTGGTACGAAACGTGTTAAACCTTGGTTAAATTAATCTACATATTACAGAAGATTAGTAAGAGCTTGGCACCTCTGGTTATAAGTTCACTTTTATTTTATTTTATTTTTTTATATACTCACCACACGTGATTATTTTCTTGAAGCTAGATATAATCTCACTTTTCTCGCCTATGATTAATAAAAAAGAAATTAAATTAGTTTATTTTTATTACATGCTTACTTACTTAGTTTAAAATAATCGCTCTGTTCCCTAAAATGCTTTTAAAGTAGAAACCTGCCTTGAAGCATATTCTGATTGCCTGTCACAAAAAGTCAAAAACAAAATATTTTAATACTGCTAACAACCTTAAAATGTAAGCAGCTTATTAACTTATCAATCGTCAACTAACTTTTTTTTACATATATGGTGATGGCGCCATTCTGTCATAAAATTTTCATGTCTACTCAATTGTGCTATCGAAAAAAGTAATGCATTGTTCTGCAGGAAAGAAAATAATATTGGAAAACCATTGAAGTTTCTGCGAAAACTTTTTAAGAAAAGTGCTCTTTGTATATGTTTTCTTTTTCTTTTCCTTTGTTTATTTTTTTGCGTCGAAAGAATGTGTGGAAATTTTCGATTTTTTAACAAATGATATCTAATATATATCAGGGAGTTTACAGTGAGTTTTACTCCTAATTTTTCAATGGAACTTTTCGCTTTATTAAAAGAAAAAAAGAGGTTACAAATTCCACAGTTTGATGAATTCTGTGACTGAAATATTAAATAGAAATTTGCGAAGTTGAAATAATGGCGCCGGACGCCTAAGAAATTCTAAGCAGTGTACGTATCTTGATTAAAAGATAGATTATAAAATGCTAGAGAATAATAAAATGATAATATAATAAACATAAAGCTAATTTAACTGCTAGTGTTATTATAACAGAAAACAACAAAAAAAAAAAGTCGTATGTTCTATGTTAGTTATACCAGTCTCTAAACTTGTTAATAGCATATAAAATGATAATATAATAAACAGAAAGCTAATATAACTGGTAGTATTATTAGAAAACAATAAAAAAGTCGCATGTGCTATGTTAGTCAGTCTCTAAATTTATTAATAGCATATAAAAAGATAATATAATAAATATAAAGCTAATATAATTGCTAGTGTTATCATAACAGAAAACAATAAAAAAAGTCGTATATTCTATATTAGTTATATCAGTCTCTAAATTTACACTGCTCAAAACAATTAAAGGATATTTGAAGTTTTATATAAAATAAAGATATAAACGAAATTTTTTTTGCCGAAAATAGAAGAAGAGAATCACAAATGCAAATTGTTCTGGTTTTCAAACTGTGGAGTATGCAAATTTTGAGTTCGACGTCAAAAACGTCGCTTCAGCGGCAGCGAATGAAATTTGACTTTCAACTGGATAAAAGAGAATGAAGACAAGGATGATCGGCATTCAGTGATTGCTTTGTTTCGATGAGTACGATGTCTCAGCGAAGTCATTTGACAGATTCAGAAGCTTGGAGAATTGTTGGTAGGTTAGAAGGGGGCCAAACTCAAGCCGAAGTAGCGCAAGCCATTGGAGTGTCACAAAGTGTCATTTCCAGGATCTGGAACCGTTTTTTGGAGAGTGGATGTGCAGGCCGAAGACCAGGGCAAGTTCGTAGACGGGCAACAACGCCCAATGCAGATCGGTATTTAGCGTTAACAGCTCGGAGACACCGAAACATGAACGCTACTCTTCTCCAACAACACCTTCGCTCGGCTACAGGCACCACGATTTCAACTCAGACTGTCCGAAACCGGCTCCATGCTGTAGGTCTGTATGCTCGCCGACCGATGGTATGTGTTAGATTAACATCAAGGCATCGTCGCGACCGCAGGGAGTGGGCAACCGAGCATGTCAACTGGAGGAGAAATGAATGGAGCAATATTCTGTTTTCTGACGAGTCCCGTTTTTCTGTGCATCCGGATAATAGGCGTATTTTCATCTGGAGGGACCGTGGCAGTAGGAATAATCCTGCGTTCGTGCACGAAAGTGTCAGATTTGGCGGTGGAGGAGTGTTGGTGTATGGTGGCATCTCCATTGACGGGCGCACTGACCTCTACATCATTCGAGATGGAGCTCTGACTGGTCGCCGATATAGGGATGAGATCCTCAGACCTATTGTAGTCCCTTACGCTGCAGCAATCGGAGATAACTTCATTTTAATGGAGGATAACTGCAGGCCACATCGTGCAAACCTGGTGGAGGATTTCCTTTTCGAGGAAGGAATCGTTCAAATGGAATGGCCAGCGTGTTCTCCAGACATGAATCCAATCGAGCACGTTTGGGACGCTCTAGGAAGACGAGTTTCTGACCGCCAACAACCCCCACAAACTCTCCAAGAACTGGAAAGAGCTCTTCTGGAAGAGTGGGGCAGAATACCCCAACTCGTCATTAATAGCCTCATTGAGTCCATGCCTCAAAGGTGTTCAACGTTGCTGGCCGCCCGTGGAAACCATACCCCCCCTACTGAAAATGATTTTCTTTGAAGAAAACACCTTTTCTTATTCTTTTTTTCTCATATGCACAAATTGTGTTTTTTTCCTTTTGTACACAAATGCGCAATAAAATGCATTTTTTTCTGCCAAACATGTGTAATTTATTCTCATATAACCTACTATGTCTGTCGACCATGTATCAATCAGCTAAAAAGTTTCCCAGATACAAAATCCACCTAAAACTGCAATATCCTTTAATTGTTTTGAGCAGTGTATTAGTAGCATATAAAATGATAATAATAAACGGAAAGCTAATATAAACGCTAGTGTTATTAGAAAACAATAAAAAGTCGTATGTTCTATGTTAGTTATATCAGTCTCTAAATTTATTAATAGCATATAAAATGATAATATAATAAACATAAAGCTAATATAACTGCTAGTTTATTAGAAAAAAAATAAAAGAGTCGTATGTTCTATGTTTACATCAGTCTCTAAATTTATTAATAGCATAAAGGTTATCCTAATAATATTATAAATATGATTGTGTGCAAATGTTAGGCTGAAGCCAGCGTCAAAATGGAGCATTTAATGATCCTGTATCTTTGCATATACGTTGATTATAACCCTCAAATGAACATAGGCCGGATTTTGTTCATTTTATTCAAATATATTTTTTAATAATTCAAAATTTCGTTATTTTCATAGAGAATAAATGGACATTTTCCCATAAAATTTAACCATTTTACTTTATCGTTGCTAGGGCTTTGATCGTTGCCAATAAATAAAAACACGGAAAAATAATTTTTCCTCAACAATTAATTTTCAATTGAACGATTTTCACGTGAAAAATGAAAATGAAAAAGAATTCAAAATAAGATGAATTTCCCTGATGTTTGAAACAAAAATATGGAGTATTTGTTATTATACATGAAGTATGAATATCGGTTACATTAAAAAGATCTTTTTCTGTCAAAAAACTGCGTTATAATTAGAAGGAAAAATTAACAATAATTATATTCTTAAAAATAGATTTCGCTTGGACCATGGAACTATGAAAAGGATCCTCCTCCTCAGCTTGGACAAATATGGCGTCATAAATAAAACATGTATTTTCAAATAGTCGTAGTAATACAAGGATACAGCGCCTAGAATACATAGTGTGGAAATCTGTTACAAAATAGTACTAAAAAATTGAATCCATTAAATGTACAACGTTTCTGAAAATATAACGATGGGATCGCAGCGCCATCTGCTAGATCTTCTCAACGTAAACATTGTATTAGAATGTTTCGGCTGGTGTAAGTATTTTAAATACTTAAATTATATCCTTTTCTCCTCTGACTTAGTGATTTTTATAAGCTTTTTTTTTTTTAAATGATGAAAGCATGGCTAAAAAACGTGATACGCATTGTTTTCTCTCTGCTTGCAATACTCGATACAATAACAGTAAACTATCCCTATTTAGCGTAGGAGCACCGTTGCACATTTATAGGCTACAACTTTTTAGCACTTTTTAAAGCATTACAAGGATAGCCGGTTTCCACACTATGTATTCTAGGCGCTGTAACAAGGAGCATGAATATCAATGTATAATGAAAGTAGATAGATAATGGACGTAATATTTAAGATGAAAAACTGAAATATTTTTTATCGATACTGATTAATAATTAGCTTGAGTACCAATTACATACAAATGTGAGTTTTCCGCTAAAATTTACGTCCTGATTGCCAGAAAAAGAATTAACAAGAATTATGGCATTAAAAAGAGATTTCACTGAGGAAAATGTGACGTCATATTTGAAATAAAACGGGAATTTTTAAATGTGTTTTACAAGGCGCGGGAATTAATTCCGTACATTAATAATACAAGGATCAGTAAGTATAGAAAGTAGATTAGTTTCACGACATATTTAAAACGAAAAATTGAAATTTTTTTTATCTATACCGATTATTAAGGATGAATATCAGTTATATACAGATGAGAGTTTTTTGCCAAAAACCACACCATGGTTATTAGGAAAAGAAAAATAAATACGAATCTATTATATTAAAATCTGACCACCTGTTTGTATTTCGCAACTACTCTTTTCAGATTGTCGAACGCAACGCGATTTACTTAACACCGGTTGTCATTCATCCGAGGATGTCATAAACTCTCAGAATTTAAAAAAAATTATTTAAATTCCGAGATATTATTTTTATTATTATTATTATTATTATTTTTATACATAGTTTTTTTTTATAAATTTTAACGAAGTTTCTCTAAAAATGGAAACTAAATTATTCCATTTTTGTGGATAAAAAAGAAGAAATAAAACGAATTAATATATTTTTTCTCATTAAAACTGAAAAAAAAAGAATTTATTTTCAATTTGAATAGATGGTGAAAGAAAAAAAAATTTGATTAGAGTAAAATTTTTGACAAATAAAATCGTATTTTCACATATTCAAACTTCATGAATCAATTTATTCTGGATAACAAAAATCGTCTGTCAACATATTTTCATTTAGAAATAAAGATTTTTTTTTCAGTTATAGATTAAATCAAGGAGGTAAATTTAAGCTCCTTGCATTTAGGTCTACAATAATTGCTCCCTATTCACAAGAATTGAATTTAATGAAAAATAATATACTATTTCCATTATCTTTGAAGGATTGCTATTAAAACGTTTCACAAAGGCGTTAAAAGTAAAATGATTTACCAGGTAAACTTGACGTATGTTTTTATATAATTCGCCGATTACCACGATTTTATTTGGCCCGCCTTTTTTCATTGGTTGCAGTTTCCTTTTCGTGATTATTT
The DNA here is from genome assembly GCA_963931845.1 of Maratus michaelseni. Lineage (NCBI taxonomy): Eukaryota > Metazoa > Arthropoda > Arachnida > Araneae > Salticidae > Maratus > Maratus michaelseni. Next base: position 304,440,381 of record OZ007595.1, read on the forward strand.
GTCACAAAATTTCACTTTTTCAAACTTAGTTATGTCAAGGCCTTTATAACATAGAAATACTGTATTGTCGCCTATGGAATATGATAAAGAGTTAGTTAATTATTTACGTTTCTAATTATCGGGAATGAAATATTTTGCTTAATTAATGCATTTATTCTTCTTTTAATGATACGTGAACGAAGTCACGGGTAACAGCTAGTAATATCTCTATCTCTATAAAAGAGTAAGTGTCTGTCTGCCTGCCTGCCTGCCCGCGGATTTATCCGTAATTATAACACCTAGGACTCAGAAATTTTTGTCATGTGTAGATGTCACCGGATAGTATACCTCGTGGCGGGATTTTTAAATTTTAATTTAGATTTTTTTTAAAAAATTAAAACGTGTATATGGAATTTTGGGTTCGAGGCTATTTCAAGCTCCTCCCATGAAATAGCCTCGGCAACGAAGCAGCCAGCCAATGAGAGCAGTGTAACGACCGAAGAAATCTATGGCCTAGCCTGACTCGTGAGTTGCTGGCCTAGAGTTGTTCAGTTTTTGTCCATGGTTTTGTCGCCTAGCTTCGAAGGTTGACTGCCGTGTAAGCCGTGTAATCGAATCGAAAGGACAGTTTTCGATATGCAAAGAGACTGCAAGAGATGTTAGTTGGCAGGTCGAAAAGAAGTGAACCGAGCTAAGCTAAGAGAGATGCAGAGAGAGTTGAACAGACGATGGTGAGCGGAAAATGATGTGTGCGCGTGAACAGTATATGATGTCTAAAAGGTGGATTAAAACTTTGTGCCGTTATATTAAAAATAAATGTGCAACGTTAAATTAGCACAAATTAAAATCATTTCTAATGGCAAACAGCTGTTTCAGAGCCCTTAAGCTCCATCTTCAGTGCCAACACAAAAGGTAAAAACGAATTAAAAACTCCTAGGCCATGACCGCTTGCCTGCCATCTCTCGCCCCGCGGCCAGATGAAATTTGATGATGATGATGATGTTTTCATCTGGCCGCGGGGCGAGAGATGGCAGGCAAGCGGTCATGGCCTAGGAGTTTTTAATTTGTTTTTACCTTTTGAGTTGGCACTGAAGATGGAGCTTAAGGGCTCTGAAACAGCTGTTTGCCATTAGAAATGATTTTAATTTGTGCTAATTTAACGTTGCACATTTATTTTTAAAATTTTCAGTATATGATGGTTGTGTACGCTGGGGTTTTGATGGCAGAGTGTAATGTTTTTTAATTGTTCATCTTATTTTAACTTGTGTATCAACGATGTCTAATAAAAAGTGCTGGATGTTAATCATCACCTTGGATCACTGGAGTTCGTTAAGTCATTACAGTATGGCTCTTTCCACCCGACATCAAGAGAGCTTACTGATTTTAGTTCGGATTTTCACCACAGGGGGCGCTTTCGTATCTTTGGTTCTATGGGCTGGATCATGACGGGGTATGCCTCATTCAACTCGACATCGATAACCTTAATGATTTCAGTTATGTTCGTATAGAACATATTGTGCCCCCTGGAGGTGGAAGGTGTAACTAAAGGATTTTGCAGCTAACTCGGGTTCTATGGGTCACATCACGACACGGTTTGGCTCATTCGACACAACATCAATAGAGCTTACCTATTTTAGTTCTGAATTTCACCACCAAGGGGTGCTTTCCTATCTCTGTATCTATGGGCTGGATCACAATGGGGTATGGCTCTTTCCACTTGACATCGATAGAGCTGACTGATTTTAGTTCGGATTTTCACCACAAGGGGTGCTTTCCTATATCTGGTTCTATAAGCTGGATCACGACGGGGTATGGCTCATTCGACTCTACATAGATAGAGCTTTTCGATTTTCACCACCAGGGGTGCTTTTCTATCTCTGGTTCTATGGGCTGGATTATGAAGGGGTATGGCTCTTTCGACTCGACTTACGGTAATATATGGGAGTGTGTATGGCACGCCCAGTGTTTGCTGTCTAAGGTAGTGGGGCCCCCAACATTAGATTTGTTTAAAAATAAAAAAATGTTCAACACTGATTTCAGGTACATTTAAGGTTGTTGGCACGGGCAACGCCGGGCGGGTAAGCTAGTAATAAATATAAAACTAATATAACTGCTAGTGTTATTATAAAAGAAAACAATAAAAAAATCGTATATTGTATGTTAGTTATATCAGTCTCTAAATTTATTAGTAGCATATAAAATGATAATATAATAAACAGAAAGCTAATATAACTGCTAGTGTTATTAGAAAACAATAAAAAAGTCGTATATTCTATGTTAGTTATATCATTTTCTAAATTTATTAATAGCATATAAAATGATAATATAATAAACAGAAAGCGAATATAACTGCTAGTGTTATTATAACAGAAAACAATAAAAAAGTCGTATGTTCTATGTAAAGCTAATATAACTGCTAATCTATAAATTTATAAATAGCATAAAAAATTATAATATCTACTATATATATAAAACACAAACGGAAATTTCGTTCCGTTCCTTTATAACTCGAGTTCCGCTGAATGGATTTTGATGAAACTTACACTGTTCGATAGATAATTTTTCAGGGAAGGTTTTAGTATATAATACAACGTTCTACGTACATTAGTTATAGAATTATGATAGAAAATTCTGTTATTTTGGCCGAAAAGGTAACCATTGCTAATTTTTTGGCGACCATTATTGTTGCAGAAAGAATTGAAAAGGCTATACATCTCGAAAAATAAAAGAAAAAACTGTTGCTAATTTTATTGAAAAGAAAGAAAAAAGGAAAGAGAAAGAAAAGAAAAAAAAGGGAAAACAGTTTTGATGAGAGATAATATTATAAAACGAAAATATTCAATTTAAACGTGATTGGGAATGTTCTTGATGCTTAAAAAATTATTCAATGGGCACGATTGCTGTTGAAACAATATGGGGCGATTTATCTTTTGTTTTTGGCGATTGTGATTTTACTTTTGACCCCAAACAATTTGATTTTAAGCCAAAAGGTGTCTTTTTTTTGTTGCAGAAAGAATTGAAATGGCTATACATCTGAAAAAATAAAAGAAAAAACTGTTACTAATTTTATTTTTTAAAAAAAAGAAAGAAAAGAAAAAAAGAAATATCATTTTGATGAGAGATTTTAAGCCAAAAGGTGTTTTTTTTTTTTTTTTCAAGTTTACGACTGCATTTTTGCAGTAATTTTTTTTTTGGTACTTTTCGGTTAGCCGGGCGCAAGTGAGCCAGTGATATATATATACATACACATATATACACATATATCTACACAAATACATGTATATACATACATATATATACACTTATATGTATGAATATATATATATATATGCATATATCACTGTCGCCCGGCTAACCAAAAAGTACCTTTTTTAAAAAATTCATATGCAAACTATATTAATGGCAATATACTTCTATTTTCTTCTACATATATGAAATTTCGTTCCGTCTGCTTATAACTCGAGTTCTGCTGAATGGATTTTCGTAGAACTTAAACTGCAAGATAAATTTTCAGGGAAGGTTTTATTGCATAACATATCGTTCTACGTAGCTTAGTTATAGAATTATTCTGGGAAGTTCTATAATCAGATCAATCCAATTATAAAATATTCGCCTTTTTAAAAGATTTTGTCGAATGGATTTCGATGGAAACTACACTGTTAGATAATTTTCTATGGAAAGTTTTATTATATAACATATCATTCTACGTTGCTTAGTTCTAGAATTATAGGGGGAAATTCGAAAATCGGGTGACCATTTTTTTTATCAAATATTAGCCTTTTCAGTATTTGATTCCGATTATGAAAGATTAGCCTTCTGAAAAAGTTCCACTGAACGGATTTTGATGAGAATTGTATTGTTAGTTAGATGCTATTTCAGGAATGGTTTTAATGTACTACATATTGTTCTACGTTGCTAAGTCAAACAGTTATGTGTGAGGTTATATAGTCAGGTGAACCCGATTCCGAAAGATTAGCCTTTTTGAAAGATTTTACTGGGCGTATATTTTGCGACTTGCATTGTTAAGTAGATAATTTGTAAGGATGGTTTTAGTATATTTTATATCGTTCTTTTAGTTTTAGAATTATGTGGAAAAGTTCTATAATCAGATGAACCCGATTATCAAAGATTAGCCTTTTTAAAAGTTTCTACTGGGTGGATTTTGTTAGTTAAATTGTTTGCATTGTTAGTTTGATAATTTTTAGTGATAGTTTTAGTATATTGCATATAGTTTTATCATTCTTTAGCAAACCCTAACTGTAAATGACCAAATAAAAGAGTTGGTCCTTAACAGCTAAAATTTTGACTGCACATTAGAAAATATAATAGCGCAATCACGTCATATTTCAGTAATGTGGAAGGATATTCCAGGTAAATATACAGATTGCTTTCAAATACAAGGTCAAATTAAATGATATATTTCGTTTGATTCAAGGTTCATTTGTAGAAACCGACCAGCGCAGCGGGCGTAGCTTGCTAGTAATAAATATAAAGCTAATACAACTGCTAATGTTGTTATAACAGAAAAAAAAGTCGTATGCCTTATGTTAGTTATATCAGTCTCTAAATTTATTAATAGCATATAAAATTCTAATATAATAAATATAAAGTTAATATAATTGCTAGTGTTATTATAAAATAAAACAATAAAAAAGTCGTATGTTCTATGTTAGTTATAGCAATCTCTAAGTTTATTAGTAGCATAAAAAATTATAATATAATAAATATAAAGCTAATATAACTGCTACTTTTATTAGAAAACAATATATAAGTCGTATGTTCTATGTTAGTTATATTAGTCTTTAAATTTATTAATAGCATATAAAATTCTAATATAATAAATATAAAGCTAGTATAACTGCTAGTGTTATTATAAAATAAAACAATAAAAAATCTTATGTTCTATGTTATATCACTGCCTCTAAATTCATTAACATAATAAAAATTTCAATAACTTTATTTAGATAACATTTTTAAGTGTACATTCTACATTCAAATGGTTCAATATATGTATAATAATAAATAAGTGCTGTAAAGCCGCGGTATTTTTCGTTCCTGAAAACCTTTTGCAAACGTTTTTTAATACCTTTATTTTTGACAGAACAATTAGAAGATAGTTTGCAAGATGTAATATTAATTGAATGATTAAATTATATTTTTTGCTCTGATATAGAAAACTTAATCACGGAAAGTCGTACATGATTATCATTTTTTTAACGAATGTTCTAATTATCTAGGAATATAAATATTAATATATTTTAAATATATTAACAACTAAAATCATATTCAGTTACATGTCAGACGTCCAAGTACATTTTAAAGCGCCTTTTTATACTCGCCACAAGTGTGTGTTTTTTTTAATCTTGGTATATTCTCTCTTTTTTTCACTTATGATTAAAATAAGTAAATTAAACGTGATGCTTTTCATTACCTACTTACATACTTAGTTTAAAATAATCGTTCTTCACTCTAAAATTCTTTGAGAATAAGAAACCTGCTCTGAAGCAGATTCTGACTGCTTGTTAAGAAAAATCAAAACAAAATCATAATATCTTAATGCTGCTAACCCTAAAGTGTAAGCCGATTATTAACTTATCAATCGTCGCGTAATTGTTTTTAAAATATGTGGCAATGGCACCATTCTCTCATACAATTTTCATCACGTAACTTTTTAAAGTAAATATGTGGTGATGGCGCCTTTCTGTTATATAATTTTCGCCCCTTAATTTTTTTAAAAACATATAGAGATTGCGCCAATCTGTCATACAATATTCGTCGCTTAATTTTTTTTAAAAATATGTGGTGATGGTGCCTTCTGAGATACAATTTTCGTCGCGTAATTTTTTTTTTAAATATGTAGTGATGGTGCCGTTCTGTCAAACATTTTTTGTCGCGTAATTTAAATATATATATATATATATATATGTAGTGATGAGCCATTCTGTCATACAATTTTCGGCGCGTAACTTTTTTTTTAAATATGTGGTGATAGCTTCATTTTGTCATACAATTTTCGGCGCGTAACATTTTTTTTTAAAATATGTGGTGATGGCTGCATTCTGTCAAACAATTTTCATGTCTAAACAATTCTGCTCTCGAAAAAAGTAATGCACTGTTCTGCCAGAAAAGAGAATCTTGCTGGAAAATCGTCAATGTTTCTGTGAAAACTTTTTGAGAAAAGTTCTTTCAGTAAATCCTTTTTCGTTTAATTTTTATGTCGAAGACAATGTATGGAAATATGAGTTTATCCGACGACAGAAATCTAACTTACCGTAATTTCCGGCGTATAATCCGCAGCTCATAGAGTCGTTTTTCGACCCAGAAATTTGAATCAATAATTGTAGTTAAATATTTACAGCGATCTTTTAAGTTACATTTTATAAAATAATATTTCTGGGTCGAAAAACGACTCTTTGAGCTGCGGATTATACGCCGGAAATTACGGTACATTGGATAATATTTGACAATAAAAAAATGACTATATCATAAAAATACAGAAAATAAAATTTTTCGCATCAGTAAGAAAACGATAAAATATATCATATGTTCTACGTTGATTACGTAAATATTTCCAAAAATTATTATCTTGCGAAAGAGTTGCTATTTGATTGCGACAATATTTTAAATTCTATAAAGCAGGGGTGTCAAACTGTGTCCCGCCGGATACCAGTAAAATTTTATAGTAATATTTTGCTTATCGAATCATCGAATTTCTGCGATTCAAAAAGTCGACTGTTTCTTTTAAAATTTAGTGGTATTAGGCGGGCCACAGTTTGACACCCCTGCTATAAAGTCTACATGTAAAAATATATCAACTATTAATAATAAATTTTAAAAGAAGTTCTAAAACAGTTCTTTTTTTTTTTTTCGAAAAATATTTCGTGGACATTTTTACTGATATACTCCTGATAATTGGACAATTATTTGCGAGTTGGAATGATGTTTGAAATATTACTTCATTTTTATTTGATTAAATAAATATAAATAAAACAAGTACGTTTAATATTTTATTTATATGTTTATCACGTTATTTATGAAGCTTTTCATAACATGCGTAAAACGCTGCAACAAGCATTTCTATATTTCTATGATTTCCGTCAGTTAACAGCAACATATTAGAAATTCCTTTGAATTTTTTAAGTACTTTTCTAAGATTATTGAAATTGAAAATGATTTATTTCTTGCGATAATGTTTTGTAATAATGCTGTATTTAAGAGTGCTACATTAATGCACCAGGAAATTACATACACTGTAATTGTTCTTAATTTATTTTAAGAACATTTACATTCGCATGCCCGGTATTCAGCAAAATATTCTTAGATATTATCAGTTTTTCGGGTGACTGTAGATGACAGTACTAAAATTTTTAGTCTAAGAATTTATCTCCGTTTCTAGATGCTGTATTTAGAATGATCTGGATAACAAGACAAAACGTCTATAGAGTTTAGTCTGCCATGCAAATGGTATACTTGTAACAGCCATGTCACTGTCATTCATTATGATCAATGCTAGCTAAGTTGAAATGAGCACCAGAGCAAGTAAAATCAAACAACTTTTATTTAAAATATTAAACAAGAACGAAAAATCATGCGTCAAGGATAGATTATGTAATACTTTCCAACGCTTTCAAAATAATTTTACAAATCGTTACCGTTTAATAAGCTGAAAGATAACATCTAAGTAAACAATTTGGAAAACGCATAACATATTTAAAAAAGTAATTTCAGGAATTTCCAACATATACAATATTCGGAAATTTTAGTTTAGTTTGGAAACGCGTAGCACAGTTTAAAATTCTACTTCTGCAGTTTCTGTCAATAAACGGAAATGTGTTCGCAAACTTTTGTGATGTCCTGTATATGATCTACAGAGTTTATACAAACCAAGTAATAGACAAAAAGTGAGTTAATTTTAAAATCGCGTTCAGCAACTTAAAACGCACTTCCAGGAATTATTGTTAACAGACAGTAGAGAATTCTTTTGTGTGTCCCTGTAAATGAACGATGACTGCTAGACACACAGTATTTTGTACTAAGGCTCTTGTAATGCACCTTAGTGATATATAAAAATTTCAATGCGTTTAAAATAGTGAAACATTATTTAAATAAACCGCAAACGATTTTTCTCCATAGACGTAATGTAACGGAATTCTTTTGACTGTCCCTGTAAAGTAACTATAAGTGCTATGCACACCTTATTCCATATTAAGCTCCTTGTAATGCACCTTAGTGATATATATCAATTACAATGTGTTTGAAATTGTGTAACATCATTAAAATAAACCGCAAATGGTTTTTCCCCATAGACCGTAATGTAACGGAATTCTTTTGAGTGTCCCTGTAAAAAAACTATAAGTGCTACACACTTCCGTTGAAATAGGGAACATATATAAATTGCAGGGCAATCCGAGCATATTTACGGGAGTTAGAGCACGGACAGATGGCAGACGGCCATACGACAGACGGCCAGACAAACCGAAGTCATAAACACTTTTCAACTAGGTTGGAAAGTGTTAAAAAGAAAGGGACTTGAGAAAGCTCTACTTAATTTTCCTTAGGCCAAAAGTAAGTAAATTTCCGCAAACACTTCACTCAGGAAAATAAAACTTCAAACATCAATAAAGAATAATAATCAATAAAGACTTCAAAATATCACTTATGACTTGGACGGGTGTCGAAACGTCGGTTAAGATGTTTTCAGCAAGAGTTAACTTCCACTATGCAAGCTAGTCCAATTCCAACTTTTAAAATGTCCGCCTATGACAGTTCTGAAATTGGCACTCCGTGAGTGCCAAAAATTTTATTCAATTAGCACAAAAAACAAGGTATATTGATAAATAACCAAGGTATAATGCAGATTGTTGAGTCCACTGGACAGATCTCAAAGAACCAGACTGGCGAAGAACATCTAAATTTCCACTTACTCAGCATATGCTAGTGCTTAAATACTGCTATATCGATTGACCAGATGCAGGAATTTGCACAAATATCGAAACGAAACAAAAATTCACAAGTTCCGAAGTTTTCTCATTCAACGAAAGTTAAAGAAAGATAGCCTTGATCACTTTTACGCACATTGACTGTTAATGGAGAAAAACTGTTTACAATCGAAACTTCGCCTACTCTTATAAGTCAGAGTACTCGGCGCATCATATATTATTACCTTTTTAAAGCTCTGAAGGAACATATATTTGAGGAGTTACATACGTTCTCCGCGGCGAAAAATTACATATTGTGGAATTACTTTTTTATAGGAAGGGAATAAAATTAATTGAAAAACTAATAAGTCCACGTTGTTTTCTATTGCCTCAAGTATTTAAAAATATTTTGTTTTGTTAAATTTGGTCACATATTACGTCGGAAACCTGCAGCCTCGTTGACCCGTACCCAAATATCCGGCGTCAATAAGCAGCATCCTAACTTCCTGTAGAAACAAAAAATTAATAAAATCTCAGTTTCTTCTTGTAAAATAAAGTTGTGGCTAAGGATCACCGGCTTCAATTTTTGAATTTTTGAAAATAAGAAAATTGTGCTATTTTGGAATTTTTTTTTTTTTGTCTAAAATTTTGACTTTTAAACTTATTGGAAAAATATAAAAAATTAAATTTTTCAAAATATGTCTTGATGGACTTTAGATAATTTAATTATGCGTAGATGAATGTAAACTTAATCAAAAAATTAAAAATATTTTCAAGTTATTATGCTGCCCATATTGAAAAATGTAGTTTCCACACAAAAAATCACATTCAAAGTTTTAGAAGAAAAACAATATACTGATATATATATTTTTTTTTCAATTTACACTTAATTTGCTATTCCTGCTCCATACTGTGGACCCTCCTGTGCCATTTTCAGCTTCAATAAGGAAGTAGAATCTTTAGTAGAATCCTTTGAACGAGGTCGGTTTTATCGGTCGTGCGCGCACTCACTTTTTTGCTCATATTTTTCTTAATAATTGAGATATTACTTTAAGTATTTTTGTCCATAATTCGACACACTATAAAAAATTAATTTCCGTCAAAACAAAAAAATAGATTTTTTGAAAGTTGAGAACTTATGTAACTCCTTAAGTCATTTGACAACAAATGTTATTAAAATGTTATTAATCCTTAAAATGCAGATTTAATCTTAAGTGATAAAAGTAGAACACAAAAAGGCTTATAAAAACTTTTTAATATAATGATTTACATGTTTTGAAAGCACAAACGGCGCCATTATCAAGATCTATTCTTGCAAAAATATTTGAAAATAAACTTGAAAAACATAAGTTACGCGATCATATGTGCAATAAAAGCAGGTGCTTAAAAATAGTCAACTGTAAATGTGAAAATTTATATTTTCTTAATTTTTTTTGCATTGAAAAGATTTTTATAAGCCTTTTTGTGTTCTACTTTTATCAATTAAGCATTTAAATCTGTATTTTAATGGTAATTAGTGATTTTATTAGATGATTATTAATTCTTTTAGTATGTTTCATCTCATTATTCTCACAATTTGTTTGTGTGTTTCAAGCTCTTTAGTGTTGATGGATTTTACAGGTATTAGTTTGTGTTTGTATTCTTCAGTATTTAACAAAATGTTTTTTTTTCGTATTATAAAGAAATTAATTTATGAATTATTCACATTAAAAAAGGTAAGCATGTCTTTTTACATTGGTATCTGAAAATAACTTTTGAGAAACTAGTGCTTTCGAAATCAAGAATAAAATTCCAACAAAACAAATATATTTTTCTGAAAAGAAATTTTAACCGAAAATACTTCGCAATAGTTGGTACCTTTCGTAAAACTTTCCCTCACAACACAATACACTTTACATAACATTGAAAGCCCCAAAAAGAGTTTTTTCTGTAGGTTTTATTTAAGACTTTTCGAAATTGTTACTATACTTTCATGTTTATCATCTCTCGTTTAGGTAAATATTATCTACTTCTATTCGCACTTAAGAAGTATTTATCTTATGTCTTGTATTAAAGAAAGCAATCGAAACAAAAACACAATGACCTAGTCTGGGCTAGAGTACCTCTCGGCATTTCAAGATAGCGAAAGTGAAATTGAGAAACAAAACGATTCTTTTTGTTAGATCATAAGAAAAGTTCTGCGTTTCTTTTATATAATCCATAAATCCATAAATGTCACATTCCCACCGGAATTTCGGAATAATGCTTTATTTTTATAATATATCTAAAGAAACTGCATATACTTATTTTGAAATAAATTAGTTTTCAAATTCTGGTGACAATCAATCATCTCAACGTTACCTCAACAAAAGTACACCGCTGAAATTTACGGATGACCCAATATGATTATCCTGTTTGAAGTTTTGTTTCTCAACCTTGTACTAATTTGAAAACAAGTATGTTGTAGCCCTCACAAAACGCTCTCCTATGTAAATCAAATCAATTAAATGATTTAAATAATGTACAAGAAATTACACCGAACTAGCAAATTGGTTTTTTTACACAATGTATTCAATTGTACACATTTCAGGATGCTAAGCCTGTTTCATTGAATTATGTTCATTTAAACGGGTGATATAAGCTTAGCATATTTCAAACATATCATCGAATTTCGGCACTCCCCCTCTTAGATGACCAAAACTGAATGACAATCTAATTTTATGCTGAGGATTCTAAATTTTATGTTTCATTGAATTCTGAGCACATAAACTGGAGATGTAAGCATCGCATAGATCGAACAAATAGTCGATTTGTGCCACCCCTTTTTGGCGGATTTTGCCCAAAACCGAATCAGCAAAAGTTCATATAAGGATAGAACTTCATATGAATTTTCATACTATTTCATACAGTAGTTCGTGAGTTAGAATGCCGACAATATTTGTGTCACATACAGATAGACAGAGAGACTCACAGACAGACATTTTCTAAAAACACTCAAATCGTGTTTAGAATCTTCTCAAACGTTCTTTAAATCCGTCTAAATTTTTCACGAATCCAATTTTTTTGTTGTATAATTAGAAGAAAGAAATAATATCGTCAAATCTGAGATTTATTATTCAATAAAACATATGCATTGACACATGCATTGTCATTAAGAATGACCACGTGCACAGAGGTGTAAAAATCTAGTCGCCAGTGAATCCCACCACTAAATTTTACTAGTATTCTTCGTCAAATTTTATTAGTATACTTCGCCTAAATTTTATCCGTATTCTTATTAGGCGAAGAATACTAAAAATTTCGTGGTGGCAATCGGCCCATTGGCGCCTAGATTTTTGCACCCCTGCTCGTGCAAAAATTTTTAGCAAAAGCGGTTCGTGAGATATGTCATTTAAATCGAAAACATTAAAGAACATTTTTGAAGTCTTGAGCTTGCCCCTGGATGAGGTACGATGCTGACAATACATGAGCTTGCAGTGTCATCAACAATGAACTTCTTCGCCAATTTTGAAGAAAATACGTTCTATGGAAGTGGATCAAAATGCGATTGCAAGATTTGACAGAAACACACATCCAGATCACACAGATAATTTCAGTCTATATAACGATCGTAATCGATCCAGGAGTAAATTTAAATTAGCTTTAAGTGCCATTATTTTACTTTTTTAAAACCAAAGTCATATTTATCTGGTAAAGAATTGTCATTTCGTGTATATAAAGGGTTAATTTATTGTTAAAATAATGATATTTTAGATATCGAGATAAAGACAAAAGTGGATTTTTCTTATCAAAATGTATATTTTATTAACGAAATATTAATGATCTGCTCTAAATGTTTATATCCTTTAATAATGCAGTGAGGTCTCGTTTATGTACTTCTCTCTTATATGACTCGTTATAAGCCGATTTCTTGAGTTTCTGGCAGCGACTGTTACGGAAATAATGTAAAACGTCTCTCATACGTCTCAATGAAACGTATGAATGCTGCATTTTCTTTGCATTACATCTGCGTTTTCTCTTAAATATGTGACACTTGTCACTAATATTTTTAGCCTCTCTCTTAGTTGGATAATTCAGTATTTCGTAAGTTTTGAATCAAAATGGATCGATTACATGAAACATTATCCAAAGATAGTTGGAATTAATTTAATGTGCTCTCCTGTATTTCATTCTGAATCGTAGAAGAATAGCTCCATTCTTTGCTCAATTTTTCAGCTTGGGATTTTATTTGTGAAAATCCCGAAAATATAATAATTATACAGTGTCTCACATAAGTGATGGGACACTTGTGCTTTACAAAAGGAAACTAATCAAATAAATTAAAAAAACATGTACACATTTTTTTTGTGGGTGTGTTTCATACTTAAATTTAGTAAAGATTATTACATAACATACATTTTGTCAAAATATTAAAATATTAATTTAATAAAAATACAAATGTTTAGAACGGAGCAAAAAATAGCTCACATAAGTGATGGGACACCATTATATATGCAACAAAAATCGCCTGAAATAAGCAATAAAAATATTTTTTGGGGTTTTATTTTTACTTAAAAGCAATTGGCAATAATTTATAAAATCGTCTGCAGTATTTCTCTCCAGTTTGTTTTGGAATTTTTGTGTTTTTTAGCTCTGTGTAGTCATGAATGCTAAACGAAAAGAAACTTCGCCTGAAATTCGAAAATTAGTTATTAATTTGCATATTGAATGTGGAAAATCTATTAGAAAAACTGCTGAAACAGTTAACTTGAGTCGTTGAACAGTTTTCAATATCATTAAACGATATAAAAAGAATCATATGATTCAGGATAAAAGAAGACCTGGCTGACCATCAAAGCTATCCAATGGAATAAAGCGAATTATCGTTCGAAATATTAAAAAAAATCCAAGAATTAGTGCTTCAAAAGTTGCTGCTGATTTACAAGCATTATATGGAATAATTGTTAATCCTGAAACTATTAGAAGGGTAATTCGATCTGCTGGATATCACGGTAGAGTAGCCAGGAAAAAATTCTTCATAAGTGAAAAGAATAGAAAACTCAGACTAGCTTTCGCAAAATCCAACATAAATAAGAATTCTGATTACTGGAATAAAGTTATATTTGCTGATGAGAGTAAATTTAATATATTTGGTTCTGACGGTAGAATCTTGGTGTGGAGAAAACCCAGGGAAGAACTTCGCAAACAGAACTTGGTACCAACAGTAAAACATGGTGGAGGAGGAGTTATGGTATGGGGGTGTATGTCGTCCGCTGGAGTTGGTAATTTTGTTTTTATTGACAGTATAATGGATCAGTACAAGTATATTGATATTTTAAAGCAAAATTTGAAATCTTCAGCACGAAAATTGAACCTTCATAACGATTTTAAATTCTACCAGGACAATGACCCCAAGCACACTGCTCTGAACGTTAGACTCTGGCTGCTATATAACTGTCCTGAAATAATAAAAACACCACCACAATCTCCAGACTTAAATCCCATAGAGAATATTTGGCAAGAATTGGAATCAAGAATTCGCAAACACACCATTTCTTCAAAACAACAACTAAAATCGGTGCTTCAAGAAGAATGGGGTAAAATCACTCCAGAAATCACAAAAAAAATAGTCGAATCCATCCCAAAAAGATTAAATCATGTTTTAAAAGTAAAAGGAAATCCAACAAAATATTAAAACCTTTTAAAAAGTAAAATTTGTGGATAAATATTTGATGGAAAAGTAAGTGTCCCATCACTTATGTGAGCCATTTTTTGCTCCGTTCTGAACAATTGTATTTTTACTAAATTAATATTTTAATATTTTGACAAAATGTATGTTATGTAATAATTGTTACTATCTTTAAATATGAAACACACCCAAAAAATTTTTGCACATGTTTGTTTATTTATTTTATTGCAGTTTCTTTTTATAAAGCACAAGTGTCCCATCACTTTTGTGAGACACTGTATGTACTACCCATTACAGCAGACATTAATTTATTTTAAAAATAGATCAAAAAACAGTGCGTCAAAACACTTTCAAACAACATTAAATCTAGTCAATATCTATAAAAGTTTTAAAATATATTTTTTTTCACCAAGATTCACCAATATTTTTCAACATAGTGACTAGCGAGGGGGAAACAGAACATCAGTGACTGAGGATGCCTCGGACTAAGAGATGAAAATGATTTTAAAAACTTTCATACATATTGACTAGATTTAGTGTAGTTTGAAAGTGTTTTTTAAAGATTTTAGACATGTATACTTCTTTTTTATGTGTTTTTAAAATACATTAACAGTTGTTGTAATGGGTGGTACAAATAATTATTTAGTTAATAAAAAAACTGCCGAAAATATTGTTGTTAGAACAAGAAGTTATCTCAACCATGGTTGGATGAAAAAGTAGACTTTATCCACTAAAATACATTAAAAGCTGTTGTAATGGGTGGTACAGATAATTATTTAGTTAATAAATGACATTATAGACGATCGTACATAAAAAAAATGCCAAAAATATTGTTGTTAGCACAAGAAGTTATCTCAACCTTGGTTGGATGAAAAAGTAGACTTTATCCACTTTATCTTATGAAAACCTCATTTCTTAGTATTCTTTTTAGGGTATATGCTTTTATAATTTTCGTTTAATATTTAATATATATTTCATAAAGAATTATAGTTTGTAATAATTACAATGAATAATGATGCATGTATGAAAGGAAATTAATTGGGTTATCTCTTATTTATGCGATTCTCTGTGTTGAGCGCCTTTTAGTTTTCGTCCTTTAAAAATCGTATAAATAAGAGGTGACTTATAATGTGCATAATTTAACTTTAAGCATCATTTTTCTCCAAATAAGACATGAAAGTCGTGAAATTTATCTTTAAAATTCTAGTTAAAAATGTTTTGTTTTCATCTCAACTTTTAATCATTACGAGTTAGGTTGAACCAAATTTTGGTGTTGTAATAGCTGCAACCAATAATGGTGAAGCTTTTACCAGGATTTAATAACATTACATGAACTATGAAAGTATACAGTAATAAACAATAATTTTGTTTTAGTTTAAATTATAAACTTGTGTAGATTGAACCATTAATTAGAAAAATGTTATGTCATTAATGGTGAAAACTTTTACCATGATTTAATCACTTTACATGAACCATAATTTTGCTTTTAATTTTAACCATAAACTTGTATAGATTGAACCATTAATTGAAAAAAAAAACATTGAACATTGGCAAAGTGTTGAAACATTGGTAAAGTGTTGAAGAACAAGCTGATTAAATATTGAACAATAAATTGGCTATGGTTACTGATTGCAAACAATGAATAATCAGACCGGAATCTCCGTTTAAAGAAGAATCCTACACAATACGAATAATCAAGTCTGACCCGGAATTCGAACTCTACATCACTTAGAGTCCACGGGCCACAATTTCCACAGCAAGGCTCATTCTGGCTAGGGCCTGCCAGATGTAAAAACTAAAATAAAATATACTAAAATTATATGTACTAACTACATGTGCGCAAGCCATTGTGTATAATAACAGCAAAATTAATGTTCCAAATAAAGACTCATTAAAAAATTAGTGTTGTTTAGAAAAGGGGTAAAAAGTTGGTTAAACACATCATAATTTTTTAATCTGTATAATAAAAGAATGTAAATTTTTGAAATATTTCTCTGCAATTGATTTATTAAATTCCAAGGATTCCGTTAACAAAAGTTCATTATCCCTATTATTTTAACAACAAGAAAAAAACCCTCCCCGACACGTCTTGGGAACAATTAAGTCCAGGTCCGCTCCGTTCCGGGCTGAGTATGTAGGATAAAATGTAATCCTGAGGCTTGCCCGAGGCTGCTGAAAACTTTAAGTCCCAGCTGAGATGCAATGTAACTGTCCGATACTCTCTACACTGGACATGTTAAATTACTGTATTGATTTTGTCAAAATTACATCAGCTCGTGCAGCAGATTTATAATTTATTCTCGATCCAGCCAGGACCATTGAAAATGATTCATATATTGTCAGCTTATTCCGGCCTTTTTCAATTTTTTAAACCGGGGCCGGTTGACCTGCTTAAATTTTTTTATCTGCCCAGCAAGGCTCGTTTACGTTCTTTAATTGTCCGGCTCGGTCCAGCCCGTTAAAAAAATGTCTTTATTCTGCCGGCTTGGTGGACACGGGTCGAGTACGGGCCTTGGACCTGTCCCGGTCGTTTTCGGATCTCTAACACCACTTGACTTGCAGCCAATCTTCTCGCCACTAGACAAGGCTGACGTCTCGGGCTCCATAGCATATTGAGAGAATATAGATCAATTTATTCTGATTGGTTGTTAAATATCTCCATTTTTTTGTGGAAGTTAAAATAATTTTTGGGATTAAACTAGGACGAACTATTTTTGGAGTGTTAAGCAAAATGAGGTTGTGGTTCATCTAATTACTTTACACCATTGAATAGTTTGACTTTTAACACTTTGCAGCATTTTCAGTGTTTTTTACTTACACATCATACGTAGTATAGGGTAAGTCTTGTAATCGTTTTGAAAATCATAAAATTTCTTTTGACGGATTTACACGTTTCAGACACTGGCGATTCCGAAAAATATACTTTCAGAAAAAAAAATCGCCGTCCGTCTGTGTGTCTGTATGTCTATAAACGCTCTATTTCCCGAAAAAATTGAGATAGAGACTTGAAATTTGGTATGTACTTAGTATGTAATAATGGGAATAAGCTTATTGAATTTCAGTCACCTCGATTATCCGGAACTATTTTTTTCGGACTCTCGAAGTATTCGTTCTGATAAAAGGTACATAAAATTTTTCGAAATTGTTTATTTTAAGGAATTAATATAAAAGACAATAAAAAAACACAAATTTTGTATAAAGAATGAAGTCGATCGGATAATGAGTTGCCGAGATATTTGTAATCCTTTTTTCCACACTCTTCGATTTTTCATGACCCTGTATTTCATTCAAATTTCAATTCAAATATATATTTTAATTGGAAATGAGACGATTAATCCGACGCAGTAAACCGTTAATTAATATGATTATCAATTTTCGAGTAATAGAGCATTTAAAGTTTATGACGTCATCAAGCCAGGATTTTGTTCAAATTGCAATGCATTTTATAAGTAGTTTACACATTTTTTATTTTAATATTTTACATTATGCATATCCATGATGGGTAAGTATTACGGTGACCCCCCAACGACTAGTTTAACATGTAGTGGGTAAATTCAGTTATTACGCAAGTAAATCAACTTAATAACCGGCTTCCGAATCACTGCTAATCAAATGACAACTACGAGGGCTTTTTTCATTGGAAAAATATCACTATCATCTGAATAATTACAGTCATCATCTGAAAGTTCACAATCACTTCAAGAGTAATCTGATAGCTTATGAGCAGTGTTGCGAAATCTGGCGTATTTTATATTCAGAGATTCCGAATTCTCACCAGAAAGTTTGAATAGTTATTTTTGCTTTGTAAAAGTAGTATTAAATGTCTTGTGAATAAATTTAGATTAAATTATTTTTCAATGTTTTCCAGTGTGAATTTAAAATAATAATCACGCAATTGACATGACAATCTTTCTTTTTCAAAGTTTTATTCTGTTCAAGACTGGGATCACAGTCTTCCGCCTGCGGAGTGTTAACTAAGCTTTTTACAGTGTAAATTGTTACCGTAGCTGTTGTAAACTGTATACATATTAAATTATCCCGATTATATATCACCTAAAATATTCAGATGGGGGAGGGGGGGGAATTAAGATGAATGATTCTACCCTTGTTAAGGAATAGGGCGGATGTCCCAGGAGTATGACTCTTCATAAATTACCGAGCTTTATAGGAAGTGACAGTTTCTGACACAAGTGCCCTTTATGCTAAAGAAAGTCTGTCATCAGTGCTTGTTAGTATTGCATTTGTTTTAAAATGAATTCGTTTTAGGCTCATTGAGAATCAATATTCTTTTGTTCGAAGTGGATTTTTAAACAACGTAATTTTGCGTAATTATTCCATAGTTGCCAACTTTTACCTCCTTTTTTTGTTACCTCTAAAATGTAACAGAAATTTTTACTTTTTTTAATTGCAGATTTCGACAATTAAATAAGCCAAAAATTACTATTAAGTTTTAGTGGTTAGAAAAAGGTGTAAAAGTGGGCAGTTAATGTTTCAGCTTTCAAATTGTAACATAATAATAATTATTATTTTATAGTGTCACAATATGTAACTCATAAGCAAAACCATTAAATTGTAACTAGACAGTATTACAGATGTATGTGTAAATTCTTGTTTCACCTTTTCTCAGAATGCATTTTTAGATATTTCGGCTGCAACGGGCCATTGGATTATTTATTTGTTTATTTTGAATTGGCAATGATGATGGAGCTATAGGGGCTCCGAAACAGCTGTTTGCCAATTTATATATTTTTTTAATTTGCGCTATTTCACGTTGTACATTTATTTTTAATATAACGGCACAAAGTTTAATCCTCCTTTTTAGATATGTTTTGCTCTTTAAAACTCTCTAACCGTTAGGTCCGTGTTTTTCCGTTTCTAGAAGTCATGTTAAAATGGCTGTAATACAAACATATTTTTGACAGATATTTTTCTAAAACCGTATATAGAATGAGGGGATATAAAAGATATTATAGCATCAAACTGCGATTCAAAAACATATATCCTAGTATTTACAAGCATACTTATGAAAATACAGGAAAACCCTCAAAGGTTAAAAGGGTTAAATTTATAGTAGTGCTATTTTTCAAAATGAATAATCTACGATAAAACATAAAATTATGAAAGCTGCTAAGTCTGTTTAATACTGTTGTAATAAGACATTTTCCAAACATTTTCAAAAATTCTTCCTTAGCCTACTGCCATATGAATAAATCACAAAATAAATATATTCGTTCGATTGCTGTTAATGACACATTCCAGAAATTTCAGTAAACCTTAACGTTTGTTATTTGAATAGCTACAATTAATAACATTAACATAAAAAAAATATCCCAAAATTAAAAGAAAAATTTTTTTAACCCGAAAGGTTTAATGTAGGACGGTTTTAATTTCACATGATCATACAATAAAATCACTATATGTAATTAAAATATAGATGTAAATGCTTAATGTGATTAAAAGATAACATCAAAAAAACTTATAAAATCCTTTTAATATAATCATCGACATGTTTCAAATGCACAAACGGCATCATTAACAAGATCTACAAGTGTTTATGAAATCCCATTCACCAGAGCAGATGGAGCATTGCAATATTATATAGGAATGACGAATAGAAAGTTTAAAACAAGATTAAAAGAGCAGATATGGCAGATATCAAATATGATAGAAGAACTACAGCTTTGGCAAGACTACGTAAGACCGAGACATTAAAAATTGATTTTAAGAATAGTAAAATAATTTATACATCAAGACTTTATTTTCCACCCGTGAATCAATAGAAATCTATATACGAACCATATGCAATGAATCAGCCACTTTTGAATTACCTAAAATTTCGCACGAGATGTTTTTCAATTTTATAAAAAGCAAAACGGAAATGTTAATTTTCACGTTTACAGCTAACCATTTTTAAACACGTGTTTTTCTTACATATATGATCTCGTGGTTCATGTTTTTCAAGTTTACCTTCAAATTTTGGGGGGAATAGTTTGTTTATCCTGTAGATCTTGATAATGTCGCCGTTTGTAAATTTGAAACATGTCGATCATCGTATTAAACGGTTTTTATAAGACTTTTTGTGTTCTGTTTTTATCACTTTAATTATATCTGTATTTTGATGATTTTAGCAGGGTTCATACGCTTTTACCACAATTTTTAATAGAATTTTTTGCCTTATTTAAATGCCGAAAGGTATTACAAATCCTGCAATTTAACAAGGCGTTTAAAATTTCTGCTATTAAAATAATAAATAGAAAAATTCTATTAAAAAAATGGGGTAAAACTGTTCGAAACCTGTTTAAGTTTATTATATTATTTTATTAGTACCAGAAATATTATGAAAAAAATATTGAGGGCACTTTTTTTTCCTCCGGCTGGTTGAAGTGTTTATAATCACCATAGACTTTCAGTTAATATATATATATATATATATATATATATATTTATTTTTAGTATCAGTTCTGCAGATAATGGAAAAACTAACTGTATTTTTTTAGGGTTTCGTTCATCTCACGAAACCCTATTACTCCCGCTCCGTTGTCTGTCCGTCACAGAGAAACTATGTAACTTACAGAGTTGAAACTTTGTGTATATCTAGCTGAATACCAGCTGTGGCAACTCCGACTGCCTATATTAAAATTCAGTCTAAGCTGCCGTCATATAAATAATCAATTTTAATGTTAATTGATTTCTAAATAAAATTGGTAAGATATAAATTTTCTTACCTCTAAATTCCAATCGGGACATCGGTGCTCCGCGCTGTTTATGATTCCTTATATTTCAGCAAAAACAAACATTCTTGAGAGACGAAAAGACTTGACTCAAAATAAAATCGCAGATATTATTAAACACATAACTATTTAATTAACAAATCACATCTCGACGAATACAAATCATTATTTACAGCTTTTTAACTGAGCGAAAAACGCTCTCTAACAATCATAATCATAAACCAAACTAAACTAAAAGTTAGAGTTCAAACTAAAGTTCTAATAAAAATATTCAAGAACAGTTACAAAAAAAAAAAAAAAAAAAAAAACATAATGTTGCGTGCATGGGCCAGTTTCATTGTCTCTTTTCAGTTAATCAGAGCACATTCCTACCTCTACATTGCGTAGATGCTTTTTATGTTTTAAAACTTTGAGAAGAAAAGGGGTTTTGGATGATGCAACAGGAAATGAATTCCCAATTACAACATCCTCCCACCTTTGAGTTTCGGGATCTGAAACTCAAATCCAATTCGTTCGATGTTTTGTGATACGTCCGTATCTGGAGCGACGAACCGAAACATCCGATGTACTGTCGCTGACCGAACCACTAGGAGGATTACTAGTACCTTTATGGAAAATAGGTTCAGTAGATTCAGTATCTAAAAAGCAGTCTTTAACAGAATGTTGGATCAACGGCTTACTCGTAGCAGGGTCTAAAGTACATTCTTTATCATTCGACTGAGCTTTATAATGGAGTTCAGTACCTCTTTCATGGGTTACTTCTAGAGGAATCAATCTGAGAACCGGACGCAGAAATTCCCCACCTTTCATCTTTACTTTTACTAATCTAACATTTCCATCTTTTGAAGGATAGAGTTCGATAACTTTGGCAAGAGGTCATTCAAGTTTTTAACATTCTCACTAGTCACAAGAACTACGTCTCCGATCTGGACAGGTCTCTGATTTTTGTTAAATTTCGAGGATTGTTTTAAACATCCCAAGTAGTCAGCGCGGAATCTTTTTCGCAAATCTTGTTTTAATCGCTGTCTATATGCATGTCTCTTATTAATAGACAATGAATCCAAAATGTCAAGATCAGGAATACCTGATTCTCTAATGTCTCGTAAAAGCATACAAGGAGTAAGTGGTATTAAATCATCGATTTCCTCAAAAACATAAGTCAAAGGCCGCTGATTGACAATATTTTCAGTGTCGCAAATAACAGTTTGCATTTCTTCTAAGTCCAAAGAACTTCGTCCTAAGACTTTTCGAAGGATCCCTTTTACTACGCCTATCAAACGTTCCCACCATCGACCCCACCACGGCGCAGATGGAGGGTTAAATTTCCAGGTGATCTTCTGAGCTGTGCTGTACTGAGAAACAACATCCCAATCAATTTGCTTAAGAAAATTTTCAGCACCCGAATTTTTTTTTCCGTTGTCAGAATATACTATTGAAGGTCTACCTCTTCGTGCTATAAATCTTCTAAAAGCTTGTAAAAAGTTGTCAGTCGATAAGGATGTGGCTATCTCTAAATGTACTGCTCTGTAGACAGCACATGTGAAAATAACTATCCAAGCTTTTTGACCACCTCGAAGAAGTAAAGGACCGGCGTAGTCAGTTCCTACAACCTCGAATACTGCAGCGTCTTTTATACGATTTTCCGGAAGAGGTGTTTCTATAATAGGTTTAGGTCTTGAATTAAATCTTTTACAACTTACACAGCTTCTAATTACCTTTCTAATAGTTTTTCGGAATTTTAAGATCCAAAAATCTTCCCTTAAATTAGACATCATAATTTGTACACCAGCATGTCCTAGTTTTAAGTGTCTAAATCTAATTAATTTTTCAACTACGGGATGGTCATGTGGAAGGATAATAGGAAATCTGAAATTCACAAGATCCTCTCTTAAATGTATCCGTGATGTCAGCCGCAGAACTCCAGCCGAATCTGTCATGGTCTGAAATGCCTTTAGACGTTTATCTTTAGGACCAGTAAACGATTTTTGAACTAATTTCAACAATACATTTTCAGCTTCATTCTGCTCTTCTACAGTTAAAATTTTAAATTCTCTCTCTTCTTTAGCTTTCTTACAATTTTTGTAAAATCTGTATATCCACGCGATAACTTAATGAGCGAATTTCGGACACTCGGTTGTAAACAAAAGGTGCCCAATTTTCATTTCTTTTTATCCAGTAAAGCGCATTGGCCGAATCAGTCCAATAAAAAATGGCAATGTTATCTAATTTCAAATCAGTTTTAACACTACTTGCTAATCTAGCCCCAATATTACAAGCCAATAATTCTAACCTCGGAATGGAAATTGTTTTCATAGGAACAACTCGGCTTCTTGCTTGAACCAACTGACAGAAACCACCCTTCTCATTTTCGGTCCGTATAAATATACACGTAGCATACGTTACTTTACTAGCGTCGCAAAAAACGTGTAAGGAATGCAACTTATCTGCATCTCGTGAAAAACACCTAGGTATTTCAATAGTCCCTAATTTTCCTAATTGTTTTTTTCATTTTTCAAATTTTTTCTTGATAGAAACAGGTAATTCCGTGTCCCATGTCATATAAAATTCTAACATTTCGTACGATATCCCCATTGTATATGTGTACAATTAATGTTTGGAGCAAAACCCTTTTTCTAGAAGTTGTATTCGCAAGCATACAATCTTTATTAGGAGTAGAATCCTCTTTAGAATTATCGCCTAAGTTAATTTTATTCTTTTCTATACACATGAACTGGTGGTGATTTTTCCCACAATGAGTACAATTAGTTTTAATTTTACAAGCTTTAGCCAAGTGGTTGGCATTGAAGCATCGAAAGCAAGCTCCTTTTTTAAATAAAGCATCTTTTCTCTTCGCGAGTGTCATTTTCCATCATTTTCCATCATCTTCTTTTCCATGTTATTTTCCGCTCTACAATTTTGACTACGGTGTTTATTTTCGCAAAAGACACACTGTTCTTCCAATTTTTTATCATCTGCATTATACAGTTCGGCCGCCGTAGGAAGGGAAAAATTTTTATCCTTACGATCGAATCTAAGTTCTCTGTTTACTGAGACATCTTTATCGAAAGAAAACCCACTCTTAGCCAATTTGACCTTTTGCTCCATTTCAACTTCAATTTGTGAAAATTTCATTAAAGTATCTAATTTATTAATTCCATGATCTTTATCTTTATTATTAGCAGATAAAGTGCCAAGATGTCTTTCCCATAATTTAAGAATATCTGAAGGCAATGCTGATTCGACCAATGGATATAAAATCGAAGAATAATTTTCGCTTGATACTCCTAACATTTTTAATGACCGAAGGTAGGTTTCTATTTTATCATACAACTTAACAAGAGACAGTCTCTGGCCTTGTCCCAAAGAATTATTAATAACTAATCCTAGTACTTTGCGTATGTATACTTCGATTAAAATATCTGTTCTACCGAACCGTGCCTTCAACGATTGTATCGCCTCTGGATAGCTATCGGCTGTAGGGGGGAAAGAATCCACGATTTCCCTAGCTCTAAATCCCTTTTGAGTAGCCTGAATTAGATACTGAATTTTATCTTCGTTTACTATATCGGGATCATCGTGGATTTTCTCGAATTGCCCCCAAAAAGATAGCCAATTTTTTATGTCGCCATTAAAGGGCTTAAGTTCCAATTTTGGTAATTTAAACTTTCTTCTGGTGTTCATACCATCTAATGATAGAGAGGTATCCTGACTGCTCTCTTTCTCTAACTTTTTTATGTATCTAGATAGTTTATTTTTTACCTCCCAATAATTGGTGTTATATTTATCTATTTGTTCGTATTCAGCATCGAATGCGTCTTGTGAACAAGTTTTGTCTTCAGATAAAAGATCCAAAATTTGTTTGTCTAAAGAAGAAAGTCCTTCGTATTTTGATTCTAATCTATCCAAAAGGGATGACAAGCTATCTAAATCATCATATTTAGCCTGCAAATAATCTTCTATTTCTTTTATCAACTTTGTGAAGTTGGAACGCACTGGCGTCCTTGATTTCTTTATTTTTCCATACTTAATATTGAATTTTCTAATTAATTTTCTAAATCTCTTTTAATTAAATTTCTAATTTCTAATTCCAATTAACGACGGAGCATCCGGTCCCGGCAAGGGATGCCACAATTATGTGGCAACTCCGACTGCCTATATTAAAATTCAGTCTAAGCTGCCGACATATAAATAATCAATTTTAATGTTAATTGATTTCTAAATAAAATTGGTAAGATATAAATTTTCTTACCTCTAAATTCCAATCGGGACATCGGTGCTCCGCGCTGTTCATGATTCTTTATATTTCAGCAAAAACAAACATTCTTGAGAGACGAAAAGACTTGACTCAAAATAAAATTGCAGAGATTATTAAACACATCACTATTTAATTAACAAATCACATCTTGACGAATACAAATCATTATTTACAGCTTTTTAACTGAGCGAAAAACGCTCTATAACAATCATAATCATAAACCAAACTAAACTAAAAGTTAGAGTTCAAACTAAAGTTCTAATAAAAATATTCAAGAACAGTTACAAAAAAAAAAACATAATGTTGCGCGCATGCGCCAGTTTCATTGTCTCTTTTCAGCTAATCAGAGCACATTCCTACCTCTACATTGCGTAGATGCTTTTTATGTTTCAAAACTTTGAGAAGAAAAGGGGTTTTGGATGATGCAACAGGAAATGAATTCCCAATTACAACACCAGCTATGAAGCTCAAAATATTTAAATTTGAAAAAAATCGTATTATTTAAATAAAGAGAGATTAAAAAAAACTTCTAACAGCCTTTTCCTATTAAATCTAAACATTTTTCGTTAATGCAGTTGCCAAAAATTAAAGATCCACAATGAAATTCTTTCTACAATAATTAATTTTCTATTGAACGATTTCCACGTGAAAAATGAAAATGAAATAAAAAGTTTCACCAAATGAAAAAATATTAATATGAAATAAAAATGATTGACGTCATAGTGGTAAACGGAAATTTTCAAAGATTTCTCAATTATACAAGGAGTATGAGTATGTGTATGTACACAAAGCAGATTAATTTCATGTCATTAGAGAATTGAAAAGAAAATCTGACGTCATATTGGAAGTTTAACGAATTTTTCAATAGTTTGAGAATACTACAAAGCGAGTATCAATATGAGTAATAGAGAATAGTAAATATATGAGTTTGAGAAACATATTGAATCATGATAAAAATCCGATTATGGAAATAGTCGCTTATTTTAACAGTTTGAAGGCGTACAACATGTTTCATTTTGAAATTATTTTTTTAAATATCGCATTTAGTCCGCATGACAGATATTATTATGACGACTATAATAGCGGGGGGCTTCGCCCGCTATCGGGCTGGTTTAGATATTCGAAAAAAAGAAAAAAATAGACCAGTGATTTTTTACTTTATAAAAAACAGGATTTTTTTTTTATTTGGATTTATTGAAGAAAGGATTAAGTGTTTTGGAAGGAATATTAAACGAAACCCTTTGAGCGATCTTCGATCACACTTACCCACTTGTTTTAAATTGAATTGGACAATAATAGTAATCTGCATTAAGAATAAGTTGCTTCATATAATTTCCTTTTCAAACTTTAAATATGATTGATTTTTATTTTCATTTTTTTAAACGTATTGAATTGGCTTAGTTTTGACTAGTAAAATGGAAGAAGAGCTTCATTTTCCTTAATATGGATTATACGAAAATAATCTTAACTTTAACTTACTGCAGCAAAAAATTGATGGAATGCGACTTATCAAAATGGCTTATATCTAACATGTTACATAAGTGCCGCGTAAAACAAAGTGAAAGTATCCTATTTCTTTAAACAAGATTATATAACAACAAAGAAAATGTTATTATACACTTCAAAAGAAAATAGAATTCGTTAAATTTTGTTGTTTTTGATTTTTATTCCCTTTATGTTTTGGTATAATCTTTTCTATACGAAATAGCAGATTGATTTAAAATAATGTTTTAGGTATTCTATTTAGGAAGGCCATGTGTGCCCATTAGATATGATACAGGTTCAGCCTGAACCCCAGCCCGAGCTTGGGCCCGAAGCTGATTCGGAGCTTTTTGCCAATTTCTGGATAAATATAAATAACAAATTCGCCCCACTGTTAAAATTTTTGTGGTAGGTTGAACTAACTTTTGCTGCTGCAGTAGCTGCAACCATAACGAGGTGAAATCCAATTCCAACATTTGGAGCTCTAGTTGAACTATATATCCATATGTTGGAACAAGGGTTTCACCATCTTATGGATGTACCTTTGAAGCACCAAATGTTGGTTCAACATACCACAAATTTTTTAACTATGTATTTTAAACAAATCTTTAGGGGGATGAAAATTACGAAACGTTTACATGGGAGAGTATTTAGAACGAGTGGACCCGTGTGAGTATTTCGTATTGCGGTCTAATAATTTTTAGTAATATCTAATATTTTTTATGTGCAGGTTTAAAATTCTAAAGAAAACTTAATAAATAAAAATATCTACAAACAACATCAGTCAACATAGAATATCATCTCTTTGATTCAATCAAAGTGACAGTAAAAACTAATTGAAGATTACAAAAGGCACGCGCGAGAAAAAAATTAACAATCGTATTTTAACTGCATTAGAAGATAACGTCATCCACTTCTTGAAAAGCATTAAACAAAGAAAAGTAAATTGAATGGATTTTAAAATACAATTTAATCTAATGTAACATCTAATGTAACAAAGCATGCCTTTTATTCTACACCTGAAATACCCCTGCTTGGATCAGTCGATGGTGTCTTTTTTTTATAAAATAAAATAAACCCATGCGGAGAAATCATGCTTTATATTTTTTGTACTATTTATTTATTTTATAAGCATTGTTGATCATCAAATAATGAGGTATTTTATTTTTGTGGTAACACTAATTTGAGGAAAACCTTTCATTTCATTTATAAAAACAATGCCGATTTAATTTTTAATTAACAGTCATTTTTAATCAAAAAACATGTTTTAACGAAATGTGAGTGTACTATGTCAGAAGCCACTTCAAAAAACTTTCGAATGATACTTCATTTATTGATGTGCTTTTCGTAAATTCATAGAAAAAGGGATGTTGACAACAGAAATAATATATATGTTTAATAAGAAAATATTTTTTTAATGGGAAAATTAATCTTTAAACAATTTATTAATGTTATTGACAGTTTTCTACTGCGCAATTTCGGGATCAAGCTTGGATTTGAGAGGGCACGGATCATTTCGGGGTCATTAAAAAAGAGCCCGAACTCATCTCGAGTGCCCGATCCTTAATCTGATCTAATATAGGGATGCTTATTTTGTAGAAATACTATTTCTAAATAGTACTCTTCTTCTTATTTTATCGCAGAATTCCTTGATTATATAAGGCGAAGATTAATATTTGGAAATAGAACCTCTACGCATCTTGTGACTCTATTGTAGAAGTTCTTTAACTATATTTTGAATGGATTTTTTTTTTTATTGTATGGCATGTTATTTCTTCTTTTTCATAAAAGAGAAAAAAAACTTTGCTTTTAGAAGAAAAACAAGAAAATCGATTTACACTTATTATTTCCTTTTATCATCTCTCTTCCGGCAATGATGTTTTTATGTTCCTGAAAAGCAAAAAAAATATGAACTGGGAAATTTTTGTTAGAGAAATTCCATTTCTGACAGAAAGAAAAAATTCCGAAAACATTTTCAGGCGGATCACTCTGACTTTCTATTTCTTTTTAAGCTTTGAACATTTTTTTGTTCGAATTTTTAAAGTAAAGTGCGAATTTTTGTGATATTTTTACAGAATAGACATTTAACCTTTTCATTACGGGATTGGGTCAGCTTACTTCCAATCGACTATTATTTTGTTGTACTAGTACCAATTTTTTTTAAAATAATCTCTGCTACACACTTATATTAGGATATTTTCAAGCGATATCCACAAAGTACGATTGCACATAAAAATCAGAAGGTTGAAATAAATTTCAGATTTCAGAATTTGCTTAAAATGTTTACTGATGAGATATAAAGAGAATTATTCTGACGACTGATTCTTAAACTTTGGCATAATTCTTGTTAATAACATAAAGAAGCCATGGGATATCCCTTGTTTGTCCAAACTTTCTTTTTAAAGTCCTTTCTGAGAATTATTGGAAAACAAAACTCATGCTCTTCTGCCATAGTTTTACAAAGATATTTTTAAAGAATAGTGACTTTTGCTGATTTCTTCCAGTGATTCAAGACAAATTTGCTATACTGTTAAAAATTTTGTGGTAGGTGGAACCAACTTTTGGTGCTTCAGTAGCTGCAACCATAAGATGGTGAAATCTAATTCCAAAATTTGGAGCCCCGGTTGAACTATAGCTCCATATGTTGGAAAACGGGTTTCACCATCTGATGGTTGCAGCTACTGAAGCACCAAAAGTTGGTTCCACTGTTCAACAACTGTTCAAGGAATATAAAATCCCATTGAATTGTATGAGGTGGGGGAGGGGTTAGAATGACAGTGAAGTAAATCAAATTTTTTTAAAATCTAGATAACCATATTTTCACTGAAAGTATATTAATTTCTGTTCAGTGTGACAGTGAAAAAAATTATAGTTCATTTATGCAGCCACTAAATGGCAGAACCATTTAATGCAACGGGTTACAGCAACCTTCTCTAAAACCCTTCCTTTCTCAAATCAAATTGTGACTTACACCACTGTCATTCTAACCTCCTCATATGGGCTTTCCACCCGAATTTGTCATAACCAAAGATTTTCTAAATTTCATATTTGGTTATCAATTCTCTAGAGTAACTGATATAAAAAGACCAGTCAAATATCGGGAAAACTCAGAAATATACCAGCAATAAGGTGAGCTAATTGACAAATTCGAGGGGAAATCCCAAGTAATCCAATGGCATTTCTTCTCGAATTTGTCAATTAGCTCACAGTATTGACAGTATATTTCTGAGTTTTCACGATATTTGACTGCTCTTTTTATATGAGTTACTCTATAGAATTGACTACCAAGTCATGAAAAATAAGCTTTGGTATAGTTCGCGCATGCGACGTTATAAATCATTTCATATAAATGCTCATATCTCACCAAATATTCAATATATTATTTTTTATTGCACTGTTTCTAGTGTTCTTCAAGTCAAACATGAGCTTTACATCCTCGAATTTCAAAAACAATTTGTGAATTTGAGTCAAATTGGCCAAATTTGAAGTCTCTTTAAGCTACATTTTCGCTATATATAAACCACTACATAACTACAATCATCTAAGAAACATAATTTCACAAAATACAAGTGACATCCAAATTCCCGGAGATCTTTTCAAATTTTGTGAAACATACAGAAAGATCGGATGATATTCAGACACGCATAAATGTTAGAACACAAGGCAATACGATCAGCATAGCTGCTAACTTTTACGCTTTTTTCCTACCACTAAAATTTTATAGTAAATTTAAACTTATTAAATCTTCGAAATTATGTGATTCAATAAGGCAAAATTTTCTATTAATTTTTAGTGGTATCAAAAAAGCGTAAAAGTTTGCAGCTATGGATCAGATGCACAAATGTACAAAACTGACTCGAACACTTGAGTAAAATTAGATACTATCTACGTATACTATCAGAATGTTACTACCATCCTTTGGCGTAAAAACTGATGACAGTTTTCCGATAATTTCTGAATAAATTATGGACATCACACGACTTCTGTTTATCGAATTTTCTAGACAATTTTTGGTGACCAAATTTACCGTCAAAATCGCCATCGAAAAAATCCACAAGATTAACCCACCCATACCACAGTATATGGGCACTTTTGTTAATAGAACTTTGTTCTAGTTGGAAAAAATTAAATAGAGTTGATATGTTATAAAAAATTAAATTAAAAGAACAAATGTGTGCAAGCAAAACATGAACTTATTTATTTTAAAATATTAAGCATTCAATGTTTTTAGTGTAAAGTATTTTTGACAGGTTAGCTTCACATGCTTTTCTTTTTCATCCATAGCTGTGTCCATATTTTTTCGCATGCTATGCTCGTCGTTAATACAGTGGCTTGGGTGAGTTTTGAACACCCGAGGCAATTCAAAATACTACTCCCCTCCTTAGTGTCTACTAAAGTTTTTTTATGTAAATTTTTAAGAATTTTTGGCGTCACCTAAAAGTTTTGCGTTAAGTAAAAACGTAGAGGATGTGACAACTCTTTTTCTACAAAGGAAAGAAAACAGCTACTTATGAGGAATCTTCTATAATCCTAATCCACAACACAACAATCGCTAATATAGTAGTTTATTTCCAAGATCAGATACTTTTATGGCCATAACCTGATTGCAGCATGGGTACGTGAGACAGCTATCTTGATCAGAATAAACGACTATTTCCGAATAGTAATCGTTGCTCTTTGTGAAACAATGATGACTGTCTACTTCGTTTCCCAAGAATCCTTAGTCGGGACTTGCAAATGACGCGATAGTAAAGTATTGCTGATTGAAGGCAGTAAGCATAAGCAGTTCCATCGCTTTAGAAGTAAAGCTGATTCTGGGCTAATAAAATATTGGGTCATCCAAAATGTTGAGCGGTTTTTCAAAACGAAGCGTGGTTTCGTCTGCTACTGCTGATTAACAGTGACCTTGAATGACCCAGATTTTGTCTGTGTGATAGGTTCTGAACTGTGCAACATGCATTTTCAGCGATAACTTCTTTTAAGAGTTCCTCCTTTGCATATGATGGTCATCCAAAGCGGCATCATCTTCGAAGCTGAAATTTCCGCGCTTAAACTTCCCAAATCGCCTTCAAACTGGGTCATCTGAAACAGCTTTTTTCCACATACAGCATACATTTTATAAGCAATCTGACTAGCATTTATACCTTCATTGAAATAACAGAACATAATCGACGAAAATGAACTTTTTTGGTTTTCCATTCTTATCACTGCGCTGAAACAAAATGTACGCTTTAACGCCAGCAAGAATTAAACAACGCAAACAGAAAAAATCGAATTTACATAGATGAGTCCTTCAAGGTCATTCCTTATCAGCAGTAGCAAAATAACTAGACGTAACTGCGCTTCGGTTTCAAAAACTGCAGAACTTTCCGGATGACCCAATAAATTCTTTTGATGATCTGATGGCTACAAGTTATCTCGTCATAACTATTAACCTGTTAGCCGGGGAATAAACTTTTGCTCAACCGATATGCCTCATTACCAACGGGGTACACTTTGAATGACCAATAAAAATGAATCGATTTTTTTTTCATTATTCGTAACAGTAACTTTGCATGAATAGGGCGTTTTAATAAGACTAAATATTCTATTAAAATTTTACTGGTGGAAGTAATGCGTTCAAAATATTGCAGTAGTAGTTCGTGTACATGACGAAATATTTCGTCATACCCAGGTAACAGGTTAAAAAAATGTGTAACCGAGTTTAATCGGAGTAACTAGATATACAGTTAATAAAATTGCTCTATTCTAAGGGGTACAATAAAGGAAGACTGCAGTTTGTTGGGTGAAATAGAAGTTTTAACTCTTTAACTCTAAAGTTCGAACGCCACAGAGTCAGACTTCCACCACTCTAAATTTGCGAATAGTAATTTTGTCCCTTAATTTTAACGGAAATTCTGCGTTTTAATAAGACGAAAATTACTATTTAGAAATAGTTGAATATAGAATAGAATTTTGCACTGCCGTAATCAAGCTCTATTTAATTGATTCATAAATCCTCTAAAGAACTAGATTAAATATTATTTAATTCTGCCGGGTAGCTAGTATAGATAGCAATGAATTAGTAATCCAACACCCTTCAAATTGTTTAATAATGTCTAATAAACTTAAAGTACGTTAGTAAAATCTGAACAACAGCAATTTTCTAACAGGAGTAACGATAACATTTGGGATTTTGTACGATATCAATAAAAGTTATCATTTTATCAGTTTTTAAGGGGAAACATGAGTTAAGTGAAGTGATAAATCTATTCCTACAAAAACTGTGGTCTGCTAAGGCCTAGTTGTTTTCCCAAAGTACATTTTGTTAAGTTTCAACAGGAATTTTCCGTAAAGAAAAAGAAGTCTGTCAGCGGCCAAAATATACTTTGTCGGAAACTACTAATTACCAAAATTTCTTACTAAAGCTTACGAGTACTAAACGGAGACAGGGGCTAAAAGAACATACTTTACATTTCATACTGTAGAACACATAATATACAAAATTTCCAGATTATTTTTTTCTTCACGTACAACTATTTTAAACATTTTTTTATTAATAAATAAAAATTGTTAACCATAGCTTAATTACTGAAAGAGAAATAGTCTTAATATGTGAAATGAAATTTTGGTAAGCCCCTAAAAACCATGACATTAGACCTTTGACTCCGGGGTCTAATGGGACTTTCCATGGGTCTAATACAAGGTCCATAAACTCCTTGGAATTTTCAAAGAGTCTCGCATCAATATTTACGATTTTTTAAGTTATCAAATTTCTAATTAATATTTGCATGGAAGAATCAACTCGTTTATTCATTGACTTGGTGATAGTTTTCTGCGTTTAAATAACATGAAAAATTCTATTAAAAAATTGTGGTACAACTGGTTCTCACCCTACTAATGTTACACAATAAGTAAACATGAATGTTTTTAAATAGGCGAGTTCAGGGGAGATATATCAGCACTAATTTAAATTCAATAAATAAAATCTTACTTTAAAAATTACATTTTTTTTTCTAATTGTGTAAAACTTACCACAGCAAAACTTATTGGGGTTTTTATTACCTTGCCATGATAGTTATGTTGCTAAATCGGTATTAGTTTTAGCCGATATAAAATAATAAGTCACAATAAGTTTTACACACTAAATGTATCATTTAAGATGAATTTTAGATTCAATGTCGATATATAGTTATTTTGGGATCCTCTAATCTGACATGTCCCCTTAGTCCCCTACCATATTGAACTGCATTTAGGCTTATTGTAAATCAGCTATTTACACCTAACACAAAACGAACATTGTAAATGAATATTGTTGATTAAAAACTTCAGAATCGTATGTAATATTGTTAAAAATAATCTTAATACACTATCAAAAGAAGTATTTACTAAATATAAAACAATGCCTCACATTTAGAGTTAGGAATGTTTTGTTTCTTACTTTGCAACCCAGCTAATAGTCAAAAATTGTTCAATACGTGTACTTGTGTAATGCTAGTACTTCTATATATTGACAAAAGCCTGAACATTTCACTGAATTATGTTCTGAGAAAATCCATTTCCTTCATCAGCCTCTATGGCCCATTAGTTTCCAGTCTCCCTCATAAATTAGTTGTCACGGAATTCATCTCCCCATGTCTTCAAAATTATAAATATAAAATGTGGCTATTTCATTTATTTTAACTACAAAAGTCTCCAGATCGAAAAAGTTATTTTTATAACTACATTGTGCTATATAGTTTTCTTTTCTATATTATTATAGAAAAATATGCAACATGCTCAGAAAAAGCAAATAATGAGAAGGGTAAAATACTTTTAAAATACCCTTCGTCGAATAAATCTGACAAAGTGTAACACTCCCAGACATAAACCATTTATTTTCTAAAATCAGCTGAAATAAATTTTACATTTTCGTAGTTCTGAAAAGATGACTGTCAACGGAAACTGAGTAATCGTAGCATCGAAAAATTCTAAATTGCTTCGGAAGAATTGTGCAAAGTTACTCTAAGAGTGTACATCTTTGTGGTAAAGATGGTAAGGATCGTTATAAATGATCTTATGCTTTCGTTTACGCAAGAATTCTGTTATTGTGTTCTTATTGTAGACATATCTTTTATCAAGATTTTGAAAAAGAAAGTGTAGACAGTAATATACAAATAACACACAGTAAATGGCAGAAGTACAATAGATCTGACGGGCAAAATCCAAAAGTATCCTACGTGTGCTGATAATTTATGAAGAATTACAAAAGTTAAGAAACTTGATCAATTGCTTTTAGAGTATTGCATCAGTTCTTAAACACTATTATAACATTTCGTATGTTTCTATTTGTATCATGGTATATTCTTAATAATCCATGTACTTTTAAAGTTGAGCTTTTAACCCTTTCAGGGCCAAGCACTAGTGCTCCTGTAACGTTGAACTCCCACCGAAATTTAGGGAAGAATTTAGTTCAAAATAAGAATAAGCAATTTTTTAACTTTTTCTCGTCAAAGTTTAAAAAGTAAAATTTAATTAAAAGTTTCTGGCTTGAATCGGATTAAAATTAGGTGGTATGTAATATATACCACCGCCCCTCAAAGGGTTAAGAATACAGGGTGATCATAATTAAAGTTGCTCTTTTAAAAGGTAGTAAAAAAAGAGCCACTAGTCAGAATGACCTGATATTTCATCTGAGTATACATGAAGCAATCAGAATTTGTTTTGCGAAAGAAAAAACAGTTGAAAAGGGGACCGATAGATGGCACTGCACTTTTCATAAGATGCTAATTAAAAGACGTGACTTGCGTACCGCACATTATACTAGACATAAAAAGGCAAGATTATTCTGCGTCTGAGAAGGTGGTCATGACTCTATCATTGAAGGATCGGGCTCTGCTTGAAAATCTTTTTTACATGAACGGTGACTGTGCGGCAAATGCATTGAAGAAATTACAGACATTAAAGGGTTTAAGAAGTGGCTCTAGTGAGATGAATATATTAGCTCTGAAGAAGATGTGATAAATTCGAAGAGACAGGTTCATTTGATGTGAAAAAGCAATTGCTTAGACGTCGGTGGAGGATTTGACTATAGAATTGCAGGAAGCGTCATGCAGTGTACGAAACATCCTGCAATGCTATTCATACAAAATTACGCATGTTCAGGAGTTGCTTCTTGCTGACCTGCCAAAACGAGAAGCTTTCGCCTTGTAATTTCTTCCTCGAATGGAAGTGGACAATGCATGGCCATGGAACATTTTGTGGACAAACGAAGCCCATTTCCATCTCCAAGGTTCTGTCAATACTCAAAGTTCCAGAATATGGGCAAGTGAGAATCCGTTTTAAACACAACCATTGCCTCTTTATTCTGAAAAGGTCACTGTGTGGTGCGGGTTTACGGCCACATTTATCGTTGGCCTTTTCTTTTTCGAGGAGATTGGTCCTTGGGATTCTGTCACCTGTACAGTCAATGGGACACGTTATGGATCTTTTCTGCGTAACCAGCTCATTCCAGCACTGCAACAACGCAGATGTGTGGATAGCATAATTTTTATGCAAGATGGCACTCCTTCGCACATTGCAACACCAGTGAAGCAGCTATTGAATCTGCATTTTGGAAATGACAGAATTATCAGTCAACATTTCCCAACAGCCTGGCCGTCACGATCACCTGACCTGAACTCTTGCGACTTCTGGCTGTGGGATCACCTAAAATATGTTGTGTACGGAGGTCTAATAGTGAATTTCGGTGAATTGAAAGCACGCTTTATGCAACACATTCACAATATCACCCCTGAAACACTCCAATCTGTTGTGGAACATGCTGTTTTGCAATTTCAGCTCATAGAAGAAAACGGTGGCAAGCATACTGAACACTTCTTAAGCATGTCGTAGCTGAATTTCTTTTCTTGATGGTTTCATCAGTTTTTGCTTTTTCTATGCTTTTTGGCATAGGGACAATTAAAAACCGGTTTCGTTTTTGCTTTTTCTACGGTTTTTGGCCAAGGGACAATTGAAGACCAATTTCGTTTTTGCTTTTTCTATGGTTTTAGGCTTAGGGAGAATTAAAAACCGATTTCATTTTGGCTTTTTCTATGGTTTTTGACTTAGGGACAGATAAAACCGATTTCGTTTTTGCTTTTTCTGCGGTTTTTGGCCTAGGGACAATTAAAAACCTATTTTTATCTATCCGCTGTGGCACCCCCTTGTCGTGGTGGATAGGCTTTGAACAAAGAGTGTCACAACAGCATGTTACGTCGTCTTTTAATTAGAATCTTATGACGAGTACAGCGCCATCTAACAGTCAATTTTTGAACTTTTGTTTCTTTCGCAAAACAAATTCCCATTGCTTCACGTATACTCAGATGAAATATCAGGTCATTCTGACCAGTGGTTCTTTTTTTACAACCTTTTAAAAATGCAACTTTAATTACAATCACCCTGTATAAAAAAGTAATGTCAGATTATACGTTTGGTTCTGCTTTGTTTGTTCACATTACTTCTGAATAATCATTAAAGGGAAACGGCGAGCTCGACCATAAGGGGTTTTCAGAACCCTGTTCTTTTAAGCTTTTCAGGGGAAAAGTGCTTCTATTTCTAGAATGCTGAAATAATTGAGTGACACCAGAATTTACAAACAGATTTAAATAAAATAGAAATAGAAAATAAGTAAAAGCTTTTCTTCACGTACGTAATAAAAATAATTTTTTCATTCCAACCAAAAAGTTTTTCCATTAAAAACAAAACATCATGTGTCAGCCTATAAGATAAGAGGACCTTTCAAAATGTAAAAAGAACCCTCCGGTGAGTAATAATTCTCCTGGTGTTTATTTTTGTGTCTGGTAAAGCCAACAACTAGTGCAATAGAATATCGCTAATACGTGGCAAAGGTGTTGCATCAATGTGACAAAATACCTGTTGCAAGGTAATTGTGCGTTTGATAATAGCTTGGTCGATTGTTGAGGAAAGAAATTAATAAACAAGCACAAATTCATCTGCTGCTTCTTGAAATGTATAGTGTTAATGTGCTATCACATAAATAATTTTTTATCACTGATTTCGGTAAAGATAGAATATTCCTAGTGTTCTGTTATGGCTCATGCACTGTGCATATTGAAAATCCTCGCTCAGAATACATACAAATTGACCGAAGCATCATACTTGCACTACGCATAGTTTTCGAGAAAATTAAAAATAAAAAATGTAAAGTCACATCCGGTGTACTGAAAATTAATTTTATTGGAAATATTAACTTTGGTACTTGCGTTATGCTACTATATTTACGATCGTAGATGATCGAAATTATATATCCACGTAATAAAAAATTTTGAAATGCTTTATCGAATGATTAAAATCCACTGCGATAGGGGTCTGTGACTATCTTTATAGATCTTCGCATCCCTAGAGCTTTGGTAAAGCAAGTGCGGGTCGAAGAAACCTGACTTAAGGCCTAGGCTCCGGTTCCTTTCTGGGTATCCGGCTCCCGGAGCTGTCGGGGGATTCGGACTCGTCCCCAAGTGTAAAAGTGGTGGTGTCCCAAGAGAGTGGGATCCACCACATGTCGTCATTTCTTGGGAAAGTGGGAGTGGTCAACAG
The DNA here is from genome assembly GCA_963931845.1 of Maratus michaelseni. Lineage (NCBI taxonomy): Eukaryota > Metazoa > Arthropoda > Arachnida > Araneae > Salticidae > Maratus > Maratus michaelseni. Next base: position 304,478,946 of record OZ007595.1, read on the forward strand.
GTGGTGGCGCCCCCACCGACCGTAGCGCTTACAGGAACTCTCCTGGTCGATTGCGTTAAAAAGTCTCACGATCCTCGTTACGGCGGTTATCGTGCCTGACGGGTGCCTGTAAGCGCCTGGCGGTGCAGCTCAGCTTTATCGAATGATTAACCAGATTTATACCATTAACTATAACATGTCTACGGATATTTGTGGACGCTACGATGATGGATTGTATTATTTCACCTATTCCACCTTGTACTCAAACTTTCTTTGATATGCATGGTAATCATTTTTAACATCCTCTCGTGCAAACATCATGTGATACGCAGTATGAAGTTATTCACGTTCATATTTCCAATAAAGCTACCATAATTTCCGGCGTATAATCCGCAGCTCATAGAGTCGTTTTTCGACCCAGAAATTTTAATCAATAATTGTAGTTAAATATTTACAGCGATCTTTTAAGTTACATTTTATAAAATAATATTTCTGGGTCGAAAAACGACTCTTTGAGCTGCGGATTATATGCCGGAAATTACGGTAATTTTATGTGCATAGGATGTGGTGTGTCAAACTGTTTCTTCCGCATTTTCCTCGAAAACGAATGATCTAGAACAGTGGTCCCCAAATTATTCTCCTATAAATTAGTTCACACTGAATTCATCCAAAAAGTCTGGATATAAAATGTGGCTTCGCTTCATTACTTTCGTTAGTTGTAACTGTAAATGTCTCCAAACAGAGAAAGTTATTTTTATAACTACATTTTACTATATCGTTTTTCATTTCTGTATTATTATAAAATAATATGCAACATCTTTAGAAGAAGCAAATAATGAGAAGAAAATAAAATATTTTTAATATACCCTTCGTTGAATAAATCTGGCAAAGTGTAAAAATTCCAGACGGAAACAATTTATTTTCTGAGATAAGCTAAAATAAATTTTCCATTTTCGTAGTTCTGAAAAGATGACTGTCAACGGAAACTGAGTAATTGTAGCATCGAAAAATTCTAAATTGCTTCTGGAGAATTGTGCGAAGTCAGTCTTAAGAATGTACATTTTTGTATCAAAGGATATCGTTATAAATGATATCATGCTTTGGTTTACGTAAGAATTATGTTATTATTTTCTTATTGCAGACAGATCTTTTATCAATATTTTGATAAATAAAGTGTAGTAGGTAATATACTAAGAACACAAAGTAAATAGCAGAAGTACAGTAGATCTGACAGGCAAAAACCGAAAGTATCCTGCGTATGATGAAAATTTATGAAGAATTACAATAGTTAAAAAACTTGATCAATTACTTTTAGAGTATTGCATCAGTTCTTAAACACTATTATGAAATTTCGTATGTACGACATTGCATCATGGTATATTCTCAATAATCCATGTACTTTTGAAGTGAAGCTTTTAAGAACATATAGCAGTAATGTCAGATTATATCAAATTCAATGTTTGGTTATGATCTGTTTATTTATAATGGTTATGAATAATATTTAAAGGGAAACAAACGGCAAGGTCGACCATAAAGAGTTTGCAGCCCACAGGCTTTGTGCTTGTGAAGATCCCGAACAAAAATAAAAGATATTTCCTATGCCTTGAAAAAAATTAAAGCCCAAATAAACTAAAATCAAAACAAGTCACGTGTCTTCCGTACAAGGTAAGATTGGTAATTTATTTTCGTGTTTGTAACATACTAATGCAATGGAATATCACTAGTAGGTGTTGAAGGCGTTGCATCAACGAGACGAAATATCTGTTGCTAGATAATAGCGCTAATAATAATAGCTTGGTCGGTTGTTGAGGCGAGACAGTGATAATTAAGCACAAATTGATATGCGACTTCTTGAAATATATACAGCTAATTTGATATTGCATAAGCAGATTTATTTTTTTGTGCACTGATTCTATAAAGCCAGAATATACGGAGTGTTATGTCAAGACTGCATAAACAGTGAAGAGTGAAAATACTCTGTCGGAGTACAGAACCATACCTCTACGACGCATAGTTTTCAAGAAAAATGGAAAATAAAAAGTTTTCGTCTCATCGGCGTATTGGAAACAAGCATTATTGGAAGCATGAACGTCGGTACTTGTGTTATGAAACTATGTTTTCTATGAAACTATGTCGAAAGAATCTCTCCGCGTAATAAAACATGTTTGAGTGCTACGTCGAATGGTTAACAAAATTTCTATCATTAACAGTAACATCTCTACGCATTTTCACGGATGCTACGATGATTACTTGTATTTACTCGTTTATTCCACGTTGTACTCAAACACTCCTCGATGTGCCTGGTAGTCATATTGAGTATACTGTCGTGCAAACATCATGCGATGTCCAATATAAATTAATTCCTATTCATATTTACAATACCTATAATTTTATATGCACCGTTTGTGACGTCAAATTATTTCTTTCGCATTATTGTCGAAACCTAATGACTACAGAGATGTGGTTCTTTGATTAATTTTTATGTACATGGACAGAAAATTCTCGTCCTTTATAGTTTATGCGTTCTTGACAGAACATCCTGTATATGCAAGATAGGCAATTACCTATCGAATCCTCTTTGGAGTTTTATATGGCACATGTTGATTTACATTGTTTTGGACATTTAAGAAAATTTATATTTTCAAAACTATTACACTTATTATAATAAGCGATATATGAAAATAAAGAAAAACATTTTACGTCGAATGGTTAACAAAATTTCTATCATTAACAGTAACATCTCTACGCATGTATTCATGTCTTTCATGTATTTCATGTGTATGTCATGTATTTCTCTTCGCATGTAACATCTCTACGCTGTATTTTGCTGTCCCTCAACGCTGAATTGTAGAAGCGGTTAACGATGGTTTACCCTTATTCACATGGACACCAAAATCTCCGGATCTTACACCATGTGATTTCTTTTTGTGGGGTTGCATCAAAAATCTTGTTTATTAACAACAATTGCGAAAACACTCAAAGAATTTAAAGAACGCACCGGTGTTGCAACTTTAAGAACCGTTAGCAGTATAAAACTGCAAAATGTGTGGAATGAACTTGATTACAAATAAGATGTTTGTCGTGATACGAAAGATTCACACATCAAACATTTGTAACTGAAAAATAAACTTGGAATGTTTTTCTTTAATTTCATATATCACTTATTATTAATATGTGTAACAGTTTTGAAAATTTAAATTCTTAACATCCTTTCAATTCATTTATGTTAAACCTGTATTTAAATGCAAATCAGAAATTTGATAAAACGCCTCCATCACTGGTGTCACATCAACTCGCGAATGCCGTCACATCAAAGGGATAATCTGGAGTACCGTTGAAACAATCTATTTGGACAGCATGGTGACTATGTACAGTTTTAGCAGAGACTTGCTATTATGCAGTATAGTATATTTGCCTGTGAAATAAAATTTGTCTTTGTATCTCTTGATGCTTTACTTCAATGATTGGTTTGTTTGATTTTCTGAAGACGCTCCGGTCATCTTTTGCATACGAGTGCTAAATAAAATCGGGGTCTCAGTCTGAAATGAAATCCGACCCACTATAAAAATCCTTAGCTGAGTTGGTATTAGAAACGTCACCCTTTGTCTAGTAACCAGCACCATAACCAATACACAAGCAGGTGGCCACCTTTCTTTTTGAACTTCCGATGTATATTTCTTAAAATTTGTGAAATTGGATTTTACAATAATTCAGCTAAGTGTGAACTTTTAATTTTTATTTTTAAATCCAACTTAAAACTTTTTAACAAAAAAAAAATGCATTTTGTGAAACCGAAAAACTTCCATAACACGTTTTAACTCTCTGAGTGGTTTGCACGTATTTTTCCGTTTCTTTAAACAACTTAAATCGACCATAAGCAAAAATATTTTTAATAGAATTGTAGCCGATTTATTGTACAAATTTTAAGATATATGTAAAATAAAAAGATATGAAATGTACCTTAGAAACAAACAGGGAAGGAAAATTTTAATTAATATTTGTTTTATGATCATTTTTATCAAAATGCAGGAACGCCCTCAGTCCTTCAAAGGGTTTTAAAATCAACCTTTCATAGACTTTAAAATATTTCATTATTTTGCGAGGTTCTGTATACGAACTATAAATCATACACACCATATGAAAAACGCATTATACAACCGAAACTACATTTCTAGCAATTACTGCCAATATACTGTAATAAAATCGAATTATTTCTGTGATCCTGTAAAAAAAATTTTAATTACTCATGCATCATTTTATATAACAAACATACTATATTGTTAATCAAACACATGTATCAATTCCGTTCAGATTTGGTAGTCCAATACCATTAATATGTATTTAAAATAAATAGAGAAAAATTAATAGACTGTAAAATATTGATCCAGAATATGTACTTTCATGTGTTCTGGTAAACAAATATTAAATGTGGAATAAATTGTAATGCATGTCAATACCGCATATCCTTTTCTTTATATTTGAAATGTAATAACATCACTAAAGTACACTTCAAAAAATTACCACCCATAGACCATAATGCATCCGAATTCCTTTGTATATAACCCCTATCTTGCAGGTTGTCCCCTGTAACGTTTTAGTAAACGTGAATAACGTTTATCAATCCAAGTTTATTTTCGAAACATAGGGCATAGATGAACAGAAAGACAGATGAACCGAAGTCATAAGACTCTTCAATTGTGTTGAAAAATATTTCAAATTCCAGATCAAGAAAATTTTCAGCTGCCACGAACTTAAATAAGTGATATATATATATATATATATATATATATATATATATATATATATATATATATATCGATGGAGATAAGCTTTTTCTCTTCAACCAGTACAATCCCCAAAAAAGAGAAAGTTCTGTATCCTTTCAAAAAGAACTTTTTCTTTCTTTTTTCTATTTCTATCTCTCTCTGTTTTCTTTTTACATCTTTATTACTTTCGAAATGTGATCGTGAAAAAAACTTTGAGGCAAAGAAACGGCCTCAGAAACATTTCGAAGAGCTATTTTATATATAAATTTCAAAGTCTTTTGTGAATTTAATGTAAGTTCATCTTACAGCTATGATATGTTATTGTTCTTTTTTAAATGTAATATCTTGTCACATTTATTTTTCATTCTGCCGAAATATATATATAAATAAACAGAATAGAAATATTTTTTTAAGTTTAGATATGACTGTAATAGCATGTCTGTTTTATATAAAGTATTTTTGTTTCTTTCTCTCTCAAGCTCTGTTATTTTTATCTTTCTTTTTCTTTTTAGGTTTTATAAAAAATGATTTAAGTATTACTTATTCGCAGCACATGTATTGTGTATTTATTAAAAAAGATTAATATCCAGTACTTTTGTCATTTATTAATTTTTACATATATTTTGTACAGCAGCGTTTCTCTATAGACAGTCTCCAAATTTTCAAGTACGAGCGATTTGAGATATAAGTTGTTTATATATAAGGGTGGTCCTAAAATATATGTCAAAAATGTAAACGTAGGTAGAGTGACCTAAATAAGCCGATTTCATGTAGGAATGTGGATGCGGAAATCAAGCGTTGAGGCAGTAGAGGGCGCTGTTGGGTTCGGCGGATGAAAGCGCTTCGCTGGCTTGAATCGTCATTCTCCGCACGTATTTTGAGCAACATTCATCGTTACATCAATGTGGAGCTTGCCGAAATGCATTTCATGTATGATGCTGTGCAAGAAAATGGAGCAGCTGCTTAAAGGGAACTATTCCCCAATAGGAATCTGCGAGATCGCCAAACATTTGAACATCTTCATCGGTTTTTGTGCACGAGTGGATCGTTTTATGCTTCCAGGCGTAATACGGGCACTGGAAGATATAGCAGAATTCCTGCAGTAGACGAAGAAGTATTACGCACAGTAGATGATAGTCCTTTGACAGACTCGAGAGTCGTTGTACGTGCGCATCCTTTGAGCAGCTGCTCCATTTCCTTGCGCAATTCCATACATGAAATGCATGTCGGAAAGCTTCGTATTGGTGTAACGATGCATGTTGCTCGAAATCCATGTAGGAAATGACGATTCAAGCCAGCGAAATGCTTTCATCCGCCGAACTCAACAACGCCCTCTACTGCCTCAACACTGGATTTCCGTACCCACATTCCTATACAAAATATGCTTATTTAGGTCCCCTCTACCTACCTTTACAAATTTACAGATATTTTAGGACCACACTGTATATATACAAATCATTTTAACTCTATTAGATCAATTGCTTCTGTTTGCATTTAATAACAAATAAACGGCTTCTGTATATTAAATGTCGTAAATAAACATCAAAATTAAAATGGTACCTTCATTTTACTCTGTGTAATAATTAGATTACATATGAAAACAAAATAGTCAAAATATAGTTGAGAATTTTTTTAACCTGTGAGCCAAATGAGATACTAATTTTATTTTAATATTTTATAAATCCTTATACCCTTGACCTTAATATTTTATAAATTCTTATACCTTTGATCTTAAAATTTTATAAATCCTTATACCATTGACCTTAATATTTTATAAATCCTTATACCATTGACCTTAATATTTTATAAATCCTTATACCATTGACCTTAATATTTTATAAATCCTTATACCATTGACCTTAAATTAAAGTATGTTAAAAAAAAACAGAAAGAAAATCAGATGTTATTTTCAACCAATGTTGAATAACGCGGTTTTTTCCTATTGTTGGTGTCGGAGACATCCTCGTTCACCAATAATCTCATTGAGAATAATAATAGATATTTTTGTAAAAGTTTTTAAAACGTTTTTTTCACCTATTGATCCAAGCAGCAAATATTTGAATCACGTCTGAAGGTGATATTACAGAGGTATCTGCAACCATTTTGGATGGTTGTTCAATTTCTATCATGAATTTTAGACAGGTTTTCCATGCTAGTTTTTGGTATGAAATCCCAGATGGGAGAGGCATAAGTCATGATCTAGAGAATACAGGCTTTATAAAATAGTATTTTATTGCGAATAAAGAGAGCAGGTTTTTTAAAACCATAAGTTCAAGAAATTTGAAAGTTCTGGCGACCTTACCTCAATGTTAAGAATAAGTTTTCTGGAGATAATCAAGGATAACCACTAAGTATTTGATATCACCTTTCTAAGGTTAACTCATCAAAGACTGAATTAATTTTCTGTTTAAAATGCAAAAATTCCATTTCGTACCAATTTTTCATGATACCAACTTTGTTCCCATTTTATCGGGAATTTCTTTCATCAAATAAAGCGAATATTTCTCTTTAAAATACTGGTACTCAAACAGCAAAATGATTGGAAGCTATTCTGTTACCATATGGTACCGCTAGGCCTTAACCCTTTCAGGGCAAGCAATTTTGTTCCTGTAACATCAAATTCACACCGGTATTTATGAAAGAATTTAGTTCAAAATAAGGAAAAGCAATTTTTCGACTTTTCCCGTCAAAGTTGAAAAAGTAAAATTTAATTAAAAGTTTCTGGTTCGAATCGGATTAAAATTAAGTGGGATATAATATATCCCACCGCCCCTCAAAGGGTTAATGGGTTAACCCTACAGTGCATGATTTCTTCTTTTAGAATTGTGTTTTTTTATACTTATATTAAGAATTAGACACCAGAAATTTTAAGATATAACTTTATTTAGTAGCATATAAATGTCATTCTTACAGTTTATAGCCCCTCATCTTTTCTCTCTTCTAATGGACATGAAGTGACCCTATTCTCATCTTTCGGCTATTCTTAAACGCGATTTCGCACTAGACTGTAATTCCGTGCAATTCTTTTACACTCTTTCTACTTTTCATTATCTATTATCATTTAAAATCTTCCCTCTTTACATTAAACTTTAATTTTAATCCATTTTTGTTTTATTATTGTTTGTTAAGGCTCTCTCAGGATAAGATACACGAATACTCGTATATTGGATGTAGTTTTTCGCAAACCTGGAAATCCCTTAAAGCATTCTTCTGTTCACTGTTCACTGTCATTCTTACAGGATTAATATTTCTATATAAATATAGTGGTTGCGAAGAACTTGATTTATTTATTAAAAGTTAAATAAAAAGTGTTGTCAATTGGATACACTATGCATTGTAGGGTTAAAGCAAGGCAAGTTCACACTGTACAAGGTATATCGATCAAAACAAGTTGAAAAGCGTTGGTCCAATAACCGAACCTTGAAGGATGTCCGAAATGATAAATTGGAGTGTAGATAAAGATGTTATTATTGCGGACGTAAACAAGTACGATCACCTAGGTAAGAGGGTATGAAATGTTTGAGTCCGGACAGGATATTTAGCCGAATTAACTTGTAAATGAGGCTATCGTTCCCGACTTTGTCAAAGGCTTTGGCGATGTCTAAGAATATGGCAGCAACGACTAGTTTTGTGTTATCCTGAGCTTATTTGTATGTAAAATAATATAGTTTCCGATTTTTATCTATTTTTATCCGACTGCACAGTGTGTTCCATAAGTCTGTTCACATGCTTAATTATTTTTTGCAACAAAATGTCCGACTATTTGACAAGTCTTATGAGGAAAAACCTCACTCCGATAAGACACTATTTTGATTTTTTATGAATTTGTGAATTGTGAATGGACTTATTGGATTTTTGGAATATTTTTTTCTCTTTCCACAAAAATTCCGACTTTTTGACAAATCGAGTGATAGAAATTGCCCTCCTTTACAACAACCTCTTACTATTTTACGAATATTTGAAATCTGAATTTACTTACGGATCTCTTTAAACCATTTTCTTTTTTTGCCAAAATGAATCCGACTCTTTGACTAATCTTATGGGGCAAACTGAACTCTGATATGGCATTTTTTAAATTTTGTATGAATTTTTAAAATGTAAACAGATTTCTGGGACACCCTGAATTCTAACAATATAATAAATTATAACACCTTGTAATAATATATTTCTTTTAAATGATAAAAGGTGTAAATTAACAACATAATACAAATTAAAATAACTTTTATTAGGCTATTTGACATGTTTAGACTCACTCCGAATATTGTTCTATATTGAATTATTGAATATTTTATTCTAGGAATATTCTCATTTGTATTTGAAAATGACTCGGAGTGAGTCAAAACATGTCAAACAACATAATAAAAGTTATTTTAATTTGTATTATGGTGTTAATTTACACCGAATATTGTTCTATATTGAATTATTGAATATTTAATTCTAGGAATATTCTCATTTGTTTTTGAAAATGACTCGGAGTGAGTTGAAAAATGTCAAACAACCTAATAAAAGTTATTTTAATTTGTATTATCTTGTTAATTTACACCCCTTAGCATTTAAAAGATATACCCTGAATTATATTTATTTGTAATACAATTTGACATGTTAAAAATGTCTAGAAAGATATAATTTCACATACGTTCATTTCAAAATTTTCAATAGCATATGCATTATTTTAACCCTTCTTTGCATGATTTTTTGTTTTACAATTGGGTTTTTTATACATATATTAAATATTAGACACCAGAAATTTTAAGATAGATTTTTAACTTTGTTCAGCAACATAGTTCATGAGAAATTTACTGGATTAATATTTCTATATAAATATAGTGGTGGAGAAGAACTTCTGAAACTGTTATTTATTAAAAGTTAAATAAAAAGTGATGGAAATTTACATCACTATGCAATTAAGGGTTAAATGCGTTTCTACTTAAAAACAACGTTTTCAAATCGGCATAAGACGAATAAAAGCACAGAATGCAATTGCGTCAAATTATAAAAAGCTAAAATACACTAACGATATGTATACGTTGGGTGAAATGACATGCGTGTCAAAAACTGACAGCACTTATAAAGCTCGGTGATTTATGAAGAGTTAAACCCTTGAGACTTCTTTCATATTTCTTAACAAGGCAAAATTTTCATTCATCTTACCCTTTTTTCATTTTTTATACCGAATTTTCAACTCGAAATTTAAACGGAAATTCTGTAGGTAAACAATTTAGATGCGAGAGAAAATATTTTCAGAGAACTTACAAGATAATATTTCACAATTTAATGCAACGAAAATAAGGAATAAAACGTTAAAAGCATTTATTTAATTTTAAAAGAAACTACAGACTGCTAACAGTTTTACTGCAATTTTGTATATATATATTTTACCTTATTTAATATCAGAAAAATGTTAGAAATTCTGACATTAAAGGTGGTGATTACGAATTCTGCTCTATAAATATTAAATAGAAATTTTCTAATCTGAAACAGTAGTGTCAGACTCGTTCAAATTTCTAATGTGTGTATACGCACTTTGTAAGTACAACTAATTTTTGTACTCGAATTTAATTTAACACGAATTGACAAAGTTTTTTTTTTCTTATGCGAGTTATTTCGATTTCATACGATCGACAAAAATTCAATTTTTTTTTTTTTTTTAATACAAGTAGTTCTATAAGACGGGACCAATGGAAGCGTTCTTTTCAAATTTCCCATTTCAACATTTTTAACCGATTTGTTTCCACGGAATATCTGAGCTTGATCTATAACTGAGTACTTTTTAACTTTTACGATATTCGTCGCTACTATGTCAAACTATCGAATGTGAAAACATGTATTTTTCATTACTTTTAAAAATGGGCCGATTGCCACCACTATATTTTATTAGAATTCTTCGCCTAGTAAAATTCTAATAAAGTTTCTGTGAAGAATAGGATTTCCAATTTGGCCTCCTTATTTATTTAGAAATGCTGAATTGATACCCGAATTTTTGAGAGTCAATTTTACTTTAATTATTCTCGAAATGTCTGTCATTAAATAAAGCAAATAATCTATTTGAAATTTCTGGTATGAATTCGGAATTTCTGAATGAAAACGGTTGCCAACTGGCAACCCTGGTGAAGAATACTATTAAATTTTAGTGGTGACAATCGGTCCATTTTTAAAAGTAATGGAAAATGCATTTTTTCACATTCGATCGTTTGACATGGTACCGACGATATGTTGTATATTTTTTTTATTACTTCCTAATTTTACTGTCATAGCCGTTTCCGAAATAGAAAGTGACCTCATTAAAAAAATCTGCACCCAAAATCGAAAAAGCTAAAAAGTACCCCGTTAGAGATACTCTTTAGATACTTAGAATACATAGACATTACCAATGTCTTTGACAAAGTCGGGAACGAGGGCCTCCCTTACAAGTTAATTCCTGTCCGGACTCATACATTTCATACATTCTTACCTTGGTAATCGTACTTTTTACGTCCCCATTAATAACACCTTATCTACACTACAATTTATCATTTCAGGCATCCTTCAAGGTTCAGTTCTTGGACCGACGCTTATCATCATATTTTTCTAACGATATACCTCGTACAGTGTTAAGGTGATATTGATTGTTGTATTACAATATATATTGGAGTGGATCAAATGAAAAAGGAAACAGGGCCAGAGTATGAAATGACATGGTTTATTTCAAACACAATCTCCAAATCTAATCTGCACAAGCATTTGTCCCAGTGTTTCACCAGATGCTGAATAGCTTGCTCACAGAAGTCCTTTGGCTGAAATCGAAACCAGTTTCGAACATTTCGCTGTACGAGTGCAAAGATTGGATAGTCACATGCCGAAAGTACCGGTCTATACGATGGCTATTTCAAGAATGTCCACCGAAACGTCACCAGTTTACCTTGCGGAAGTGTTTGTGTCTGTCCTGCACATGAGTCAATGACAGTGCATGTTCTCCATATACTGACTTCATTCGCTTCGCGAAATCCAACTTCTTCTATCACTAAATAACATATAACACACGGATGCTCTTTTTTACGCCCAAACATTCCGCAGATGCAGATGAATAAAGGCAACCGATTGCCTGACGGACGAAACTGTTGACCGAGCATATCACGTGCTTCTGCATGACTACATAGGGCAAGTTCATTTTCTCAGTAGGAATTGCCTTCTTTAGATACCGACTCTACCCTGTACATAAAGTTCGACACACTCATACAAAAATAAACCAAATTATAACCACTTTTCCATTTTCAGTTGATCCATCCTTATATTCTATTTTAATATAATGCATACGTATTACAATAGTTATAAATGATACATTATAGAGATACCTAAAATACCCTATGGAAAAGACTCATTTAAAATATTGAAATGCAAACGAGAAATTTGAAAAGAATGCTGCAAATGGTTTAACATTAGCTTGCGAGTGTCTTCAAGTGACCAGTGTATGCTTTTAAAAGTCTTAGCTAGTATATGAGGCGCTCAAGATTCTTACGTTTCAGCTTTTTTCTTTTTCTTAAAGTTGAGGGTATTATTCTTTGCGAAAACAACACAAACTTTTGTGATCTGATAATTTCCACGTAACCTCAAGTTACGGTATATTTCACCATTGAAAATAACTCATCATAATATTAAGTTGTATAAAAATAATTTTCCTTTTTTGAATACTTTTGTACCAAAGCCTGTGGCTGGCACTTTCTCACCCCTATTGTTGAACATAAAATGTTATTTAAGAGGATATATGACCCTCTATATGCTGTAATCATACAGCCTTCTTTCTTTCATTTTTAGGTCACATAAAGATGTTTATTTTATGTATCCTCAGGCATGATTTTAAACAACGCTTTTAAACAAATAAAGTTGTCCTCAAAATTAGTGCAGTTGGAGGCCAGGACAAGTGTAGTGTCCGCACAGTTCAAAACAAATCCAACCGTTTCAAGGAAGGATACATTAGCCTTGAAATCAAAAACAGAAATTACAGGCCATCAGTTGTGAATTTTAACCTGTTGAAGAGAAAAATCGAGGGAATCTAACTACTAGCATCTGAAAACTGTCGGAGAAACTACAATGCACTAAGGACGCCACATAAGAAGTTTTACATAAAGCTTAAACAAAGTTGCAGGGAGTCAAGAAAAGACAAAACACGAAAATTCTATTTATACACCCTAATAATAAATCAAGAGAAGCAAATAAACAAAATATATAATAAACAAAATACATAATAAACAAAATTCAAATTGAGAGGTTTCGATTGCGCATATCAAAACACATTCTACGAAAAGTTAACAGGGCTCCTAAATGGTCCGCCAACTGAATACCGATATTTTTTAACAGACAATTTCATGGTAGGTTTCCACAACATTTCCGCAAAAATTTACCTCCGAAGGTGGTTTCTGCAAAATTTACAAGAAAAATCAAAAAATAAAATATGTCTAAGAAAATACCGGTATTCAAAAAGCGGACCATTTGGGAGCCCTGGGTTAACGACCAGATTATGAAATCATGGACGACTATTGCATAGAGAAACACCAATTAAGTTAAAGACTAAAATAGGGATATTTTTCAGAAGATATTCTTGCACGATTAAAAAAAGGAAAATCTGTTGTGTTTCCTACAATAATAAAATAGAAATGAGACTCTTTGGCAATTTAAACAATGTAAGATAACTTTGCACATACTAGAATGTTTTAAAATGTACCACACGTTAGAAAATTGTTAGTTGCACCCAGAGCTTTACAAATTTGATAAAATTTAGTAACCAGCAAAAAATTTTAGTAGTCAGTAAAAATATTCCCCCGCCATCATTGATTTTCAAAAAGCAGAAGTTTTTTTTAGGAATAAATTGAGAAAAAAGTAATAACAAGCATAGTTTAGTATTATTAGTTACATGGTTTATATAAAGTTTAAGTACAGTTCTAAACTAAGTTTCATATTGAAAATTATGAAAATTATATGTGTCTATGAGAAAAAAAAAGCAGCAGAAATAAGCCTATGTTCGGTAAGTTCGGCAATAATGCCGAATGCTTCAAATACCCAGTACTTTTCTACCAAAATCTATATCTGACTATGTGCATTTTTTTTCTCATTAAATACAATTTTACGTGCCACAAAGGCTGGATTACCACTATATCTTACTGTTTTATTGAATCACACACCTTCTAATTACATGACATGCTAGCTGGATAGAGCGGAAAAGAATGGCGTTTTCTGTGCATGAGACGGAAAAGGCCTTTTAAACTCGGTTCTTCCATTAAAAGTAGGAAAAATAAAGGAATATCAATGTTTGCCGCACATTAGTGGGGTTGGGGGAGAGAAAAAATATCTTTTGTGCTCATTTCTTAATTCAATTTTTGAAAAAAAAAAAAAATAATTCTTCTCAAACAAACAAACAAAAAATTGCTAGATTAAATTTGGTCGCTAGATAACAAAAAAAAAAAAAAAAAGGTGGTCGATAGTGGCCACCTGGCGACCGCATTTGTCCAACCCATTGTCACTTTGATATTACACAATGAATTACAATTCTATCAAAAATAGTAATATACATTTAAATAACAAAATATATGACACATAAAATTGCACATTTTGCCTTTTTTCATAAACTTTTTTTTCATGCTTTTTTTTATGATTAAATCATACCGCAAAGGTACTTTTTAAAAAAATTTACTTTTTTCAGAAAATGCGATGTTTGTTTCTTTTTCTCAGTTGTCTCACTAAGACTGAAAAAGAAATATCTTTTTTATGACTATTTCCACATAATAATTTAATATTTTTGTTTAAAATAAATAGAAGGCTTATGGATATAGATTACAGATAACCATTTCAGATTAGCCTCTATTGTGTTATTTTTATTTTATTTTCACCTATTCAGTTAAATATATATCTTTAGCGAAATATAGTATTTAATAAAGAATCGAAAACGTAAAAGAAAGAAAGTTGAAGTTGGAAAACAGCCAATGTTATTGTTGGTGATCAAAAACATAAACATGCCTATTCTTCATGGTTATTGAGGTAAATTTATCCTTATTTACGACAAAGGAAAATGGTATTGCTGATATAGATGTTATTCTTTCTGTAAATCCAATAACCGGAGAAATCCTATTGTTGTTGTTTTACACATTGTGTTCACTTAATTCTGCTTTTATGGTCTAGAAATAGTGTATCTTATTGATGTTAAAACATTTTGAATAATCCTGCTAAGTCTTTCTAGAAGGAAATTTTGGGACAAAAATTTTTAAACAGATAGAGTAAATTCGTGAATTTCTAATATTACCAATCTTTTTATACATCTCTTTTAAAATTGTTATAAAATTAAAATATACTTGAATGTTATTTTTATAGGGTTTCGTTCATCTCACGAAACCCTATTAGTCCCGCTTCGTTGTCTGTCTGTCACAAAGCCAGTTCTCAGAAACTATATAACTTGCAATCATGAAAATCTGTGAGCTAAATACCTACTATGTAGCTAAATACCTACTACCTAAATACCTACTATGAAGCTCAAAATCATAAAATTTGAAAAAAAATCGTATTATTTTAATATAGAGATAAAAAAAACAAAAATCTAACAGTCTTTTCCTATTAAATTTAAACATTTTTCGCTATAGCAGTTGCCAAAAATTAAAAATCCACAATAAAATTCTTTCTACAATAATTAATTTTCTTTAAGAAATTCTAATTAGAGTTGCAAAAATCCGGTTTATTCCCGGGTTTATTTCCAATAGACCCGGTTTATTCCCAGGTTTATTCCCAAAAGACCTGTTTTATTCCCAAAAAACCCGGTTTATTCCCAAAAAACCCGGTTTATTCCCGGGTTTAAACCGGATTTTTTCTAGCCTTTGCAACTCTAATTCTAATTGAAAGATTTCCACGTGAAAAATGAAAATGAAAAAGTTTCGCCAATTGAAAAAAAGATTAATATGACGTCCTATTGGTAATAAAAAGGAAATTTTCAAACATTTCTCAATAATACAAGGAGTATGAGTATGTGTAAATACAGAAAGCAGCTTAATATGACGTCATTAGAAAATTAAAAAGAAAATTAATCTGACGTCTAATATTTTGAAGGTCTCTATACAACATGTTTAATTTGAAATTGATTTTTTAGTATCGCATTTAGTCCACATGACAGATATTTTATTATGAAAGAGTATAATAGCGGGCTTCACCCACTAGCGGTCCGTTTCAGATATTCGAAAAAACGAAAAAAATAGACCGGTAAACTTTTACTTTATAAAAAACATGAGGTTTTTTTTTTTGGGGGGGGGGGGGGAAATGAATTTTTTTTTGGATTTATTAAAGAAAGGATAAAGTGTTTTGAAAGGAATATTAAACGAAACCCTTTGTGCGATCTTCGATCGCACTTACCCACTTGTTTAATATTTCAATTTTTAATGAGTTTTTTTTTTTTCAGTTTAGCTTCTTAAAATAGGGAACACCAGTATTTAAATAGGAACTTCTGTCTCATAATACAGTGATTGAACAGTTACGCAGCAGAGAATCAATTGACACCATTAAATTTCTGTTGTACTCTTTGTCTTATTTAAGGATAGAGTTTCAGAGATTATTTAAAATGAAAAATAGTATTAAAATTTAGTGGTGAGAAACTGAGTGGTGAGCCCAACTGCTGGGCCACTGTTGCATCGCTGCATAATGCTATATCTTTCTTCATAATAGCCGTGAATCAGATAACATTAGCAGTCTAAATACAAAATTAATATTACGAATGGGATTTCGCTGACATCTCACAAAATAATTCCTTCATTGCATTGACACTCACTTCAAATAGGCCTCATACTATCAGACATTCAAAACCAAAGTACTAAAATGAACACGCCATATACATGAAAATTTCGGAATACCGCTTAAATGTCAGTTTATGCGAAACCATAGTGACTTCAGAATGGGTCACAAATGTCACAATCACAACGTGTGTGACAATTATTCCAAAATATGACTATTATTCCAAGTGAATGTCATTCGCTTACTTCTGCATGAAGTCGACATAAATCGTTTACTTCTGCATAACTCGACATAACTCGACATAAATCGTTTACTTCTGCATGACTTTTTTCTTCACGAAAAAATGTTTTGAAATACTTGATAAATATTGCAAAGAAAGAACATAAGACCAATCAAAAGAGAAATTTCATAGAAAGCTTTTCAACAGCTACAATAACAGTAAAATATCATTATTTCACTTCATTTCTATTTATAAGCAATTGAAAAAAATATGTATTAAATTAAAATTATTATTGGTTGATGATAAGTTGATTATTGGTTCCACTCCATCGCAATTACAAACTATCATGTCTCCAATATAGTTTTAATACGAGGATTGTACCATAATTAATACACAAGTTGCCATCATATTTTTATTAACTGACTGACATTGCTCAAATTCTAAACAATTGTACATCAACTCCTCTATAATAACACTTCTGTTTGATTGCCAGTAATTAATGGATTCCAAGTAAAGGCAACGGGCCGTCACTGAAATTTTGACAAAAAAAAAGATAAAGACTGTCGGCCATTCACAGAAGACTACTGAATGTTTAAGGAGATGCCACCATTGTCAACAGCAAACTGTACAGATGGATGGAGAAATTTAAAGCAGGGGTAACCACCGTTGAAGACAAACCATTAACTGATACCACTAATACGAATTGTAAGCGAATGGGTGAACTGGATCGCGCGGTAAGAATAGTCATAATCAGTGAGTTTGCTGCAAAGCTGAAGTGTAGTCATAGTATCGGATTCAATTGCAGATTCAAAAAGTGTGGACAAAAAGGATCCGTAGGCACTTAACACCTGATTTGAAGGAAAAAAGAATGGAAGTTTTGTACAACGTTGATGCAAATCTAGAAGGATAGAATGGGAGGAGTCGACATATCAATCTTCCCCTGTGGAAAGTTTGGAAGCCGACAAACGAATTCTTTGCCCTCTCCTGCGTCTACCATATTTTACTTTGAGCAATAGCAGTCAGCAGTCACCAATGCAAGACGCGGCGCGTCAAATATGGCACACGCAGGGGGGGGGGGGTTGGATAAGAACGGCTTGATGTGACATCATTTATGTCGAGTCCTCATATTCTATCCTCCTAGATACAAAAATGCCATGCATAACTTGTGATGGAGACTATATTGAGTAGTACCTCTGTACTGAAAAAGACTTGATTTAGTAGCACGCAGAATTTGTACGATGCATGTAAGTTAATAAAAAACTTATGTTAACTTTTGTATTTATCTTGGTACAAACCTCGCAATTTTAAGTTCCACACATATAATTTTTAACTTCTGGTGAGTGTGCACGAAAAATTTTGAAATTTAAGTTAAATTTAAGACAATAAATACATTGATTTTCTGTACATTTTTACCATATCTGATTAAAACTAAATTTTGTGTGTGAGAGAGTTTAGAAATTAATATAAACTCTCCAAGAGGGGATTATACTAGTTAAAAGAAATGTCAATCAATACTTTAGTTTCACTCGCATCAAATTACACATTTATCTTGTACCTTATTTGTTTCACTTACCGCAAATCTATTACAATACGCCGGTAATTCTGTTTACGTGATTCACATAATCCCCTTTTATTAATGCGATTCTTCGCATTGGTCTTATTTACGTAACAAAATATCATTTAAAGTTAGGAATAAAGAAACGTTATTTGATTGAATGGAATACTTTCTAACAATCACCGGAAGTACAATTACTGTTGATGTATTGATCCCTTCTGCTATATAGCCTTCTTAAAAAAAATTCTAGAGTAAGAGGAATTATTTGCCGAAACAAATATATCGACGACCGCTGTTTTGTTTAATAACTGAAATCCCTGGAATTAAACCTGTAAATGCATAGGATTTTTTGGGAAAAATGATGAAAACATAAGACTATAGCAAATCAGAGCCCTCGAATACTAGGCCTACGTGCTGACACAAAAATGAAGGCTTTTTTCAGTATCTGTACAGTCCCTTGAATTTAAACATTGGTATTTTGTAAAAGTGGTCTTCGCCTTCTTTTCAAAGATTAAATAAGGCGTAGAATATTTTTAGAAAATTCTCGTATTAAAATGCAAGTGCCGTACAGACGTTAAAAAAATTCTACCTACGACAGACGTCATTTTTGTGTCAGAGAGTAGGCCTAGTATTCAGGAAGCGGTGAGCAAGCTCAGGAAAAATGCATAATTAGAAACATATAAATTGCATGCAGCTTTTACAGAAGCAGAAACATTTCTTTCCAAATCCAAGATAATTTCATTTTTAGTTTCCTACATTTTCTCAGAGTAATTGTTAAATATCCAGAATCAAACAAATTACAAGGCATCACACATTCATTCAATAACCACAAAAAAAGATTCAATGGGTAAAATAATTGTGTAAAATATGTCAAGAGTTACAATAACAAAAAACATAAACTACAAAATTCTGTATTTATAAATTTAGAAAATTTTACTATTTTATAGATTCTAAAACAAATGCTAAGCAAGCAAAACAATTTTTTTAGCACTACTTACAACCCTGCACTGTTGTGGTATTAACAGAGCATACATTTCATCTGTGATAATTCCCTACGTTGTAGTGGTATTATCAGGGCCTGATTACCAACGGGCATAGGTGCAACCTCTCATTAATATTCCGTAATATTCGGGTTAATTTGACCCAGGTTTAACACGTTTCGCACCAGAAATTTTTTTAAGAAATGAAATTAAATAAATTCCACGTAGAAATCTGAAATTTAATAATTAAAGATTCATCCAATAATTTTTCTGGTTTCAAGCGTTGTCAAATTAACTCGCATATTACGGAATATTAATGAGAGGTTAGCACCTATGCCAACGGGGCACACTTCCACCAGTAAAAAGACGAAAATATTTATTAAATTTTACTGGTGGAAGTATGCCCCGTCAGTAATCAGGCCCTGGGTATTATTAAAGTTTTCTAGAAAAACAATATCCATATAAATAAAATCCAGAATGTATAAGTTGAAAACTGCAAAATGAATTACGTATAGTAGTCGCATCAAATTTTATTTGAATAAAGATTAGGGAATATTTCTTATGATTCAATTTTTCTTTTATTTGTAGAAAAAAAGGTTGTTGTATTTAGATATGTGCGTGTGTTATAAGATGTGAGTATGTATATATTTAAGCATATAAGTAAGGAAAGGAGGCATTCAGCATGAAGATATCTAAAAAGTTTAAAAGTATATTTATTTATCTTAACCATTCTAGCAATTAAAAAAAGTTCGCCAATAGCGAAGTTATTTTTATTATTGTTCCTGTTGTTCTTTCATTAGAAATATATATATCTTTAATTTGGTTCTTTTTAAAAGTAATCTCAATTTAAATTTCAAAGATAGTATAAAGTATTTACAATTTTATTTTATAAATAACAATTCCCTGATTATTCCGGAGTCATTTCCGTGGACAGAAAATTATTGCTGCGAAAGATCTCAACAGAACACAGATGCTGAAAACTTCAGTGTAATAAAGGAGCCTTTTAGCCTCTTTGTATGCAGTAAAAATCTTCGAGCCTATCTGTGTAAAAAAGAAAATACATAAATCTTGAAATAATTCCGAATAATCATGAAACAAAAGATCACACCGTCAGTTTCGTGGTCGTCAGAAAGAGAAATAAGGATTATTAAAGAGTAAAATTAATTAAAATAACATATAACATCAGTTGCACAATATTTAACAGAATCATTTCGTTCAGAGCCATATTTAGTGTGTTACAAATAATTTGTATAAAAAAAAGTCATGTCTGTGTACATTATTTCGGTGGGCATTACAGTTACAAACATAGTATTTAGTGATTCAAAATGCAATTCGTATAAAATATTTTTCAAGATAAAGGAAAACTACAGCCCTGATATTACATAAATTTAAGTTAAATAAAAAGAAAAGATGAAGAAGAAAAGGAGAAAAGCAATTTTTATACCATTAATTTGAAATTATTTTGTTTGAAAAAATTTAGAACTGTAAATATACGGCGAATGACCCGGTTATAATATACATTTGTAATATATTTATTACTTTAAAACAGAATAATAAAAGGATAATTAGAAACAACGAAAAGCGCTTTTTCTGATCGAAGTACAACAACGTATTAAGCAATAATCCCTATAATGGTTATTCTAATCATTCTCTGGTGACGAATTACGCAATTCTATCACGTGTTCACTTTAATGTGCTATTGCGTGAACAGTGTCACACGTAAATGGGTTCATAAACACAGCCCTCTGAATACTAGGCCTGATCGCTGATTCAAAATGGCGGCTGTCGAAGGCGGACTTTCTTTTTTCACTTAATAAAAGTATATCATGGTTGAGCGCCTAGGGAACCTCCCCCTAGGCCCTGCCCATGCCCTCTATTTGTCCCATAGGACCAGGCGAGGAGTTAGTTCCTGTTTTTCTAATCATTTTAGTTTACTGCAAGATTTTTCAAAAAGCTCAATCAATAAATTCATTGATTTGAGGTATAAAGACATTTTTTCATGAGGTATCAAGACATTTTTTCTTCTTTCCAGGTTTCCCAAGATTTACACAAAAAATTCCAGAACCATATACTTTAATTATTTTGCAACCACAAAAAAATATGCCACTAAAATTTCTTTTGACAAGATGCATTGAATTCCATCATTCAAAAATATTTATAAAAAATTATCAAAATTATTTTCCATATATTACACAGTTGTTAGAAAAGGAAATTTTTTTTTTATACATTTTTGTTAAGCATAATGACCAAGATTTTATGTAAAGCTCCATAGTTATGACAAGAATAACATATTGATTCAATGCATTTACACAAATTAAAAATAAATGAAAGGATAAATTTCAATATTTAAATTATGAAAAATACATGACATAAAAAATGATTCAGATATTATTAAGAATTTTAAATGTTCTAAGGTTGAATAGCACAAAAACAAATACCACATTTATTTATTTGTCAGTTTTTTAATTTTTCTCTTGTCTTCTTTTTCTTTATTAAAATTTTCTGTAACTAGTTTTGAGTAATTGTTTAGTAGGATCTTATATACAACTTGCATTACATTTTTTAAATAAATAAAGCTGTCATGGGTACAATATTTACATAAATAATCATCTATATCATTCACTACATTTTTAACATAAGGTTCACTAATTTTTAATAACAAATTCAGCTGATTTTGATGGGTGAGAAAAGCATTATAAAACTCTTCCAATAGTTTTTCAAATATTATGATGCACATAGAAGCAGTTTTAAATGTAAAAGCAGTAGGTCTTTTTAAAGAACCTCTATCTAAATTATCTATTAATCTACACTCGTCTGAAAATTCATATGCAAAATCATCATTACTAATTAGAGTTTCTGTACAATAACTACAAGTGATGTGTTTACAAGTTTTAAAAGCAGCATAGCCTGCAATGAAAAGTATGATTGGCACAATTTTTTTGTCAACTGGTTTTAATATATCTATTTCAAGATCTTCAAATTCGTCTAAATTTATTGATGAATTGCATTTATTATCTAAACTTTTAAATGAATATTTTTGTTTATTATGAAAGAGCAAATTTTGAATTCTTATTTTTTTTTCACTTTCAATCAACTGCTCTAGTGATATATAATAATTACTTCCAGATAACTGTCTGTAAAGACTAAATCGTTCTTCTAGGGGATCTGTTTGAAACTTGCCAAATAATACATAACTAATATTTAAATCCTTTAGAGCAAACATTGCTAAACCATACAGTCCATTGCAAGTTTGTTGGAAAGCATCAAAGGTTCTGTTACTTAAGCCATTATATACACTTCCTCTGGATAAAATGGACCATCTATTTAACCAATTTAAAACATGTTTCAAAAATTTTAATTGGTCTTGTTCTACACATATAATTGCTTTAAAATCATCATTTTTAAATCTAGTATCCTTATTCAGTGATTTGACGTTTACTATGTTCCACCATTTTAAAATAATAGATAAAAAGTCACAAGTACCTTTAGTCTTATTCCCTCCTATCATCATTTTTAAATCTAGTATCCTTATTCAGTGATTTGACGTTTACTATGTTCCACCATTTTAAAATAATAGATAAAAAGTCACAAGTACCTTTAGTCTTATTCCCTCCAATTTCTTTAAGAGCATTGATGTTTTCATAATTAAAGATTTTGCATACCAAACTGACCTTTTGCCGCTCTATATTAGAAGGGTATAAAGCTTTATGGCTCAATTTATAACCATATTTTAACAATGACTGATTTTCTTTGGAGTACATCTCTCTTAAATGATTAAAATCAGCTATTACAACAGTGTTCTCATCTTCAAAGTCAGGATAATGGAAAATTAAATTTTTTTGATTAATCCAGTTGTTACGTATGTTTTTAAAAATATGAACAGAATCATAAAGCAAAAATAATGGAATATTAGAAGATGCTGGGTTGTGAACAGATTGGTAACCAAAAGGGTGTGGTTCAAAAAATGTAAATAAAGATTTGTTCACTTGGTTATTGTCTGCAATAATACTTAATGTACTAACACCCAACTCATGCAGCTCCATCAAAATTCTTTTTGCAATTTCATATAGAAATTTTCCAGAATTTTCATGAATTGGAACAATTGCTATTACATCTTTGTATGAGCCAAATGAGGATGTTATTGAAAACACCTGAGCTGTTTTGGCTAATTTGCTAGAATTTGTTATAGATAAGCCAGTTAACTTTCCACCTTTAAAAGATAATCGTGGGGAAATAAACACTTCATCTAAAAGTAGATTAACATATTTTTCAATTGGTGTGAGAACATTTAATATTTTCTCTAAATAATTACTTTTTACATTATATGATGAATTACAAACATTCAATTTTGAAGCCAATTTTCTTAAATTACTTTGATGGGGCAAAATTAACAATTTTGTTTTCCTTATAGACTTATAACAAGTTGGGGAATTTAAAAATATTTTAAAAGCCAATTCAAGTAAGAGGGAAGAAAATCTGTATCTTTCTTTAGGTATGTTAATAAGTTGTAACTGCTCAATTAAAATATCTAACATAGATTGTTTTTCTTCATCTAGATGGCATTCTTTTAACAATTTAACTGCTTTTAAGAATTTATTTTCATCAGGAGCATTTATTTTATATTCATCACAAATTTTAATAATCGTGTCAACCTGATGCTTATTTTCTATTTTGTTAAAACTTAAACCTACTTTCTGAATATCAATTTTTTCATCAAGGCAATAAATTTGAAATTTTAAATCGGAACTTACCTTTAGAGATATGTTAATCCTAGGTACATCCGTTGAACATAATTTTAAAATAATTAACTGGCCATTAAGGAGTATGAAAGACCAATTGGCTACATTCTTAAAACATTCTTCCAAATATTTTTTTAGTTCATTAATGTTTTGAAGTTTTGAATTTGTTTCTTCAGATTCGTACGTAATAATACTTTTAACAATAACCTCTTGAATTTTGTCTTCTTCTTTTTCTTCTCGTGTTTTTCTTTTTTTGGGTACCTGGATATTTAGATGGGGTGTCATTTCATTAATTATGCATGGAAATGCATCGGCAGTTAGCACTGGATTTTTCCGTGGAATTATATGTCTCACCCCATTTTTGTCAATCCATTCATCTTCCAATGAAATCATGCTGCTGTCAAAGTGCTTAATACAAATTCTAGCATTTTCCGTGAAGCTGAAATCCTCTCTGTGAATTCTTGACAGCCACAATTTCTTTCTTTCATTATCTTTAGGAAATCGGAAACAAGAAACATAAGGTGGCTTGTAATTTGAATTACAACCAGGTACGGAACATTTAAACGGCATTGCCTTTCTTAAAAAAAAAAAACCAACACTATTTAAATAAAAATGACTTTTCAATATAGCGTGAAAACGATTTTATGCGATACTTGAGAGTTATAAAAACCAATAAGAGCAATAAACAACAATGGAACGCTGAAGAACAGTCTCAACGTCGCCTTCACTTTGAGTTTTTTTTTCGCTTCAGTTCATCCCGCCTGCACCTGATCACGTGATTTATCGAAGTTGAGTAAGCGATTCGGCCTAGTATTCAGGGGGCTGTGTCATAAATATAAATGGACTCACTACAGATCAATGCATAGAAAAGTGATTACTAAATTTCTATTTTTACTACCCAAGACTACTGTTTTCAGGCTTCTTATTATTTTGCTAAGAATATATGAAAATTTGATAAATAATTATCAAGCTTTAATTCACAATAATAATACAATAATGATAATAGCGTTAATAATGTTAATAATATGTGAAATCAAATATACAGTGTGTCCACGTATAACCTGACCGACTTTTATTTTCGCAACCGTTGGTCCTAGATCCATACTTCCAATTACAAAAGTGGTCAAAATTAGGTGCAGAGTTAAGATAAAAAAAAGTTTGAAGCTAAAAAACAGTTTAGTGAAGAATTATAGAATCTAAATTTGTATACAGCCCCCAGATCCTTATACTTAAATTTAGGGACGTTTTGTCTATTCAAAAGTATTGCAAACACAAAAAGTTCCGTATCTGTACGACCAATATTCACTGAGAAATTTGAGTTCAAAGTTATCATGCATAGTATGGGGACCGTATACAAATGGAGATGCGAATGTATCCCCTATCAGAAAGACAAGGAGGTTTTAGAGTTAGATAGGATCATGACAAAGGGTTGTTGTTCAAGTCAAAAAACATTATAATATTTGTGTAATCACTGGTATTGAAAATAAAAATGTATATTTTCTATAATACATAATCACAGTGCACAAACTTATACAAATTTAATAAATTAATTTGAAATAATAACATAGTAAGTAGTACTTTCTCGCAGATAAACTCAAATAAAAACGAAATAGAAATAAACAATGTGGATAAATATCGTCTTTCATACTTTCTCACTACATGTGTTCCAAGTGCCTTCCCTGGACTACAATACATAGGCGGACACGTGACAGAAATTCGTCTGAACATTTTTTAGCATTACAGGCGTGACACATCTGATGTTGGATAAAATGCAATTCTGCAAATCTACTCAGACTACTGATTCTGCTTCGTAAATCTTGCTTTTTAAATAACCCCAAAGAAAGAAATCTAGGGGATTTAGATCCGGCGATCGAGGAGGCCATTCTACCAAGCCTCCATAACCTATGATGTTATCTTGAAACATGCTACTTAGAAGTGTTCGGGAGGAGGCTGTTTTGTGGGCTGGTGCCCCATCATGTTGAAACCACATCTTGGTGAGCTCTGTTAACGAAACATGATCATCTAAGAAGTCAGATAATGGTCCACGTAACAGATCTACATAATTTGTACCTGTTAAAGTGTCATAAAAAAGAAGGGCCCCACTAACGCCCCCTTCCAGATGCCACACCAAGCGTTAACAGACCATCGTACTTGATGCTTGTTGTGTCGTATGACATGCAGATTTTGCACAGATCAGAAGTGTGTATTCTGCCTATTCACAACACCAGTTCTTGAAAACGTGCACTCATCTGTCCAAAGAATGTCATTCAGAAACGACGAGTCTGTTTGTACCTTGTTCATAATGAAATTGTTAAAATCGAACCGTATATCTTCTTCTCCTGGCAAAAACGCTTGTACCAATTGCGGTCGATAAGAATGGGCTCCGTGTATATTTAAAACGTCCCATGCATGGGATTTTGAGCAGCCACAAACTTCACTAATATCCCTAACACTACACTGTGTATACGTAAGAGCATATCCCAAAATCTCTTCGTCAGAGACATGCGTACTTGAGCTTCCAGATCGAGGATATTTTTTAACGCTACCCGTTTCTCGTAAGCGCTTTACAACATTTAAAATCGCGTTTTTAGACGGATGGCTATCATTTGGAAATTTAATTGCGTATTGCCTTGCAGCCTCTCGTCCATTCCGATTATACTGGCCATAAAGTAATATCATTTCTACGTACTGTTCCGTGGTGTACATTTCAGCTACAAGCATTGACGAATCAACTAAATCTAGTGTAAGACACTTTTATTCAGCAATGAAGGGCTTACGTCATTTTTTGTCTGCCAATCGGTATGCAGTGAGTGAAATTTGCACAGGAACCTGCAAATCCCGCAGTACTGCGTACTGCTTTGACATAGTAAGGATAGTGAAAATTCAAAACGCGATTTCGTCTTCAAATAATTGTGGTCGGTGGGTTAAATCAAGTGATCACTCTTTGAGTTAATAGTTAGATGTTAGATCGTTAATGCGAAGTAAAATCGACTAATCTTAGTTTTACTTCAGTTTTCGGAAACTCAAGGAAAACTTACTTTCCGTCTTATAGCGGCTAAATGGGCCGCCCAAAGTGATAGGAGCGCATTTTGGCTTGCAACTAACTCCAGGAAACACAACACAGCAGCGTGAATTTGCCCAACTCTGATTTTATAAGGGATAAAATCATGCATACTCGACACATTTCCTCTACTATTAAAACTGACCGAGTAATAGCTGTTTAAAGTTGGAGTATATTTTTTGCTGCGAAATAGGGGTCATTCACATATGTAGTAGAAATATAAATAATTTTCAGAAATATCAAAAAAATAGTTGAGAGCAAAATTAACATTTCAATCGAATATAAATGTGAAATCTGTAATCATTCTGACATATTAATGCAAAATATACAATTTGTACTGAGCATATAAGAGGATAAAAATAACAGAATTTTTGTTAAATAAAAGGATGAAAAACAACAACCTCAATTCTTTACAAAATGATACAGATTTTTAAATGCTGTTAGATTACACTGTCTTTCAAATTTTGGGTTGTGCCACGTTTTTTAGCTTTTGAAAATTGATTCTTATGTATTTTTTTGCTGTGAATCCGAAAATGATCTTCATTTAAAACCATCACGTCAAAAATTTTCTCAAATCGCAAATTTCAAAGTTAAAAAGCTCAAAGTTAAAATTGATCCCCCTCCCCTCCCAACTTCATCGAACTCCTGATCTGTTTAGCTGTAAGAAACCCAGTATAAGCCAAAAAATTGAATAAACTATTGAATTAAATAAAACTAAACTGAATAAAAAAGTCTCTTTTATATGTCTTTTATAGTATTTTTTATATGTCTTTTATAGACATGTCTTTTATAGTATCAGATTTTTCGCCATTTTTTAACCTGTAAATTTACGATTTACGAAAAATCCTGACATGATGGTTAAAAGTGGTGGTAATTTTTTTATTCAGCGTTAAAAAATACATAAAACGTAATTATAAAAGTTAAAAACACAACCATCGTAGGTTTATGTTATCTAATCTAAAACTCTTTCTTAAACTTGTTGACGGTAATCTAGCTGAATTTTTTTGTGTTATCCTCTAATATAAGTATGTATAAGATGGTAAGCGTCGAAAATCATAATAATATTGCATTGTCATCGGATTTTAGCCAGTATGTGAAATTTAACTTCGATCGGACACTTGAAAGTGAGTTAAAGTTCGAGTGCAAATTTTAAACTGGAAAGACTATCGTTGCGCGTTAAATAAAACCTTATGAAAATAACATAATTTTTGTTAAAAGAAATCATTGCTTCAAATCCTTACAAAATAAAACATGTGTTAAAATACAATTATTTTAACTAATCTGAAACTTAACTAATAAAAGTTAACTAAATCGTAATAGTTGTACGATTTCTTTCAAAGCGCAGATACCCTGAAATAAGTTTATGTACTTTATATACGACCCCTGAAAGCATGGCCGAAATCATCTGTTTTGAGATGCAAAAAAGTGGTATAAGTCATGCATTTCAAAGTTTCATAACTCGGTCAATTTTAATGTTAGATGAATGGGACTTTTTTTTTGTCTTACTTGTTAGTGTCACAGTAGATTTTTACTAAATATCACTTATAGGACAAGAGGACCGTATACAAATTTAAATTTCATAATTTTTAATACATGATTTTCTTGACCCAAATCGCTTTAAAAATAATTCTTTACCTAATTTAAACCATTTTTGTAAATGGAAGTATGCATCTAGGACCAACGGTTGCGAAAATAAAGGTCGGTCAGGTTATACGTGGATACCCTGTATACGGGTCACCCGAATGAACGTGAGACTGTTGCCGGTTTGGCAAATGTTTTAATGGTATACCTGTATTATAAATACAGAATAAAGAATGATTCATACGGAACATACTCTCTGGACATAATTGCCCTGAAAGTTGAAATAGGGGTCCAATTAGGTTGTAAATTACCTTGAGAAAGAACCTCCGAAGCTGAGTGCGGAACCATTCTTAGACAGTGGATCGGACCTCATTATTATTTGCTAATCACTTCCCCTTAAGAAGTTCAAGATATGGTAATCGTAAGATGAAAGATCAGGGTTATACGTGGGATGGCCCGGAGTTCCCACAGAATTCAGTGCAACTAATCTTTGTACACGGTAGCCACATGAGTGCGGGTATTATCATACAGAAGAATAATCCCTTTGGACAACATGCCACAACGACACTTCTTGATTGCTATTCTCAGTTTCTATAAGGTGGTGCAGGTGGCGTTGACAATGTTTGGAGGCATCCATGATACGAGTCACCACGCTAGCTTACAGCCTTGTTTCACTTATACCAATGGAGCTATGAATAAAGAGGAGGAGATAGACAGTACCAGTTGGTGAGTGAAGTAACTGAGAGTGTGGTCCCAAGATGGCGACCATTGTTCGTATACATCAGATAAGGCCTTGATTAACGCAGAGGACAGTTCCACCAGGGAAAGGAATAGAAAATTTCATCTTATTTATGACAGAAATTCTGCATGAATAAGGCTGTTTAAATAAGGCGAAAATTTCTATTCAAATTTACTGGTGGTAGTTTGCCCTGACAGTAATCAGCCCCTGTGGAACCGGTTACAGTTGAAACTTCACCATTTTGAGCATATGTCAATTCCTTTTTATTCAAAATTCCATGCTGATATCGCCTACCTTTGCCCCACTCAGAGCCCTCTATTGTTGCATACGCAGCCGCAGCATTCTTACCTCTTCAAAAGCGGATATACTATCATCCCGCTCGCTTTTATTTGGGCGACTCTTATATTTTAATATTTAACGTGTTTTTAGGTTTGAATATGAAAAAAAATTGTTTGGTGATTTGTGTACGATATAATTATATTTTCATTATTTAATTATTCAAGAAATTTATCATTTTTGCCTATTATTTTATCAATAGTGAAATAAGGAGAGCCGAATAAACACTAAACCTTTTTTGAGCAAAGCATATATCTCATGGATTTTTATGGATTTAGTATTAATAATTGCTCTCCAATCCTGCTTGCTTTGTGTGCATCTATAACTATACCAGACCATGGTATGATACGTTTAAGAAGATTGACATTTTGTAGTTTACAACGCATTATAATGTTTTTTATGAGGAATTTAATACTATGTACTTTTCATAATTTATAGTTTTAGTAATAATTGTTATTTACAAATATATACAGAAATTTGACTAAATTTGTGATCTTATACATTTTTTAAGATTAACTCGGTTATCACAAATTTACTACTTATTTATTAAACAATAATGTGCTAAAATATCTTTTTAAAATAACCCTTACCTAATCATTTTGGAAGATGACGTTGAATTATTAAAGTTTATTAAATTTAAAGAAATTTCATATCTTTTAAGGCTTCGTGATATTCAAGATTGCTATATTACTAGCGTATCGTGTATAATATTTATTGCCCGTATTATTAAAATTAGGTGATTAACGTATATTGTTTCATGCAAATTAATAATACTGATTTTGTAAACATGCTGTGCATTAAATTCATTTACCCAAGAACTTTTAAATTCTCACAAATAATGCAAATTCTAAAGCAGAATAAAATACGGATGTATTCTATCAAATAAGACGCAGTTTAGACATCTCATGTATACAAATGGTTAATATTAAACTGAATTTCACTAAATTATTCTTCTGTGTATAATTTTTATGTTTATTTTTAATTTTTATTTCTGTGTATAATTTACGGTATAGCTTCCTTCTTAAGGCGAGATTTATGTCGCAGTGAAGCAAGTTTACAATTGAATGCACTTTACAATGTAAAATGAGATACACGAAGATTTAAAATGCCTTCAAAGAAGACGCAGTTTAGACATTTCATGTGTAAAAATGGTTAATATTAAACTGAACTTCACTAAATTATTCTTCTGTGTATAATTTACGGAATGGCTTCCTTCTTAAGGCTAGATTTATGTCGCACTGAAGCAAGTTTACAATTGAATGCACTTTACAATGTAAAATGAGATACACGAAGATTTACAATTCTATCAAATAAGACGCAGTTTAGACATTACATGAATAAAATGGTTAATATTATTAAACTGAATTTCACTAAATTATCCTCCTGTGTATATTTTACGGAATGGCTTCCTTCTTAAAGTGAGATTTATGTCGCAGAGACAAGTTTGCAATTGAATGCACTTTACAATGTAAAATGAGATACACGAAGATTTACAATTCTATCAAATAAGACGCAGTTTAGACATTACATGAATAAAATGGTTAATATTAAACTGAATTTCACTAAATTATTCTCCTGTGTATATTTGACGGAATGGCTTCCTTCTTAAGGTCAGATTTATGTCGCAGAGACAAGTTTGCAATTGAATGCACTTTACAATGTAAAATGAGATATACGAAGATTTAAGAATTGCCAGATCATTAAGATAAAAATAATGAACGTTCAAGAATCTTTTGTTTCGTTTCTCGACAAAATATGCCTACAATAGAAATATAAACATTAAAAAAGTATTTATAGAAAAAAAGAGTATTCTAATTTTTTAATAATATGATTTTTTCAGTACGCGATTAAAAAATTAGGTAATGTTCAATAGTTTTAATTAAAATTAACGAAGTCTTTTAAATTTGCTAACATTATTTGTTTGCAATCATTTCGATTGTTATCATTTTCTTTGGAAAAAGAAAAAAAAATATTAACAATTTATATTTTCATTTAAAAAATATGAATAAAACATTTTATTAGTTTTATTTGTATTATATTCTTATTCGCTCCAGAATAATATGTTTGCACCCACAAAAACACCTTTATTCTTTAATGAAGAGTAATATTTTATACGTCTTTTAATTGTTAAAAATTGTAAAATAAACCCTTTATAACAGCGAAAAAAGTTTTAATAGGTTGTTTACATGTTTCGACTCCACCGAAGCCATTATCAAAAGAAATAAGAATATTCTATACTTGCATGATCTATGATGGAATGAATTGAAGCGTCACCATTCGATTTTTCACATACTCTTTCAGATTATCCTTCCTACCCTGAATGGGTCGAATCGACCCACCTCTATAATTTATTTTATTCGATTGGAACCAGATTTTTTTTTTCATAAAGCAAGTTAAATAAATGCTACGAGAACTACGTTAAATGAATATGTTAAATAATTTTCAAAAACAAATTCTGGTGTGAATTGTTTTTAAAGAGCGACCGCGAGCAGAAGGCGGGTATGACGTAAAAGTCACGTGGTGCCAGAGGGGTCTATTTGACTGATTTAGCGAAAGAAGGAGGATTGAGAGGAGGAACTTCAGGACCAAGTTATTTGATCTCGGATTACCATATCTGGCTAGTTAGCGCCTTTTGATGTAGAATGAAAATAAGATTACATGCTAATGCGTTATACAAAAATACAAATTCGAAATTCTTTATCATTGTGATATGCCAAAAAATGTTTGGAAAATAGGAAGTAGTGAATTTTTATTGGGTGAATTCATTGTTCAGAAAAATTTTTGTTAGGGTATTTTAGGTAAGGACAGTTTTTACAGAGTGAGAGACGATGTGAATTAAATATACAAGCTTTTTTTTTTATACAATTTTTTTTTTTCAAATAAAAGTTTGAGAACTTTTTCACACACCGAAACATTAAAGGCAATTGAATATTATGTATTATTAAATATTAAGTTGCGATGGAGATATTTGTATAATGTATCGGTGTTATATAAAATATTCATGATATTTTGGTCAGTAAGATCTCTCGGTTAAATCATATTTTTAAAAAAATTGTTTTTATAAATTATTTTCTCAGAATATTTTAACTAGATTTTATATACACTTATATTAAAATACAAATATGCGATACCTGGAAACACTGCCCCACCAGTGGCTGAGAGGTTCTGCTCTCAAAGCTGGTAGACGGGAGGTGATGGGTTCAAACCCCTGTCGCGCTCGTCGGTCTAACCGTTTGGAGTTTTCCGTGGTTTTCTTCGAACCTTGCATAAATATGGGTTAGGATCCCTTAGAAAGACCTTCACGGAGGACATTCCCCTCACCGGCCTACATCCCTAGCGCAGATAATCGGCCGTAACAAATAACCAACCAATCAACCTGAAAACATTCTCAAAACTTGTATTTCAATCTAATTTAAAATCATTTTACATAAATCATATAAATTCAGGAGTCGATGTAGGGTTTTTTTTTTCCCTTGGGGCTTATTTTGGGAAAAGTAAAAGTTATTTTTCTGATATCTTTTGTGAAATTTGTTATATTTTTGTGAAAAATAACATTTTGTTACGAAAGATGCAATCCAGCTACTCAAATTCAAACCAAGCATTTAATAATAACTTTTTTTAAGTCCTTCTGCTAAAGTTTTCTTTTCTGATGAATTTGTTTTCTTTGCAAATTACACATTTTAAAACTTAACAAAATTAAAATAATTAAGGGAGAATATGTTTTAAGGAAATGGAATTTTGTGAATGTACCTATCTTATCAAGAGTATCAAGAGAGTTTTGTGAAGGGTCCTGTTTTATTAAATGGAATTTTGTTAATTAAATGTTGTAGAATGTTAAATGTCCTTGTGCTCTCTGAATCGGAATGGAAAGAGACGAAAATTTTGCTTCATTTACAAAAAAAAAAAAAAAAAAAAAAAAAAAATCCCTGACGGCTCGGCCTACAGGCACAGGTAGATTTCGAAGACGCAGACCGTGGGGCACCTGTTTATTGGGAATTGCAGAAGAAAGACCTATTTGCCATGATGTGGCAGTTGGGACCACCCACTTCGAAATATACCTCTGCCTGTAGGCGGAGCCACCAGGGATTTTTTGTTTTTATTTTTTTTAACCATAAGAGTGGGTTCTATAAAAAACTTGTCAGTATAAAAATTGTAGATAATATTAAGAAGATTTATACTAAATTTAAGGGGGATTGAAATCTTGGGAATTGACGAAGTTATGATTTTTTTTCTTCTGAAACCCCTATTCCCCCCCTTCCTTGGGGGAATTTTTAAAGAAATCAAAAATCTATCATAGATAATTTTTTGGCCCTTTTCCTAGAAGTAATAATAACTTTAAACGGATTCGATATGTATAAAAATTATGAAGTTATGGGGTTTCTCTGTTTACACGTCTGTTTGAAGGCGGAGTCAGCAGAGATTTTTTTTTTTTTAATTTTTTTTTTTTTTGCCGTAATAGTTGGTCCTATAAAAAACTTGTCAATATAAAAGTTGTAGATAATTTTAAGGCGATTTACAACAAATTTAAGCAGATTTGATATCTTGGGAATTGACGAAGTTATGAATTTTTTTCTTCTAAAACCCCCCTCCCCCCCCCCCCTTGGGGCCATTTTTAGTGATATCAAAAACCTGTCATATATAAATTTTCGGCCCTTTTCCTAGAAGTAATGATAACTTTAAACGGATTCGATACGTATCTTAATTAAGAAATTATGGGTTTTTTTCTGTTTTCAGAAAAAGCGCCCCCCCATTCCCCCCCCCCCCTGGTTCGATTTTGCAAATTAACGAACTTGACCGAGATTTTATGCCCCTTGATTTTATGTATAAGTTTTGAAGAGATTTGTGCAGAATTGTTGCAGTTATCGTGTCCATAAAAAAGTGACATAGATAGATAGATAGATAGATAAAGTTTTGAACTGGGGGTGGTTTTGGGTTCTGGGAGTCATGATCGGCGTAGATCGGCAAAAAGTTTTCAAAAATTCCAACTTAGGGGAGAATGTAATAGGTAGTATTTCTTACGAAATCTACCTAAAAAAAAAAATAAGCACATTATTAACAATGTTACGTTCTTCAGAACGCAAAGTTTTCCCTTTATCAGACATTTTGTGTTGTTCTGAAAAGAACAGTTTAAATAGAGAATAATGATAATAATAATCAAGAGCGCGAGAATAACAACCGTCTAGGACAAAAGAAAGGATATCTCAATGACAGGACAGACGAGAAAGAGACAGAGAGGAAAATGTATATCGCCAAAGGCAGGAACGCTCAAATATGTTACAACCCTAAATATTTGCTCTTCCACCGTCCGAACCTGTGAGAAAATGAACTCTTCTCCCAAGCGACTTTCTGAGCCGCCATCTCGTGCTGGTCGAATATTATCAACGTTGAGTAAAATTTTAACAGGGTACGAAGGTTAAGGACGTTATTTTTATTTTTACTTGGATGTTGCTGGCACGGCAGAGTGGTTGGTAGCTGGTAGCGGAGGCAACTGCCATGATGAGATCCCGGGTTCGAATCCTGGTAATGCATGGATATCATCGTGTGTGTATCTTCAGTGCTGTCAACTTCCTTGTGTCTATCCCGTCCTTATGAAGAAGATTTATGTAATTTGTCAAAGTCCTGGATGTATTTCTATGAATAAAAAAATATGGATCATTCGAGACGCCTTGTAGCTTATAGGAATCAAAGCAACCTCATTCAAATGTTCAAGAACTTGGATTTCTCGTTCAACATTCGTAACCATGGAGTAACAAATTATCGTAGCAGTAAGTTTACCAAACGATTGAAAATAAAGTCTACTTTTAAATGATGTACATAAAATTTTATTAGGGGGCAATCTACATATCAAAACAAACACAAACTTTGTTTTTTCAACACCCAATTTTAACACTATAAATAAATTCTACACCCTTCAAATCATCTAAGGACAAATTTTCATGAAATTCCTGCGATTAGTTTCAGAAAAAATAATTATTTTAAAATGGGCATATTTTAGGGGCTATATCCAAATTGAAGTTCGATACTCGAGTGCTGAAATGCTAAAACAGAATGAGAAAGTTACTAGGTATTAATGCATTATTTATTATCAGTATGATCATAATACTCACTTAATGTGTTTCGGATATTGTTATATATATGGTAAAATCGTTTTCAATATTGATTTTATAATGTTTACATACGTTAAATTATGCGATTTTAAAAAGTAAAAGGTTATCAGAAATTAAAATAGTTTTCAAATACATGAATGTGTTTGGAATTTTATAGGTGTAAAGATACATATTTAGATTGCTTTTTCTCAGATTTTGAATGTATTTAACTCGTTCTTTTCTAAATTTTATTGGCAGAAATGTGAAAAATATCGGCGAATACAAAATTAAGAATGAAATACAGTATATAAAATATACTGTACGATATATAAAAAATATAAATAATATGTACCTTTGAACCTTTTGTTCAACTCTTTTCACAATGGGGGCTTTTT
Organism: Maratus michaelseni; assembly: GCA_963931845.1. Lineage (NCBI taxonomy): Eukaryota > Metazoa > Arthropoda > Arachnida > Araneae > Salticidae > Maratus > Maratus michaelseni. Next base: position 304,515,122 of record OZ007595.1, read on the forward strand.
TCTTCATAGTGGTAAGTAATATTATCAGGGCCTGATTACCAACGGCGCACACTTCCACAAGTAAAAAATAATAGAAATTTTATCCTTATTCATGGCAGTGATTTTGCATGAATAGGGCGTTTTAATAAAACGAAAATTTCTATTACATTTTACTGGTGGATGTGTGCCCCGTCGGTAATCAGACCCTGACTATCATCGCACCTCAAGTATCTTCTGATTAACGATCATCGGTCCATCAGTAAAAAAGCGTTATCGCTTTCTTCTGCACTGCCATTGCTGTTTTTAATTCGACGTTGTTTACCTCACAGATTAAATATTACCTACAGATAGGACACTTCCATAAGCTCAATGGTAACCGAATCGCAACTTCAGAGCACCTAGTGACAACAGTCGCAAACGTTCCGAGCGTGTTGCCACAGGTAGGTATTACATATCTTATTTGTATAGTATCTATCTTTTTTTTTTATTATTATTATAAATGCGTCGCCGCAATTTGTTATGTTTGTTATTGTTTAAAACATCAAACATATTTTATTTTATCATACATATACTTACAAATATACATATTTACACGAGTTTCTTACAGATATACACCTTTTTCTTAATAATTTAAACTGAGAAACTTTCAAATATTTAAATGACTCCATACTTGTAAAATTTGTTTATGTTAGAAATAGTATTTAGTATTAAATTTTAAACAAATCAGTATTAAATAACGTTATTTTAATACTATTTTAAATAATTTTTATGTATAAATTCCACCTAGTGAAACATATTAAACAGCGTTATTTAATACGATTTTAAATATTTTTTATTTAAAAAAGTAATAAATGTAGCATATTTAAAAATTCCATTTTGTACCACTTTTCAACAACGTAAACGCACATGATTGTGCTTGACAAAATACCATATTTTTTGACATTTTGCAATAATTAATTGCAAAGAAAACAGCCCTGAAAAGAGCACTTGGAAATATAAATTAATTATATTCAAGAAAAATAGCTCTGAAAAGAACTTTTATGAAAATGAAATACTAAAATAACTGTCGTGTCGATATTAAATAAACAAAACTGCCAACAGGTATACATGTGACCGTGACAATCTGACAGTTTATAGCAAGACTCCCTTATCATAGATCAGACTTGACAATCCGGAGAAAGTCTATGGGAGAAAATGTCCGCGGTAATTGCCAACTTATTAATTGACTTTCTCCGGAAAGTATTGCCGCCTGGTGGATACTACCGCAGAGTTGCCAAGTCTTCGGCTTTTTGAACACCAGTATATTTTTAGAGAAAATGTAGTTATTTTAAATCCCAGAAATCTCCGATCAAACAAAACAAAATTATCTGTACTAAAAAACTGGTATCCAAAAAAAGAATAGAAAAATGTATAGAAAAATCTAGCAGCTCTGCTACCGCACAGCTGCCAACTTTTACGCTTTTTTCTTACCACTAAAATTTAATAGAATTTTTTTGGTTATGTATTCACACGATCTTGTCAATTTAATAAGATAAAATTTACTATAAAATTTTAGTGGTAGTAAAAAAGCGTAAAAGTTGGCAGCTATGCTACCGATACTAGTTCATAAGCAAATGCATAGAACAAATGGAGCAGTGAAAAAAATTTGTGTCGTAAATACTCCTATTACTGACGATTGAGGGCGCTAGTAGCAGGACAAGTATAGCGGTCAAAGGAAACTTGCTGATTGAGAGGTCTGATACTATGATAAGGAGGTCTTGGTTTATAGATTGCGCGCTTGTGTGTTAGTTCTTGACTGTTCTCCGTAGTGGCGCTTGTATCGCGCCGGTTCGGTGTTTTCGCTCCGCTGTTAAATCTGTATGACTATATTTAATCTGTGGTTTACCTGTCCTCCCTGGCAGTATTTCATCGCTACTCTCGAACAATTCCAAAATATTTTCTTCCGCAAAATAACTTTTAGTCATATTTTGAAAATTAAAAAATACTCAAGTAAGCAAGTTATTACTAATGCGTAAAATACTGAAATGCAGACTATAATGAAGCCAAATTGTGCACATTCGAAGAATTATCACAATGTATGAGCAGGCGAGTGGCGCAGCGGCCGTTTTTCCGTGAATAGCCCTATAACGTGACAGATAGAATAGTAAAATAAACGTGACAGATTGCAAAAACGTAAACAATATGCTCGCATATAACCACGCCAGGATTTAACCCGCAAATTTGCATAACTTTTTATTTAACTTTTAATAAATAAATCGAGTTCTTCGCCACCACTATATTTATATAGAAATATTAATCCTTTGAAAATTGCATAAATATAGAACATGTCCTGAACCCTATTCTAAACTTTTTCCTTCCCAGTAGTATTTACTACAGCTAAACCACTTACTTCATGTTTTAATCGACTCTATCTTTAGTCTCTATCGCTTCTTCTCTTATTTCAAATTTCTTCACCCATTTTTAAATTTATCTTTTTATTTGCTTTATGTAATCTTAAATTTTTCTCTTAATTGCTATAAGCAATCTTTACTTATTTTAATTGCTATAAGCAATTTTTTACCTTCCCCCAACGGCTCACTTTGAAATGACATTCAACTCACACTCGACTGGGCGTAAAGTTGCGGCAACTAGGAAGCCCCTGAACCGGCATCAACTGTTCCGGACTGCTACTAAATCAACTTAAAAATCTATCTTAAAATTTCTGGTGTCTAATTCTTAATATATGTATAAAATAATATAATTCTATAAGAAAAAATCATGCATTTAAGGGTTAATAAATAAGAACTACATAAAACGTAATGCGTTCAAAATATTAAAGCAAATTTCTATGACGAAAAATGCCGTCTTGCCCATTGCAATAGTAGTTCATGTATGACAAAATATTAGTTAACAGGTTAATAATATTAATAAAAATAAATAATATTTAAAATATAAATATATAAAAAATAGTACTTGTATAAAGAAATAATATTTAAAATATAAATATATAAAAAATAGTATTTGTATAAAGAAATATTTAAAGTATAAATATATAAAAAATAGTATTTGTATAAGGAAACAATATAGAAAAAAACCAAACAAATTGCTTTTTAGTCTGAAAGTAAATCCCAACTCGATTGCTAATGGCATATTTTTAAAACTTTTTCAGCAAATACACAGCACATATACATTTATAGGAAACTTTACGTCAGACATATATACTGCAGAAAAAAATAAAATAGGTTTATTAGACTGGGGAAGAAGCTAGAAATTCAATTAAAGATAACAAAAATAATGAGTAAGAATAAGTAATATTTTTTATCTAAGAATAGAAATAATATTAATAATATTAATAAATATGATTAATAATGTAAATATAAATATATAAAAAATAGTATTTGTATAAAGAAACAATATGGAAAAAACCCAGACAAATTGCTTTTTAGTCTGAAAGTAAATCAACATCTCGATTGCTAATGGCATATTTTTAAAACTTTTTCAGCAAACACGCAACACATATGCATTTATAAGAAACTTTACGTCAAACATATATATATACCGCAGAAAAAAATAAAGTAGGTTTATTAGACTGCAGAAGAAGCTATAAATTCAATTAAAGATAACAAAAATAACGAGTAAGATTTTTTTAAGGTAGGACTGTTCATTTTTTTATAAAATAAGCTTTGTTAATTTAAAAATAAAAGCGAAACTAATTTACATAAATGACGTAAAATTAGAACTCATGCAAACACAAATTACGCAATTTTAATAAAAAATTTAAAAGCAGACACAGAAAAAGTTTTTAAAAAAAATCTTATTCTAATCAACAATAAAATGAGTAAAACATTTTTTTTTTTCAAATTATGCTTTTCTGCACATCATAGACGGCCCCTTAAACCATTATCTTGCCATTTTTTAAGCATAATTTGAAAACTACTTGGAAGAAAAAAAAATTAATTTTGAACGTGCATAAAGTAGGACATAATAAATATAAATCCATCAAAAAAATTGTGGGTTTCAATTCATTATTTTTTCGATTATTGATTTCATTATTCGTAATTCATATTATAAAGTAGGATATAGATTTAGATGTATTATTACAGCCTGACTTGAAACTAACCACGATGTACATAGCACGGACATAATAAAATCTAATTAACTGAACACAATTTGAACATTTATTGAACATAATAAGCTACTTGTCTAATCTGCTAAAATTAATAAAATATAATTTTCATGAACTTTCACTAACATATATGAGAGAGATTATTCAATAAGTGAGAAGTAATAAATATTAAAATGTAGATGTGAAGTTTAATTCTGCGTTACTTCATGTTTTAAGTTAGTTACGTCAGCTTACTACTCATTATTAGGTTAATTATTAAACATTTACATAACTTGATTTTAAACTTACTGTAATTTAATTTGAATATTTCAAACTTACATCCCTTTTAACATATTTAAACAAAACAGTATCGATTGCCAATTGCACAGTTTTGGTCTTCCGCTTGGAATACATTTCGCGGTAACACGAAATTTAATTTTCGAAACCTCAATGGACTTATATACTCCTACTGATGTCTGGATCTATGTCTATCAAATGCTCTTTGATGAATTCTAATTTCTGAAAAAGTTCCTTTTTCAATTTCTTTTTGTTGTTTTCATTTTAGCAATTTCAGCAATTTCCATTTTTTACAATTTGACTCCAATTAGCTTGCAAATAAAGGATAACACATTAATTGAGGAAGCTTATAAAAAGAAATTTACCACACTGATTGAAAACGCATAAAACGAGAGAAACCTGTATAAGATAATGATTTAAGAAAATAATTGACATTATAAAAGATACAAACTACGACGAACGTTTTCATATGAGAATGACAGCTATGTTTATTTAAAGGAAGGCTTTCGGGGCGCGTTCTCTGAGTCCAAACTCTAAAAAGTACTCCTCAAAATGTAAAAATAGATGTTATAAGAGAATTAAAAATTACATTACGTGGCCTCAAAACTATATAACCGAGCTAATAAGATAATAAAAATTGTATAATGTGTCCTAGGTGTCCCCAAACAGAAGTTTGAAAAAGATATCCAAGTTAATAAAATGATCCTTTGTTGTTGTTGTTGTCGTGTCCAAGAAAATGCTTTGGCACTTTCTTTGGGAGAACCTCATCTTTTCTCGGGTGTAAATAGAACGAGACAGTAGAATGCATAGTATACAAGGATTAATACATATGTATTATTTTCATTATAGTGCTCAACTGCCATCAATCACAATGAACTACTCCCCGTGGTGTAAAACATACGGGCGTTCATCTGAAATGGTGGCGCTACCGTGTTCGATTCCCGCACACGCATAGTGTGGTTCCTTGGTTGGTTGGGGCAGTTATGTTAATAGTTTGCCCACAAGGACTAACCAGACCGGGACCTCCGTTTTAAGTGGAATCAGGAACACTTTGCACATCCAGGCCTGAGTCAGAATTCAAACCCAGCATCTTTAGTCTAGTCTAACCTCTTGACATGCAGGAAGTGCACACATGACATAGTGTGCAGTTCCCGTCTATATTTGCGTTGTCCTGTGGAGAAACTGTAAGAAGGTTGTCATCTTGTGCATGGATTTCTGAAAAAAAATTAAGAAGATATTTGCTTTAAAAAAAATTGTAGCAAGGCTTGTATGTGTCGTGTCCATATATTGTGTAATAAATATCATTCGAGACACCAGCCATAATAGTTAAGTCTCAAAGCAATCCCGTCTAAATGTGCCATCATTCACTGTTATGACAAATACAAAAAAGGTGTTGGATAATGTCAAAGAAGAGTAGTTTAAAGAATTTATTTTGCATTTAAATTGCTATGTTTATTCTTCGCTTGTGTCATTATTCAAGTTGCAACTTTCAAATAAGAAGAAATAATTCACATAAGAATTTGAGGTGAAAATTTCGTATTATTGCGGATAAAACTAATAATTGGCAAAATAAATCATTTATTTGAAATATGAATCGTACATGGAAAGGCAAATTTGATAACCCCTTCGCGACGAGCATCCTTTACAGAATTTTTAATCTTTTACCACCGGTTTTTCAAAACAGAAATTTTTGCCTAATTGAATTGCAGAAATGCTATGATTTCAGAAGGCAAAGCTTATAATAAAGAATAACTGGTGGGAACAATCAAGGATTCTGAGCATCTTATGCGTAGGTGCCAACCTCGTGTCGCTCGTCCCCAAAGTGTTAAAAAATAAATCATATTTCTTACAGCTACACAAAGTGAAAAGTATAAAAACAACTCGCTTTTAACTATATATGTATTTTAATACGGATTACTGCCAACAACAACAGTGCAAAAAATTCCATGTAAACAAAACATCATTTCTACGCTGGCAGTTTCTATTGTTGTATCAATATACACTTTCTGTAACAAAAAGTTATTCAACAAATGTAAACTTATATTTATTCGTGGTCTTTCATGAAAGTGACAAATAAACATCGACTAAATATAAATGCAAATTTGAATCGTTTTTAAGATATATCACCAGTAGATCTGGGAAAAACAATTAAAAACATTCATTCGGAATGTTCTTTTGAAGCGATGACAATGGAATTTCAAAGCATTTGCTGCCAACTTTGATATCGTAATCGAGTCATTTGACTGGATGTTATCAAATTTTTAGTTGGTTGAATATCTAGATAAACTTTTAATTATGAACGCAAGAAAAATACAATCCTATTTCTTGATTGACTTTTACATTTTCTAAAACTTAAGTGGAGGTTTTTTGTTTGTTTGTTTGTTTTTTATCAATAAATATGAATATTTCTTTAACAGGATTCGTTCGCTTTTACCACAATTTTTAATAGACTTTTTCGCTTTATTTTAATGCAGAAAAGTATTACAAATACTGAAATTATACGAGGCGTCTATAATTTCTGCTGTTTAAATATTAAACAGTAAAATTCTATTAAAAAATTGTGGTAAAAGCGTACGATCCCTAATAGCTTAAATCAATGAATTACAAGCAATAAGTGTTTAATTTATCCATTTTCTTTTCTAAATAAAATTGTTTTGCTATAACTGGATTTCGTAGAAATTTAAAAGTCTTTTATATATCAATGTTCTTGGGGCATATAATGTCGATAAAAATTTTTAATATTTTTGCAATCAGAGTTTTTCATCTACATTTGTCAAAGGATTATTTATTTTAATTGAGATAAAAATTAATTGAAATTTTAATGAAGAATTACTGACCATACTTAGACTAAATATTTATACCATGCTCTTTCTCAAAATGGCATATTGGTTTTACGTTTGATCATTCAAGCTGCAATCACGTAATTTTTATGATTTAAATTATTACTTTGATTTTTGTGAAATGAAAGATTATATAAAAGACTTTCAGAAAAATCACATAGTTAACCCCTTCGCGAGGAGCGTCCGTTACATAATTTTTAATCATTTTACCACCGGTTTTTCAAAACAGAAATTTTCACCTAATTGAATGGCAGAAATGCTAGGATTACATAAGGCAAAGTTTACAATAAAAAGTAACTGGTGGGAATAATCGAGGATTCTGAGCATCTTATGCGTCTCGCTCGTCCCCAAGGGGTAAACATTTCAAACTCAGATATATTTTTTGTCTTTTTATTTTTCTTTATTATAATTATTATTATTTTAATTATATTGAAATAAAAAATCTATAAAAAGTTCGAGACAATATTGAAACATACGAATTCGCCGATCTATCGAGGAGATTACAAATTCTGCGATTTAAAAAGATGTTAAGATTAAGATACATCGTGAGAGATGTTAAAGATTTCCAACTTTTGTTCAAGGTCCTTTAGAGATAGATCGTAACGACTGAATCTTTTCAAACAAGTTTTAGCTAAAGACTTTACGACATCATAAATCTTTTTATCCTCTCAAAAAAGATAAATATTTTGCTACTTTTCAAACAACATTAAATATCGATGGGACGGCAAAAAGTTAAAGGTGCCTTTCAATTGAGCAAAAACTCTATTACGTTATTAAATTATTATTCACGCATATTAAAATTTAGTTAACTTAGTTAAATTGATTTAGTTAAATTAATAAAAAAAACCATATTCAAAATTTTAGATTAATTTTTTTACAAATTATATAATAAAAAGATGGTGGACAGGAAACACTGTCTCTCTGTGTAAGGTATGAAAGAAAAGTAATAATTGAACAGAAAAAAGTAAGTTTATTTAATATGCTTTATATACAAAATATAATAACTTTTAAGTTATTTTGAAACGAGAATAAAAAAACATATGGCAGATATCAAATATGACAGAAGAACTACAGCTTTGGCCAGACTACATAAGATATAGCCATTGCAGATTGAATTCAAGAATAGTAATCCATCAAGAGTTTATTTCCCATCCATTATCCGTGCATCAATAGAAATATATTTTCAAAATAAGAACATATGCAATGAATAAGCCTCTTTTGAATTACCTAAAATTTGGCACGAGATGATTTACAAATTAAAAAAATATATAGTAAAATAATAATTGTCACGTTTACAGTTTGACAATTTTAAGCACCTACTTGCATTATACATGTCATCTCGTGATTTGTGTTTATCATTTTCAAAAACTTTGCGAAAATAGTTTATTTATCATGTTTGATCTTGAAGAAGTTGCCTTTAGAGTGTATGAAACATGTCATCTTTGCATTAAAAAGTATTTTCAAGACTTTGGTGTAATGTTTTTATCACTTTAAGCAATAATTACATCGCATTTAACACACACCACATCACATTAATCACATTTAACAAAAGTTTTGTTTAGAAAATTTCAGCCATCGCCTATACAGTTTAACGAGTATTCATTTTTCTAACTCATTTTATTCGAAATTGTTATTTTGCTAGTTGCGAGTATGATTTTGGGAAATTCTACGGAAAACGTTACCTTCTGAGCGTAAAAATATAAATAAAAAAACTAGTCGTTGGGGGCCACCCCATATACTTACCCATCATGGATATGCATAACGTAAAATATTAAAATAAAAAACGTGTAAACTACCTATAAAATGTATTGCAATTCGAATAAAATCGTGGCTTGATGACGTTCTAAACTTTGAAGGCTCGATTACTGAATTGCTTAAAATAAACCTCCTTATAACTCCAAAAACAATAATCCTATTAACTAGCGGTTTATTGCATCTGATTAAGCGTCTTTCCAATTAAAATATATCTTTGAATTGAAATTTGGATGAAATACAGGGTCATGAAAGATCGAAGAGTGCGGAAAAAAGGATTATAAATATCTCGGTAACTGATTATCCGATCGACTTCATGCTTTATGCAAAATTTATGATTTTTATTGTCTTTTATATTCACTCCTTAAATTAAAAAATTTCGAAAATTTTTATCAGAGCGAATATTTCGAGAGTCCGAAAAAAATAGTTCCGGATAATCGAGGTTACTGAAATTCAATAGGCTTCTTCCCATTATTACATACTAAGTAGATACCAAATTTCAAGTCTCTATCTCAATTTGTTCGGGAGATAGAGCTTTTACAGACACACAGACGGACGGCATTTTTTTTTTCTAAAAATATGTGTTTCGGAATCTCCAGTGTCTGAAACGTGTAAATCCGTCAAAAAAAATTTTCAATTTTCAAAACGATTACAAGACTTGCCCTATACTACGTATGATGGGTAAGTAATTAAACCAAAAGCTTTAATATTAATATTCATAGTTAATCTTTCATCTCGTTTAACCCATTAAAGCCGGAATTATATTCGTTTTTAAAATGCAAAATTTACATTTCACACCAGTGTTTTTTTATTAGCAATTTTTGTTTGATTTTATCATAAACTCTGAATCATTAAATAAAGATAATGTTTCCGTAAAAAAATTCTTGTGTATAAACAAAAAAATGGTTGAAACTCATCTGGTACCATATGGTACCGCTAGGCTTTAATGGGTTAAGGTTTATACCAGTGTTGCCAGTGGCCTAATATTTTATGTGCGTTCGTAAGTATATAAATACGTAGCACTTATAGTCGTCGTCTGGTCCGTCCGTCCGCAAATAACACCGCAAAAACTACCTAATTAAATGGTTTGAAATGTAATAGATATGCTACGGCTAAAGCAAGAATTAAAGGTAAACCTATGTTTAACCGGTTAATGTGGGGATTACCGAGTGTTAGCGGCTAAATCCCGAACAGTTCCCAACGCTTCCTTCTTTAACTGGCTAAAACTGGGTCTAACCCACAGATTAAATATAGTCATACAGATTTGACAGCGGAGCGAAAACCAGAACCGGCGCGATACAAGCGCCACTACTGAGAACAGTCAAGAACTAACACACACGCGCGAGATCTATAAACTGTCAGATTGTCACGATCACATGTACCTGTTGGCAGTTTTGTTTATTTAATATCGACACGACAGCTATTTTAGTATTTCATTTTCATAAAAGTTCTTTTCAGAGCTATTTTTCTTGAATATAATTAATTTTTATTTCCAAGTGCTCTTTTCAGGGCTGTTTTCTTTGCGATTAATTATTGCAAAATGTCAAAAAATGTGGTATTTTGTCAAGCACAATCATGTGCGTATACGTTGTTTAATATGTTGTACTAAATGGAATTTTTAAATATGCTATATTTATTACTTTTTAAATAAAAAATATTTAAAATCGTATTAAATAACGCTGTTTAAAATGTTGCACTAGATGGAATTTATAAATAAAAATTATTTAAAATAGTATTAAAATAACGTTGTTTAATACTGATTTGTTTAAAATTTAATACTAAATAGTATTTCTAAATATGCTATGTTTATTTATTTTTTAAATAACCACATATGCATCGTTAAGAAATATAAAAGTGGTTTTACATACTTTTCATAAGTATTAAGATAACATAAACGAATTTTACAAGTATGGAGTCATTTAAATATTTGAAAGTTTCTCAGTTTAAATTATTAAGAAAAAAGGTGTAAATCTGTAAGAAACTCGTGTAAATATGTATATTTGCAAGTATTTGTATGATAAAATGAAATATGTTTGATGTTTTAAACAATAACAAACATAACAAACTGCGGCGACGCATTTATAGAAAAAAAACAAAGATAGATACTATACAAATAAGATAAGTAACACCTACCTGTGGCGACACGCTCGGAACGTTTGCGACTGTTGTCACTAGGGGCTCTGAAGTTGCGATTCGGTTACCATTGAGCTTATGGAAGTGTCCTATCTGTATGTAATATTTAATCTGTGGTCTAACCAATCATAGTCGGTTAAAGCCCGAAGAGTTCCCAACGTTCCCACATGTAGCCGGCTAAAAGCAGGCCTAACCGATTCGGGAGCAAATCCAGATCGTGTTAGCTCGGCAGTTAGTTGGTTAGTATTGTATCATCCCTTGCCTGTGCGTGTTTGTTTTGTAACATGTTGACGAATTTATCTAAAAAATAGAGATAGAAAATGGGTTCAAATCAAGTTTCTATGACATAAGTTACGGACCACTGTTTGGATGAATTTCGTACATTATAGAGGTTGCTGTACAGCGAGTTTTGTGTGTCCATTGATGTTTTTTTTTTTTTGGTTCATGCGCACGAAACGATCATACACAAGTTACTTACCGCTGCTTGAATAAATATCGTGCATTCTAGAGATTTCTTCCAAGCGAGTTTCGTGTGTCCAGTGATTTCTTTTTTTTTTCGGTTCATGTCGGCGAAGCGCACGTACATAAGTTACTGACCTTGAATATATTAATAAATTAATGTCCTTATTCATGGTTTACTTTTATTTATGTATTACCGTATTATATATTGTTTTTTAAACATATATAACTGAGCTTCGAGCTTTAACCGACTAGGGTTGGTTAGACCCAGTTTTAGCCGGTTCCAGGTGGAAGCGTTGGGAAGTTCTCGGGCTTTAGCCACAAAGCTTTGGTAATCTCCACTTTAACCGGTTAAACCTAGGTTTACCTTCATTCTTGCTTTAACCGTAACATATATAATCGTTTCAAAATTTTATCGAGTCATTTGAAATTTTATAAAAATCGAATCAAAACTTAAAAGCTATCAATAAAAGTTTTCTTTATTCTATTAAATACTATCATACGTAATCTAAATAATAAAAGAGCAAGTCATGTGACTGAGGAAAACAAATACGGCCTATCCAGTTCTTTTTTCATAAGCGAAGCGGCCATTTTTATTCAAAATTATTTTTTCGTATAAAACTGCATAAAAGTTGCATTTTTAGAACGATCGTTAAAAATTGTTTGCTTCAGAAATGAATTACATTAAAAATTGTAGATACAATAGTAGACAATGTCGATTCTGAGATAACTTCAGTGGAAATTAGGTTAACAGCCGAATATCTCAATCCATTAAAGTAAATAAACACAAAGGATTCGTTCATCGTGAATCATTGAAATATTACACCGTGGAGGTAATCATTCGCAAAGCAAGATCTCCATAATGAATGTTGCAGCGCTGTCTGGTGTCGAAAAAAAATTGTATCTGTAAACGTGGCATACGTAATAAGAAAAAAACGCATGCCCATTTAGCTCATAACAGATGACATAATTCATTTCACTGAAATAATGATGATGATTTTTTACATTGTAAAACTAGTTATGGTACGAACGTGCCTCATTTGTCACGCTTAACGTACAATTACCAGCTTGTTTAAAATGCAGATTGTTTGATTGGCACCAATCTTTTTAAATGGTATAATTCGCCTTGCTTTCGCCTAATTTAATCTGTCATTAAATAAGGCGAATTTTTCTTTCTTAAGAAATTGGTGGAATCAAGTAAAACTGAATTTTAATAATATAACCCACTGGCAACACTGATTTATACAGGTGTTTGAGATATATATAGGTGTTATTATTAGGATTATTCAGAAATTAGGAATTCTCACCAGAAAGTATGAATAATTATTTTTGTTTTATACAATAATAGATATCCCATGAATAAATTTAAAAAAGGGTTAGTATTTAAAATTTTCTGGTATAAATTTGGAATTTCTGAATAATGAATGTACTAAATTTAAAAAACACTGGTGGTCGTATAGTCTTAATATTTTTGTTGGCTTACTTTATTTTATAAATGATTTTAGAGGGTAATTTCTGTAATTTCCGGCGTATAATCCGCAGCTCATAGAGTCGTTTTTCGACCCAGAAATTTTAATCAATAATTGTAGTTAAATATTTACAGCGATCTTTTAAGTTACATTTTATAAAATAATATTTCTGGATCGAAAAACGACTCTTTGAGCTGCGGATTATACGCCGGAAATTACGGTTCTTAAATAATATTGTAACGGAGGATACATCTACAGAGGGTATAAAAACACACAATGTTTTGTTTCATAACGTCATGTTTTTTTTTGGATAGCATACAGAAAATCTCAAAAATAGTTTTATGTACATGAATTAGAAATTTATTATTTTTAATAAATGATGCTTTTTTTATAAAATCGGATACATAAAGTTCAGGATTTTTCCTAGTTCAGTAAGAATACCTCAAAATTAATGACAAAAAGACAATGTGCACATGCGCGGCTAACAACTGAAATTAAAAAGGAATGTCACCTGCTTCTGAATATTTTTATTAGGTGACAAATTCTCCTGTGTTTTCGAATGGGGATATCAATAAAGAGGAGGGGACATATAGCGTAGTGTCTACGAATCGCGATTGAAGTAACTGAGGATGTAGTCATAAGAAAAATAGACGGATAATAAGTCGTAAATTAAAAAGAGGTGTCACCTGCTTCTGAATATTTCTATTAGGTGACGAATTCTCCTATGTTTTGGAATGTGGCAGTGAATTAAGAGGAGGAGACATATACTATAGTCTACCAATCCGATTGGTCACTGAGGATGTAGTCATAAGATGGCAGCTGTTGTTTGTTTACATCGGATCACCAGAGTCTGATGACAGCCAGCAAAAACTTCCACCAGTAAATTTGAATAGAAATGTTCGCCTTAAACACGCAAAATTTGTGTCATAAAAAAGGCAAAAATTTATATTCGTTTTTACTGGTGTAAGTTTGCTCCGGCGGTATTATAATCTTTTTCACTGATTGTTTACAAGAAGATTGTTTATGTAGTCACATTATTGCAAAACTGCAGAGTCTGCTACTGCCAGAGAAAACGTCAACCTGTAAAAGCGCAAAGATATTTTTGTTTTATTCATGACAGAAATTCTGCATGAATAAGGATTTTAAATATGTAGAAAGTGTTATTAAAATTTTTCTCGTGCAAGTTTGCCACAGTCGTAACCAGACCCTGTGGACAGGTTACAATTGAAACTTTACCATTTTGAGAATATGTCAATTCCTCTTTATTCATAGTTCCATGAGACACATCTACAGAGGGTGCGAAGTATAAACACACAATGTTTTTTTTTATATACATATATAATATCATAATGTCACTTATTTACGGTAGAATTTACAAAAATCTCAAAAATAAATTTATGTACATGATTATTATTTTTTCTATATATATGTTTCTTTTTTATATCGGAAAGTTCATTTTTTTCAATTCAGTGAGAAAACTTCAAAATTAATAACAAAGGTCAAATGAGCACATTCAGGTCTAACAACTGAAATTAAAAAGGGATGTCACCTGCTTCTGGATATTTTTATTAGATGACTGATTTTCCTATGTGTTAGAATGGGTCTATCAATAAACAGGTAGGGACATATATAATGTAGTGTTTACCAGTCGCGAGAGAAATAACTGCGGATATAGTCATAAGATAGTGACTGTTCTTTGTTTCTATCGGATCAACAGGGCCTGATTAACGCCAGAGTGAAATTTCCGAAATAAATTTGAATAGAAATTTTCGCTTTATTTAAACTCTTTATTCTTGAAAATTGAGGCAAAAATCTCTATTCGTTTTTACTGGTGGAGGTTTGTCCCGGTATTAATCCGGCCCTGATCCGGCGTAAACAAGCAACAGCCGCCATTTTGTAACTACATCCTCAGTTACTTCACTGGCAACCTATAGACACTACCTTCTCACCTCCTCTTTATTCATAGCTCCATTGTTTCAATTTATAGTGATTTTGCACAAATAAATTTCGCACCGACATTTATTCGCGATTCAATTCGAAAAATCACCAATGTGTTATTAAAATGAATTTATAAAATGAACTTAGATACACAAAATGCATGCTTCATAAAGTGTTGCGGAACTTTTGAATCAAATTGTATTTAATTTAGTATCGAAATGTACATTACAAAAAACAGCATCACAGTTTCTTAGTAATTTTTTTTCGATGAAGTTTACATTTCAGTCGAGCACAGTTAGTGACATTTTCTGTCTGGAATCAAAATGGAAGACTCCCCAAACACTCGTTATTTTTATCCTACCGACCAGAAAAATTTACGGAAGTTAATTCGTCTTGTGTTTCTTTTTACGACTGCCACTGTAAAGTGCACTCCGTTGTAAACATGTTTCTTAGCCTCGTAAATCACAGCATAAATAGGTCGGAATTATCTAATTTTATATTCTGAAGATTAATTAACAGCATTTTGACGAAATGAATGAAATATTATTTAATTTCACACCTGAAATGAGTTACTTGCTTTTAAAATGACGTAAACAAGTAAATTTGCTTGTTTACTTTTTATATCGTTTTTACTCTTCGTTGAAGTGAAATTTAATTTTTCAAATTTTAACTTTCCACGTTAGCATTAAACATTCTGGGAATTTTAGGTTTATAGACTTACAGACTTTGAATACCACTATCTTTATTAATAATATTAGCTTTATTTATTAATAAACAGACCGTGAATTCTATTCAAATTTTATAAGTATATTTCATACCAGAATTTTTATTTTAAGATGTTCACTGGCTATGACGAAATATTTCGTCATACACGAACTGCTACAGTAATATTTTGAACGCGTTTCTTTTTACTTTGTAAAATATTAATGGAAATTTCCATCTTATTTCGTGTAAAATTACCCCATGAATAAGGGAAAAATTTCTATTATTTTTTTACTGGTGGGAGTGTGTCCCGTTGGTAATCAGGCATATCAGTTGTATATAAGTTTATTCCCCGGTTAACAGGTTACACTGTTTAATTAATTAATTAATTAATTAATTAATTTACCGTAAGTTTCGGCTTTTAATTCTCGAATCAAACTATTATGTTTCGACCCAGAAATTG
This sequence comes from Maratus michaelseni, assembly GCA_963931845.1. Classification (NCBI taxonomy): domain Eukaryota; kingdom Metazoa; phylum Arthropoda; class Arachnida; order Araneae; family Salticidae; genus Maratus; species Maratus michaelseni. The sequence continues at coordinate 304,531,238 of OZ007595.1, forward strand.
TATGTTATATAATGTTACTTACTAGATCGCTGTAAATGTTTGACTTCAATTATTAAATAAAATTTCTGTGTCTAAATATAATTGTTTGATCCGCGGATTATAGGCCGGAAATTACAGTATTTTGTAAAAATTATCTTTTATTTGTTTTATCAAGTAATTTCTGGTTCGAATCGACGTATTTTCATTTGGTATCAAATGTCCGGTTGCTTTGTTGGTAAGTTTAGAGTTAAAAAGAGTTTGTTACAAGTCATTCATAATGTATTTGTATTTTTAACCATTTGAGGGGCGGTGGTATATACTATATACCACCTAATTTTAATCCGATTCGAACCAGAAACTTTTAATTAAATTTTACTTTTTAAACTTTGACGGGAAAAAGTCGAAAAATTGCTTTTCCTTATTTTGAACTAAATTCTTTCGTAAATACCGGTGTGAATTCGGTGTTGCAGGAACACAATTACTTACCCCTCAAAGGGTTAAACGAAAGAGTTGCTTATGTAGAAGAAAACTTGGTACTATAATATAATTTCTGTGCGTTACGTATATAAAATAAATAAATATATGAATAAAATAATATGCACTTTAGTCACAACTGTACTGATTTGTTATATTATTTTATTATTATATTATATTATTTATTATTATATTATTTTATTATTATATTATATTATTTATTATTATATTATTTTATTATTATATTTTATTATTTATTATTATATTATTTTATTGTTTATTATTTTATTTATTATTATATTATTTTATTATTTATTATTTTATTATTTTATTATTTATTTTATTTATTTATTATATACATATTTATTTATTTTAGTCGAATTGGTATTATGGGGGATTTACGTTAGGATTATGCTACTTTTGAGCGTAGAAATTTCAACTAAAAAAATGTAAGCAAAAATCTTACATTAAACTCCACAGTTTATATTTTACCCTTTTCAACTTCTATAGATAGCCGTATATCTTTTCATTTTTTGATAACTAATTTATTTCATAAAAATTTGGGGCGTGGGATATTTCTTTGATATTATTTTAATGGGGGATACAAATGCACAATGTTTTGTTTCAAAATGTCGTTCATATTCCGGGTAGCAAATTCACAATCACTCAACGTCCTACGCACTTGACGCCAAACGGTTTGGCGAGAAAATGAACTGTAGTACGCATTCGTGTGTCTTATACGAATTTGCAAACGGTTGAAACTACTTCAACATTTCGACCGCGCATTTCTTGTTTATGTAAGAAGTATTTCTGACTAATTATAATACATATGTATGCATATATATTGTGAACATATGCATTATTTAATGTTTTAGAGCCGCTTTATAACTTTACCTTTCTTAAAACGATCACAATAAATTAATAAATAGATGAAAGTTTATTATATTGACCTTAATTACTTGTTGAGGAAATTCTAAAATAGGTGTTTTGTTGCTGATTGATAATAGGGTAAATGTGACATAACAGTAATGGACCCCTCCCCCTCAAAGTTTTTGCTTTATAAAAAAATATCCAATAAAAATTCATCTTTTATTATTTTTTTTTCAGACTCTTCCTTGCATGTTTTATAATGTGGTATCGCAAACGACGGCGATTCGATAAACAAAAATTTACCCGATCTTATATTATCGCCATTCAGAACACATGAAAATAATATATTTCAATAAGATAAGTGAAAATCATATAAAACTCAACAACATTTTATTCATTTTGCTTTTATGCCATTAAAAAAACCATTCGAGATTCGACACACCTCAAAGTTACAGACGCTTAAAATACATTTCCGTAAGAGGGAGAAAAATCGTATCTCTTTGCATTTAATCAGTGTATGGTGCCGCCCTCTCTTATCACATTAAATAAACCAATTCGAGACTCAAACCCAAGGATAGAGAATAATATTGAATATGTCTTATTGGATATTCAATGTATCTTATTGAATATAGAATATATCTGATCTCAATATCTGATACTCAATATATCTTATCGAGCATAAAATATTGCTTCACTGTTCCATTCAGTGAAATTTTTACTGAACAAGCTAAGAGATGGTTTTACTTAATTCATTTATATCTTCTTTGTTTTCTTACAAAAATTGCATGCTTTTTTTTCAGTAATAGAAAACTGGATTTTTTATACTAATGGCCATTTACAAAATTTCATTTATTTTTAAGATTTAGTATTCATTACTGGAATGCTCAATTAGGCTTCTTCTCTAATCTACTAACTAATTTATATATATATATATATATATATATATATATATATATATATATATATATATATACAGTAGAGTCTCGATAATTCGAGTCTCGATTGTTCGAGTTTCCCGTAAATCCGAGTTAGTGAAAAAAATCAGTTTAGCTTCCAAATACTGACGAACATATACGCAACGCATGAAAGAATTATTTCGCACCACAAAATTCAAGTATCTGGTTTTTATTGTTGTTCGACGGGTCATATGTCAACTGCGCACCCCGAAGCCACTCTCTTAAAAAAACGGGTGTATTCTTCCTATAAGTGCAGGGGATCCCGCCGGGTGAAATTGGAGAGAATCAGAGAATAGTTGTTCAACGAGCTTCCGCCCCACTCACTCTTTATGTCTACTGCGAACGTATCAGAACAGAAGTAAACTAGAAGCTTTTTCTACTAACAACTGCTCTGATTTATCCTTGGACAGAAAATCCTTAAAAAAGTCTGAGTATGAAAAAACTGGTGAGCCACTTTGTATGTGGATTACACAGCAAAGTATAAAAGTATGCCCTCTTTCAGGTCCGATTCTTCAAGAAAAAGCTTTGCTGTTTCGAAAAGAATTTGAAGAAAGTGATGAAAACTTCACTGCTAGTGTAGGCTGGTTTGAAAAGTTGAAAAAATATATCGTATCCGGCAACTAGACATCTGTCGAGAGAAGCTATCTGAAGATTCTGAGGTCGTCGCCGTGCAATTTTGCAAGAAATTGCAGGAAGCCATGACAAATGAAAACCTTACGAACGACCAGCTTTATAATTTCAATGAAGCTGGCCTTAATTTCAAAATGCTACCATCTAAAACAATCGCGTCAAGCTAAGAGAAAAGTACTCCGGGTCTCCCATAAAAGCAAAGATAGGTTAACACTTCTTGCTGCATCAAATGCTTTAGGAAATCACAAGATTAAACTTGTTGTTATCAGAAAAGCTGCAAAGCCAAAAAAGAGCATTTAAGCATGTCTCGATATCTTCACTGTCGGTTACTTATATGAACCAAAAAGTGCTTGGATGACTCAAGAAATATTAATTTTTTTTTTTACGATTTTGTGCCAGAAGTTATAGAGGAATGGATAAATAGTCACGAACAACTAGAATTTACGGATTCTGCCAGAATCAGACAGATTCCACACCACTAATGAGTAATGTAATAATTTGTAAGTAATGTAATGTATACCACCAGTAATGTAATAATTTGTAAGTACATTTTTCATTTAAATATACACTGAAATTTAAAAATTGCTTTATCTTCATTTATTTATTAATTAAATTTTATGATTTCGATAATTCGAGTTTTCGATAGTTCGAGGTAAGCCCGGTCCCGTCCACCTCGAATTATCGAGACTCTACTGTATATATATATATATATATATATATATATACTTAATTAGGATGAATTTGAAAAGTAAACACCTAACGATCCTAATTAATGTATTGAATTTGGTGTTATTGCATTCTTGCAGTGCTGTATTATCCCTTTAGAATGTATCTCATTCTATCAATGCTTAACAAACTGATTTTTTTTTTTTTTTTTTTTTTTTTTTGGAAAATAATTTAAAAGTGAAAAAGCGTTTAATTAAATATAATAAATAAGTATCCGTGTTTATTCGAGATAAAATAAAGTAGTATAAAAGGTAAAAAATGTAAATAACATCATGTATTATAAAATGTGTTTTTACTTCTTTCTAAGCTTATTTTATAAAAACAATTATTGTTTATTTAATGTAACTGTTTACAAAACAGGAAATTATTCATTTTCATAAGCTTGATAGCCTAAGCTAGCAAGTAGCTACTTCAGTAGCTACTGAATCTTTGTAATATCTTAAAAAAAATGAAAGCTTTCATTTATTTTGAAAGCATTTTAATGCTGACGATAAAACTCGAGGTAAAAAGGTAGGATGAATGTTGTAGGATGTACAATTGTAGTACAACTTCTATTCAATGGTACTTGTACGATTTTGAGTTTGCCGGACAAATGCTACGCATGCGCGAAGTTCATTTTCTCGCCAAAGCGCTTGGCGACAGAGGTTGGCATCAAGTGCGTAGGACGTTGAGTGATTGTGAATTTGCTTCTGGGTAAGGTATGAAACTGAAAGTAAATATATGTAAAATAAAGCTTTACGTATATGAATTAAAAACATTTTTATTAAATAATTGATGCTTACCTTTTAAATCAAGAACGGGGGATATATAAAGTTCATGACCTTCACTAGTTCAGTGAGAATATTTCAAAATTAATGACAAACGACAAACAGTGTACACCCACGGCTAACAATCGAAAATTAAAAGGAATAACTTCTGCCTCTGAATATTTTATTAGGTGACAAATGCTACTATGTTTAAAAAATTATTGCACAAAATTTTATTGTAATGGAGGATACGAAAAAGATTGGTTACAGCAAATCAAACATATTTTTAAAAAATGTGTTTTTTTTTTTTTTTTTTTTCATAACAAAATTCACTTTACATAAGGAATTTTTCGAGGAAAGAAACACATTGTTGAATGACTACTACATTTATCACATTTACGAAATAAGTGAAGATGATAATATAGTGTTATGAATTTTGTATATATCTGTAAATATTCCATTTGTTTAAATTTATTTTATTATTGTGAAAATTGCAGTATTATTAATGTATTTCCTATTGAGCATCATGTAACTCAATGCTAAAGGCCTCAGATGGTTTGCAAGGAAAACAACCTTACACCCTCATCTTTATAATGGAAGTCTATGGAAAAATCGCCAAGGAATGGGTTTATCACCAAGTTGGCGATGGTTTTGGCGACTTATTTTTGTCGCCAAATTTGGCGATATATCGCCAAATGTCGCCAAGTTGGCGACGGATTTGGTGACTTTTTGTGCAACCACCCCCCCTTTATACCTGTACATTGGGATCCTTTCTCGCTTAGGTTCTCTATCGAAAGTTAAAGCACTTTCTGGTAATTTCTAGCATCTGAAGGCTCTGGAAAATTCTACAGTTATCTTTAAAGCCTATATAAGGGACCTCCACCAGTTCGTGTTCAGTTAGTTCTCTGTCAAATGCGATTGAATACGCACGAGAGGCTTTGCATTGAGAACTGTGTTGCCTATGAGCGATTTAGTATTGAACAATACGCTATATTGTTCTGTGTGAAATTTTGCTGTGCTGTTATTAGATTTGAAGATTACTGAATATCTTGTAATTTTCAGAAGATATTTGTGATCGTATTGCACTGTTTATAGTGAATAAAGCCTTTTTATTGTTCTTATATATTGGCATCAGTCCTTTCGAACCCCGAGCTCACAACAATAGGAAATCAGTTGTTACACGTGATGGGAGTGTACCTTCGTTAATTAAATAAACAAATCACAAAAATCATAAATCATCAAATATACATTTTTAATGTGTTATATTATGTTAAACATCTGAAACATTTAAAAAAATATATCACGTCAAACATTAACTATCGTGTGCTGAAAAAATAACTTTTTCTCAAGAATGACCCATTTGTACACTTGAGCTGTAAAATAGTTTTTAATTTGGGGTTAGATGCGCAAATTACATGCTCTCAGGAAGTTTTACAGAACATTTGTACGAAACATTTGTACTTCATTTATACTTGACATGGTAAAGAAACAAGACACAGTTTTTCTATAATTATATTTACTTTAATGTTTACATTTCAGTCCAAACACCGCACCGGTTGGTGACATAATCTGTCTGGAAGCAAAACGAAAGACACTCCGAACACTTGTTATTTTTATCCCGCGGTCCTAGGAAATTTATAGTGGTTAATTCTTCTTCTGTCTATCTCTACAATAACTGTAAAGTGCATTTCGCAGTAAATATGCTTCATATCCTCATAAATCACAGTATAAATAGGTCGCAATTTCTTAAGTTCTAAACTTAAGATTAATTAACTACGTTGTCACGATATGAATGCAATATTATACAAATTTCGCACTTGAAATGAGCTATTTGGTTTTACACGAGTTGTACTTTTCCAACTGAATAAAAAAGTTCACTCAGTTTTAAAATTACAACTAGTGTGACTTATTTATCAATTAGAATAATTATATTAAAATTAATATAGTGTGCATCCAACGTTTATTGGAGCTCCATTGCCTGATTCAGAAATCAGACCATTTGTCATAACCATTAAGGTTCTCTTTATGAATTGTGCCCGCCAGATGCCCGAGATAGCTCAGTTAGTAGAGCATTAGCGGTTTACGCCAAAAGGCCCCTGGTTCGAATCCTGGCCTGAGCTCTCTTCACTCAATTGGAAAATTACGTGTTATTTATTTACCAATTAAAATAGATGTGTTAAAATAAATACTAGTTGACCTGCCCGGCGTTCCCGGGCATGTGTCAATAACTTCAAATAAACCACAAATTTGTATTTTATATCTTTAACCCGATTTTGTATAAATTTATATTTTTAAATGAAAGATTCACAAACGAATATTAATATTTAGTGGTAAAAGTGCTTGTAAGAAGACCATTTTCTTGTTTTTTCACGTACATTTGGATACTTTTGGTTTATTATATGTTTATATGTTTTATTTGTATTATATCTTTAATTTGCAATAGATGGCAACACTACCGATTCAATCAGGACCGGTATCTCTTTCGAATTTCTCTCTACTCTCCGTTTCAAATGATGATTTTCACTATCTTTATATTTTATTTTAATGTGTCATAAACTATATACTAAAAGTTTTTTCTACTATTATTAAAATTATAGATAATAAAGGCAATTTTTTAAAATTTAAATATTTTTAATACAAATGTTTTTTTATTTATATTATACTTTTAATGCAAATTTAATTTGTAAAAATATTGTTGGTTGTTAAACTTTACATAATTCAAATGCATTCGAATAAAAAAATACAAATTGTATACGTAACTTCTTTTCCTGAAAGTGTGACAGTAATTGAAATGAATTACAGCCAAAAGTAATGCAGAAATCATTCTGTGGGAAGCAGGTTTCGAACCCACTTTCTTTGAAGAGAGACGGAGCTTAAACTAACGCCTTAAACCACTCAGCTACGTTAATCACGTTCAAGTGTATCTTAAAACTAAACAGGTTTTAGATTTATTATCGCGCATGCGCAAAAACATCGAATTTGCGCTGAAATTTTTAGCTTGTCGCTTTAACCCATTTTAGGCCAAGCATAGAAATTTTATAAAATGTGGTATTATTTGCATTGAAATTTGCTTAAATTACATTCATTAAGACACCAAAAAAGTTTCGTGCGTGAAAAATAATATTTTATTTAATTTGACGCTACCATTATTAATTTACCATTAATAATTTACCATTAAATTTAAATAAAATATTTTAAGTTTTCTTATGGCATTTGTTTTATTTTTATTTTATTTACAGAACTTGCAACTTTACTCCATTATAAAAACATATGATTAATCTCAAGTGGAATAATTATACATTTTCAAAAAGTCGAATTTGTCAATAACCGTTTCAAGTAAAAAACCAGCGTATTTTGAAAATTTCTCAACAGAAAGTGATTACAGTAGAACTCCAATTATCCGAACTCCGACTATCCGAATCGCTGATTATCCGAATCGCTTTCAGAATTTCAGAAAAAAGGAATTAAGATGGAAACGTACTGCGATTCACAAAATAATGATTCTGTCTACGCGCGATATTGTCCTTCCCTCCGCGAAGCTAGTGTAGGCGTAGCGAGAACATTATTGGGATGAAGAGTCACCGTCTAATAGTGAGTTCGATTATTGTCTGGAAGATTGCGCTTACATGGTGGCGGAAGCTTGGAGCTTGGTTAAGGCAGTCACATTAAGACGTTCGTGGAAAAAGTTGAAAGGCATATCAACTGAAGAAGAGAAGGAAAAGGAAGATCAAGAAAGGGAAAGGGAAGATACAGGAGAAGATGAGGATGACATGCCACTTGAGGAATTCAGAAACATTCTTTTGAAAATTCCTGGATGTTCAAAAGTTAGTGCTGAACATATAGGAGAGTGGATGGTGTGTGAATCGTCCGACCCTGGGTTTCAAATTCCAAATGGTGATGAACTTATTGAAAGTGTCGAGGAAGAAGATGACCTTAATGTCAAAGTTGAAGCAGACACTTTAGCAGCTCATCAGCTAGTGAAGCATTTGCCGGCATTGAAACTGCGTTGAAGTGGATGGAGCGCCAGCTCGAGTGTGACCACATGCAACTTTTCACTGTCAAGCGGATGCGCGACTTGGCTGCCCGAAAATGGATGAAGACTGTCAAACAGATTACTTTGACCGAGATGTTCAGCAAGCAATGACTTTCATTTACAGTACGGTACGTACATACCATACTAATGCACAGCACTTGTAAGTACGCATAACATGTAAAAGTGTTGCTGTTTCATTTAATTAATTAAAAGCTCTTTTTCTTTAAAAATAGTTTTTTCTCCCATTTTCAACATATATACAGTAATTCATTAAAACAGACCCTTTTTTCGGAAAAAATCCAATTATCCGAATTTTTGATTAACCGAATGGGGTCCGGTCCCAATTGATTCGGATAATTGGAGTTCTACTGTACTTCAATTGAATTACTAATATTTTATAGATTTCTCCAGAACCCTTAAAAATGGCATAAAAATAAAATTAGTGAAAAATATACGTCACAGTGTTAATAAAAAAATATTTATTGAAATGGTGCGTTTACGCACCTTTGGCCGAAAATGGGTTAATATATAGGATAGTGTCCAACGTTTCTTCCAGTTCCATTACCTGTGATTTATTCTGTTGAGCTGATTCAGATATCAGTCCAGATAAGGTTCTCTGGGTGAATGTGCCATATTTGTCCAGGATATTGTCCTTAAGCCAAAAGGTCCCTGATTTCAATCCTGTTCTGGACGCTTTTTCATTCAGTAGGAAAATTACAACTCGTGTCATTTACTTACCAATTAGAATAAATGTGTTAAAATTAATATACTATTTGATTTTAGTTGAGATGAAATATCAATAGATGAAATTGTCATTAAGATGAAATCCAGAGAAACAGATCTCTTTGTAGTTCAGTTTTTAATGAAAGCAGATCCCTTTCTGAAACTTTCTCGGATTTTTTTGACTGGCGCCGGCAGATTCTTGGGAGTTTTTTGCAAAGATTAAGAAAAATTACCGGCCGAATTTTTCAAAAATTGTATTGTCGAATGCATATATATATACGTATATATATTTTTTTTTACATATGCTCAGAAATTTTCAAATTGATATCTTAATTAGTTTTTTTTTTAATTCTCTTATTAGTAAATAAATTTCGAATTCGTTCATTCCCGCTTACAAATTGAGACCAAGAGTTCTTTTCTTTAGCCATTTTGATTAAAAAGGTGGCATTTTCGATGCGATGTTTAATTAGATTCTAATTAATATCTTGGGTAATTATCAAAATATTAAAATTCTGAGTTGCGGGTTCACCAGTTCGGGCCTTGGACTACCTAAATATAAATTATCAGGCTTCAAGAAATGCTAGATTTTGTTAGTCATCGCAGACAAACAAACAAATAGACACACACAGAGCGAAACTTTTTTTTATTTAGATAGCCATTCCGTGAATGAAATAAAAATAAATTTTTACGAAATTTACATTTCGGCCTAGAATGGTTGTAAAGCAGTTTAAGTAAAAAATATATAAATTAAAAAACTGTTTTCGTTAAGTTTTAGATACAAGGAATCAGGGGCATATTTATTCTGGCTTTAACTTAAAAAATGGCTAAGATACAGTTGTTTGAAATTCCAGGTTGGCGGATATTTTGAAATAATCTGATTTTTGTTATGCTGTAACTCTCATACTGAAATTATTATTCAAAATCAGTATAAACGAAAACTGAGATTGAATCTTCTATAATCGAGTTCCAAACATTTTATCTTTGGGTGTTTGAGTAAATTTAGTTGAATTTTTAAAAACACGGAATATGGAAACTACCTTTTCCTACCGGTACACGCCAGGAGAACTTTTTTTATATTCAGTCTGTACAAGTACTTGTTCTTTGTATATTTGTTCGTTTAGTATATATCATATCAATTTAATGATTTCAAGTTTTCAAACTTTATTCTAATTTCAAATTTAATTAATATGAAGCTATGTATTTATTGTACACAAAAAATGTTCATTGAATAATTTTATCTCTCTCTTCATAACATTCGCTTGAAACATAACATTTGAAAAAGAAATCGAATTATTAAATGAAATTAAAAAAAAAAAAAGACGGCATGCGGTATTTTAATATTTAAAAAAATATATCTTACTCAAAGATGTTTTACAATTGATTTATATGCAACTAATGACATCTTCAATATATACTTGTTAATCTCTTAAAACAAATTTCGTTTCGAAAAATTAAAATCAAAAAAGTTCTTACCAGAAAACATTCGTAGAAAAAATATTTAAAATATATAAAATAAATGTTACAGTAACGACATATTCTTACTTTATTTTTATTCCAGTAATAGAGTTGTCCTGTCAGATGACTCTTATACCACTATAAAGTAAGTGTTAATCATAAAGTAAGCCATGTATAACTTAGTAATATATTTTAGATGTCTGCACGTGCCCGTGTCCAGTCCGAGCCCGGCGCCAATTTTGAATCCCGAACCTTGGCCGGACCAAGCCTCGTCTTTATTCTTTCCGGGCGAAGTCAAGCCTGGATTTCATTCTCCCTATAGTTTTGCACGAACCAAAATTTTCAGGCCCGGTCCCGGCCCATATGAAAATCATTGGTCTGGTTCGGCCTGGCCTGTATGAAAATCAGTAAAATGAGGCCCAGTTTGAAAACGATGCATACATTTTTAGATGGCCATTTTTCTTCAATTGAAACTCTTCTTAAAGAATAGCACATACATTTCTAGGCAAAATAAAAAATTATAGCACAGTAAAATCTGTGAAATAGAACCTGTATATGACGTAAACCTGTCTTAAACGGGAAAAATGTCTTGACCCGTGCAAAATGAATATAATAATACATATACAACAGACCATGTACCTGCCAAGAATGGAACGTGTCGATATATATAACGGATTATTCTTCTCTTACTGAATCTTCATTCGAATGTAATTCTCTAGTCATTTTTTTTCAATCGGTGTTCTATGTACGTAATTGTCTAATTGGTCATTAATATTGTTGGTATTTTGTACTCCATGCATTTCGAACATAATCTGTAAATTAAAACACACATAAATAAAGCCTGCATTCAGCATTTTAAAATTATTATACAGACATATATACATTAAAATGTTTTAAATGTATGTATGTCTGTATAATAATTGTATATCTTTATAATCTGTAAATAAAATGTATGCATAAGTTAAAGTGCTTTTTGAATAATTTTAATTCTGAGATAATATTGCTTCAGAAATATCGGCATGTTTTGTAGACAATCAATCTGGCGGGTCCGGGCCGGGCTAGGACCGACCTTTTTTATTTTATACCGGGCAGGGTTTGGGTCTAAATTTTAACTTTTACACCGGGACGGACCAAGAAAATTTTTCAAAAGTCGGGCCAGGTAGGAAGCAAGTATTGCTTAATTTTCATATTTTTGTAAGAGACATCGAATTAAATTACAATCCTTTGAAAAGAAATAATTCCGAACCACATGAACGACGTCGAATATACTTAACCCTTTGCACTCCTTTGTCGATTGGGATTCGACATCGGTTTGTATCACAGAAATTTCTATGTCAAATAAAACTTCCTCCAAATAGTAATTTTTGTCTTATTTGATCGTAAATTTCTGTTATTAAATAAAAATAATATTTCTGTTCTGAAGTAGTCGGGCTGAAAATACTGGAGACTTCGTAGCTATAAAACCTTACGCTAACACAATTCGGTGTGCAAAGGGTTAAGCTGTTACACTCTTCTTCCATGTAAGTGAATAAGAATATCTGTTGGAGAAATTGGTTATGATACGAGTATTTGTTGTGACAGGAAAGAATAGGATAAAGAAGTGAAATTTTAAAAGGCAGTTTTTATAACATTCTTTTCCGTTATGACTTTACAGCGGAGTAAAAACAACAAGTACAAATTTATAAAACTTATTACAATAAACTGGAACTGTTTTTGAAAACAATTGGCTGTTACCAACTTCCGAGAATTCCGTTATATTCTTGGTGATAATAAATGAAATTGAACAGCTATTACCCAAGAGGAAGACTTCGAAAACATAAAACAATTAAACTAAGATTAACATTTTTATTATTACTATTATTTTGAGAAAATATATTTATAATAGTGTAGCGACACAATCTCTCAAAACAACAAAACAACAATTTCGACAAACAGTATGTAATGAATCTCTAGCACGGAGCAATTGAGCTAGCCGTTTGTTCGGTTCTACGGCGCTCGTCATCTGTTCAGAGGACTCTGGTTCAATCCCAACCAATCTGACGAGTGTCTCGCGGTTGACAACATGTGACCATACTTAGATACTTACCTTCATATTACAGATTTGAAAAATAATTTAAATTTTTTGTTGCTATAAGGTTATGTGATTGGTGGTTGAATGGTTAGAGCGATGCATTTGAGTGTAGATAACATGAGTTCGAATCCCACGTCTTCTTTTTTTCCCAACCTTTCTTCTAGATATTTATTTTAAAATGTTTTATCAGTTAAAATATTCTATTTCATTTTTTTATGCTTTTTTATTTATAAATGTTTTATATGTGAAATACTGTATTTCAATTTTATTTTCAACTTTTTTATTTAAAAATATTTTATACATTTTTCATGATAAATGGAATATTTTTAATAAAAGTAAATTTGTATGTTAATGACAATTAAATATTTATTTTTATTTTTAAAATAAAATACTTACTTATTCTAGTTCAGAATTTTTTTCTGCTTTTTAATTTTAAAATGTTATGCATGGGATGTTTTAATAAAAGTTAATTTTGATATTAATAACAATTAGATTTATTTATATTAATAAAATAATCTTTTTTTAAAAAAAATACGATAAAACGTGCTTAAAATTTTACATTAAAGCGCCTTTTAATAGTTAAAGTTTCGTTTCAATGCGATATTATCAAATACTTTTTTTTAAGATGTAACAGGGCATCAGTATGGTCACGTGAGTATGGTCACAGTAAGTATGGTCACGTGATGTCTGCTGCGAGACACTTGTGCCAACATGTTTTTTACTGTTGATAAAAATTAAAAACATTCAAAAATTCAGACTTAATTCTAAATATAATTACACTGCATAACAGTACCTAGCAATTCTTATTTTACAATGCAATATCTAATTTTTGTATTGAAAACTACTTTTGCGGCACTTGAGACCTAAAAGCGCTGTTGAAATGGAAATGACGAATGGTTGAAACGGAAATGACGTATGCTTCCACCAATGAAAATAAGTCCGTGAAGCCCGAGCTTACCCCCTGAAATACAAAGGGGCCCCCAAATTTACCTTTCAAAACTAATTTTTAGGGGAAAAAAATTCAGTCGGGGGTAAAAAATGTATTTTATTTTCTTAATTATAGCTACTAAATTTTCCCTCAGACTATTACTGACACACTTATACTCCATTTTTTTTTCTTCCTGTTGATATAATAAATAGTATAAAAACAGTGATTAAATGCAACCTATATTCATATTTCTTACATTTTACATTTGAATTTAAAAAATAGCAGAAAATTTAATCTGTATAATTATATTTTGGTTAAATTAATAAAGAGTGGAGAAATGATATAAAATATGAAGAATAGGTTTGTACAATTTGTAAAGCATAAAATATATTTTGAAGTTCAAATATTCGCACTTGTTCCATATTTGTAAATTCATTTACAAAATTAATTTGCTGTGTATAATTATGTATATAATAAAATATTTGTTATATGTATATAGGTAGTTAGTTTTAGCTTAATATTAAAAGTTTTGTTTACTCGAAATTTTGATGGTAAGATTTCGAATTGTTGAAGCATAATTGGCAAAGTAAAAAGGGGGGGAGGCAGTATGACGTCGAGCTTCCCCTACTTCTAAGTCTTAAGCTGTCCCTGACGATGACCTAATTTTGGAAGCGTGGAATGAATCCGATGTAAGAATGACATCATACTTTTTTTTTTAGTGCTGCTTTAAATCAACGAATTACAAAATATGAAAATTAAATATTTAATAGAAATTTTCTAATGAGAAAAAAGGGTGGCGGACTTTTTGGAAATTTCGAAAAAATAGCCAATAATAATAAATTTTAGACAGTGCGAGAAAAATGTGTTAAGTTGAGCTACTAGTTATTTAATCTAGTTTAATAATTTTATTGTATTTGTAGTATTGCAAATCGTTTTGATTATATACTAAAAAAAATAAAAAAAAGTCGTTCAAAAAAAGGATAATATCAAATTGGTTTCTCGTTTCTCACAAAAAAGGAAATAATCCACAAGTCTCTAGTTTGTCTTTTTTTAATGCACTATTTTCTCTAACCACAACATTTTTTACTGCGTTTATATAACAAAAAAAAATAGCAAAATGATTAAAACTTCTTTTTTTTTTTTTTTTTTTTTTTTTTTTTTTTTCAAATAAGATCGGAACAATCATAAGCGTATTTAGTTGTCTAGGCAAAAACTTATAAGAAAACAGTCTATGAAAACATGATTCCACGAAATATTATCTATATTTTGCCCAATGGAAGACGAAAATATACTCTAAAAACATCATTTCACGAAATCTTATAAAGTATTTTTTTTCTCTTTCCAAACATTTTCAACAATTTCATTCAAGGAAAACAAAATTACAAGAAATGCTACATTGAAAATAATATATTTGAGAAAAAGAAAATACCTCAACAGTAAAATTCAGAAATTTAAGATTTGTTATTTATTCTGAGTTTCTGGGAAAGATTCCCTTATCTTCAAAAGTTATTTGAAAACCTGAACCTTAACCCCTTAAAGGGCGGTGGGATATTATATATCCTATTTAAATTTAATCTCCAAACGTTCCAATGGCACCAGAATTTTCGAAGAAAATGTTGCTTTTGTAATGTACGTAAAGAAATGCTTTTATTTATTTTCAAATAAATTTGTTTGTAAATGATGGTGTCACTCAATCATTTCAACATTTTTATAATAGAAGTACATACTTTGCCTCTAAAAGGATTAAATTATGAAATATTAAGCTGTATCAAAAGAATTTTCGTTTTTTGAATGCTTTCATACCAAAGCATGTAGCTAGCACTTTATCACCACTATTCTTGAACATAAAATGTTATTTAAGAGACTACATGGTCCCTCTATATCATACAGACATCTTTCTTTCATCTTTAGCTTACGTAAAGAGTGATACAAATGTTGAGATTCTATGCATCTTAAGGCATGATTTTAATCTAGGCCTTAAAACCAATGAAGTTAGTTGTCCTCAAAACTCGTGCAGTTAGAAGCCAGGACAAGAGTAGTGTCCGGACAGTTCAAAACAAATACAAACGTTTTAACCCCTTGAAGGGCACCGGTATAAGGTGTGTCCCACCGAAATAAAGCCACCGTGATTATGTGCTGTAACTGGGTACGAAAAAAACCAATGAGAATGAAACAAATATATTAAGAAAGTCTATATACAAATACATATTTACAAGTAGTAATTCACTCCCTGCCCCACCTCAGCAGGAAAAAAAATGAAAATGTAAAAAAAAGAGGGGAAAAAGGTGTCCCGCTGAAATAAAGCCACCACTCCTATCAGTGTCTATGGGAACTCCCGACATTCCAACTGCTACAGGTCAACAGGTTTAGGACGTCAGGAAGTTGTAAAATACCTATTCTATGCCAGTCGAACGTTGTGTAGACTTCAGAAGGTTGTATTTTCTGCATCTCCTGCAGTATTGCAATAGGAAAGGGAACCCGGCTATCAGAGTTCGAGAAAGACCAGATAACAGCTTTTAAGAAACAAAGTCTTTCTCGTAGACAAATATCCAAGCTAATTAAACGATCTAAAACTGTAATAGACAATTTTGTGAATCGGGGCAATGCATACGGGTTTAAAAAAAGCAGGTGTACATGCAGAAAAATGACTTCCAGGCAGGAAAGAGATGCTGTGCGTCGTCTTTCACGAGGTGGTATTTCTCTAAGACAATTGGCCAAAGAGGATACATCCCTGTGACAAAATTAACCCCCTTCACGGATTGTAAAATGTACAAACAACTTGCAATAGAAAAAGGAAACAGCAGCCCATGTTGATGCTATCTACAAGCAAAGAAGAGTCGATTGGGCCAAATATCATCAAACCTGGAAGGACCAGTGGCATCGTGTTATATTTTCAGATGAGAAAAAAATTAATTTGGATGGCTCAAACGGTCTTGCTTTTTATTGCCATGACACGAAGAAAGAAGAGGGAAAAGAAAGTTTTCTCCAAAAGGCAGCAAGCTGGAGGCTCATTAATGCTGTAGGGAGGCTTCGGCTATGGTGGTAAACTTAACCTGGCTTTTCCCTCAGACCGCATGAAGGCTACCGATTACCACGAAATGCCAGGAACCCATTTACTGCCATTTCGTGAGAATTGGTGGTATAAGTTGGCTTTTCCAGCAGGACAACGCCCTCATTCACGTTGAAAAATCCTCCTGACAATGGGTTTTAGATAATGGGGTGCATGTCATGGAATGGCCTGCCCTTTCCCCTAATCTTAATCCCCAAGAAAATGTGTGGAGTATCCTCAGTAGGGCTATATGTATATGCTAATGGCAGACAGTTTCAGTCTGTGGCAGAATTGAAGGCCGCCATCATTGAAGCCTGGGATAATATTGATGCTACTGTCCTCCAAGGATTGGAAAATAGTATGCCACATCGTATATTCCAAGTCATATATAAGCATGGAGGATATATTGGCTATTAACAGTAGTGGCTTTATTTCGGCGGGACAGTTTTTCCCCCTCTTTTTTTAAAAAACATTCATTTTTTTCTGCCCAAGTGGATAGGGTGGCAGTTACTCCTTGTATATATGTATTTGTATATAGACTTTCTTAAGATATTTGTTTCGTTCTTATTGGTTTGTTTCATGTCTAGTTACGGCGCACAATCACGGTGGCTTTATTTCGATGGGACACACCTTATAATATATAGCACTTTTTAGGTGCGTTCGTAATTATATAAATTACAAACCTATTGTCGTTGCTTGGTCCGTCCGTCTGTCTGTCCGTCCGTCCGCATATAACAACGCAAAAACTACCCAACCGAATGGTTTGGAATTTAAGATATATTATCTTTGCAGAATTTTGTCGAGACATTTCAAATTTTTTAAAAATCGAATCAAAAGTTTAGGAGATATTAATAAAAATATTTATTAAGAAATTTGAAATTTTTTTTTAAGTCGGTGCTTCTTGTTAGAGGAGATTTCGAGGTTTAATCGTCAAGCGACCGAGATACTTATTTTATGACAGAAATTAATCTTCAGACGATATAATTCATTTCACAGAATTAAAAATCATCAAGATCTGAATATTTATATAACTAGCTATAGTACGAACGCACCTCATTTGTCACGTTTGACGTACAATTTCCAACTTGTTAACATATAACTTTGCCACAAGTATTAATAAATAAAAATATTTAGTATTAATTTTTGCAGATTGAGAAGGAAAAAATTCATTATTTAAAATTACTAGTGTCAAAACATCGCAAAATTTAGCATTTTTAGACAACGTGCTTGCCCTCCTTTCGGGGGCAAAGTACTTCTAATCGTAAAATGCTGAAATGATTCATTGACACCAGATTTTGCAAACAAATTTATTTGAGAATAATTAACAGCTTTTCTTCACGTACTTAATAAAAGGAAAATTTTCATTCCAAAATTCTCGTGCCAATGTTGCTTTAACCCTTTAACGTTTATTGGTTTCCCTAGGAAACCACAAAACTTTAATTACGAAATTCAACAATGACAGCAGAATTTTAATAGAAATGTTTTCCATTTATTATGTATGTGAAATATCGCTTTTTTCTTATATACAAATAAATTTGATCATAATTTCCGGTGTCAATCATTTATTTCAACATTTCAGCAATTGAAGTGCTTTATCCGTTAAAGGGTTAAGGAATTAAAATTAGCTGGTACAAAAATGAACCACCGCCCTTGAAAGTGTTAAGGAAGGGGACCTCAGCCTTGAAATCCATCCCAGAAGTGACAGGACATCATTTGTGAATTTTAACCAGTTCAGGAGAAAAAAGAGGGGAATCCCTTCCCCACAATCAAACAAAAATTATTAATTTTGAATGTGTAATTTTGTTGATTTTCAGCATCAAAATTCATTGTGGAGAATAGATTTCCCTCTTTTTTCTCTTCAACTGGTCAAAATTCACAACTGATAGCCTGTTACTTTTGGGTTTGATTTCAAGGCTGAAGTCGCCTTCCTTAAAACGTTTGGATTTATTTTGAACTATCCGGACACTACTCTTGTCCTGGCCTCCAACTGTACGAGTTTTGAGGACAGCTTTATTGGTTTTAAAGCGTTGTTTAAAATCATGCCTTAGGATACATAAAATAAACATCTTTATGTGACCTAAAAATGAAAGAAAGAAGCCTGTACTGTTGTACCACCGATTAGATGAAAAGGTAAACATCCGGTTTAACGGCGGAAATGGAAGAATCGATTAGTTATTAGAGGTGACAATTTGAGCCTGATTACCGCAGGGGCAAACTCCCACCAGTAAAACGGAATAGAAATTTTCTGGATAGAAATTCTGCAGGAATAAGGCGTTAAAATAAGACGAATAATTCTATTAAAAGTTACCGGTGGAAGTTTGCATCTCCAGTAATTATATTTCTTCTTTCTTTCTGCGAGACGGCTGTATTTGGATTCGTCCTTATTCCCCTTGATAATTTTGATAAATAAAAGTCCCCCTTGATAATTTTCCACACAATACGTGGTCGGACAATATGATGGACATATCTCCTCTTAAATAACATTTTATGTTCAACAATAGGGGTGATGAAGTGCCAGCAACATACTTTGGTATAAAAGCATTCAAAAAACGAAAATATTTTTGATACATGCTAATATTATTTCAAATATCGTGTATATTTCACAATCTATTACCAAATGATGTAGTTTAAGAAACAGTTTTAGCATACAATAATTATTTTTTATCACAGCATATTAATTTAGCAATGCTTGAAGCTGCGCAACATCATTAAAATGCGATTCAAACTATTATCTCCAATAGGCCATAATGTGTCCGAATTCTTTTGAGAGTCCCTGTAAATGAACTATTAATGTTGTATACTTTATTTCAAATAAGAAACACGTTATAGTAAACCTCAATAATATGCATCAATTTCGTGGAAATAGAAGTGCATTTACGAAAATCAGCGCGCGGTCAGGAAGACAGGCGAACACAAACCATAAACACTCACTCTTCGGAAAAACGGAAAGGAAAAGGAACATAGTCTGTCTAATATATAGGAACTAATACTAGGTCTAATACATAGGAATCATAATAGATTTAATACATAGGAACCACAGGAAAAAACTAAATTTAGCTAAATTATGAAATATTCAACGTAAATACATTGATATAATTTAATTGTTACTGTAATGGGTGCAAATACAAAAATACAGTTTTAAAACTTTAAAAACTATTTATGATGTAAAATCAGATGTCAAGGTTTCTTTGCGCTTTCGGCTAAACATTAGCCATTATCAGAAGATAAAACAAGTCGAAAATTGCAGTTCTGAAGAAGTACACTGGGCAGGTAGCAAACTGGCGAAACCAACAAACTATGAAATGGAGGGAGTGAAGAAAAATGAGGCATGAGGCGATGCCATTGAATGCTGGTGGGGGAAAGGAGGGGTGGTCAGTCAATACCAAAAACACCAGAGATACTAAGTAAATTATAACAAATATGCGGGATCTGATAAGATAATACATCGTTGCATGTATTATTGTCTCTTTTCAAAATTTCCAGGGACTCTCTGACTATGCAGTTGCTATACTGTGAACCGTGTGAATTATTTTAGCATTATTGAAACACTAGCAAATCCGCCCGGCGTTGCCCGGTCCCGTCAAAAAATAGTAAGAAACGCGAAATCACTCTAAAAATCGCTGCACGAAACCCTTCTTCTGGTAACTCTTTGTCTTTCGGAAATTAAATAGAGAAATTTACCCGAAGCGGAAGTAAATTTAATACCACCCCCTCAAATGTCTGGATCATTTGATTCAAAAGGGTCAGTTTTTGGGCAAAATTAAAAAAAAGTTACCGTCTGATTTTCACAAAATTTGCATTTTCGGAATCAGAAGAAAACTGTGAGTTTCTATTCAAATAATCCAATACTTTTCTAAATACTCGAGGATGAGTGAAATGAAACTTTTTCGTTTTTTGGGATTATCAAATCGGTAACTTTCTTTTGCGGTTTCAATAAAAATGGTCATTTTTGGCGCACGCGCAGGAAAATCTTTTAGTTCCACCGCCAGGAGATGCATTTTGTTCTAAACGTATTATCCCACACGTGACTCCGCTGCCTACGATACCGTGTATAGCAGACGTGCTAGGCACGTGCTGCAAAATCTTTTACTTCCAGTTTCTACCACTAGGTAGAGCATTCTGTTTTAAATAAACCTATTTCCGAACGAAACTCTGGCACTCGTTCCTGTTGCTTACGGGACCGTGTAGAAGGCGTGCCGTGCATGCGCAAAATATCTATTAGTTCCACTTTCCACCACCAGGGAGTACCAAATCTATGTCTTAAATAAGCTATATCTTAAGTAGTTCATGTTAAGTTGAATGAACCGATTCCCGTTGAAATCAGACCCACAGAACACGAGAAAATAAATCACCCCCTGGATATTAATATTCATAAATGGTAATTAACCAAGGGCTGAAAAATTATACCGTAGTTTATTTAGTTCCTGGGAGACCTCTGAAGAATGTCAAGTTGAATCGGACCAAGATTAAATGCAAAATCTTTTAGTTACATTGTCCATCTCCAAGGGTTGCACTCTGTTCTAAACAACCCCCTTTCCGAACGAAACTCCGGCACGTGTCCCTGCTGCTTATGACAACGTATAGAAGGCGTTCTGTGCACGGCAAAAAATCTTTTAGTTCCGCTTTCCGCCGCCAGTATCTGCTAGTAAATAAATATTACTTTGTAAAACCACTTTTAAAAAAGTTGTACATATTCTAGTCACTTCAAATTTAAATCCAAAACGTTCTGCCCTATTTCCTTTTTCGAGAAATTCTGTCCAGGCGGAAAGCGATCTGTCAAACACAATGTGAACGAACGAAACTACTTTTTGGAAATAAAGTTTAAATTTCTTTAGAATCAAGTTAAGCGAATGATTAAACCTTCATGTACTATATAGATTCTTTTTCTACAGAGGAACATTAAACGAATAATTAAATAATAATGATTAAAAGGTTGGAAAAATGGGCAGTTATTTTTTCCATAGCGAAGGAAAAACGAATAAGAACGGAATGATGTTTTTATTTAATTTTTTATATAATATTCGCCTTATTTAGTTACAAAAATTCAGCGATGAAATGTGAAGAATTTTATTGCACAAAAATAGTCGCATTCAAAATTTAATTGCGGCTAGCGCCCTTTCAACCGAAAAAACTTGTAGTATCTTCTATATTATATTCTTATTTCAAAGAATTTGAAAGAAACCCCTCGAAAAATAAAGAAATCGACAATATATTAAGCAGTATCATCCCCCCGTCCCCCCTTATAAGTAACCAATGAACGCCCAAAACTAATCAGGGAAGCCCCTTATTACAATGAACCTATATACACAATTTGAAGCAAATCAGGTTAGTTCTGCATGAAAAACACATTTATCTAAATTAAGAGGGGAGGATTAGCCCCTCCCGGTTACCTTCTTTATACTTTACCAATGAACCCTCAAAACTAATCAGGAAAACTCCTTTTCACAATGAGCCTATATACAAATTTTGAAGAAAATCGCATAATTCTACATGAAAACCCCTTTATCTCAATTAAGTGGGGGGTAATTAGCCCCCCTTTATACTTAACTAATGAACCCCCAAAACTAATCAGACAAGCGCCTTATCACAATGAACCTATAAACAAAATTTGAAGCAAAACGGTTATTTCTATCAAGAGTTATCGCGTTACGTACATACGTACATACATACATACGTACGTACATACAGAGCCGGCGGGCACATTAGCTGTCAGGTTTCGATAGCTTGTGAGTTAAAAAAAAGTAAATGAATATTGTTTTGTAAATGCCACTTTTAATATTTAGTTGTACATTTCTTCGTCATGTCATATTTAAATCAAACATTTTCTGCCCTAATTCATTTTTGAAGAAAATCTCTGCCCAGGCAGTAAGCTAGCTGTCAAGCATCAAACACAATGTAAAGAAATAACGAAACTATTTTTGGATATATTTTTTAATTGTATAGAATAAAATTAAGCGAATAATTAGACCTATATGTATTATATATTTTTTTCTACAAAGGAATATTAAACAAAAAATAAAACAAGAATGACTAAAAAGGAAAACGAAGTGTAGGTATTTGTTGATAGCGGAAGAAAACGAATTAGTGCAGAATGATATTTTAATTTAATTTAATTTTGTTTTAATATACACCTTTGATAAATAAACATCTTTTTTAAAAACAAACACCCTTATATTTAACATATTTTATTTTAAAAAAATCTGTTTCGAATCTAAATGTATTTACTTCATGCCGGTCAAAATGATTGCTATGGCCGTTCCAAGCTTACCAGTTTGACCTCTTTTATTCAGAATTTCCTAATAGTAATTTTTATTTTATTTAATGACATACATTCCGTGATTACATAAAGTAAAATTTATTCTTTAGGAATTTCCTGTATGGATTCGGAATTTCTGAATATAAAATGAAGCCAAAATGGTAACCCTGGGCCTTTCTGCAGGATTCGCACGTTTTTGTTTTTACCACAATGTTTTAATATAATTTTTCTATTTAATATTTAAATTGCAGAAATTGCAGACGCCTCGTTTAATTTCAGGATTTGTAATATTTTTCTGCATTTAAATAAAGCGAAAAATTCTATTAAAACTTTGTGATGAAAGCCTACAAACCCTGTTATAGTGGTAAATGCCTTAGTACTCTTTTAGCAAATATATAACGTATTTTATCTGAAGATTAAATTGAGACAATTAGGTTGTGACAAATGGTATGACAGGTCGTGTTCTATTGGCTAAATAAAGTTCACCACATTATTCTTGATAATAATTATGTCAATCAATTCATTTTTTAGATGAAAACTTATATCTTCACCTTTAACAATTGGTATTTTCGCAGATTTACAATTTTAAAAATTATGTTTAAACCATTCACTGCCACCCACGAGTATACTCGTGTTTTTTCAATCTAAAATTACGAATTCGTACCGGAAATTTCGAAAGAAAGAATTTTGATTTTATGTAATCACGAAATGATATTGATATTAGTATTTTCTGGTATGAATTCGAACTTTCTAAATAAAATAAAATTCCGGTAATTTTAACCAGTGAACGTGTTAGGCAACAATAACTTAATCTAGTATTCATTTTGTGACAAACTATAATACCGTTATCATGTTCCTCAATTTCCATGACTAAACATTTAGAATTCTTTTTTTCATTTCATTCCAATACATTTTTACTTTTAGAAAGAATATCTTTACACATAGCTTGATTCTTAAAGAAAAATAGCTTATTTATTTATTCTCAAATTTTAAAATGGAACAAAAAAACTTGCTATTGAGAAATAAGAACGTTACTTAAATTTCTTAAAGTTTTTGCAATCCTTCAAAAATCAGTTTGAAAGATAATTGAACTGTTATTGATGGAATATAAAGATAAGATTTCTATCTTATTCTGAAGCCTCTGCACGATCAGTGTTACTAACATAAAGAAGCTGTGGAATATTCCTTGTCTGTTCTCGCTTTCTGTTTCAAATCCTTTTCTCAAATTACTGTAAAGCAGGACTCGTGTCTTCTGCCATAGTTGTACAATGATAGTATGACAGAATAAAAATTATACCTTTTGCAGATTTCTGCCAGTGGTTGGGTAGAAATAAAAAATTTACTATTTTAAACAGATTTTCAGAGACATGGAAATCACTATACGTTGTCGTTAGGGAGTATTTAGGATTAATACTTATTCATGGTTCGTACGCTTTTACCACAAAATTTTAATAGAATTTTTCTCTTTATTTAAATGCAGAAAAGTATTACAAATCGCCCAATTAAACGAGGCGTCTACAATTTCTGCTATTTAAATATTGAATAGAAAAAAATTTATTAAAAATTGTGCTAAAAGCGTAAGAACCCTGTTATTTCTATGTAAGAAGAGATTTTTAAATGAGAAAACTAATTTTGAAACATGTTTAAAATCTTATTAACAATTTTCCACTGCGCAGTTTTGGTAATGGACTGGGATTTCAAATACCCGAGCTGAGGCTTAAAAAAGAGGCCGAACTCATCTCTAATACGTACATCCGAATTGTCCATATTCATAAGCATAAAAAATTTTAATTGATTTTTAAAAAAAATCCCTGATGGCTCGGCCTACAGGCACAGGTAGATTTCGAAGACGCAGACCGTGGGGCGCCTGTTTGTCGGGAAATGCGGAAGAAATGACCTTTTTGCGATGATGCGGCAGTTGGAACCTCCTACTTTGAAACCTAACTTATTTGCAGGTGGAGCCAGCAGGGATAAGAGTTGGTCCTTTCAAAAAATTGTCAGTGTAAAAGTTTTAGATAATATTAAGAGGATTTATAATAAATTTAAGCGGATTTGAAATCTTGGGAATTGACGAAGTTATGAATTTTTTTCTTCTAAAACCCCCCTTCCCCCCCCCCTTAAGGCCATTTTTAATTATATCAGAAATCTCTCATACATAATTTTTCGGCCCTTTCCCTAGAAGTAATAATAACTTTAAACGGATTTGATACGTATCATAATTAAGAAATTATGGGGGTTTTCTGTTTTCACAAAAGCCCCCCCCCCATTTCCCCCCCTTGTTTCGATTTTGCCCATTAACGAACTTGACCGAGATTTTATGCCCCTTGATTTTATGTATCAGTTTGGAAGAGATTTATGCAGAATTTTTTCAGTTATCGTGGTCATAAAAAAATGACATAGATAGATAGATAGATAGATAGATAAAGTTTTCAACTGGGAGTGGTTTTGGGTTCTGGGAGTCATGATCGGCGTAGATCTGCAAAAATTTTTCAAAATTTCCAACTTAGGTGAGAATGTAATAGATAGTATTTCTTACGAAATCTACCTAAAAATGCAAAGTGGTTTGCTATATAACAGGACTAAATCTGTACTTTACGCTGTTAAATGTATATAATCTATCTATCTATGTCTTAAAGGACAAGCGTGTCCGTGCGTAACGCTGACGTCATTTTGCGAATGGCAACACTTGACGATGATATTTCGATTTTGCGATTCTTACTACTGCATTTTTTTAAATTTCTAAACATCGCATATTTTTCAATTTTTACACCGTTATATAGGAAAAAAAATCAACTTTCAAATGCAATTTGTTTGAAAACTGTGTCGCAATTTACTCATTTATTATAGCATTTAAATTAAATTTCAAGCATGATATATATTTTTTTAATCTATCTCTATCGCTTGCAGACGATTATTAATCCGTTTGCACTTTAAATACTATATAAAGTTCAGCATTTGTTTCCAGCTAATATTGCTTAACGAAATTAAAACTTCTTTAAGCAATCAATAAAATAGTATAAATAAAACACAAATTTAGCAGACATGTAATCGAAATAAGGCTGAAAACCGCTGAAATTATCACAATTAAAGCAAACTGCTGTAGGTAACGAAATTTTTAGCGATTTCTTCGGTTATTAACTTCTGGCACAAGGCCAATACAAAATTCCCGCTTTTAATAAACCAAAAATTTATTTAAATATACAGGGTGTAACTGAAATGCTTCATCAAACTTTGAGGGATGATAGTACTCATGAAGATGAACAAAAAATGCAATAGAACACGGGGTCGCAAATGACATTTAACCCTTTCAGGGGCAGTGGTATGTCTAAAAAACCACTTAATTTTAATTCCAAAACGCCACAATGGCACCAGAATTTTGCTAAAATCTTTTCCATTTAATATTTATGTGAAATATAGCCTTTTTCTTATTTACAAACAATTTTTTTTGTAAATTCCGGTGCCAGTCCATTTTCAGACGCATTTTCTCTATTTTTATCCTTTAAGCCTTTTAGGGGCAAACTACTTTTAGTACTAAAATGTTGAAATAAATGACTGGCACCGAAATTTATAAAAAAAATTGTTTGTAAATAAGAAAAAGGCTATATTTCACATACATATTAAATGGAAAAGATTTTAGCAAAATTCTGGTGCCATTATGGCGTTTTGGAATTAAAATGAAGCGCTTTCATAAACATACCACTGCCCCTGAAGGGGTTAAACGTCATTTGCGACCCCATGTTCCATTGCATTTTTTGTTCGTCTTCATGAGTACTATCATCCCTCAAAGTTTGTTGAAGCATTTCAGTTACACCATGTATAATTGTCATATTTCACATAAAAATGCTCTTTGGTGTTGTTAGGAGGAATTCTAAAAAAATATTAAATGTGAAAAATCTAGTTTTCAATAAAAAAAAAAAAAAATGGTTTTCACCTATATTCTCTATCCCGGGAAGCCCGGGTTCAATGCCCTAGTATATATAAAATCATTACAATCTCTTTCAAAGCAAATTCTTCGGGATCTTCTTCTTTTGACGGTGTTTATCGGTCACATGACATTAGTGCGCCAGACAGTAAAATGCACTGAATCGTGGTTATTTTGTGCTATCACAATACTGACATAATCTCCTGTGATCTAGGCAATATTGTCTTAAAGTTAACTTAACATTCCCTTAATTTTGCTTTAAAACACTTTGAACATTTTTATTCTGCTTCATTGATTTCTCTAAAGAATATTTTAAAACGAAAATGAAATTAACGACACATTATTTACATTAAGAGCAACGCGATATCAGATATCAAACGGATTTTCTCTTTGATGGTTGACGTTTTTAAGTCGAATATGTTCAATATCTCTACACTGTAAAATCTAGACATTATCACTGTATGTACTTGGTGCGATAGCATGGGGAAAAATCACATTCTTATTGAAGTATCAACGTTACACGTCCTGTTATATGATGCAAAACAATAAGACATAAGTTATTCAGTTAAATGAAATTCGAAACATTTAGAGTTTACTCAAGCAGAATCTCAGATTTAATAAAGTGAATAAATTATTTCAGTGTATGACATATAATTCTTTATTATCAGCAAATAGTTATTACAGTGACCTCACTTATACGTAATACACGGAAACTATTTTTCAGCAACAGTTTTTTTTAAGGTAATTTTTGCCTTATTAAATCGCAGAATTTATAAATCGAATTTTACTGTTTTAAAATAGTGGTATGAAAAAGTAATTACTCAACATCGAGTATAAATCAGAGGTCACTGTATTAGGGTATATGAACTTTGTTTATATTTTATTTAATATTAACCAGAAACAGCTGATTAACAAGTAATTAAAAAATAAGTATTGTTTTTTTTTATTATTATGACGATTTATTGATTGATCACCAGTGGGCGTATTTTAATCAGAGTTTGAAACAACAGTGTTTTCGTGAGAACCTACATCAACTTTTAACCGCCTGTGGATTTTTCCCACATCCACTTTTAACCACATATTTCCCGATACTGCTCATGCTTTACGCACAGTAAACGTTCCTATATTAAATTTTTGGTATGTCACTGCGAAAGTACTATACATCAGCTGGGCCTGATTACCGCAGGAGCTAACGTCCAACAGTAAAATCTAATGGAACTTTTTGCCTTATTCAGGGTTCGTACGATTTTACTACAATTTTTTAATTGAATTTTTCGCCTTATTTAAATGAAGGAAAGTATAACAAATCCTGTAATTAAATGAGGAGTCTAAAATTTCTACTATTTAAATATTAAATAGAAAAATTCTATTAAAAAATTGTGGTAAAAGCGTACGAACACTGTTATTTATGACAGAAATTCTGCATGAAATAGAGTTGCCAGTTCGTTACTTTTTGCTTACTCCGAAACAGGAACTTGAGTATTTTTCCTGCTTTCTAAGTGCGCCTGACGAAGAAAGACAAAGTTCTTTCGAAAAGCCTTGCGCATCTCTTCATTATATGGTGTTAATAAGAAAGTTATTTTATTTTTAATTGTATACCAGATTTTTTATGTTGCCAATAATTTATTAAACGATAATGAGCAGAGGAAAGTATATCCAACTAGAGAAATTATATCCAATGGTTATATCCAATTATATCCAATCATAGTTGCGATTTTTTCCAACAGAGCGAAGATATCCCGGGACCAGGACTCCAACCTGGGTACTTTGGCTTGCCTTGCCAACGCTCTTCCTACTGAGCTATCCCAACGATATCCTGGCTGGCATATTACGCTCTTATTTGTTGGACAAGACTGCGAACTGCAGCGCTAATTTCATTCATCCGAGCTATAACTATAGCATTTTACATTATGAATCTGAAATACCACGGAAACTCCTGTATACCATGTAATTAGATCATGATTAGCAGAGGAAAGTATATTCAACTAGGTAAATTATATCCAATGGTTGGAGTATCATAGTTGAGATTTTTTTCAACAGAGCGAAAAAATTCCAACAGAGCGAGTTGGGATAACTCAGTAGGAAGAGCGTTGCCTCGGCAAACCAAACTACCCAGGTTGGAGTCCTGGTCCCGGTATTTTCACTCTGCTGGAAGAGATCTCAACTAAGATACTCCAATCATTGGATATAATTTATTAAACTTTGTGTGGAGAGCGGTTTGAGAGTAAAATTAAAAAAAAAAGTTTCAATTACGACGCAGACTCTGACGTTGGTGCAAAAAAGTGCCGTAAATCGCTTTGAATTTTAAACTGTCTTTTTCTAATACATTTTTGCGTATAAACAGTTTTTGACAATTCCACTTTCACATTATTATTGCCTATAATTACTATTATCGTGTGTAAGCTTTGCGCTAAAGTTCATTTAGGATAGATTATATAAAAGCTCTGCAGGCTGCCTCTAAAAGATAGAAACACGCTATAATTTTTTATTTCTGAGAGATAGGTAAGTAATGTAAATTGCAAAAGTGTTCAAAATAAGGTAGGCATTAAGATTATGTTCAGGGTTGTAGTGGAGGATATACGATGGTATTACCTCGGGTTTTTTTTTTTTTTTTTTTTTTTTTTGTAAGCTCCATATACCCGCTGTTGCTCAAAAAAATGTATACTCTGTACCGTACGTCCTCTTTCTTTTTGATATACTACAACACTGATTATATTAGTTAAATAGTCCTCTCATTGATTTTCACATGGTAATTAATTTTGTTATTAACACATTTTATTTTATTTAGAAAGTCCGAATTCATACCAGAAAATACCAGTAGCAATATTTACTTTATTTAACTGCAGACATTTCGCGATTACATAAAATAAAAATTCTTCTTTCGAAATTTCTGGTACGAATTCATAATTTTAGATTGAAAAACTACGAGTATACTCGTGGTTGGCAGCGAATGGGTTAAAATACTGAAATTATTGAATACAACTAGTATTTACGAACAAATTGATTTGAAAATTGCTTTGAAAATAAGTAGTCTTTTCTTTACGTGCATTGTAAAAGCAAAATTTTATTCAAAAATTCTAGATTCCATTTTTCACTTTGGAATAAAAATTAAGTTGCATATATAATGTACCACCGCCCTTGAAAGCAGGGCGGTCGCTCTGCCAAGCCAAGCTTTAAAAAAAAAACGCCACACAAACAACGCCAAGAACTGAACTAGACCGCTACTGCTTATTTACAGGAATCAACTTCGCAATGTTAAATCGACAAAACATGCCAGATTAAAATATCAGATATCAAATAAACCAAGCGTCGCAGAAAAAAAAATGAAAACTAGAAGAATCTAATGAAGAATTTCTTCAATTTAAGACCAAACTCATCTTCATAAGTGATTTATAAACAGAGATATAGATTTTTTTTAAAAACGTCGAGATACTTAAAATGATCACTTTTTTCTTCGTCAATCTTTTTTTTTTCAAACAACCTACAGACCTTAATATTCGGCAGAATAAAAAAAGGATTGCATTTTTGGACAAGTAATTACGTAATCTATGTGCTTTTATAAAATTCAGTGTAAAAAAATTTATTTTCTATCCTTAATTAGCAAAAAACTGTTAATTAACTTGGCGATTAAAAAATTATGCCAAAACAGAGATAAAACATGCCAACGACCATGTACCATACTCTATAATAAAACTGTAAGTCATGTGACTGTCCTCAACAGTTCCGGGATGCCGCATCGCTTTTTCATATGCCAAGCGGCCATTTTTATTCAAAATTATTTTTTCGAATAAACTGCATAAAAGTTACATTTTAAGAAAGATCGTTCAAAATAAATTAATATTTGAGAGATGACTTGCGTTCAATTATGTATATATTCTGCAATAACTTCAGTCGAAAGATTCGCAGTTCAAATTCTCTATTCATAAAAGTAAACAAAAAAAAGATTGATTCGTCGTGAACATTTAAAATATTAAATCATGGAGATAATCATTCGCAAAGCAAGTTCTCCGCGAATGAATTTTTGGACCGCTGCCTCGCGTCAAAAAAATAATTCGCACCAGTGAGACAATCAAAGTTTACCATAATTATGTGCTATACAACTCAACTTTCGGACCTTTTCTTGACGTAAATTGAACTCATGTAATAATATTTAATGAATCAGATTTTTAGCATTTTTAAAATCGCTAATACAGCTTTTATTTATCGCGTGTACAAATTAGAAATGATACTTTGATTTTGAAATCAAATGTTTTGATTTATGATATTATTTCTTATTTATTTATTTATTTTCTCTTTTAAATGAAAAGTGTGAAGTATTTTAAATTTATGTAATATAAGCATTTTAGATTAAAGTTAAGTTTTTTAAATGAAATGAGTGACAGGTTTATAATTTAAAATTAAATTAATTGTAGTATGAATGACGGTGATGGGGACGATATTTGGCGAATTATCATCTGCTCCCGGCTAACAAAAATACTCATAATTAAAAAAAAGAATAAAAATAAATAAATGATAGTTTGTTGTAAATAAATATTGATATACATATCAAAAATAATTTATAGAATTAAAATAAAAAATAAAAGTAAATAAACAACAATTTCCATAACAAAGTTTTCGCCAAATTGGCGGGGGAGGGGGGGGAATCGCGCCAACGTGCGTATGTGACATTTGTGCCCAAAAAATATGCGAAATGCTACCATGATCGCAAAAGTTCATGATTTGTTACTATGTTGATTATTATTTAATCCGTGTCTTTAATTTCCAGTGTTGAACACTTTGACGAAATCTGAAGTTGTGAAGTAGTGACTACTTTTGAAAAGTAGTTTGTAGTCGCTACTTTTTCAAACAAATAGTATAAATTCATTTATTTTTTAAACGCATTTAGAAAACGATCAAAACGCATATTTGTATATTATAGAAGCATTATTAGTTTTTTTCAAGTGCATGCTCAGCTTGTAAAAATATCTGTGTTCATTTTTTTTTTCACGTTCTATTAGAATCTTCCGATTTGGCGAAGGATTAAGGGAAAATTAAATTATGAATAAATGTAACGTGTTGCAATGTTTAACATACATTTAAGGGAGACCAAACTGGTCGCCAGTGGCGGCTAGTCTATATAATAAAACCGTAAGTCATGTGACTGTCATCAATAGTTCCGGGATGTCCGTTTCACTTTTTCATATGCCAGGCGGCCATTTTTATTCAAAATTATTTTTGCAAATAAAACTGCATAAAAATTACATTTTTAGAAAGATCGTTCAAAATAAATTAATATTTGAGAGATGACTTACGTTCAATTATGTATACATTCTACAATAACTTCAGTTTAAATTAGGTTCGCAGTTAAAATTCTCTATCTATGAAAGTAAACAAAGAAAAAAGATTCATTCGTTGTGAATGTTTAAAATATTAAACCATGAATTTTTGGATCGTTGTCTGGCGTAAAAAAAATAATCCGCACCAGTGAGACAGTCAAAGTTTACCTTAATTCTGTTCCATACAACTCAACTTCCGGATCTTTTTTGACGTAAGTTGAACTCATGTAATAATATTTAATGGATCAAATTTCGAAAAGAATTGTAAACTTTTATTTTTTGCGCGTGCAAATTAGAAACGATACTTTAATTTGAAATCAAATGTTTTGATTTATGATAATTATTATTTTTCTATTTTCTATTTTAAATGAAAAATGTGAACGTCATGTATTTTAAATTGAAACAGCTGTCACGGACGCACCGGGGTTGGCGCGATTTTTGTTTTGCGCCAAATATGTTTAAGAATCTCCGCATTAGCGAACATATTGCAAGTGATAAGCAAACGGACATGAAGCATAAATTCTTAAGTGGGTTAAGCGGTTTTTGTCAAGAAAGATGAAATACATAACAACAAAAAATATGCGAAATGCTACCGCGATCGCAAAGGTTCTTGATTTGTCTATTAGATTTTTCCAGTTATGCGAGGGATTAAGGAAAAAATAAATTATGAATAAAAATAATTTGTTACAATGCTTAACATACATTTAAGGGCGACCAAACTGGCCGCCAGTGGCGGCTAGTCTCTATAATAAAACCGTAAGTCATGTGACTGTCATCAACAGTTCCGGGATGCCCGTATCGCTTTTTCATATGCCAGGCGGCCATTTTTATTCAAAATTATTTTTTCGAATAAAACTGCATAAAAGTTACATTTTTAGAAAGATCGTTCAAAATAAATTAATATTTGAGAGATGACTTACGTTCAATTAGGTATATATTCTGCAATAACTTCAGTTGAAATTAGCTTCGCAGTTCAAATTCTCTATCCATGAAAGTAAACAAAAAAAAAAAAAAAAGATTCATTCGTCGTGAAGTTTTAAAATATTAAACCATTAAACCATGGAGATAATCGTTCGTAAAATAAGTTTTCCATGAATGATTTTTTGGAGCGCTGCCTGGTGTCAAAAAAGTAATTTGCACCAGGACCTGTAAGACCATCAAAGTTTACCATAATTCTGCTTGATGAAGTGCTTTACAACTCAACTTCTTCGGAATCTTTTCTTGGCAAAGTTGAATGTAAACAAATACAAGTCATGTAATAATATTTAATGAATCAAATTTCGAAACGAATTGTCAGTTAATTTGATATTTATGTATTATACGTGGCAGGAAGAGAGATCACCTAAAATGATTGTTAATTGCCAATCATATTTACCATTGTTAATGACCAATCGCGTTCCGAATAGTAATTTAATATACATTTATAAAATACATAACATCATTAAGTACTTTTATGTTATTTGGGTGCAAATCTCGCCAATATCATTTTTAAAATCGCCAATACCAGCTTTTATTCTTCACGTGTTCAAATTAGAAACGATACTTTGATTCTGAAATCAAATGTTTTGATTTATGATATTATTTTTTGGTACTTTTCCTTTATACGGACACCATTGTCGCCAAGCATACATTTACATACATTATGCATTAGCATACATTTTGGCATGGTGTCCGTATAACGGAAAAGTACCTATTTTTTATTTATCTATTTTCTATTTTGAATGAAAAATGTGAACGGCATGCATTTTAAATTGGAAAAGCTGTCACAGACGCTCCGGGGTTGGCGCGATTTTTGTTTTGCGCCATCTTGGCGAGAAAATGCCATTTTCAGACACCTGTTAGAGATTGCTAAAACAGCATGTTACTTTTATTTTATTATGAAATAAGTCATTTTATATTTAAAAAAAAACGCACAATTTTATTTAAAAACACACACAATCATTAATTTGTTATAAAACACACAATATTCAATCCTAATAATATTATAAATCTGATTGTGTGCAAATGTTAGGCTGAAGCCAGCGTCAAAATGGAGCATTTAATGATCCTGTACCTTTGCACATAAGTTGATTATAACCCTCATATGAACATAGACTGGTTTTTGTTTATTTTATTCAAATATTTTTCTTAATAATTGAAAATTTTGTTATTTTCATAGAGAATAAATGGACATTTTTTCGTATAATATTTTAAAATGGTTAAATTTACTTTACCGTTGCTAATATTTTATCGTTGCCAAAACTAAATCAAAGCCGGAATAATAATTTTTACTCAACAATTAATTTTCAATTGAAAGATTTTCACGTGAAAAATGAAAATTCAAAAGAATTCAGAAGAGGAATTTCCGTGATATTTGAAACAAAAATATGGAGTATTTGTTATTATACATGAACTATGAATATTGGTTACGTTGAGAAGATATTTTCTGTCAAAAACTGCGTTATAATTAGAAGGAAAACTGAACAATAATCATATTATTAAGAAAAGATTTCGCTTGGACCATGGAACTATGAAAAGGATCCTCCTTGGCTTGAACAAATATGACGTCATAAATAAAACATGTATTTTCAAATATTCGTAACATTACAAGGAGCATGAATATCAGTGAATAATATAAAAGTATATACATAATGGACGTCACATTTAAGAGGAATAACTGAAATATGTTTTTTGATACTGATTAATAATAAGCTTGAAAATCAGTTACATACAGATGTGAGTTTTCTGATAAAATTCCCGTCATGATTGCCAGGAAAAGAAAATTAACAAGAATTATATCATTGAAAAGAGATTTCTCTGGAATCAAAGTGACGTCATATTTCAAATAAAACGGGATTTTTCAAATATGTTTCAAATGGTGCGTGAATCAATTTCAAACATTAATAATTACAGAGTATGTTTGTTTGTTTATTGAGAACATACATCAGACTTGTGTGCTTGACATCAAGTGCCCGCTTATAAGTCATCGTCAATATACAGGGACGAGATACCCACAAGGAAACTTACAACACCAGAGAGTTACATCCGGCAGCTCTACAAAGTGTGTGCAATGGAGCTAGGGGGAGTCGAACCCGCCGACCTGACTCCTACGCTCACAAGCGATTAGCGGAATGGTGTCTTAACCACTCGGCCATGGAGGCCCCAATTACAGAGTACAGTGAAAGAATAGAGAGGCAGTTAATCGTCAAATCGGCTTGCAATATGAAGCCGGTTATCGCTGAAATCGTTAGGCCCAAGGGCTGGCTTCATTGGACGGGGAGAGGTTTTCAAAGCAAGCCGCCAGTTGTTTAGGCCAACTGTAGGGTTGCATTTTCAGCATCACGCCAAACATAAACATTTCGTATATATTTATTCTCTGAACTCTGCGATTAATAATACAAGCATCAGTAAGATTATTAGGAAAGAAAATTGAACAAAAGTCTATTATTTTAAAATCTGACTGTCTGTTTCTATTTCGCAACTACTACTCTTAATGCAATGCGATTTACTTAACACCATCATTAATCTAAGGATGTCATATAAACTCTGAGAATTTAAAATTTTGAATTAGATTCCGATATATTATTTATTTATTTATTTATTTTTTGTAAATTTTAACGAAATTTTTCTAAAAACGGTAATTAAATTACTCCATTTTTGTGGATAAAAAAAGAAGAAATAAAACGGATTAATACATTTTTATGCCATTTTCTCATTAAAACTGAAAAAAGAATTTATTTTCAATTTGAATAGTTGGTGAAAAAAAAAATCTTGATTACAGCAGAATTTCCGAAAATTAAAACATATTTCCACATATTCAAACTTTATGAATTAATTTATTCTGCAGAACAAAAATCGTCTGTCAGCATATTGTTAAGAAATCAAGAGTTGTTTCAGCTATAGATTAAACCAAGGAGGCAAATTTTCTGTTACATGCAAACGTAACACTTGCAATTGCAAAGCTTTTCGCAACCCCAAATTACATGCAAACGTAACATTTACATGTAATTTGCACCCAAATTAATTTTAATTTGAACCCTTATAAATGTTAATTTGCACTGAAAATTAGATGCAAAAGTAATGTTTACATTTAATTTTGGGTTGCAAAAAGCTTTGAAATTGTAAGTGTTACGTTTGCATGTAACTGTTACTGTTACATGCAAACGTAACACATGTAAATGTTACGTTTGCATGTAATTTTGGGTTGCAAAAAGCTCTGCAATTGAAGTTCCTTGCATTTAGGTGTAGAATTATTCCTCCATATTGACAAGAATTGAATTTAAACAAAAAGCATATACTATTTCCAATGAATTATTTTTAAATGATGGCTGTTAAAACGTTTTTCAAAGTCGTTAAAAGTAAAATGGTTTATCAGGTAAAACTGATATTTGTTTTTTGACAAATTGTACTTTTTTAAAACTGAGCTATGTCAAGTCCCCTATAACAAAGAAATACCGTATTTTCTCCTATGAAATATGATAAAGAGTTAGTTAATTATTTATGTTTTTAATTATCGGGGGTGAAATATTTTGCTTGATTAATGCATTTATTCTCTTTTTTTAATGTTACGTGAACGAAGTCACGGGTAACAGCTAGTTTATTATAAAGCATGCGGAATCTGCTCTACCAGGTTGCCATACGAAGCAAAATCTAGCCTAAAAGGCCAGGTTGGCCAGGCATAAAATCGCCATTTTGTCTCCAAAATGATACCCCGATGCGTCTGCGACAACTGTACCCAAAAGGA
The DNA here is from genome assembly GCA_963931845.1 of Maratus michaelseni. Classification (NCBI taxonomy): domain Eukaryota; kingdom Metazoa; phylum Arthropoda; class Arachnida; order Araneae; family Salticidae; genus Maratus; species Maratus michaelseni. Next base: position 304,568,094 of record OZ007595.1, read on the forward strand.
CCCATCATTAAAAATGGTTAATAATATAGAATTAAAGTAAAATAATGCAGAAAATTCTTTTTGTATACACTTACTAAACACATAAAATCATATTGATGATTTTTAGATTAGACATTTACGATCGAAATTTTATTTGGGGTATGTTATATCCAACGGAATGAATATGAGATATACATATTCTAATCACATATTATATACCCATGAATATACTATATATATCTATATCTACTATATCAATAGAACCGTCTTCAATAGTCTTTTATATTTCTACTACGTAATATTAACTATAGAGTTACAATATAGAGAGAAAAAACGGGTTGCTGTAATTAGAATTATAGGTGCCAATGTTGGCGCGGCGTATTTTACCTGTTACGAATCTTAATAGTCAGTAGACATTAAGCAGACATGCCGAAATAAGAGAATTACGCTATTATAAAAACTCCCGAACTATATCAAGAAAGGGGAGCAGAGAAAAACAAAGTCGTACTAGGCATCTAAAAGGAAGTTCGTGAATTTTAATCAGATTGTACGTCATGGGAAAAAGGTCCTGACAGAAAATATGGTTTAACGGGAATGCGATTATCAAAACTGGCCTTCAAAAGTTCAATTTTCCACCAAACTATACTCGAAAATTACGTGTAATAATATGTAGCCCGATTATGGCACATTACTCAAGACGTTTTAGATGAGAATAATGATAGATTTTATAATCTTTCGCAATCGAGTCTACAGCCAAAGTTAACGAAAAACAAAAACAAATATTAGCAACAATATGGTTCAGTGTAAATGTAGATATCATTAAAGACTTTCACAAAATAGACTTCATTCATCAAATCGTATTAACTAAAATACGCCAATTGGCAATGGACCCAATTACGAAAAATTACTTAATATGTTTAAGAATCTCCGCCTTAGCGAACATATTGCAACTGATAAGCAAACGGACATGAAGGACAAATGCTTAAGTGGGTTAAGCGGTTTTTATCATGGAAGATGAAATACATAACAACAAAAAATATGCAAAATGCTACCATGATCACAAAAGTTCTTGATTTGTCTATTAGAATCTTTCGGTTTGGCGAAGGATTAAGGAAAAAAATTAAATTATGAATAAAAGTAACGTGTTACAATGCTTAACATACATTTAAGGGAGACCAAACTGGTCGCCAGTGGCGGATAGTCTGTATTATAATAGCACAAATCAGTTACAAGTTATAACAACATCAAATTTGATCTGCAAGTCAGCCATTTTCTTCTGAAGATATTTAAAAAAAAAATAAAACTTCATAATTATAAGAACACACATTTTATCAAACAATTAAATATGACTGCAAAGTGTGGCAGATGACTGTTTCCAACAAGAATAAGTATGAGAAATTCCCGTCAAGCGTATCGATCTGGGTGGCTCAGTCGCAAAACGGCGGCACGGTATGCGTAAGGTCCCAGGTTCGAGTCCTGGCCCAGGTCAATTTTTCACTCGTGTTTGTTTAGTGCATTTAATTGTCTGATAAAATGCGTGTTCTTAAAATATTGTAAAATAAAGTAATCAGACGTAGTGTTTATGCTTTAAAAAATATTTTAAATATATAATATACGTTTTTGAAAGATCTTTAAAAATAAATTAGTTTTTGAGGGAAGATGTACCTTCTAAAATGTATACATTAAGAGTTATCGGCATTTAAAATTTATTTCCAAACGTAAACAAAATTTTTGAAATGAATTAAATGTGATTCATTTATTTCTAAAAGAAAAACAACAAAAAAAAAAAACACGGTAAAGGGTAGGCATTTCGTTCGCAGGAATACCTTTCACGTCATTTTTCTATAAATTAATGAAATCCAGTTGTTAAATTATTTTTGTTTTAGAAGTGACGTTTCCATTTAAATTTATTGTAACAGTACAATGTTTAATTGAATAAAATAATGTAAATCTAAGAAATTGCTAAGAAATTCCAAACATGCACAGGGCAGTGCAAAAATAAATAAATAAATAAATAAATAAATAAACAAAAAATAAATAAATAGATAAATAAATAAATAAATAAATAAAAATCAGCTTTCATAAATTCTAAAAATTGTTCATATATCTCAATTACAATTTAAAGGAGGGTTTATTTCTATATTATTCTACATATAATAGTAATTTCAGCAAATATATTAAATTCCAATGCGATCTGTTTTAAACTTTAAGATGGTTTATAACACATGATAAAAAAATTATAAAAAAGAATGGCGCGTCACAGTTCGGGGAGAGGATGGGGAATAGCGTGAACAAAGTTAGGAAGTATAATAAGGCTATCTGTTTGAAACTTTACGATATTTTATAACACATAACATAAATTTTAAAAATAAAGCTGCGTCAAAAATTATAGGGAGGGGCGGAGCGCGTTTTGCCTACACAAAGGGGGGGGGCACTTTTCTAAATTTTAACGATATCCGTCATGTCACATATCGTTACAAAGGGCTGTGACCACTTATTCATGTTATGCACCACAGGTGAAACCCCCACATTTTGCGCCCCCCCCCCCCCGACACTACTCATGTGATATATTGTTCGAAAGGCCATTGGCCGCTTATTCATATTATGTATCTTCGGGGTCCATCCTCCCGCTTTCACCCCCCCCCCCCCAAAGGGGGCACTTTTCTAAATTTTGCCGACACCTCTCATGTGATATATCGTTGGAAAGGTCTGTGAACGCTTAATCAAATTATGCAGGTGGGGGGGGGGGTTGTATTTTCTGAATTTTGCACACATCCCTCATGTGATACATCGTTGGAAAAGTCTGTGACCGCCTAATCTTATTATGCATCTCTGGTGTTCATCCCCCCACTTTGCCCCCCAAACGCGATTAGCTTTCACCACCAGTGGGCGCTTTCCTATCTCTGTTTCTATGGGTCGGATCACGACGGGGTATGGCTCATTCGACTCGACATCTATAGAGCTTTCCGATTTTAGTTCGTTTTTTCACCACCAGGGGGCACTTTCTTATCTCTGGTTCTATGGGCTAGATCACGACGGGTATAGCTCATTCGACTCGACATCTGTAACCTTAACGATTTCAGTGCCCGAGGTTCGTATAGAACAGATTGCGCTACCTGGTGGTGGAAGATAGAACTTGAGCGTGCGCAGCACGACTGCTATATGGTGCCAAAGGCAGTGGGGACCCGTGTCGGAAGTTCGTTTGTTTACAGGTTTATACAGTTCGATCTGCAAATTAAGGGATTATCCGGTGCCGAAGGCAGCGTGGAACCAGGTCGGAGGTTCGGTTCGTGGTTTATCTTATTCGAGGTTTTAAAAGGATTGAGGAACCGGTGTAAATTAGGGGCGCGCTAGCGGGCGAAGCCAGCTAGTGCTAATAATAAAAGAGCGTGATATCACGTTTGATTTCAAATGCAGCGCTGACACGCTATGTACATATTCCATTTTTATTCATTTAATGGATTAGTCAGTGATATTTTTTAACGGAGGATAACAAGTATTATAACAAGCCACATTTAGTATGTTGTTTTTAAGAGTGTAATTAATTTAATTGAAAAATCTACTGGTATTTCTAGTTAACCCTTTAAACAATGACTGAAAGTAAAATGTATTTTTAAATTATTTCTCATGTTTAGATTATTTAAATTATGTTCAATATATTTTAAAAAAAAGAAATGATATCTACAAAAACAACTTTCTAAAAATTAAAAAAAAGGCCAAGCGTAAAAAAAAAAAAAAAAAGCTGTGGCTAAAAAATGGTGTGATATCAAATTTCCAAGCTATTATATTGCTTATTTAACTTTTTTCCATTAAATAAGTTATCATATATATAAGTCGAGTGCCTACGTATATGTTAATAGAAATCGTTTTCTCCTGTACTAAATACATCCTAATGAGTTTCTGAAAATTCAATTTTTTTCAAATTATGAATGATGGGCTTGGCGGCCATCTTTGCATATTATTCACAAAATTCTAACCACCCAAATCCGTAGTTAAAATCCGAAGTTCAAAATTGTTATTTAAGCAAATATTTAAGAGTTTCATTTATAGACTTGTATGCTCTGAAAATTGTGTCTTAAGATAATGATGACTTATCTTAAAGATTCATCTTATGATTTATTTTTTAGAGTAATTATTAATTTCAAACTAGTAAAAATCAATTTATCAAAATATCAGTCTTATCTAATTTATCTGTCCATAGTTAGAATCTGAAGTTCGAAATTTTTATAAACATATTACATTGCAAACATATTACGCTTTTACTTTAGAAATTTGGGTGCTTAGAAATATGGAAAGATGGCCGCCAAGCCCATCATGCATAATTTGGAAAAAATTGAATTTTCAGAAACTCATTAGGATGTATTTAGTACAGGAGAAAACGATTTCTATTAACATATACGTAGGCACTCGACTTATATATATGATAACTTATTTAATGGAAAAAAGTTAAATAAGCAATATAATAGCTTGGAAATTTGATATCACACCATTTTTTAGCCACAACTTTTTTTTTTTTTACGCTTGGCCTTTTTTTACTTTTGAAAAGTTGTTTTTGTAGATTTAAATATACAGGGTGTAACTGAAATGCTTCATCAAACTTTGAGGGATGATAGTACTCATGAAGATGAACAAAAAATGCAATAGAACACGGGGTCGCAAATGACATTTAACCCTTTCAGGGACAGTGGCATGTCTAAAAAACCACTTAATTTTAATTCCAAAACGCCACAATGGCACCAGAATTTTGCTAAAATCTTTTCCATTTAATATTTATGTGAAATATAGCCTTTTTCTTATTTACAAACAATTTTTTTTGTAAATTCTGGTGCCAGTCCATTTTCAGACGCATTTTCTCTATTTTTATCCTTTAAGCCTTATAGGGGCAAACTACTTTTAGTACTAAAATGTTGAAATAAATGACTGGCACAGAAATTTATAAAAAAAATTGTTTGTAAATAAGAAAAAGGCTATATTTCACATACATATTAAATGGAAAAGATTTTAGCAAAATTCTGGTGCCATTATGGCGTTTTGGAATTAAAATGAAGCGCTTTCATAAACATACCACTGCCCCTGAAGGGGTTAAACGTCATTTGCGACCCCATGTTCCATTGCATTTTTTGTTCGTCTTCATGAGTACTATCATCCCTCAAAGTTTGTTGAAGCATTTCAGTTACACCCTGTATAATTGTCATATTTCATATAAAAATGCTCTTTGGTGTTGTTAGCAGGCAATCTAAAAAAATATTAAATGTGAAAAATCTAGTTTTCAATAAAAAAAAAAAAAAAAAATGGTTTTCACCTATATTCTCTATCCCGGGAAGCCCGGGTTCAATGCCCTAGTATATATAAAATCATTACAATCTCTTTCAAAGCAAATTCTTCGGGATCTTCTTCTTTTGACGGTGTTTATCGGTCACATGACATTAGTGCGCCAGACAGTAAAATGCACTGAATCGTGGTTATTTTGTGCTATCACAATACTGACATAATCTCCTGTGATCTAGGCAATATTGTCTTAAAGTTAACTTAACATTCCCTTAATTTTGCTTTAAAACACTTTGAACATTTTTATTCTGCTTCATTGATTTCTCTAAAGAATATTTTAAAACGAAAATGAAATTAACGACACATTATTTACATTAAGAGCAACGCGATATCAGATATCAAACGGATTTTCTCTTTGATGGTTGACGTTTTTAAGTCGAATTTGTTCAATATCTCTACACTGTAAAATCTAGACATTATCACTGTATGTACTTGGTGCGATAGCATAGGGAAAAATCACATTCTTATTGAAGTATCAACGTTACACGTCCTGTTATATGATGCAAAAGTATAAGACATAAGTTATTCAGTTAAATGAAATTCGAAACATTTAGAGTTTACTCAAGCAGAATATCAGATTTAATAAAGTGAATAAATTATTTCAGTGTATGACATATAATTCTTTATTATCAGCAAATAGTTATTACAGTGACCTCACTTATACGCAATACACGGAAATTATTTTTCAGCAACAGTTTTTTTTTAAGGTAATTTTTGCCTTATTAAATCGCAGAATTTTTAAATCGAATTTTACTGTTTTAAAATAGTGGTATGAAAAAGTAATTACTCAACATCGAGTATAAATCAGAGGTCACTGTATTAGGGTATATGAACTTTTTTTATGTTTTATTTAATACTAACCAGAAACAGCTGATTAACAAGTAATTAAAAAATAAGTATTGTTTTCTTTTTTATTATTATGACGATTTATTGATTGATCGCCAGTGGGCGTATTTTAATCAGAGTTCGAAACAACAGTGTTTTCGTGAGAACCTACATCCACTTTTAACCGCCTGTGGATTTTTCCCACATCCACTTTTAACCACATAGTTCCCGACACTGCTCATGCTTTACGCGCAGTAAACGTTCCTATATTAAATTTTTGGTATGTCACTGCGAAAGTACTATACATCAGCTGGGCCTGATTACCGCAGGAGCTAACAGTAAAATCTAATGGAACTTTTTGCCTTATTCAGGGTTCGTACGATTTTACTGCGATTTTTTAATTGAATTTTTGGCCTTATTTAAATGAAGGAATGTATAACAAATCCTGCAATTAAATGAGGAGTCTATAATTTCTACTATTTAAATATTAAATAGAAAAATTCTATTAAAAAATTGTGGTAAAAGCGTACGAACACTGTTATTTATGACAGAAATTCTGCATGAAATAGGGTTGCCAGTTCGTTACTTTTTACTTACTCCGAAACAGGAACTTGAGTATTTTTCCTGCTTTCTAAGTGCGCCTGACGAAGAAAGACAAAGTTCTTTCGAAAAGCCTTGCGCATCTCTTCATTATATGGTGTTAATAAGAAAGTTATTTTATTTTTAATTGTATACCAGTTTTTTTTTCTGTTGCCAATAATTTATTAAACAATAATGAGCAGAGGAAAGTATATTCAACTAGGGAAATTATATCCAATGGTTATATCTAATTATATCCAATCATAGTTGAGATTTTTTCCAACAGAGCGAAAATATCCCGGGACCAGGACTCCAACCTGGGTACTTTGGCTTGCCTTGCCAACGCTCTTCCTACTGAGCTATCCCAACGATATCCTGGCTGGCATATTACGCTCTTATTTGTTGGACAAGACTGCGAACTGCAGCGCTAATTTCATTCATCCGAGCTATATAACTGCAGCATTTTACATGACGAATCTGAAATACCACGGAAACTCCTGTATACCATGTAATTAGATCATAATGAGCAGAGGAAAGTATATTCAACTAGGTAAATTATATCCAATGGTTGTAGTATCATAGTTGGGATTTTTTTTCAACAGAGCGAAAAAATTCCAACAGAGCGAGTTGGAATAACTCAGTAGGAAGAGAATTGCCTCGGCAAACCAAACTACCCAGGTTGGAGTCCTGGTCTCAGTATTTTCGCTCTGTTGGAAGAGATATCAACTATGGTATTCCAATCATTGGATATAATTTATTAAACTTTGTGTGGAGAGCGGTTTGAGACTAAAATTTAAAAAAAAGTTTCAATTACGACGCAGACTCTATCGTTGGTGCAAAAAAGTGTCGTAAATCGCTTTGAATTTTAAACTGTATTTTTCTAATACATTTTTGCGATAAACAGTTTCTGACAATTCCACTTTCACATTATTATTGCCTATAATTACTATTATCGTGTGTAAGCTTTGCGCTAAAGTTCATTTAGGATAGATTATATAAAAGATCTACAGGCTGCCTCAAAAAGATAGAAACACGCTATAATTTTTTTATCTCTGAGAGATAGGTAAGTAATGTAAATTGTAAAAGTGTTCAAAATAAGGTAGGTATTAAGATTATGTTCAGGGGTGTGGTGGAGGATATACAATGGTATTACCTGGAGTTTTTTTAGTAAGCTCCATATACCCGCTGTTGCTCAAATAAAATGTATATTCTGTACCGTACATCCTCTTTCTTTTTGTTACACTACAACACTGATTATATTAGTTAAATAATCCTCCCACTGATTTTCAGAGGGTATTTATGTATGTTATTAAAATACTGAAATTATTGAATGCGACCAGTATTTACGAACAAATTGATTTGAAAATTGCTTTGAAAACAAATAGTCTTTTCTTCACGTTCATTGTAAAAGCAAAATTTTATTCAAAAATTCTAGGTTCCATTTTGCATTGTGGAATAAAAATTAAGTTGCATATATGATGTACCACCGCCCTTGAAAGAGTTAATGTCCTATGCAAATGTATGATAGTCCGTGTTTTATTTACGCGTATATTGGAATACCTCGCAGAATTACATTTCTAATTAAATATATGGGTGATTCTCCAATAAGTAGGTAATTTGTGTCCTTCGCGGTTATATATTGTATTCTGTCATTTAAACAGATTTTTTTAGCATACAATGTATTTTGCAATGTCTTTTTACAATTTTCAAAGGTATTTTTCAAGAAAATAACTGTAAATTTTACTCCAATAGCATTTTAAATAGTCAAATTGTAACGTTTGTCCCTTGTCCTCACCTCATGCACTTATCTTCTGGAGCAATTTTAAATGTAATGACAACCTATTTTTACCAATTTTACCACCCAAAATAAACAATTATACTTTAAAGTACATAATAAAGAATTTTTATTGTAAATTAAAAATATTTTTATATGTATTATATAGAAAAGCGTTGTCCCCTGGTTTTTAAGCCACTGCTGTCCCCTTGTATAAAACTGCTCATGTGACCACCAGGAGGGCAGATACAATTTGGGACTCCTGCATTTGTTAGAAGCAGAAATCTGGGTTGCTGAGAAAATCACAGGGTTCAATTTTCTGGACTTTAACCCTTAATTGCATAGTGATGTAAATTTCCATCACTTTTTATTTAACTTTTTATAAATAAATCAACTTCTCGCCACCACTATATTTATATAGAAATATTAATGCAGTAAATTTCCCGTGAACTATGTTGCTGAACAAAGTTAAAAATCTATCTTAAAATTTCTGGTGTCTAATATTTAATGTATGTATAAAAAAAACACGATTGTAAAAGAAAAACTCATGCAAAGGTTCTTTTTGGTTCTTTTTAAAAGCAATCTCAATTTAAATTTCAAAGATAGTATAAAGTATTTACAAACAACAAGAAAAACTCATTATTACAAAGAAAATCTAATGCAAAGAAGGGTTAAAAGAAGCTACAAGCTACAAAATGAATAGAAAGATAAGAATATGTTTATTACTGGACACTACAGTTCCCTACTTTAATTTTCCTTGTTATTATTTTTATTTATTTATGATTTTGTCATGTATAAATCACTTTCGCTTAGTTCAAAATGTCATATTACAGTCTTGCTGAGGTTAACGTACTGTGGGCACAAAAGCAAATTTCCTAATTTTGTCACTACTGTCTCCTTTCAATGAAATTATATCAACTAACTTGGAATAAATTTGAAATTGATAAATTTCATCTGCGTTACTAAAGCTATTTCACGTGCAACAATGTGAAATAGCTTTAAAATGTAAAATCGCTTTAATGTTTTCTTTAAAAACGTTATTTTATACAGGATGGCTATAGATCAGGGAAAAACAGAGTAAAAAAATATTTTCTTATGGAAAATTTTGTGTTTATTTGAGCTATTTATAAGTCCAGTTTTTCTAGAAGAAATACTAGTATATTCCTTTTTTTTAGATAGCTTTCGCAAGAAATACTACCTATTACATTCTCCCTTAAGTTGAAATTTTGGAAAAATTTTTGCAGATCTACGCCGATTATGACTCCCAGAACACAAAACCACCCCCAGTTCAAAACGTTATATATATACATATCTATCTATCTATGTCACTTTTTTATGGACACGATAACTGCAATAATTCTGCACAAATCTCTTCCAAACTGATACATAAAATCAAGGGGCATAAAATCTCGGTCAATTTCGTTAATGGGCTAAATCGAACCAGGGGGGGGGCAAATAGGGGGACCTTTTTGTAAAAACAGAAAAAAACCCATAATTTCTTAATTATGATACGTATCGAATCCGTTTAAAGTTATTATTACTTCTAGGAAAAGGGCCAAAAATTTATGTATGACAGATTTTTGATATCATTAAAAATGGCCCCAAGGGAGGGGGGAAGGGGGGGGGGGTAGAAGAAAAAAAATCATAACTCCTTCAATTCCCAAGATATCAAATCCGCTTAAATTTATTGTAAATCTCCTTAAATTATCTACAACTTTTACATTGACAAGTTTTTTATAGGACCAACTCTTACGGCAAAAAAAAAAAAAAAAAAAAAAAAAAAATCCTGCTGGCCCCGCCTACAAGCAGACGTAAAAACAGAAAAAAAAAACACAACTTCTTAATTTTTATACATATCGAATCCGTTTAAAGTTTTTATTACTTTAAGGAAAGGGCCAAAAATGTATGTATGACAGATTTTTGATTTCATTAAAAATGCCCCCAAGGAGGGGGGGGAGGATAGGGGTTTCAGAAGAAAAAAATTCATAACTTCGTCAATTCCCAAGATATCAAATCCGCTTAAATTTATTATAAATCTTCTTAATATTATCTACAACTTTTATACTGACAAGTTTTTTATAGCACCAACTCTTACGGTAAAAAAAATAAATAAATAAAAAATAAAATAAAAATCCCTGCTGGCTCCGCCTACAGGCAGAGGTATATTTCAAAGTGGGTGGCACCAACTGCCACATCATGGCAAATAGGTCTTTCTTCTGCAATTCCCAATAAACAGGTGCATAGCTGCCAACTTTTACGCTTTTTTGCTACCACTAAAAATTAATAAAAAAATTTGCCTTATTGAATGACATGATTTCGGCGGTTTAATAAGCTAAAATTTACTATAAAATTTTAGTGGTAGGAAAAAAGCGTAAAAGTTGGCAGCTATGCAGGTGCCCCACGGTCTGCGTCTTCGAAATCTACCTGTGCCTGTAGGCCGAGCCGTCAGGGATTTTTTTTATTCTATATTCTACATTCTAAATGATTCTACATTCATTTTTTCGTTGCTACCATGTCAAACTATCGAATGTGAAAAAATACATTTTTCATTACTTTTAACAATGGGCCGATAATTACCAATAATTTTTATAGTATTCTTCACCAGGGTTGCCAGTTTAGCCTCCCTTTTTTATTCAGAAATTTGGAATCCATACCAGAAATTCCAAATAGGAATTTTTGCTTTATTTAATGGCAGACATCTTGTGACTGCTTAAAGTAAAAAATATTTCTTGAAATTTCCAGTATGAATTCTACATTTCTGAAAAAAAAAAAAGACCAAACTGGCAACCCCGTTCTTCGCAGAAATTCCATTAGTATTTTTACTAGCCGAAGAATTCTAATAAAATTTAGTGGTGACAATCGGTCCATTTTTAAAAGATATGAAAAATGCATTTTTTCATATTCGATAGTTTGACATGGTAACGACGATATAAACACAAACAAAGAAAATCTTTTGTTAAATAAAATAACATGCAAGTATAATGTCTATAGGTGGAGATTCACGTTTAAATCAAAAACACTAGCCGTCACCAATGTTTTAAGTCTGTTAAAAATTGATTTCATATTTTTATTTCCCTGAGTTTTTTAAATTCGTATATATTTGGTACAAAATCAACCATTTTACTGAATAACTCTCCATTTAATTTCCTATGTACAGGAAATAACTGTCAGATCCTTTCCTTTCTTTCAAAAATAAATTGTCTTATGCTTCGGTGAAATTCTTATATTTGGACGAATAATTTTTCACTGTGATCAATGTTTCTCAGTTCAAGTAATTTTTAAAATACTTTATTTAATGTATCGTTTCTTCCCTAAAATAAATTTGTATCTGATATTATTCATAGATGCTTTGATAAATAATATAGATTAGAACTCTACAAAGGACCCATATGTAGGAAATAATTTTACTTATGAAAATCGTTAATACAAATTTTGTACAAGATCTAACATAATGCACATTTAAAAAATATGTTAGGGTATATTTCTTTGCAAAATTTCTAACACTTGTATAACATTGGTGCTTATTCATCAATTGTCAGTGTGGTGAAATCAGGTTTCTAAATAAAGAGGCAGGTTCGTTGTCGTTGAATGCATTTTATTTGACAGATATTTAAGAATTTATAAACCAGGTTGCACGTTCATAAAATATGTTAGGGTATATTTCTTTACAAATATTTATAGCATTTGTATAACATTGGTGCTTATTAATCAACTGTCAGTGTGGTGAAATCATGTTTCTAAATAAACAGGATGGTTCGCTGTCGTTGAATGCATTTTATTTGACAAATATTGCAGAATTACAACACAGATATTGAATTTCGCAACATAAAAATCCCAAAAGCAGAATTATACTATACCAGCCAGTGTTGAATTCAGACATTTTTCTCCGCGAGGGATTTTGCTGTTCTGGGGGGATTTTCACTTTCTTACCATTATCAAACACTAAATTTCAAATCTTCCTGGGGGAACATTTTCATGCTCCTTGAACTATTCCTTTCCGGGGCGCTTTTTCAGAAAGTCTCATGTTTTCAGCACCAGCTTGGTGAAAGAGAGAAAGCTCAGTCAGCTCTATCGCCAGTCGTCGTCCATGCTTTTTGTTCTGATCTGGACTTGAATGTGAAATGGCGGTGGACCAAATAGCTTCTGTACATGTGGAGAGAGAAGAGAGGAGGGGGGGGGGAAGGGGATATTTTGAATGTTTATGTACTGCTACTTGAAAGTAAAAAATAAGATAACTGGAACAATTTTTAAACTTTGTATGTGAAAAAAAAGGTATTTAAGTTTGAATTAAATGTATTGTGAAATTAAAAACATTTAAATATAAAAAACCTCTTTGTTTTAAAGCAATGTATTAAATGTAAATCATGGTAAATTAATATTTCCTCCTACTATCTTCTCCACTTGATAACATTTCTGGGGGAAAAAACAGGAACACTCTCTTTGTACTTTGTACTTTGTAGGGGGGTGGGCTTTGAGACCTATAGCTACTAGGCTGTCGTCTCGAATGATCCATATACATTTTTTTATTCACAGACATGACTTCAACAATTACATAAATCTTGACGAGACAGTACAAGGAAATTTACAACACCAAGAGATACATCCGGGAGCTCCACAAAGTGTGTGCAATGGAGCTGGCGGGAGTCGAACACCGCCGGCCTTGCTTCCTACGCTATGAAGCGATTAGCGGAGTGATGCCTTAACCACTCGGCCACGGAGGCCCCTGGAACACTCTCTTCGTTGCAGCAAAGGAGTGTTGTTGCTGTTTGCCATATTTTTGACGTCACAAACAAGAAGAGGTGCATATTCTGTTCGTAGCATTGGATTCAGCACCACACCAACCGTAGCACTCGCGCCAAGGGACTGAAAATGTGAGTCTTTCCGGAAAAGCTCCCGAGCCACTTTCTGATTTCATCATTGCTAGCAGCAGAGCACATATATACGCTGTTAACAGATAATACTTATAGCTGAACTTTTCTAATTGCAGTTCGATATTGCAGGTCATTTATTTATACCCCGCTTTAGTGACAAAAAGCTAATGATCTCATCTAAGGTATTTTAGCAGATTCTGGATATTTCGGCTCGACTTCGGTCTCTTGAATTTTCTTGATAAATGTTTTTTGACAAACTTTTTCGCTATAGTCGCTTAAAATAAACTTTTCCGTGGCTTTTATATGTAGGTGCCGAGATTTGGCTTTTACTATGGGCAGAAAAATTCCTTTTGCCTGTTGACTTAACCAATATGGAGGGGCCAAGAGTGGGAGAAATTTTGCATAATGCATGACATCATTTTATATTTTTAAAATCTAGCTAGTCATTGCAGTATTAATTAATTAATAAAGTATCTAAAAAAGTGACATTCTGAAAATTTAAAATCTTATTAAAATTTTATATTTTAATTTTAACATTTAGTTAATAGTAAACATAAATATTTTATTAAAATTTGTTATTTTATGTGACAAGGTTTCTTGAACTCGTTTATACTTAGTAAAAATTTAACAACTACACCGAATAACTTTCCATATTATTTCCTCTTTGCGGCAAATAACTGTCGAATCCTTTCCTTTCTCCAGAAATATAAATTGTCTTATGCTTTGTTGCAGTGGCGCAGCCAGGGTAGGGGTTTTGAGGCACTGGATACCACTTTTTTCTAAGAATTTTTTTAAGTTTATTTAATAGAAAAAATTCTGGAATTGAAGAAGGCGATGCTTACAATACTAAAATAATGGTATGTTGAACCTCTGAACCCCCATCCTGGCTGCGCCACTGCTTTGTTGAAATTGTTCCATTTGGCAAATAATTTTTCACTATGATCAATGTTTCTTTCTTTAAGCTCTTTTAAAAATAGCTTACCAAATCGTTTAAATAAATTTTTGTCTGTTATCAAATAATGGATAAATAATATAGTAAAGAACTTTAGAAACGCCGAATGCAGAAAATAATTTTACTTATGAGGTTCATTAAAGTAATAAGCTTAGTACTAAATGTAACGTAACACTTCATACATGAAATATTTTTACAGTCAAGTATTTAAAATTTTGCTTGTAAAACGTACAAGGATGGGAATTATAAGCAAGGCTTGCTTGGTTAATATCAGTATTTGAACATAGTAATCTTCGCCTTACAATAATTCTGCGATTACATAAGATGAATATTACTATATAGACAATATTATGTATACTATTCAGATACTGGTATCGAACTGTAATATGCATGCAAGCTCTGCGTATAATTCCTATCTCTGAGCATAGTATATAGTATTCGTGTTATGTTTTACGTTTTTTTTGTTTTATTTTTATTGTTAAAGAAATAAGTAAATTTAACAATAACAAAATTGATGCAACAAGTTGTTTTTGTGGCACTCTTTATTTCTGTCCCATTTTTGCCAATATCGCTCACTTGGACGCGCAATGAACGATGATAAATTAAATTTCTGACGTATCTCCAAAAACAAAATACAAAATACACAATACGACGACTATTTTAATACGCAAACGCATAGCTGCCAACCTTGCGCCATTCTTCCGTAAAATGTATGTTCATTTGAACCAGGTTAAACACCGTTCCGAGCCAGATACTTTATTAAGAAAGGAAAAACATGAGACATGAAGAAACATGAAATGAATTATATAATGACTCATCAAATAAATTTACTGGTTAGAAACGTCTTTAAACTGGATCATATTAAATCACATTTTACTGGAGTTTAGTTGGAGGTTGGCAAGTACAGGGACCTCTCAATTATACGCGATGAACTGTAATATTTTTTGATACCACAATTATTGGTTTATTTAATCGCAGAAATTTTAAGTAAAATATTTATTTTTAAAAATACTGGTATCAGAAAGTAATTTCTGTACATCGCGTGTAAGTAAGAGGTCATTTATCTTGTATCAGGATCCAAAAACTTACTTTGATCCGGATGATTGCTTCCGTTGGTTGTTTCCGATTGATTCCGTTTGATTACTTTGATCCAAATTACTTGATCAGGATCCAAAAATGATATGTTTGTCTGTTTTCTTGTATTTTTCGACATAATATTCTCTAAATTTCTCAAAAATCGTCCAATCGCCAAGATATTTGAAAATGGTGTTAAGGTACACGGTAGTACTTTACCATACACAGCAGAGGTGTCAAACTGTGGCCCGTCGGATACCACTAAAATTTTATAGTATTCATTGCCTTATCTAATCGTCGAATTTCTGAGATTCAAGAAATCAACTATTTCTTTTAAAATTTCGTGGTATCTCGCATGTCACAGTTTGACACACCTGCTGTATGTAGTAAAGTACTACCGTTTACCTTAAATCTTGACGATTGGACGATTTTTGAGAAATTTAGAGCAAGCATATTATGTCGAAAAATACAAGAAAGCAGACAAACATATCATTTTTTGGATCCTGATCAAATTGAAACGGAACCACCAGCCAAACAAACACTTTGAAAAAAAAACTGGGAAAATTGATCATACGTTCGAAAGTTACGCCTGGACATACATTAAAATATACAATTGTAAAACAAAACGAATAATATAACCTCCATTGCTGAAAATCGATTAAAAAATAATTTATTATTTTTATGTTTTTATTTTCTTGAATTCTTGTATATTTGGTACAAAATCAATAACTACACTGGATAATTTTCCATTTTATTTCCTCTGTGCGGGAAATAGATGTCAGGTCTTTTCCTTTCGCGGAAAAATAAATTGCCTTATGCTTCGCTGAAATTTTTCTATTTGGCAAATAATGTTTCACGCTGATCAAGGTTTCTTGCTTTATGCTCTTTTTAAAATACCTTAAATTATCGTTTCTACCCTAAAATACATTTTTTGTCGGCCATTATACATTGATGCTTGGCTTATTAATACGGAATAGAAAGTAAAGAAGCGCCAGTATTAGGAAATTTTTACTTATGGGGTTCATTAAAGCAGGCTCTGTACTAAATGTAACGTCGTATGTAATATGATTGTCAAACATATTTGCTGTCAAATAAGGAATATTTTGCTTATAAAATAAAATGCATAGTATTTGTCTTCCATTTAATGCTTTCGTGTTGTATTTTTTACAGTTTTCCCAGTCCATGAGTACGGGTGTGGGCGTGTCTGACACTTCTACTCATAAATTAGCTTTTTACTTAAATTGTTTAAAGCACAAACTTTTAAATTAAATAGTTTTATTTTTACCCATTATATACGAAGGTAATACTGAAATTTTTGAGACAGGGGTAGACGATATACGCCGAGAAAAAATTATTGGTCAGATATTTAAATTGGAGTTTTTTTATGTCTGTTTTGTGTCAACAATTGCACTTTAGCTATCGTAGAATACATTTTCAAAGAAGAATGGAGTTGACGCGATAGCATTATCCAGCTATGATTTTCTATTATTTTAAAGTGTGGGTTAAACTAAGTAAAATGACTTTAACGTCTACAATTAGCATATGGAAATGAAGCTCCGTCTCGTACCACTACTGTATTCAGATGGTTTACAGAATTCAGAAAAGGTCGAAATTCTGTCGTGAATGAAGAATACACCGGAAAACCTTTGTCAGCTGTAGTACCAGAAAATGTGTCGGTCATGCAAAATATTTTAATCGATGATAAACGCTATACTTACCAAATGACACAGAAGAAATTTTACTTTGGGTCCGCAGCTATATATAAAGTTATTTAAAAATAACTGCATAAGAAAAAATTAGTGTGTCATTGGATTCCCCATAATGGATGACGTTCGTCCCCCCACAGAACACCAAAAAGCGGAGCGTGTCGGAATCAGAATCATAAAAGAAACCTTAAAATTACTTAACGATAGTGGACACCGAATTATTTCTAAAACCATAGCTAGTCATAAGACGTACATACCTTTTTTGGCGTACCAACACGTCAGGAAAGTAAAGTATGGGTTTTTGTAATGATGACCCCAACCGAACAATTAGCAATGAAAAAAGTAATGCATTCCGTGTTCTTCAGAAGTACAAAGCTGGTCAAAGCCATAAAGCTAAAGGGACTGAAGGGAGCTAATTGAGACACCACTAAGTGTCTTCCAGAACTTTTTCCAAGAGGTGAATGTTAGAGGACTCATACATCATTATGATACAATACATCTTCGCATTCAGCAAGGATTAAGTCGAATTTTGTGAACAAAATAAGATCAAAGTGATAAACCATCACATTTTTCTCCTGATCTTGCTATGTGTGACTTTTGGCTATTTTTTAATCTAAAAAATTATGTAGGAGTCGTTTTCAGAGCGGGGATGAGATTGGTGAGTCTATAAAAACATATTTTTCATCTATTCCAAAAGAATTGGATGGCTTGAGGTATTTAACTTTTAAAAAATTCGCCTACAAAAGTACATTGAGCTTGGAGGGAACTATTTTGAACACTCCTAAGAGTTAATAAATTTAACCCTTAATTGCATAGTGATGTAAATTTCCATCACTGTTTATTTAACTTTTAATAAATAAATCAACTTCTTCGCCACCACTATATTTATATAGAAATATTAAGCCAGTAAATTTCCCGTGAACTATGTTGCTGAACAAAGTTAAAAATCTATCTTAAAATTTCTGGTGTCTAATATTTAATATATGTATAAAAAAACACAATTGTAAAAGAAAAACTCATGCAAAGAAGGGTTAATTTGTATCATTTAGTCGTATTTCTAAAATTTCAGTGTGACCTTCGTATCTGTCTTAATGTATTGTAGCATTGCTTCTCTAAATTATCATTTTCATACATAAAAAATATATTACTTTTTTGTGGCCAGTGTGACATAATTCTCTTTCTTTAGACATGAAGCTGGTGTTTCAGAAAACAATGCTGCTATATTACGATAGATAAATGTTGGGTAAACATAAAAGTAGTTAATTTATAAGTTTATACTATACATATACCCTTTAATTACAAAAATAATTAATGACTATCTGAGAAACGGACCATAGATAGGCAAATTAATAATCTTAAACAAATTAATTAAAATGACGACGGGAAGTAGTGTTTTAATAATAACACATTACTTTATATTATTAAAAATATATAAGTACATTCGACTCCTAAATACCCTGTCACCCACCAGGGGTTGTAAAATCAGTCATCAAAGTCGTCCCTGCGATTTTTCCACATTACTAAAATGAGTCCGGTTTCAATCTTTTAGCCCGATATAGTAAATTTTATTCTCTTTTCAGTAAGGTTTTTTCGGAAATCTTACAACAATTTTTGAGGGGGGTTTTCGAATTTTTAATTAAATTTTTAGAGTTTTTTTACGGTTTGCGGCGATTTTTTGACATTCTTGAAAGGAATTCGGTTTCAAACTTTTAGCTTAATAGTACAGTAATTTTGTTCCTTTGCAACATTTGAATTTTTTAAAGTTTTGTATGAGATTTTTAGCGGATTCGTTTTCGTTTCGCGGCGATTTTTAAAAATTAGTCAAAGGAATCCAGTTTTCTTCTTTTGATCCAATAAAAAAAAAAGATTGTCCTCTTTTCAATAAAGTTTATTCGGAATTCGTGAGGGGTTTTATTTTTCGAAAAAAAAAAATATGTAATTTTTATTTTTATTTTTATTTTTATTTTTTTTTTGTTTATTTTTTTAACTGGCCCGAGCAACGCGGGCGGATCAGCTAGTATTTCAATACAATGCTGCGTTTTTAGTAAGATTAACTTTATCAATAAAACCAAATTACGGAGAAATTAAATTCCAAACTTGACTTTTAAAACTCAATCCCTATTTTTTTAACAATCTTTATTATTTGTGCTAAGTTTATTGTTCGGTAATGTAATTAACCATCAAATCGTAAAAGAAAAAATTATTAACGTTCCCAATCGAACTTCACAATTCAAAACAAAAGCCTCTTTAATTAACAAAGTGCGACAACCTAAAAGTTTCTTCTAGAGATCAAAAGTTTTTAATTAAATCTGTACTAATTTGTTTACAAAGTGAGGTAAAGAACATTGGTTGAAGGAAAGAGATAATTGTAATTTACAAAACATACATGATTATCCAAAATTAGTTCATTACTCTAAAGTTTATGTCAGTACGAAATGTAATTGCTTTTAACAGTTGAGAATACATCTTTCGAAAATATTAATTAAAGATACTAGTTTTTATGCGGTTTAGTTACTTAAAAAATATTCTGTTAAAGTATAAATGTAAGTATAAATGTAATTTATTTTTTTATCTGTACTAACAAAAAAAAGTTTCGCTCTGTATGTGTGTGTGTCTGTCTATCTGTCTATCTGTTGTGGCTAGCGAAATCTAGCACATCTAGAAGTCCGAAAATTTAGGTGAGGATAGTCCACGGTCTCTTCTGATGCACCTGATTCTCAGAATCTATATTAATAAAAGAAATTTTCGCTCTGTGCGTGTGTGTCTATGTGTTTGTCTGTCTGCGATGACTAGCGAAATGTAGTGCACCTAGAAGTCTGAATATTTAGGTGAGGATAGTCCACAGTCTCTCCTCATGCACCTGAGTCTCATAATTTTAATATTTTGATAATTAAACAAAACATTAATTAAAAACTGATCAATAACTCATCTCTTTCTTTGCGAGCCGGCTTTCAGCACTCGCGAATGCCCAGAACCCGATTTACGGCAGCGAATGAGAATGAAGAATGAGTTTTTTTGCAATTCTGTTTTAACTTCTGTCGACTAAACCATTTAGTTTATTTAAAAACAAAAAGCATATTTTGAAAGATCGTACTCTTACTTCTCAAATGCCACACAAATATTTTTGATTAAGGGTCGTTTTCCTGGATGAATGTTTTCCCCGTTACGGCAACACCCCTCAAGAGCGCAATTTTAGCAATGCAGAAACCAAATACATACTAATAATAACTAAATAATCATAACTAAAATAATCTACTTCTAATCGACGGTATAATTAGTTTTTAAAAATACGAATTTTAACCCTTTCAAAAAACCAGGTCATTTCGCGCCTCACGAGACAATTTTTTTTCTTGCGCTAAAGATTACCAAACGTTCGTATTTCAACACAGTCTTTTTAGAGCATCTAAGTGGCCCAGATTTACATCACCTACAATTTCGAAACGTTCGGAGCAGAAGAAATATATTTTTTAATAAAATCTGAGAAATTTACGACGAAAACACATAATAACAGGGTATTTCTGCGCAGTCAGGCTCGGCTTCGGGAAACGTTTTCACAATTTAATATGCATATATTTTCATATAATTTTATAGAGAACTTGGAAACAGATATATTTAAAAACGACTAAAATTTAAGAGAATTCGGACAACAAAAACTATTTTTTTTATGTTAGCGGACCCGACGCGTAAAAAAAAAAAAAAAAGCGAAAAAAAAACATATTTATTTTACAACCATATAACAATGTTTCTGGCGTAATTTTTACACAGGCTGTAAAACCTTTATATTTATAACCATTAAAAATTGCAAGTGTTTGGACAACAAACACTATTTTTTAAAAACTATGAAACCCTACGTATGAACCCTACGTGAAAAAAGAAGAAAACAAGAGGGGAAAATTCTGCTATAAGGCCGAATATAGATTGCCACACACGGCTTTTATTTAAAAAATAAATAAACTAGCTGTAACTCAGAATAAAAACGCAATGACTACAAACAATTTTAAAATATCTAAATAACAAATAAAAATTCCCCTGTTAAAGTGTTGAGTTGTTCAATAACCATTCGATTTAGAAAAATATTTTTCTACCACTGAGCAATTTTTTTTAATGAAATTTAATTCATGTTGCTATGGCAGCAGACGATAAAACGATATCTTTGGAATAAGGGAATAAATAGAAGAAAAAAAATTGTTGATGTTTGTGATAAAATGTTTTTCTTTATTTTTTAAAAATGTATATACATAATTCACTTTTATATTTTAACAGAATAATAAGTTTACTATAATTCGTTACTCATGCTATGGCCAGTATACACGATACACGTCGAGCCACAATGCCTTTATCATTATCTTTTTACGCGTAAAAGTTTCGCTACGGTACTCCGTTGTGAAGTTTTGTAATTTTTGAAATCTAATATTTGAATAACGACATAATCATTAGATTTGTAATTTATATCAAGAAAAATACAATTTTTTACCATTCTAACGCAGTTTGTAAAAAAAATTTGTGACAAATACTTTTCGAGTTATTAATTTTTTAAGTAACTTCAAATGTTTCATTTTCCGAGATTAATCTGTGGCAACGATGGATTGCTGTGACTTTTCATAAACATGAAAAATGATAGAGATTGAAAGAATAAGCCACCCTGTGTGTGGCTAATATTTTCTTACAAGGACTTTTATCACTAATTATCACTATTTTTTCGCGATTTTGTCATTAAAAATATAAATTTATACAAAATAGGCTTAAAGATATATATTAGAAATATGAGATTCAATTAAGGTTATATCACGGGCCCGGAAAACGTCGAGTTGGTCAGCTAGTATATATATATATATTATTTATTTCATTCAATTTTTAATTTAATTTCTACTTCTTTTAAATAAGTATTTAATATCTATATTCATAGTGCTGGGGTTACAATTTCGTTGTCAATAAGTTATTACTTCCTAAATCATAATTTCAAGTTTCAGTTGGTGTTTCGGTAATGTTTCATTAATGTTTATATATATATATATATATATATGTGTGTGTGTGTGTATATATATATATATATATATGTGTGTGTGTGTGTGTATATATATATATATATGTGTGTGTGTGTGTGTGTATATATATATTTATATATATATATATAAGCATTCATTGTTTATCTTAACAATCACGCCAAATTTCATGAGTGCGATTCACAATGTTTCAAAAAATGTAATTTACGACACGTTAATTTGTCATGGGTCCAGAATATGAAAAATTCACTGCTTTGATTTACGCTTGGTAGGAAGGGCGAATTAGTTAATTTATCAAAATATATATATGTATTTATATATATGCTCTATATTTATTAATATATATGTCATGTCTGGGGGGGGAATGATAATAAAAGAAACATATATAAATAAAAGAAACATATCTGTTTCTTTTATTTATGGAAATAGGAAAGAAAAGCATTATTTAAAAAATATATTCAGGATTTCAAAATTGTTTTCTCAAATATGTTTCACCATAATGTTAATAACATTATTAAACTATTATCTGATAAAATCGTATTTAAAAAAATTACAGTCTTTATTTTATATTTTATTTTCTACTTTTTAGTGTTTAAAATGTTTCATCGTTGCAGTTTTATAGCCATTTGACATATTTTAGCGAGCATGGTTTAGCGCATAATGAACTCCATTGTCGTTGTAACTCGTATATAGTTGCAACCATAAAGAATATTTGGCGATTTCTCACCTGCGCCCGGCTGCTGGAAAATGCCTTAAAATGAATTTATTCATTTACTAACAACCCGCTCCGGGTGCCATGACGTTTTAAAGCTACCTCTAAATACATTTATCAGTGAAGTTCAAACTCAACATCATTTTTAATTTTCACAGATAAAAAAATTGCAGATTAAATTTGATATTTTTTATTATTATTCTATCACGTAAAAACACTGTATATATCATGCATAAAATTTCAACTGGAAATGAAAAAATTGTCTGTAAATGAGATCAAATTTACGATACATATAAAAGAAAAAGAAAAGTGCCCAGTTAAACTGAAGTCATTGAGCTAACAGGCTATTCACACTATTTGTATATTATATTCTTATTTCAAAGAATAATGCCCCTCAAAAAAGAAAGAGATCGACAATAAATTAAGGGAGGGGGGTTAGCCCCCGTTTCCTCCCTTTATACTTAACCAATGAGCCTCCAAAACTAATCAGGGAAGAGCCTTACCACAATGAATCTATATACAAAATTTGAAGCAAATTGGGTAATTCTGCATGAGAAACCCATTTATCTAAATTAACGGGGGGGGGGCAATTAACCCCACAGTTCCCCCTTTATACTTAACCAGTGAACCCGCAAAACTAATCAGGGAAGCGCCTTACAACAACGAACCTATAAACCAAATGTTAATCAAATCGGATAATTTGGCATGAAAAACACATTTATCTAAATTAAGGGGGATTAGCACCCCCTCCCATTCCCTCCTTTATACGTAACCAATAAACCCCCAAAACTAATCAGGAAAGCGCCTTATCCCAATGTACCTATAAACAAAATTTGAATCAAATCGGATCTTTCTGCATGAAAAACCCATTTATATAAATTAAAGGGGGATTAGTCCCCCGTTCACCCTTTTATACTTAACCCATGAACCCCTAAAACTAATCAGGGAAGCGCCTTATCACTATAAACCTATAACCAAAATTTGAAGCAAAACGGATATTTCTATCAAGAGTTATCGCGTTACGTACATACGTACATACATACGTACATACAGAACCGGCGGGCACATTAGCTCTCAGACTTTGATAGCCAGCAAAAAATATTTTTAAAAAATCGTCTGCTGCAACTTTTACGGTATTCATATACTATATCGTAAAGCAAAAGGCCCTAAAAGTATATTTTTTTCTTATCCAGGCGCCAAATATAGGTAAGAAAAACAATAAACTTCCAAATATTGTTTCAATGGCCGCCTTTAACATTGTATATTTCTTTTGTTTCCTCTTATGTCTCCTCTCGTTTTGCTAATTCTACGTTTTTTTTTTTGTTTTTTTTTTTTTGTTTTTTTTTTGAAAATTTTGGTGCGAATTTACCATTACACTAACACAATTACTTGCCCATTAAAGGTTTAAACATTTAAAATTAATTTCAAATTTTATATGTAGATCAGGGATGTCAAACTGTGGCCCGCCGCATATACCACTAAAATTTTACAGTAATCTTTGCTAATCATCGAATTTCCGAATTTCAAGAAGTCAACTATTTCTTTAAAATTTTAGTGGCATCTGGCGGGCCACTGTTTGACACCCCTAATGTAGATGATCTGTATAACAAAATAAAGCACGTACAATTTTAATTTTTTTGCGAATCCAAACTGTACTTTTATTTTAACATGAATTACAACTAAAATTATAAACCACGTTCAGCTTTTTCTTCTTTTGCGTATTATAATGATAAATATTGATATACAGTGTCTCACATAAGTGATGGGACACTTGTGCTTTACAAAAGGAAACTAATCAAATAAATTAAAAAAACATGTACACATTTTTTTGTGGGTGTGTTTCATACTTAAATTTAGTAAAGATTATTACATAGCATACATTTTGTCAAAATATTAAAATATTAATTTAATAAAAATACAAATGTTTAGAACGGAGCAAAAAATAGCTCACATAAGTGATGGGACACCATTATATATGCAACAAAAATCGTCTGAAATAAGCAATAAAAATATTTTTGGGGGTTTTATTTTTACTTAAAAGCAATTGGCAATAATTTATAAAATCGTCTGCAGTACTTCTCTCCAGTTTGTTTTGGAATTTTTGTGTTTTTTAGCTCTGTGTAGCCATGAATGCTAAACGAAAAGAAACTTCGCCTGAAATTCGAAAATTAGTTATTAATTTGCATATTGAACGTGGAAAATCTATTAGAAAAACTGCTGAAACAGTTAACTTGTGTCGTTCAACAGTTTTCAATATCATTAAACGATATAAAAAGAATCATATGATTCAGGATAAAAGAAGACCTGGCCGACCATCAAAGCTATCCAATGGAATAAAGCGAATTATCGTTCGAAATATTAAAAAAAATCCAAGAATTAGTGCTTCAAAAGTTGCTGCTGATTTACAAGCATTATATGGAATAATTGTTAATCCTGAGACTATTAGAAGGGTAATTCGATCTGCTGGATATCACGGTAGAGTAGCCAGGAAAAAATTCTTCGTAAGTGAAAAGAATAGAAAACTCAGACTAGCTTTCGCAAAATCCAACATAAATAAGAATTCTGATTACTGGAATAAAGTTATATTTGCTGATGAGAGTAAATTTAATATATTTGGTTCTGACGGTAGAATCTTGGTGTGGAGAAAACCCAGGGAAGAATTTCGCAAACAGAACTTGGTACCAACAGTAAAACATGGTGGAGAAGGAGTTATGGTATGGGGGTGTATGTCGTCCGCTGGAGTTGGTAATCTTGTTTTTATTGACTGTATAATGGATCAGTACAAGTATATTGATATTTTAAAGCAAAATTTGAAATCTTCAGCACGAAAATTGAACCTTCATAACGATTTTAAATTCTACCAGGACAATGACCGCAAGCACACTGCTCTGAACGTTAGACTCTGGCTGCTATATAACTGTCCTGAAATAATAAAAACACCACCACAATCTCCAGACTTAAATCCCATAGAGAATATTTGGCAAGAATTGGAATCAAGAATTGGCAAACACACCATTTCTTCAAAACAACAACTAAAATCGGTGCTTCAAGAAGAATGGGGTAAAATCACTCCAGAAATCACAAAAAAATTAGTCGAATCCATCCCAAAAAGATTAAATCATGTTTTAAAAGTAAAAGGAAATCCAACAAAATATTAAAACCTTTTAAAAAGTAAAATTTTTGGATAAATATTTGATGGAAAAGTAAGTGTCCCATCACTTATGTGAGCCATTTTTTGCTCCGTCCTGAACAATTGTATTTTTACTAAATTAATATTTTAATATTTTGACAAAATGTATGTTATGTAATAATTGTTACTAACTTTAAATATGAAACACACCCAAAAAATTTTTGCACATGTTTGTTTATTTATTTTATTGCAGTTTCTTTTTATAAAGCACAAGTGTCCCATCACTTTTGTGAGACACTGTATATACAGTGTCTCACATAAGTGATGGGACACTTGTGCTTTACAAAAGGAAACTAATAAAATAAATTAAAAAAACATGTACACATTTTTTTGTGGGTGTGTTTCATACTTAAATTTAGTAAAGATTATTACATAACATACATTTTGTCAAAATATTAAAATATTAATTTAATAAAAATACAAATGTTTAGAACGGAGCAAAAAATAGCTCACATAAGTGATGGGACACCATTATATATGCAACAAAAATCGTCTGAAATAAGCAATAAAAATATTTTTGGGGGTTTTATTTTTACTTAAAAGCAATTGGCAATAATTTATAAAATCGTCTGCAGTATTTCTCTCCAGTTTGTTTTGGAATTTTTGTGTTTTTTAGCTCTGTGTAGCCATGAATGCTAAACGAAAAGAAACTTCGCCTGAAATTCGAAAATTAGTTATTAATTTGCATATTGAACGTGGAAAATCTATTAGAAAAACTGCTGAAACAGTTAACTTGAGTCGTTCAACAGATTTCAATATCATTAAACGATATAAAAAGAATCATATGATTCAGGATAAAATAAGACCTGGCCGACCATCAAAGCTATCCAATGGAATAAAGCGAATTATCGTTCGAAATATTAAAAAAAATCCAAGAATTAGTGCTTCAAAAGTTGCTGCTGATTTACAAGCATTATATGGAATAATTGTTAATCCTGAGACTATTAGAAGGGTAATTCGATCTGCTGGATATCACGGTAGAGTAGCCAGGAAAAAATTCTTCGTAAGTGAAAAGAATAGAAAACTCAGACTAGCTTTCGCAAAATCCAACATAAATAAGAATTCTGATTACTGGAATAAAGTTATATTTGCTGATGAGAGTAAATTTAATATATTTGGTTCTGACGGTAGATTCTTGGTGTGGAGAAAACCCAGGGAAGAATTTCGCAAACAGAACTTGGTACCAACAGTAAAACATGGTGGAGGAGGAGTTATGGTATGGGGGTGTATGTCGTCCGCTGGAGTTGGTAATCTTGTTTTTATTGACAGTATAATGGATCAGTACAAGTATATTGATATTTTAAAGCAAAATTTGAAATCTTCAGCACGAAAATTGAACCTTCATAACGATTTTAAATTCTACAAGGACAATGACCCCAAGCACACTGCTCTGAACGTTAGACTCTGGCTGCTATATAACTGTCCTGAAATAATAAAAACACCACCACAATCTCCAGACTTAAATCCCATAGAGAATATTTGGCAAGAATTGGAATCAAGAATTCGCAAACACACCATTTCTTCAAAACAACAACTAAAATCGGTGCTTCAAGAAGAATGGGGTAAAATCACTCCAGAAATCACAAAAAAATTAGTCGAATCCATCCCAAAAAGATTAAATCATGTTTTAAAAGTAAAAGGAAATCCAACAAAATATTAAAACCTTTTAAAAAGTAAAATTTTTGGATAAATATTTGATGGAAAAGTAAGTGTCCCATCACTTATGTGAGCCATTTTTTGCTCCGTTCTGAACAATTGTATTTTTACTAAATTAATATTTTAATATTTTGACAAAATGTATGTTATGTAATAATTGTTACTAACTTTAAATATGAAACACACCCAAAAAATTTTTGCACATGTTTGTTTATTTATTTTATTGCAGTTTCTTTTTATAAAGCACAAGTGTCCCATCACTTTTGTGAGACACTGTATATTTTTAACACTCATACTCAAAACAATTAGTAGTTTAAAATGAAATGTTGTCTAAGCTAACCAGGGAAAATTGTTTAAAATCACGAAATTGCGGCATTATATTTAAAAAATAACATTCTATGAAAGGTAAAAAAAAATGCATGAGAAAAAACTTTTAAGAAATTAAAAGATTTAATTATAACCTTCCGTGATCATTTCTTCCTTTTTATATACTTTTTAATAATTAATAGAGAGTGTGGCAACGCCAACGGCTAAGTACGTCAAAAGATTATATTAATTAACTTAACTATTAAAATTATCTATTCATGGTTTTAAACTAATGTTCATACTTTTTTTTAAATATATGCTTGCGTCTTACAAAAATTGCATCATCTAAGTGGCCCAGATTTACATCACCTACAATTTCGAAACGTTCGGAGCAGAAGAAATATATTTTTTAATAAAATCTGAGAAATTTACGACGAAAACACATAATAACAGGGTATTTCTGCGCAGTCAGGCTCGGCTTCGGGAAACGTTTTCACAATTTAATATGCATATATTTTCATATAATTTTATAGAGAACTTGGAAACAGATATATTTAAAAACGACTAAAATTTAAGAGAATTCGGACAACAAAAACTATTTTTTTTATGTTAGCGGACCCGACGCGTAAAAAAAAAAAAAAAAAGCGAAAAAAAAACATATTTATTTTACAACCATATAACAATGTTTCTGGCGTAATTTTTACACAGGCTGTAAAACCTTTATATTTATAACCATTAAAAATTGCAAGTGTTTGGACAACAAACACTATTTTTTAAAAACTATGAAACCCTACGTATGAACCCTACGTGAAAAAAGAAGAAAACAAGAGGGGAAAATTCTGCTATAAGGCCGAATATAGATTGCCACACACGGCTTTTATTTAAAAAATAAATAAACTAGCTGTAACTCAGAATAAAAACGCAATGACTACAAACAATTTTAAAATATCTAAATAACAAATAAAAATTCCCCTGTTAAAGTGTTGAGTTGTTCAATAACCATTCGATTTAGAAAAATATTTTTCTACCACTGAGCAATTTTTTTTTAATGAAATTTAATTCATGTTGCTATGGCAGCAGACGATAAAACGATATCTTTGGAATAAGGGAATAAATAGAAGAAAAAAAATTGTTGATGTTTGTGATAAAATGTTTTTCTTTATTTTTTAAAAATGTATATACATAATTCACTTTTATATTTTAACAGAATAATAAGTTTACTATAATTCGTTACTCATGCTATGGCCAGTATACACAATACACGTCGAGCCACAATGCCTTTATCATTATCTTTTTACGCGTAAAAGTTTCGCTACGGTACTCCATTGTGAAGTTTTGTAATTTTTGAAATCTAATATTTGAATAACGACATAATCATTAGATTTGTAATTTATATCAAGAAAAATACAATTTTTTACCATTCTAACGCAGTTTGTAAAAAAAATTTGTGACAAATACTTTTCGAGTTATTAATTTTTTAAGTAACTTCAAATGTTTCATTTTCCGAGATTAATCTGTGGCAACGATGGATTGCTGTGACTTTTCATAAACATGAAAAATGATAGAGATTGAAAGAATAAGCCACCCTGTGTGTGGCTAATATTTTCTTACAAGGACTTTTATCACTAATTATCACTATTTTTTCGCGATTTTGTCATTAAAAATATAAATTTATACAAAATAGGCTTAAAGATATATATTAGAAATATGAGATTCAATTAAGGTTATATCACGGGCCCGGAAAACGTCGAGTTGGTCAGCTAGTATATATATATATATTATTTATTTCATTCAATTTTTAATTTAATTTCTACTTCTTTTAAATAAGTATTTAATATCTATATTCATAGTGCTGGGGTTACAATTTCGTTGTCAATAAGTTATTACTTCCTAAATCATAATTTCAAGTTTCAGTTGGTGTTTCGGTAATGTTTCATTAATGTTTATATATATATATATATATATATATATGTGTGTGTGTGTGTGTGTATATATATATATATATATGTGTGTGTGTGTGTGTGTATATATATATATATATATATGTGTGTGTGTGTGTATATATATATTTATATATATATATATAAGCATTCATTGTTTATCTTAACAATCACGCCAAATTTCATGAGTGCGATTCACAATGTTTCAAAAAATGTAATTTACGACACGTTAATTTGTCATGGGTCCAGAATATGAAAAATTCACTGCTTTGATTTACGCTTGGTAGGAAGGGCGAATTAGTTAATTTATCAAAATATATATATGTATTTATATATATGCTCTATATTTATTAATATATATGTCATGTCTGGGGGGGAATGATAATAAAAGAAACATATATAAATAAAAGAAACATATCTGTTTCTTTTATTTATGGAAATAGGAAAGAAAAGCATTATTTAAAAAATATATTCAGGATTTCAAAATTGTTTTCTCAAATATGTTTCACCATAATGTTAATAACATTATTAAACTATTATCTGATAAAATCGTATTTAAAAAAATTACAGTCTTTATTTTATATTTTATTTTCTACTTTTTAGTGTTTAAAATGTTTCATCGTTGCAGTTTTATAGCCATTTGACATATTTTAGCGAGCATGGTTTAGCGCATAATGAACTCCATTGTCGTTGTAACTCGTATATAGTTGCAACCATAAAGAATATTTGGCGATTTCTCACCTGCGCCCGGCTGCTGGAAAATGCCTTAAAATGAATTTATTCATTTACTAACAACCCGCTCCGGGTGCCATGACGTTTTAAAGCTACCTCTAAATACATTTATCAGTGAAGTTCAAACTCAACATCATTTATAATTTTCACAGATAAAAAAATTGCAGATTAAATTTGATATTTTTTATTATTATTCTATCACGTAAAAACACTGTATATATCATGCATAAAATTTCAACTGGAAATGAAAAAATTGTCTGTAAATGAGATCAAATTTACGATACATATAAAAGAAAAAGAAAAGTGCCCAGTTAAACTGAAGTCATTGAGCTAACAGGCTATTCACACTATTTGTATATTATATTCTTATTTCAAAGAATAATGCCCCTCAAAAAAGAAAGAGATCGACAATAAATTAAGGGAGGGGGGTTAGCCCCCGTTTCCTCCCTTTATACTTAACTAATGAGCCTCCAAAACTAATCAGGGAAGAGCCTTACCACAATGAATCTATATACAAAATTTGAAGCAAATTGGGTAATTCTGCATGAGAAACCCATTTATCTAAATTAACGGGGGGGGGGCAATTAACCCCACAGTTCCCCCTTTATACTTAACCAGTGAACCCGCAAAACTAATCAGGGAAGCGCCTTACAACAACGAACCTATAAACCAAATGTTAATCAAATCGGATAATTTGGCATGAAAAACACATTTATCTAAATTAAGGGGGATTAGCACCCCCTCCCATTCCCTCCTTTATACGTAACCAATAAACCCCCAAAACTAATCAGGAAAGCGCCTTATCCCAATGTACCTATAAACAAAATTTGAATCAAATCGGATCTTTCTGCATGAAAAACCCATTTATATAAATTAAAGGGGGATTAGTCCCCCGTTCACCCTTTTATACTTAACCCATGAACCCCTAAAACTAATCAGGGAAGCGCCTTATCACTATAAACCTATAACCAAAATTTGAAGCAAAACGGATATTTCTATCAAGAGTTATCGCGTTACGTACATACGTACATACATACGTACATACAGAACCGGCGGGCACATTAGCTCTCAGACTTTGATAGCCAGCAAAAAATATTTTTAAAAAATCGTCTGCTGCAACTTTTACGGTATTCATATACTATATCGTAAAGCAAAAGGCCCTAAAAGTATATTTTTTTCTTATCCAGGCGCCAAATATAGGTAAGAAAAACAATAAACTTCCAAATATTGTTTCAATGGCCGCCTTTAACATTGTATATTTCTTTTGTTTCCTCTTATGTCTCCTCTCGTTTTGCTAATTCTACGTTTTGTTTTTTGTTTTTTTTTTTTTGTTTTTTTTTTGAAAATTTTGGTGCGAATTTACCATTACACTAACACAATTACTTGCCCATTAAAGGTTTAAACATTTAAAATTAATTTCAAATTTTATATGTAGATCAGGGATGTCAAACTGTGGCCCGCCGCATATACCACTAAAATTTTACAGTAATCTTTGCTAATCATCGAATTTCCGAATTTCAAGAAGTCGACTATTTCTTTAAAATTTTAGTGGCATCTGGCGGGCCACTGTTTGACACCCCTAATGTAGATGATCTGTATAACAAAATAAAGCACGTACAATTTTAATTTTTTTGCGAATCCAAACTGTACTTTTATTTTAACATGAATTACAACTAAAATTATAAACCACGTTCAGCTTTTTCTTCTTTTGCGTATTATAATGATAAATATTGATATACAGTGTCTCACATAAGTGATGGGACACTTGTGCTTTACAAAAGGAAACTAATCAAATAAATTAAAAAAACATGTACACATTTTTTTGTGGGTGTGTTTCATACTTAAATTTAGTAAAGATTATTACATAGCATACATTTTGTCAAAATATTAAAATATTAATTTAATAAAAATACAAATGTTTAGAACGGAGCAAAAAATAGCTCACATAAGTGATGGGACACCATTATATATGCAACAAAAATCGTCTGAAATAAGCAATAAAAATATTTTTGGGGGTTTTATTTTTACTTAAAAGCAATTGGCAATAATTTATAAAATCGTCTGCAGTACTTCTCTCCAGTTTGTTTTGGAATTTTTGTGTTTTTTAGCTCTGTGTAGCCATGAATGCTAAACGAAAAGAAACTTCGCCTGAAATTCGAAAATTAGTTATTAATTTGCATATTGAACGTGGAAAATCTATTAGAAAAACTGCTGAAACAGTTAACTTGTGTCGTTCAACAGTTTTCAATATCATTAAACGATATAAAAAGAATCATATGATTCAGGATAAAAGAAGACCTGGCCGACCATCAAAGCTATCCAATGGAATAAAGCGAATTATCGTTCGAAATATTAAAAAAAATCCAAGAATTAGTGCTTCAAAAGTTGCTGCTGATTTACAAGCATTATATGGAATAATTGTTAATCCTGAGACTATTAGAAGGGTAATTCGATCTGCTGGATATCACGGTAGAGTAGCCAGGAAAAAATTCTTCGTAAGTGAAAAGAATAGAAAACTCAGACTAGCTTTCGCAAAATCCAACATAAATAAGAATTCTGATTACTGGAATAAAGTTATATTTGCTGATGAGAGTAAATTTAATATATTTGGTTCTGACGGTAGAATCTTGGTGTGGAGAAAACCCAGGGAAGAATTTCGCAAACAGAACTTGGTACCAACAGTAAAACATGGTGGAGAAGGAGTTATGGTATGGGGGTGTATGTCGTCCGCTGGAGTTGGTAATCTTGTTTTTATTGACTGTATAATGGATCAGTACAAGTATATTGATATTTTAAAGCAAAATTTGAAATCTTCAGCACGAAAATTGAACCTTCATAACGATTTTAAATTCTACCAGGACAATGACCGCAAGCACACTGCTCTGAACGTTAGACTCTGGCTGCTATATAACTGTCCTGAAATAATAAAAACACCACCACAATCTCCAGACTTAAATCCCATAGAGAATATTTGGCAAGAATTGGAATCAAGAATTGGCAAACACACCATTTCTTCAAAACAACAACTAAAATCGGTGCTTCAAGAAGAATGGGGTAAAATCACTCCAGAAATCACAAAAAAATTAGTCGAATCCATCCCAAAAAGATTAAATCATGTTTTAAAAGTAAAAGGAAATCCAACAAAATATTAAAACCTTTTAAAAAGTAAAATTTTTGGATAAATATTTGATGGAAAAGTAAGTGTCCCATCACTTATGTGAGCCATTTTTTGCTCCGTCCTGAACAATTGTATTTTTACTAAATTAATATTTTAATATTTTGACAAAATGTATGTTATGTAATAATTGTTACTAACTTTAACCTGTAGCTTACGGGAAATGAATACTTTAAATATCCTCCGATTACGGGAAAAACTTGACCGTTTCATCCCCCTTTCTTCAGAAGCATCACACCCCAGGTGATGGTAGAACATCTGGAATCATTAGGCGCGTCCGCTAACGACTTTCAATCGTGAGAAATTTCGGGATTTACTTTTCCCTAAAGGAAACCTTTTTATCTGTCAAAAGTAATAGCTTATCGTTATAAATCAGGTTTAAATGTTATACGGACATGAAAATTGCACTTTTTCTGTGAAGTCATTAAATTCAAGTGATTAGGTTTTGAAATAATTGAGTGATGTCTCTTAAAAATAAGCAGAAAAACACTTACAATGAACGTTTAAATAGTGGTTTATATTTTGAAAAGGATAATATGAAAGAAAATGTTATGTTACAAGCAAAAAAAAAAAAAAGAAGAAGAATTTTTTATGCTAATATAAAAATACTTTATTTAAAAATAGCTTTAAACTTTCAGATACTTTAAAAAATTAAATAAGCAAATAAAAAATAATTTCCTTAAATAAACATTTATTTTCTTTTTATCATGATCCAGATTATAAGAAAAAATAAATTCCATGATAAGAAAAATGTAAAAATAAATATATGGGTATCGCAACAAAGAACAGTAAGGAAAAATAAAGTTTTATCCAACTGAATTAGTGTTCCCAGTAAGGCATTAACTTTTTTCATTCAGAAATAAACTTACACTTCCAGAGTTTTATAATTTATTTTGTACTTAAATTAGCGAAAATTCGGAAATAGTGACAGAAATCTGAATAAAAACAATTAAACTAATGTGAAAAGCAAAACATTTACATACTCATTTTATAACACAAACAACTAGGCACAATACTATTTAAAAATAGCTGTAAACTTTCAGATACACTTAAAAATTAAATAAGTAATACAAAAATAATTTATTTAAAAAAAAGTTTTTTTTTCCTTCCCCGTTACAATTTAGATTATAACTTTAAAAAAAAAAAAAAAAAAAAAAAAAAAAGGTAGAAATAAATACATAGAAATCGGTATAAACAGTAAAGAAGAATAAAGTTATATGCAACGGGTTTGGTATTAACAGTTGGGCATTTACTTTTTAAATTAAAAAATAAACCGCTATTTCCAAATTGTATTATAATTAATGTTGTACTTAAATTAGTCGAATATTACTATACGGAAATAGTAGTAGAAATCTGAATAAAAATATTAAGCAAATGTTATAAGTAAAATAAGAAAAAAAATTGTATGCTAATACAAAAATACTTTATTTAATAATAACTCCAAGCATTCAGATACATTTAAAAATTAAATAAGTTTAAAAAAAAATAATTTCCTTAAATAAGCATTTTTTTTTCAATGTGCAAAAAATGAGAGAAGATAACTAAAAAATACCTAGCTCCTCTAAACTGATGGTAGGTTGGTTAGTTGATTTATGACAGCCGATTATTTACACAAGGGATATAGGCCCTAGGGGGGGGGATAGCATCAGTGGGGGTCTTTCTAAGGGATCATAACCCGTATTTACGGCAAGGTTCGAAGAAAACCACGGAAAACTCCGAACGGTTAGGTCGACGAGCGTGACAGGGGTTTGAACCCAGGACCTCCCGTCTACCAGTTTTGAGAGCAGAGCCTCTCAGCCACTAGTGGGGCCTCCTCTAAACTAAATGTTAATACACACACACACATGTATATATATGTATAACTTTTATGGAAAAATTAAAAAATAAATAAAACTAAACATGTACATTTTATGTGTGTGCTGTGTATTTTCTAACAACTCAATACTATATTTCCCGTACGTGGAATTTAAAACCGCTGTGTTGAAATTAAATTATGCCTTGCTAATTTATAAAATGTGCTTTTTTGATTTTGAGTCTCTCTAATTTTAATGCCCCCCCTCCCCCCCCCCCCCCCAGCCAACCTTAGAATAATAATACTAAAACAAGCAATAACACTAGAGAAATCATATAGAAAATAGCTGGGAGTAAAGTTCATTTTTCTCGAGAATTACTGAAACGATTTAAAAGAAATTCCTTTTCATATTTTTGACGTTTATTAAACAATAAATGGTCATTCGGCAATAAATGAAATTAAAAAGTGCAATAGGTTCACAAACTAAACATTCTACTTTATTTTGAATGTGGTTCTCAAATGATCTGCAACGCAAAACTTTCTGACGCATTTTTAAACGCAAAATAATAAAATTTGCAGGCCTGACTATTGAAGCAATTTGGAATCGAAATGAGTTTTCAATTTTTTGATAAATAAATTAGTTGTCGTGTTATAAGCTATTCGTGTCACGTGACAACAGGTTTTTCTCCTTTCGTGCGATGAAGAATCAGGAATTCGGTTCAAAACGCGGACTTTGACAGTGTTTTATAAAAGATATTCTGTTTTTACCAAAAAATGGAAAACGTGTTTCGATAGCAAAATTTCTGAATGAAAACATCTGCCTGTTTCATGCGTTTCTGAACAAAAATGAATTTTAAAATGTATCTGATAGTAGGCCCTTTGTATTTGAGAACAGCGTTAATTAACTTTGTTGAAAATGAATGAATTTTGAAAGACAATCCTTATTTATATATAAGTATAATACAAAGTTTAATAAACATAATACTAATTATATAATAAGTATAATACAAAATAAAAATAAAATAAAGTATTGAATTCGATTCAGAGGTTTCCGAGAAAAAAGTACGGCAATGACAATTGTTTTCCGAAACGATTTTGGAACAGCTGTTCCAAAATCCTTTGAATATAGCAGAAAAATGCTTAGGACTTACATTTGTACGACATTTATATTTGTTTATAATCATATGTTTAAAAAATATATAAAGAGCAATTAATGTAACTTGTATTATTTTCTGCATAACTTCAATTACTTTTTTTCGAATCAGATGATTGCGGATTAAATTAATTGTAAATATCGTTAGAATTTCATTACTTATTAATATCATTCTGAAACAGACAAAGTTCAATTCCATGCAAAGAATATAAAACATCATTATTAAGTTGTGTGTGAGCATAAAACTAACTATTTTCTACTGTGTAAAAATAATTAATTTTACATAAAAATTTATACATAAAAATTTTACAAAATTAACTGTATTTTTATTAGATAGTAATATATATATAATAATTTCATTTTTGTTGAGTTCAATAAATAAAGTTACGTATGTTATTTTAAGATATCTAGTGTACTATTGTCGAAATAAAAAAAACCCGCAATACTTAACATTCTAAGAAGAAAAACTTAATCAAAATCAGCGATACTAAAATACTAAAACAATTTACTGAAAATAATCTATTCTCTTCATATTAATATAACAAAAAAAATTATCTTCCACTAATTTGGAGGAAGTGAGGTAGAAACAGCTTCAAATCGTGCGCTTGAACAATGTTTAATTTCTTTGCTGCATAAGTTTTCCCTGTATTTCCCTATGATAACTAATATATTCCCTATAGAATTTCCCTTCTCCAATACCCAATGAGACCCCTGTTGAGCCAAACGCTATTAACTTTCCTACCCTGTTGAAATTTTACTAAACCTCGTTAAAAACATTTCACACCAGAATTTTTATTTAAAACTATTTAACACATTTATTTAACTTAGTTCACTGTGGCCTTTATTTAACTTACTTTAAGAAAAAATTTCTGGTTCGAATCGAAGGAAATAAATTATAGAAATGGGTCGATTCGACCCATTCAGGGTAGGAAGGTTAAGGATTTCCTGCACTCCATCTTTGAGGGGTGGAAATTTTCGGGATGACGATAATCCCAACCCCGTATTTTTCACCAGTCTTTTTCTTGGGATTACGGTAATCCCACCGTAAGCAAAAGGTTAATATACACCTTTTAGCATTTAAAAGAAATATAATTAAATATACAGTTAACTAATTACATATAGATTTAACTAATTACATTTGGATTTTTATAGATGACAATAACTTATCAACAGTGCTGCAATATCGGACGAATTTTTTATTAAACATTTGGAATTCTTTCCAGAAAGTTTAAATAATTATTTATATTTTATATAATGATAAACATTCTGAATGAAATTAAAAAAAATTACTATTAAAAATTTTCTGGTGTGAATTTGGAATTATTGAAGAAAAATCGCCTGTTAGATCATTTTCATCACTAACGGAATCGCGCAAAACTATTTTTAATAATTGGGTAATTATTAAAAAAAAAAATTACAGTAACTTAAAATACAACTTCCTGTTCAGTCACAGAATATAGTATTTCACTGATGTTGAACACTCGACTGATTACAGTCTCTCGTTTTCAACGTTTGTTCTATTCAGGACACTGCGAGAAGTCCCTCACCTACAGGGTTTGTTCGAGAAGTAATGGCAATGAGACGATTAGAAGACATTTATTGAACCGATTAGGAACAATACATTAACCCTTAGAGTCCCAGTGGGACACTATGTCCTAGTGCAACTTCAAAAATTACCACTGGACACAGCAGTCCCTGAAACGCTTGGAAAACCATGTCTGCTTGTCCCACTGGTCTCTCACGTTCATTTGGGATCGTAGTTGACCGTTTGCTCGGTAGATGGCAGCCCAAGGCGTGGCTTAGCGTGTTAGTGTAGCAAAAAAAATTGGTAGTCAAGGGGTTAAAAGATTTCAAAATATGCTCCTCCTGCGTCGATACATCGTCTCCAGCGAGATTTCCAGGTATCGAAGGCGTCATGGTAGGCTTTTCCGGAATGTCCTTTAGAACCTTGGTGTAAGCCAGGGGTGCAAAAAAATCTAGGCGACATGGGCCGGTTCCCACCACTAAATTTTTAGTATTCTTCGCCTAATAAGAATACAGATAATATTTATGCGAAGTATACTAATAAAGTTTGACGAAAAATGCTATTAAAATTTAGTGGTGGGAATCAGCCCATTGGCGCCTAGATTTTTGCACCCCTGATAT
Source organism: Maratus michaelseni (assembly GCA_963931845.1). Classification (NCBI taxonomy): domain Eukaryota; kingdom Metazoa; phylum Arthropoda; class Arachnida; order Araneae; family Salticidae; genus Maratus; species Maratus michaelseni. Next base: position 304,606,986 of record OZ007595.1, read on the forward strand.
AAGCCTCATTGACTTTGACAGCTGTCCCGAAATGATATCCTTTTATGGGAGTTTTCAAGCGCGGGAACGGTTGGGGAACTGTTGGCACCTTTGAATTGGCCAGGATGCGGGTCACGAGGAAAGCAATGTGTGCCAGCGCTTTGTCATGGGGACGTTTCCAATCGTTTGCAATCTCGGGTCGGACGAGATACACTATGGACTTGCCGAGTTTCACACAAAACTCGATGGCAACCCTTTGGCAACACAAAAAATCTCGAGTACATTTCCGTTTATTGACGAAAATCCCAGTATGAGAATTTTAAACTGTGTTATCCGTTTCCTAACTGAACTAAAATTTAGCATTCTCTGTAGTATATATACAAACCTATAGATCATATACAGGGCTGTACAAAAGATTTCGGATATTTTACAGAATATTATTGGTAATTCCTGAAATTTGTTTTTAAAATGCGTTGTGCGTTTTCTAAATTGTTTACTTAGCCCTGGGCGGAGCTAGTTGAGCTTAACCCGAAAGGTAGGCCAACTCGCCTGGTTTGACCTTGATCTTGTTTACTTAGCCATCATCTTTTACCTTATGAAATAGTAAAGATTTGTAAAAGTATTTTGGAAGTGTTGGAAAGTGTTACATAACCTATGCTTGGTGCATGATTTTCCATTCTTGTTTATTATATTCAGTCGTACTACAATTTACAAAAATGTTTCTTTGTGATGAATTTCTCTTGTAAGTATCCAAGTATAAGTGTAAGGAAGGGATTATTTTTTAAAAACTGATACGAATGCAATAAATAATAGTCCACTGGTACATATATGTCCCGGCCCGTAGAAAAAGTGTTAATGAAGATAGGAATAATAATTAAAGTTTTAACTATAATTTCATAAAGAATGGACATTTTTTTAACCTAACATAACTTTACTCAGAACATGCTGGAATTGACTACCTTCACCGTCTTGACTTTAATATGGCCCACGAAGAAATTCATTCCTGAGTGCCCTAAATATGATTGGAAAACTGTTACATTATAACTTACCATAATTTATTTTCTACCCACTTTAACTCTGCAAAGGAATTATAGGATGTCTTGTAAACTATCGATAGTTACGTTAGTACCTCCACACGAAAAAGTCATTAAACGCTCGATCTAGAGAACGGGTAGACAATTCCAAAGTTGATGTCTAAAAAGAAATATCACCTATTCAGATTTTTCTTTTCACATTTCTTATAAGCATATTTCTTCATAGTTCGAATGCTCCTGTTTTTATGAACATTTATTGTCGCAGAACAGAAATAATTTATAATTAGGTCATTCGGTACTTCCGAGAATTTAAAAATTTCTTATTATATTTGATTAACGCATGATTCTATTCCGCTATTCTAAACATTATTTAACACTAGAAATACAGGTATACGACGTCCAGAATTTTTATGCAAGTTTCATAAAAATATTTTACTCAAGAATTTTTTTTATTTAAAACAATTTAACTTATTTATTTAACTTTTTTTATAAAGAAATTTCTGGTTCTAATCGAAATATATTTATTTTTACTGGTCAAGATGACCACTATGTTCATTCAAGTGTTAATCTAGTGTTTGTCTATGTTTCAAAAATAATCGTTCTAGTTTTAGTCTATGCGTTATGATAATAATATAGAAAAAACAAAAAATTGTGGCAAGAAATTATTAAAAATGTAGCCAATGAGTATAAATTTTTTATTCATGCTGAAAAATATCAACCAGTCGTTAAAAAAATCAATAATAAAGCAATAAAATATCTGGGTCACCCATATAACAATTGAGGGGGAAATTTTCAGTTTAATTCCAGATCGCAATAATGTTTTCTTAAGAATTACGGGTGAACCATGAAAAACGATTCTTTGAAATTCATATTTAAAGTGAAAAAAGAAAAATGGCTTCCATCAAGAATATTTTTCAATTTGATAATTTCACCTTGGATTATATTCCATTTTCCTTCAGTTTGTCTTTGAAAGATTGCAAAAATTTATTTCTGAATGCCGTGCTTCTGACAGTTTTATTCAAGTGCAGTTTCATTTTCGACGCGTGCGCTTACAACCATGAACGTATGAACATTTCAGAAATGACAGTTTTCTTTTTATCTTTGTCTTTATCAAATTATTTACTAAATCAAACACAATTGAAAGCAGTTTTATCATTATACCCTAAAATATAATAAAATCCTCTATATCGTCTGGGTCGTTTTAAATGTTTTATCATTTAAATAACTATTTGCCTAAATTTAATTAAACTTTGAAATGATACATTTTTAAGATAAGATACATTTAATGCTTTGCAATTCAGTATTGATGAATTTAGTTTTAACGTTTGCAACAGGTATACGATCTCCAAAAGCGGGATGGAATAGCATTATTTCCAAAACAACCTCTTAATAAATAATATGGAAATTACTTCCTATTTGCATATTAAAAGTTAGCGTATTTTTTTAAGTATTGTACTTTTCTAAAATGAAAATATTCTTTAAAACACTGTGTGTACATTTAAGAACATTTGATGGAATCTTTACTATTAACTTAATACTTTGTAATGTGCTTTGTAATGCTTTGTAAATATCCTCCAAGATCGTTAATTTAAAGCTCATCTAATGAAATTAGATGTTGATGGTTTCAGAGGAAAATTTGCTGCAATGATACTTGCCGGAAATGTCAATGTCAAAGCTAAATAAACTTTTAAATATAAACTAATAAGTACTCTAATAATGGTAGAATATGACTCTTTTCAATTAGGCTTACTACTTTCAAGATATCTCATTCATCTATCTGTATGGGGATATTTAATTCCAACTCATTCACATCAACAACGATAATGTATACACGTAATTTAAAGATGTTTGCTGGAAATATTTTTTCTATAAAAATAATTTCTTGCATTCTTTCTTCTCAGTGTAACAAATTATGCATTTTTACACAAAGAACTTATTTTTGTTAAAATTTAAACTATAGAAAAATTAATTTAATGCATAACTTAATGTAATATGTGTGTGTTTTGAATTAAAATATATTTACACTATAATAATGTTGTTTAATTAAATATCTTGTTCGCTTTATTTATTGTTTTATTTAAAACAGATATGATTAAGATTTCGAATTTTGTGATTTTATGATTCAGAAATTCTGAATTTATACCAGAAATTCTACACAGCAATTTTTAATTTATTTAATTACAGACATTTCGTAATTAGTTAAGTAAAAATTCCTCTTTTGTAATTCTCAGTATCAACTCGGAATTTCTGACTAAAAAAAAAAAAAAGAGGCCAAACTGGCAAACCCTGGTGTACACTGCCCAGACGATTTCTGTGACGATTGCTAAGGCAAAAATATAGTAGATAGATGGCTTGACGGGAGAGTTTGGTTGTAAACATGCCCTTCCTTATAAGACAGCACATGTTCAATTCCGATGTAAGGATTGTATACGGTAACCCATTCGAAACACCAACAATTCTTCTAACAGTGCTGATAGTTCTTTGACGATCCTTACCAGGTCCGTATTCTGAAAACATGGAACATGTTCAAACTTTCACCAGTATTTCAGAACAGTAGATTTCGCCTTCTTTAATTGTGACTACTTTTCCGACTATAGATCACAATTACTGAAATTGTGTTTTTAATGTGTTATGAGTTTTCCCAAATTGTTTACTTATACAGCACCTTTCACTTTATTAAAAGGTGAAGTTTTATTGCATTGTTCTGAATGTGATGGAAAGTGTTATATAATCTATGCTTGACGCTTGATTTTTCTTTCTTGTGTTGGTTTTTTAAACTGTAAGTTAACGTGAAAAAAGAAGATACAAGAAAAAAAAAACATTTTGACATTAATCAAAACATAGAAAGAATTTTCAAAGCAGACAATTGACCTAGAACTTTGTTGAAAATAATTTTCTCGTCTCAAAATAAAAGAGGGCCTGTCTAAAGATAACAAGTTGCTAATACAAACAGCATTATAAACACTAGATGAGTTCTTTTGCCAAAGCACTTAAAGAATGAAAAATACGTTATTTTTTTATCTAGGCTCGTTTTATTTGACTTATTTCAATCCATTTTTTTAACTAAGCTTTTATTTTATTGGAATCTTTTTTCTGGATTTTGTACAAAGTTATTGGAATCTCTCCAGGCATTTGTCAGGTTTTCTTCATTTCATCTTTGTACTTTAAATTTTAAATTAAATTTCTACTGAATAATTCTTAATGTATTATTTCCTACTTAAACAAATCTAAAATTAGAATTTGCTATCATCTATTCACTTGTAAGAAAAATACAGTACGTCAATTTCACACTGAAATTACCAAATGATAATCACGCGACACTTATTATGTGACTAATTGAAGAAGTCACTTTTGATGAAACTTGCGACCTTTTTGCATTTCACTGTGACTTCACTGTAATCACCAAATGACAATTCCGAGAGACTATGTGATTAATTAAAGAAGTTACTTTTGTTGAAGCTTGTGACTTTGTGCATTTCACTGTGACTTCACATTGGATTCACCAAATGATAGTCTCCCGAGACTTATTGTGTGACTAATCAAAGGAATAATTTTTGTTAAAACTTGTGACCTTTTTGCATTTCACTGTGACTTCACATTGGAATCACCGAATGATAATAACTCGAGACTTATTATGTGACAAATTGAAGATGTCACTTTTGTAGAAACTGTGACTCTTTTGCATTTCACTGTTACTTCACCCCGAATTATTATGCTAAACCAACCCTCGTATTACATACAACTTTCAATAAACACAATAGATATATAACAACAATTTTTTCATTAAATAAAAATTATAGTAAGTAAAGAGGAATCTTGCATTTCCTAATCCACAGCAAAACACTGATTTCTGTTAACAGCAATGATTCTTTTAGGTAGCTTTCATTGCAAAAAGAAAAAAGCTACCTATTGCAGCCGTTCGGAGGAAAGCAATTCCAGAAAATTTCGGTATATTTTCATCGATAATGACCCTCACACCCCAAAATCGCCCTTCATTCAAATGTTGATTTGTTATACAGGGTGTTCCGTTAAAGGGGTCCAATATTAATAGGGGTAATAGAGGAGATCACATGGAGCATAAATCAGTATATAAAGCCTGGTCGGATCTCAATAGTTTTCAAGTTACAGCAAATAGAATGAAAATTCGGAAAATTGTAAAAGAACCCTCATTGCTAAACTATCGATAATGCTACATAAAAACGAAGCACATATTTAGAAAGAGCAGAAAAAATCCTACGAAATGACATAAGTTGTTTTAGAATATTGAGAATTAATGGCGAGTTACAAGCTCTGAAACAGTGAAAAAATACAAAATCAAATATTTAGCAAAATAGTTAATCGTTAATTCCAAAAATGCAACTCTACCTACATCAAGGAAAATGTAGTAAAATTTGGTCCATTCCGAAAACTTTCGAAAAAGCTTACAATGAACCATATCGGTTTAATTGTGTGAGAGAAATTAATCAGTTTCTTAGTTACAACTCCGCTTTCTTTGACACTAGCAAAGGTTAAACTCCGCCCATCACGATTGGAAACACCGCCTTTTTAATTACTCTCAACTATACATTTTCGATCATGCTTCTTCTGAGATGCAACATTTTTAATTATTCAAGAGTTGAATGAACCAAAATAACTTTACAATAATAGTCTACATTTTAAAGTGGTCTTTTATTGATATAAAGCTTAAGTTAAATTCCTTAAAATTAAACTGGTGGTGAAAATTCGGAAATAATTAAAAATATTGCGATTTGTAACTATGCAGGAAGTTTCAGTACATGTTTTACATGGACAATTATTGTATGTATATGTGCATCATAATTTATGATAGGAAATAATAATAACAAATAGCATAATAATTTTATTAATTATAAATTTAAAAAAGACACTAAATTTTAAATTAATTCATACAAACTTTGTAATTTACAATTTGAGTACACCACAGTCTGTGACTTACAAAATACTGTGCCAAAAAGTGTTGAAAATAAAAGAAAAATGACAAATAAAGAATTACATTCCACGTACTTTATGACATATGTGAAGCATGGTCTTCTGGCCTGCGCTGCACAGTTCAATGTCGGAAGGCAGACGAACGGACATTATTATAATAGGTGTTCGAAGTTGCGCCCATTAACAGAATCGCACAGCCGACAGCGACGTCGTAAAGATTGGCGAACACGCCGAAAAACTCCGACGGAGTTGGGAATGTCTCCTGCAGCGACAACGATTCGCGCTAGTAAATCCTCCGGTGTATCCACAGGCGTTTCATACACCAGCGATTTAAGGTGTCCCCAAACAAAAAAGTCTAACGGATTGAGGTCTGGAGAGCGTGCAGGCCAAGCAACAGGTCCACTGCGTCTAATCCATTTCCCAGGATATGTTGAATTGAGGTGATTGCGAACACCTATGAAAAAATGTGCCGGTGCGCCATCGTGCATAAACCACATATTGTGGCGCAATGTTGCTGGCACATTTTGCAGTAACTGCGGTAAGATATCCCGTAGGAAAAGCAAGTACGTACTGCCATTGAGTACATCTGGGAGTAAATATGGTCCTATGAGATAATCGCCGAGGACACCTGCCCATATGTTCACACTGAACTTTTGTTGTGCGTTCGACGGGAAAACAGTGTGCGGATTTGTATATGACCATGTGTGCATATTGTGCGTGTTTACCACGCCCTCTCTCGTAAATGTTGCTTCATCAGTAAATAAAATATTTTCCAGAAATTGTGGATTATTTTCTGTTACATTAAGCAACCAGCGTACGAATTCTGTCCGCTGAGCACAATCTGTTACTGATAACAGTTGTACCCGCTGCACATGAAAGAGGTGCATGTTTTCTGCACGCAGAACACGCCACACACTTTGGTGAGAAACACCGACTTCAGACGCAGGAGCTCGTGTACTCGTGGAGGGGTTATCATTAAAAATATTCAGTACATCTTCTTCCATTGCAGGTGTTCGTACATGTCGAGGTTTCCCTGCATCAATGCTTGCTGTATTAAACGATCCAGTCTCCCGTAATCGTCTATCGATTTTTATGAAGAGTTTCGAACTTGGGCAACGTCTCCTTGGAAATTGCTCACGGTACATGCGCTGTGCTAGACATGCATTTCCATGAGCTTGCCCGTACATCAGATGCATGTCCGCATATTCTTCGTTAGAGTATTCCGGCATAATTATTATACATCAACTTACTACAATCCCACTTACAACAGCCTCCCTTTAACATAACGCCCACTGATGACTGCTGTTTTATTACACTTTTCTTCCTATACACATAGAAAATTTGCATAAAAAGTACTTCTTCTTCATCATCCTGAAAGTTCATGGAGGAAACGCAGCAGTCACGGAGTTTGCTTTAAGACAAGGCGAGAGCTGCACAATATGTCATTCACTTGACCAGACTGAATAATGAAAGGGTATTGATAGAGGTTGATCAGAAATGTATAATTGAAAGATATTAAAACGGGGTGTTTACAATCGTCATGGGTGGAGTTTCGCTCTTTCCGAGCGTGCAACAGTACAGAGTTGTAACTAGGGAACTGCTTGATTTCTCCCATACAATTAAACTGATATGGTTTATTGTCAGCTTCTTCGAAAGCTTTCGGAATGGACCAAATTTTATAACATTTTCCTTGATGTAGGTAGAGTTGCATTTTTGGAATTAACGATTAACTATTTTGCTAAATATTTGATTTTGTATTTTTTCACTGTTTCAGAGCTTGTAACTCGCCATTAATTCTCAATATTCTAAAACAACTTATGTCATTTCGTAGGATTTTTTCTGCTCTTTCTAAATATGTGCTTCGTTTTTATGTAGCATTATCGATAGTTTAGCAATGAGGGTTTTTTTACAAATTTCCGATTTTTCATTCTATTTGCTGTAACTTGAAAATTATTGAGATCCGGCCAGGCATTATATACTGATTTATGCTCCGTGTGATCTCCTCTATTACCCCTATTAATATTGGACCCCTTTAACGGAACACCCTGTATATATATATATATATATATATATATATATATATATATATATATATATATATGATTTGAATATAAACATATTTCATTTCCTTTATGACGTGCGTGATCATCAAATTAACTGACGCTTTGGTATTTTTATTATACATGATTTCAAAGCACGAGTTATAAAAATTTTGGATCGCGAGATCAAGGTTTGAATATCTTCAAAATTGGAAAAAGAGCCAGTCTTATAATTTTTATCATCGAGGAAGCGTCGAAGTGTGGAAGAGTCAATTAAGGCACTGCTAGGTCTAATTGGACTATGCGACAATAAGTATATTGTATGTTTTGGGTGAGAAGTGTAATATATTTTGAAGAAATATTCAACGAAGCGTTGTGGAACGTTTTTTCTAGAATGGTATTAAAGTTCACGTTTTTGTTATTTTGAAGTCTAGTTCTTCAATTAATTCAGTAAATTAACTTTGTAACGCATAAAACCCCTTCCAAAGGAAATGGACTCTTCCGGTGAAATGCGAAAATCATCACGTGATCCTTTAGAGACGTTTTAGTTCAGTTGTCGCGTGAGCTTGCCGAGAGAAGTTGTTTTTTTGAAGTGTGGTGATGTAAATAGAACGTATGTGTGTTTTTTTGTTCTCTGAAAATGTAAAAAGTGAAGTGTCAGCCTTTTATATACGTGTAATGTGCCGTATTGTTATGTGTTTTGTGTCAAGAAGTAATAAAATTTATAAACATGCCATTAAAGAATGATTTCTGGTTCTATAAAAGAACTATTATTTCCGCCCCGAGATGCTAAAGCTATAATTATTCTACAGTCTTGATACAACTTTTTACATATCACCTTCCTACATATATATATATATAAATATATTTGGATATATGACATTTGTCATGCTGTAACTTTTTTATTTATGAACCGATTTGGATGTGACTCAGTATGTGTTTAGGACATACAAATGTCTCGACCGAGTTTGTTGGCCAGCTTCGTTCGCCATCTTGTTTCAAAATGGCGGCCAGTTAATTTTTTTTTAATTTCTTAAAAATTCGAAAATACATATACAAAACTATAAATTGAAAAAATTGTTTCCATTAAGTGTTAGATCGTGATACAAAGATTTCAGAACATTTTTTGTTTTGTTTTTATCTTAAAAAACGGCTGAGATACAGCTGTTTGAAATTTTAGGTTGGCTGATATTTTGAAACAATCTGATTTTTTTTTTAATGCTGTAACTCTCATGCTGAAATTCGCATTCAAATTCAGTATTAACAAAAACCGGTATTGAGTCTTCGAGCATCGGGTTCCAAGCATTTTAGTTCAGGGTGTTTGAGGAAAATGAGTTAAAGTTTGATAACAAGGATTATGGAAGCTACTTTTTCCTCCCGGTACAGGATTTTTTCATTATCGGACCGCTTGTATCATAAATGACACGATACTTTTTCAGCAAATCAAAGAGTAAGTAACTTGTTTAACCCATTTTTGCATTCGAAACGCATAATATGTGTCCACTTCAGGATTTTATTTTTTATTCAGAAATTGCAGAAAATTCCGAAAGATTTTTTTTTTACTTTATATAATATGGAAACGTCCGTCATTAAATAAAGCAAAAATTACAATTCAATTTAGAATTTCAAGTATGAATTCTGAATTTCTGAATAAAAAAGAAATTCCTCAAATGCACACTTCCGATGCAAATGGGTTGAAAATTAAGAATAAATAATTTATTTTGTCCTAGAACTTTGTTGAAAATAATAATGCTGTCTAAAAAATATAAGACGACATATCAAAAGTTAATAAGTTTTAAACACACAGCAACGAGAGAAACATAGTAAACCGCCACAATGGTCAGAATTTGTGGATTTGTGTCACGCAATCGATGTTGGATCGCATATGGGCCGAGATAGATTATCAAATAGTTGTTTTCCGTGCCACAAAAGGTGCACATATTGAAATTTATTGACTAATATTAAAAAAACTCTAATATCTCAGGTAACACATACGTGAATTTCAAGTTTCTATCTCGTATACATTTTGTTTTAAAAAATTTTAAAATGTGTCAAAATTTTATGATACACCCTGTATTTTGTTAGTCTGGCATGTATAAATTTAGTTAAGCACCTTAAAATGTTTAATTGAGAATGGATAGCATCCTAATAAACGATATTCCGGTTTGCGAAAGCTAATCAATACACTACAAAAAGTCTCGGAAACATTTCCGAAAATCAGTGGCAGTAAAAAAAGATTTCTTTTTTATAAAAGCTTCTTTAAATACCGAAAATATATTAACTTCTTGGGCGTCCTAAAGATAAAGAACGCTTTTCGGAATCATGTATAACTCGGAAGAGCTAATTGTATATTTTAATTCGTGGTTATATTATATATACATAGATTAAAAAACATTTGTCCTAGTGCATATATATCGTCGTAATACTATAACCAAACAATAGATAACGACGTTCAATATGCTGCAAATTTCCTTCTAAAATTACTTAACTGACTTTGCAAGTATCTTTGAAAATATGATTATTAGAAACAAAGTTATAAGTTATGTCTTTTTCCTCTGATCGAGGTTAAATACATAAATACATATACACTTTTTCTCAGCACATAAAACTAATAGTCTCTAGTGAGAAATCTTCCTTAATCGTAATGCCCAAACACAACAATGTTCTTTCAATTGTGTTTTTATATATAAAAAATAAATAAAACCTTTTCCGTAGATTGAAAGCAATAACCCACTTTATTTCTTAGAAGAAAGAAAATGGCTTTTGACGTTAATCGATTTCAGTAATTTTCAAGCTAGAAAATTGACCTAGAACTTAGTCGGAAATGATATTTTCGCCTTAAGACAAAAGAAAACCTGTCAAGAGTTGAAAACACAGCATTTTAAACATGAAACAATCTACTCTGCTAAAACTGTGAAAACAAGAGAAAATTAGCTATTTTTCTCTAGAATCGTGTTATTTTGCTCGTTTGAATTCATTTCTTTTCTCTTGTAAGCTGCCTTTTTTCCCCCTTATAATCTTTTATTCTCAATTTTGTATGCTATTATTGGAATCTCTCCAAACACGTGTCAGATTTTCTTCATTTCACCTCTGTACCTTCCGTTTGGTTCTTTAACCTTGTCAATGAGCGCTTTGCTTCTTCAAAAGAAAAAGACACAAGAAGGAAAGGAAAAAATAAATGAAAACAATACAGTTCTGTTTTGTTTTTTCCTGTATTTCTCTTTAAATACTTTCAGGTAAAAGATAAAATGGAGTTAAAAAATATACAATATCAGAGAAAAATTTGCCTTGTTGATAAATTTTATTTACGTGCCAATATGGTTATGGCCTTTATGATAAGTAAACACTTCCTAATTTTTTTTAAATGTTCATTTTGAAAGCACAATTATCGTTATTCCTATTTAATACATTATTTAATACAATTATCTTTATTCCTACACGCATCCTTTCTGCTTATATGGCACTAGTTGACTCGTTGCTAATAAGACCCGCGATAATAAGTTTAATTACTCCTAAAATCAAAGTTTAATGATTTTATATTTTTAAACGAACAATTTTCCAAACAAACCTAATTTTGGGATCCCCACTGTCTTCAGCAATGCATGTCCTCTACTTTGAATGTTTTTTATGTATTTAAACGAAAATCTTTCCAAATAAACATAGATTTCAGGCAGCATACAATGGAGGAGGGCAGGAGGGTGTTACGCACGCTTCGGTCTCCTTTTGTAAAAGAACCTCGAATTTGTATGATTTTATATTTATTGAACGAAAGTCTTCCCAGACAAACTAAGGGGCCTCGTTATATTGATTGCCGATTTAATTTCTGACATTTAGATATATTAAAACTTTCAATTCTGATCAAAAGTTCCTAATAAAACCTAAATAATATTAAACACGCACCAGCCCCTCACTTTTTTAAAATGCGATATTGGCCAGTGTATTTAAACTGTGTTATGATTCTGTGTTTGAAATATGGAAGTTTGCCTAGACATATGCAGAAACGAAAATCCCTCCAAAAATATTCTGAAGCAGAATTTTCCTAAAACGGGAAATGATATCATCAAAAGCAATGAGAGACAAAACATCCTCTGGTAAATCCATGAAAGACTTCAAGAATTTTTTTTTTTTTGAAATAGTAATTAATAATATTTTTTAAACCAAAGATACCGACACAACCGCAAAGGTACGCTGAATAAGTGAGTTGTTTTTCTTTATATATATATATCGTCCGAGAAGTGGATGTGGTAGTTTTAAAAGTATATAACGGTAGCAGACCCTCTGGAAATTTGAAGTAGTGTACGCACCTTGTTATTGAATTCATTAGTACTTCTCTGTAAACCATTTTTTTAAACCAGTGTGGCAATTTTCGAAATGAAATTAATTAATAAATAGTCCCGCAATATGTTTGTTGAAATCGGTGGAAATCGCGATGAACTGCATACTGTATACGTATTTATTTTTTAACTTATAAAAAGTTTTATAAAAAGCTTTTAAGGATATAAATTTAATATATAATAAAGGAAATAATAAAAAGAAAACTGCCCCGTTAAACTGAGGGCATTGAGCTCACAGGCTATTCACACTAATTGTATATTATACACTTATTTCAAAGAATTTGAAATAAGCCCCTCGAAAAATAAAGATTTCGACAATATATTAAGGGAGACTCATCCTACATCCCCCCCCCTTATAATTAACCAATGAACTCCCATAGCTAATCAGAGAAGTGCCTTATTATAATGAACATATATACAAAATTGGAAAAAAATCGGATAATTCTGCATGAAAACCCCATTTATATAAATTAAGGGGGGTATAGACCCGTATCCTCCTTTATACTTAAGCAATGAACCCCAAAACTAATCAGGTAAGCTCCTTATCACAATGAACCTATATACAAAATTTGAAGAAAATCGGTTAATTCTGCATGAAAAACTTATTTATCTAAATTAGGGGGGTTATCCCCCCCTTTTCCTCTTATACTTAAACAATGAACCCCAAAACTAATTAGGGAAGCGCATTATTAAATGAACCTATATACAAAATTTTAAGAAAATCGGATAATTCTGCATGAAAAATCCATTTATCTAAACTAAGTAGGGTTAGCCCCCCGTTCCCCCACTTTATACTTAAATAATGAACCCCCAAAACTAATCAGGGAAGCGCCTTATCACAATGAACCCATAAACAAAATTTGAAGCAAAACGGTTATTTCTATCAAGAGTTATCGCGTTACGTACATACGTACATACATACGTACATACAAAACCGGCGGGCACATTACAGGCTTTGATAGCCTGTGAGCTAAAAAGCACTAGAAAATTGTAATGTCTGCTTAATCATGTTGTAGCACCATATTTTCAGACGTCTTAAAAAAATTTCCATAGTCTATTCTCATAAGAATAGTACGCAAAATTGTTCGTTAGATTTCTGCATATGACATATTTGTTAAATTTCAGTAAACCTTAATTTTGTGATTTGGATATAACTACTGTAATATTATTAAAATAAAAGTATATTTTCCCGAAAAAAAATCGAACCCGGAGGGGTTTATCATTGAAAATAGAGAGGGAAGCTAATATTGGTATTTCATAAATTAATCCCTTTTAATGCAATTTGTGTATTAAATCTCACTTGAATATTAAAAGCTCGCATTAAGCAAATTACATAATAAGATAATGGTTTTAACTGTTATTCTCCATTTGTTACCTTCGAAAACGCTAATTAAATCTATTAAATACACTTCGCTTTTTTTTAATCAGATTTAAAAGACAACTTATGATTGCTTATTTTGTGATTGTTTTTTAACTGACATAAAACAAATTCAATAATCCTACTTTACTGAGCTGAATGAAATGCAGGTAATTAAAATAATTATCACTTGAAGATCACATTTAAATAAATTATAATTATCTGATTCAGAAAATAATTATATTTTCGTTAAACAGTATTTCTGATTGTAATGTCTGTGTTTCTTGAAAACATATTAAATATATTTTAGTATCCTATCGATTTTTTACTTATTTTATTTTCTGTATATATCAAGCAATGGTATCTAAGGTAATTCAAGCAAGCTAATTTCTGAAAGGTGTTAAATAAAACAGTAACAAGTTTACATACAAACTGTCTACATATTTCTGCTCCACCGAATACATTTTCAAGAAAAATGGTAATATTCTACAAATGTACGATCTATTAAGGGTGTATCAAATGTATTTTCGTTTTTGGAATGCTTTTATACCAAAGCATGTAGTTGGTACTTTGTCACCCCTATTGTTGAACATAAAATGTTATTTAAGAAGATATATGTCCCTCTATATTCTATAATCATACAGACTCCTTTCTTTCATTTTTAGGTCACGTACAGAGTGATACAAATGTTGAGATATTATGCCTCTTAAGGCCTTATTTTAAACTAGGCCATAAAACCAATAAAGCTGCCCTCAAAACTCGTGCAGTTGGACGCCAGGACAAAAGTAGTCTCCGGACAGTTCAAAACAAATCCAAACGTTTTCAGGAAGGAGACCTCCGCCTGGAAATCAAAACCAGAAGTGACAGGCCATCCGTTGTGAATGTTGACCAGTTGAAGAGAAAAAAGGGGATAATCCATTCCTTTCAATTATTTTTTATGTTAAAAATAAACAAAACTATACATTCAAAAATTAATAATTAATTATAATGCAATGATATGAAACGCCATCATTCACGTTTCTCACATTCTCTCTCACATTACCCACGTTATATAATTTAAATTTTACTTTGATGATTATTTCCAAACTCATAACCAGGGGTCGGAAAAACTACTTTTTGTTTGTAGCGAACTACAACTACAACTACTTTATGAAAAATGTAGTTAACTACAACTATAACTACTTGTTTTAAAAAGTAGCGACTACAAACTACTTTTCAAAAGTAGTCACTACTTCGCTACTTTTCGCTACTTTAGTTATCATCGCTAATTAAATGCACCGCAAACGATTTTTCCCCATAGACCATAATGTAACAGAATTCTTTTGAATGTCCCTGTAAGCGAGATATAAATGTTACACATTTCATTTTCGATACTGAACATTCTATGGTAAACTTCAATAACATATAAAACTTTCATGGCAATCCGAGTATATTTACGAGAGTTAGAGCACGGACAGACAGACAAAGCGAATTCATAGACACTTTTTAATTATGTTGGAAAGTGTTAAAAATAGGAAATTTGAAAACAAAAATTATATTAATCTTACAAATTTATGAGAGTGATATAGCACAGTAGCGCTTAAGGTGGTTCTCAAATTCTTTGCTCAACAATGCGAAACTTTCTAATGCATTATCTGACTCATTTTTAAACACAAAGGCATAAAATTGGCAGGTCTGACTATTGAAGCGATTTCGAATCGAAATGTTTTTTTTTTCATTTTTTGATAAATAAATTACTTATCGGGTTATAAGTGATTCGTGTCACGTTTTTTCCATTCCCCTGCTGCGGCGTCGGAAATTTGGTTAAAAACGCCGACTTTGACAGTAATTTTTAAAAAATCTTCTGTCTTTACCAAAAAATAAAATAAAATAAAGAATAGTGGAAAACGTCTTTCTGTTACAAAGTTTCTGAGTAAGAACACCTGCATTTTCATGCGTTTTCGAACAAAAATGAATTAAAGAATATGTCATAAAGTAGCCAGTTTGGATTTGAGAACAACCTTAAGAGCGGATAGTCCTTGGTAAATTTGAATATACATTATTTTTTTTAAACAGAGCTAAATAGTCTTATTTCTTTACAATTTAAATGTAATTCCTGAAAGCAATTTAAAAATTGAACAAGATCATATAGACTTGCATAACTTTTCTTTTCCGTTCTATCTCTTTTTGTTTGTTTCCCTTTAAAAACCCGAATTTCAACATTCTGGGCTATAGATTCATTTTGGAGACAAAGATAGAGATATTTCATTAAAACACCAAGCTAACCAATATCAAATCAAATATAAAACATTATAAATCAATTATTTTAGCGATAAAAAACCTGTGCAGCTAAAGTAAAAATAAATAGCCATAAAAATAAAATTAAGCATTCTTATGCATTTTTTAAAATAATACATTTTTATTTACAACCACCTTTGTTTTATCTATTGGAATCTTCAAAAGGAAATATGCAGTAAATTAACTTGTATGCATACATAGGACAAATATTTCACAACGATCAAAAGGCGTATTAATAAAATAATTTTTTGCGATAATAAACAGTTCGATAAGAATATTTACTGAATCACGGATCTTAATTCGAAGACCATACTTTTTAATGATTTATGAATTTTAGTGAATAACGATTTAGATATTCGGTGCGAGATGCGATCCAGTAATTATTATTAATAAAGAAAATGCTAACTCACCTCTATGATCAACTTCACGCTGTAAGCAGATGATTTTGATACTGATAACTTCTTATTAATTAGAAAAAGTTTACATGTTACAGAATAATTACCACTTTCTTGTTGTTCTATAACGTCAAAATATTCATTATATGCCGACCAGGGCAGTTCCATACTATTTTTGTATGTCATTCTATTACATTAATCTCAAAAGAAGCATCCCCACGTTAAAACACAGGATCTAATTATGAGTAAGAAGATAAAGGATTCCCAGCAAGAAAATTAATTTTTTTTATGAGTGAGTACCTTGTGGTTTTATCTGCAAATCCAGCAAATAATAGATCACACGGGCATGCTGCCACTTTACGTTTCAGCTGCTAGTTTGTTTGAAGGCAGAAAACATTCCTTCCTAGTGCACTTTTAATACTAAAATGATGGTGTACTTGTTCGTTTTCTGTGCTTTTTCGAATATATATATATATATTTATTTAATTAGAGTTCTAACGATTTTAAACTTTTTAAACTGGCAGGAAGCGAGCAGAAATTTTGTTCGAAAGGGAATATTTTAGATGATCGATTATTTATTTAATGTTACCAGACAGCAAAGAATACGGAACTTAAAAAAAAGAAGAAGAATTTTAAATTTTGTATATGGAGAGGTGGGGGCGATTTTAGGGGAAGGGGGTAATTTATAATACTGATTATTTATCGTCACTACAGAGCACTATTTAGGGCAGAAGATTTTATATATATATAAAAATAAAAATAACTTAAAGATTTTAGATTTATTTGTATGCTGGGGTTAGGGGGGGGAGAAGAGTAAATTATGGGAGGTTAGGGGACAATTTAGATGGCTACTTATATATTATTATTAAGTAGAAACGAATGTGGCCATTTTTTCTTAATTAATAAAGAGTTTTAAATGTTCGAGACTGTATGCTGGAGAAGGGGCAAAAAGGGAAGGGATAAGAGTAAATTATGGGAGGTTAGGGGACAATTTAGATGTTTTTATACATTATTATTAAGTAGAAACGAATGTGGCCATTTTTTAAAAATTAATAAAGAGTTTTAAATGTTCGAGACTGTATGCTGGAGGAGGGGCAAACAAGGAAGCGTAAATTTTGAAAGCAAGGAAATAATTTTTATTTATTGTCATTACAGAGCAACAAATGGAATGAAAGATTTTATTTTTGTATAAAAATAAAGATTTTAAAATGTTTTAAACTTCTTTGTATGCTACTACCCGCATAGCATGCACAGTCACAGTGACGTCATTGTGACGTCAATGTGAGTCACGTACGTCACGTCACATCTGTGACCAAAATGCCACCACTTTGTAACGTCACACTGTGACCAAAATGTGAACGTCTTGAAGATCTAAAGAAAACTTAAAATAAACTTTAGAACATCTTATAACATAAAGAAAATTACTTTTTGACAGCTTTAGAAATTTTTGTGACGTTGCAATGACGTCACTGCAAGTCACATAAGTCACGTAAAACCTATGACCAAAATGCCAACACTCTGTGATTTCACGGTGTGATCGGAGAGTGAATTTGGAAAAAAAAAAACTCATAAAATATAGATTTGAATTATGTCATGTACCTAAATCATTAATAAAAATATTGTCACATACTATTTAAATATATTGAGTATTTCCAAAATAAAATAATAAATAAATATCTGTCTACATATATGAGGCGGATAATTTTTTACAATTTTCATTGCCATTTTCATGAAATTTAACAAAATATACTATATAACACACAGGTAAAAATCCTTAAATAGAAATTTAGTTATAAGCAATTCGTGTCACGTGACGACCAGTTTTTCTCCTGTCTTTCACTGTCACGTCGAATATTCAAATCAAAACGCCGACTTTGACATTCTTTTCTGAAAGATCTTCTGCTTTTAACAAAAAATGGAAAAGGTTTTTCAATAACATAGTTTCTGAACAAAACACGAGCCAATTTCGTGTATTTCCAAGCAAAAATGAATTAAAAACATGTTATAAAATATATGTCATTCCTATAGCAATTTATCCAAAACTGGCCAGTGCTTAGTAAGATGTCACCGCTATTAAATATATTGCTCTTTTCGATAGAGTGTAAAAAATAAAAAATTTGTACTTAGGAAATTTGATTGCAATTTAAATTTATATCGAAATTACTTTATAAAGCCTATTAAATCAATTATTATTTAAAATTTATCTTTACTTTTGACGTCTAAAGCAAATGCAATGGATTAAAAAATATATAAAAATGTAAATTTTAACAGCTTTTTTCTAAGAATACAAAACTCTCTCATATAAAAAAGAATATTATAGCATCATTAGAAGTTCATTTTTCAGCCATATAAATTATAAAGGTTTTGAAATGTCTTTATTTAAATTATTTTCTTCCTATATCATTTGCGGTAAAGTTGGAAACATCTGCTAGCTGTTATTTTGTTGTGTTTAAACAATACTGCGCGCGCATATTGAAGGCAGACGATTTTTTCTCATTCGAAGTTAGGATAGGATTAGCGTGTGTTGCGTTCTTTTCAGTTTGTAGATTTATACTGTATAAGTAAATTAACGTTTTAAAGTGAACAATCTCCATTTTAAAGTAAACCATCCATTTTAACATCTCCCTGTGTCTAGCCGGGTGCGTTCATAAGGCCTGGGTGATATTTGATTTCTCAGATCTATGAACACACCTCTCTGCTGGAATAATTTGAAAATTATTGTAGTGGATGTACAGTCTAATTTTTCAATGAAAGGGAAGCAGATAAGGAGCATTCAACAATAACACCTTTACCTATAGATCAGCAGGTAACTTTTAATGTCTTCGCAGTTTTGTTAATAGTGCATGTTTAGTACTAGTACATTTAATATTGCATTATTTAAAAGTTAAGATGTTTAAATTTTCTTTTAAAAAATCACTTGTATTAAATTTTATCTTTAATGTTTTAATTTTTTTTAAATAGACTATTTGGAAAAAAGCTTAAAGTATTTACTAACAATATGTATTCTAAATGTAAAGTGTTATGTAAAAGGAGGAATTTATTTAATGTTTTGCGTTTCTTAGTTCAATTTTCATAGTTATTCATTATAATTAAAAACATTGCAATTTTTAAAACTATTAATATTTGATTTGCAATTTAATAATTTCGTTGCTAGTGTAGGTTTCCAGAAATAATTTTCCGGTATATTTGAAAAAAAATGTGACATTTTAATGCATTGAATAATTTATTTATCGAGATGTGTCAATGTTAGATGCACAAAAATAATAAATATTGATGAAACAATAAAATAACTGTTTAGTTAAGGTAATTTTTCCAGCTGTGTTATCGAATGTTTTTACTGTAAAAATTGATATTTAAGTTCTGCATTTAGTATTCTATCAAAAACTATAAATAAAATAATTTGTAAAGAAAAAAATGTATAATTTTTTTTTTTGGCATTTATGATCTTAAGTTCTATATTTCATTTACAACGAAAACTGTTTTACTGCTTGATACAATGTTTATTATTTAATAATATCGCACAATAGGTATATCTATTATTTAAATTGATTCCTAATATAAATTTTTCAGAATGCTTATTTTAAAATGTATACTTATATTTTCTTTAAAGTTGTTCTCAAATCCAAAATAGCTAATTTCCGGCATATTTCTGAATTCATTTTTATTCGGAAATACATGAAATTGGCAGGTGTTCTTATTCAGAAAAGGGTAGATGTGCCAGTAATGGACCACCTTCCAGTAATGGGACACCTTCAATGTTTTTGGTTTATAAAAAAAATAACCAATAAAAATTCAGCTTTATTTATTTCATTAATATGCTATCTTTAAATTCTAGTTTTAAATGCAATCATAATATCAATTATCTATTACTTTTTGTGAGGTGTCCATTACTGGAGTTTAGGGTGTTTTGATTTATTTTTGTTATTTACAATTAAATTTAGATTCACATTGGGAAATGTGACTATGAGCATGTTTAAATATTGTTGGTAGAGTAATATAATATTACAAAATGTTGAATATAACAATTATAACTATTAATTAAAAAATAATTGTTAAAGAAATTCCTTAAGGGTGTCCATTACTGGCACATCTACCCTATATATAATCGAATGGCGTTATCCATTTTTTGGTAACGGCAGATGATGTTTCAGAAAACACTATCAAAGTCGGTGTTTTGAACCAAATTTCCGACGCGCAGCGTCAGAAACGGGTAAAACGTGACCAACATTGATCTTAAGTATTACATTTATCTAAAAATGGAAAACGCTATTTGTTATGATTTAAAATTTGACTCTTAATTTATTCAGTATTTCAATATTTAACTTTAATTTATTCATCAATTTAATTAAACTCATTAAATTCATTTAAATTAATTAAGCTAAATTTCATTTTTGCATTTTAAATCAAACATTCTTTTTAAATTGTTTACTTCTGGTGAGAGTATAATTTAATTTCAGAATCTTTCCATTACATATGTTTTAGGATATTCATTTCAATTTTAATTTACAATTTATTCACTTTACAATATTAATTAAACTTCATTTCAAATTATCTAAAAAGAAAATATTTATAACTTACTTTTTCTAACTTTTAAATAATATACAGTCTAAAATAAATTATTCTAAAATATAGTGTATTTCCTTTTTAATAATATTGATTAAAAAATAGTTAATTGCTAATTTTATTCTTTTCAGAAAGTTCAAATTCATTTATTTTAATTCATGCAAATTCGTTCAGACTAACGAACTTTTCCATATATCGTTTCAAAATGTCTAAGTACAATATTTACTTTTTCAAAATTTCTTAAATTAAATATGTTTATTTTCATAAACATATCTGGTGGAAAGAACTTTAAATTTTATTTAGATTGCTAAAATTTCATTTATTTTCATCCATAAGTTTGGCAGTTATAGATTTTTAATTACTTTCGTTTATTTTGCTTTGATGATCGTCAAGATTTGCGATCAGACGCCATTGTTAAGTTTTTAGATGTTTCGGGTAAACAAGCAGGCGTTATTTCCTAGTTCCCGCGCATTTGTATCTGGGTCAGTGACTCACGAGAGGCAAGGTCATTATCAGTCCGATTCAAGGTGACAGATGGAAGCTCATGGAACATTTGCAATGACGTGTCGTAGACAGTTAATATTTAACTTTGACCGCGTGGGTGAGCTTCTTCAAAAAATCCATCAGGTGGTGTCACGAGCGCGATAGTTAAATTTGCAACCGTTGGATAATGCTGTTTTCTGATTGGAGGGAGATTTAAAATCGTGAGTATTCCAGTATTTCGGGATTGCCGTGTCGACTCACTTCTCAACAAAACACCAGCATGTAAAGACCATCTTTTTTTAAGCTGCAAGGCCTCTGGCCTAGCAGCGGGCCGTAGAATGCCGATTCAGCGAGCGTCAATTTATCATTTATTTTTAAGATTCTCAACATTTAAGAAGATCTCTGTTTCATCTTTATTATTCTAGACGAAAGATTATATATCAATCATCCTACCAGGATTCGTTTTCAGAGTCATTCAGCATTGCTTTCGATGATGATGATGGATCCACAGCTTATAGCCACCAGATGATTAGGAGTTAGTTTTTTTTTTCTGGATGCTTTCTGAATGCCTCATCTACGCCTATATTCACTTCCCAGTGGGTGTCTTGATACTCTGCTTAGAAGTTCCTAATAACAACGTTATGGTTGGTTCTACTGTGTCTAATCTACAATGATCCTCCATCCGTACAAATGTCTTTCGACATGGTCCATTTAACCTTTATAATAACTTTTGCCTCTTATGAACTTAATTTTCTTCATATGAACATTCGGAAAGCTTCTAATGATGCAGCTACAATTTTTAGAAACTAAATAGATAACCTCCACGATAAATTGAACAATTTGAACTTTGCAGAAATCATATTATTATTTAAATTAACTGGAAAATTAATATAACGAATTATCAACTTACTTATGTGAACTGAATACTCCAAATTTTTAATATGGTAATAAATATAATAAATGATTGATTTGAGAAATATTATATGATATCTATCTTTATGGTGAAACAAGTGATTTTATTCAAATGAAATATTAATATTTAAATGCATTGAAGATGTCAATAAAAGTCTGTGTTTCTTCCATCTGGTGAGTTCTTTTGTTTTTATATTCTCCTTTTACACCAGGATCAAGTTGATATGCAGATAAACTTCAGAATAATCTTTATGATGTGCATATACTGTAAAATCCAGTCTTTGATTTTATATGCTAAATATATAATTTTAATTTTGCTTAATAGGTAGTTAAACATAATACTATGAATTTTAACTTAATATTTTTATTACTTCTCATGGCTTCGCAACGTATACTACCACTATAGTTCATGCCTATGATGGTATTTGGGGAAAGTGTTGAATATATGTTTAGTCTAAATTTTTAGGTTTTTGGAATCACTCTGGTGCCAGTCGCTGGTGATTCACTCTTTTTATTTAATTTTTCTTTTTATATTCATCACGATCCCCGAATATCATTATACTATTAATTCCAAATAGCTTTAATAATCAGGCATGCAAGTGCCATGCGTTTAAAAGTTTGTTCATAAATGTGTCAGAAAGTTTCGTGTTAACCGGTTTCTCAATCAGATGCAAAGTTTTAATTTGAATACGAGTTGCATCAATAAAAATGATTGCCGATCCAATCCTTATCGTCGATCTTATCCGTATTTGATGAAATCTTGTTATCCGAATCTATGCGAAATCATTTATCAGGTTCGGTCGGGTTGTGGGCTTACAGATTTTTTGTTGTTGTTGTTGTTGGGTTAGGGTAAGAATACGGGTTGAATCAAAATATAGTTTCAGTCAACCATCATTCATGTTCAAGTTGACATTCAATCATGTTCAAGAAGTATATAACCGGATTCGTGTATGACTCTAGATCCGAGCCGACATCAGAAATTGTATCGTAACACAATTTCTGATAAAATTTGGTTACTCGGTCGTATGCAAGATTCTATTCCAAACAAGACTTACAGTAAAAACATTATACCCGACTCGGGTCAGATCGGGTTCACGAAAATCAGGTCACACGACAACTAATCGAAATCTATTCTGTAGCCAAACAAATCCAAAAAGATCGATCCGAAGTTTCTGGATTGGATTCGGGTAAAATCTGGTCACACGACCCGGTGCAGTGTCGTCACAAACGTCACGAACTTGAACCATAAAAAAATTTGATCCGAACAATCCGTATAGGATTCTGGTAAAATTTGGTCACCCTATCCGATGCAGATTCGTCACATTTTTCACATTTAAGTCGCACGGTGACTTCACAAAGTAGTCACATTGTGAGGTCACAGAAAGCCTTGAAAACGGCCATAACGACCTCGCATTTACGTCACAATGACTTCACATCGACGTCACGACGACGGTCACAAAGTCACAGTGTGACTTCACAGTGACGTCGCCGTGACGTCACCATGCCTTACGGGTAGGGGAAGCGTGAATTTGAGAGGTTAGGGATAATTTAGATGATTTATGTTTAGATAAATCCGTTCTTTTTTTTTAATAGAGATTATACATTTCTTTGCTTGCTACGGGTGGGATTCAAAAGGGAGAAGGAATTAGTCAGATAAAGACTTAACATAGCCAGACGACTTTATTTTGGTAAAAACAATCGTAGTCGTATAAAAATACATTATATTGAGAAGATTTATATGGATTTAAATAACAATACACGAAGTTTCTGATACCCAAACTGTGAAAATGACAGTTAATTTGTGACCGTGCCCGTCGTGGATGGAGAAATATATGACACTGCAACTGAGATTTGCCGCTGACGTTCGCAAATTGTTGCAGATAACATATTTCGTACAAAAGAAACGAGTTATGATCATGTGATTTGAAGATTGGCACTTTTTCCCTCCCTCCTAAGGTAGCGTCAAAAGTAGCGTCGATTCTCGCTACAAACTACTGATAATTTGTATCGCGCTACTCGCTACACTACACTTTCTTTAATGTAGCGCGCTACACTACAAACTACTGAAAAAAGTAGCGGCTACTGTAGTTTCGCTACTTGTAGCGCGCTACTTCCGAGCCCTGCTCGTAACCATGTGTAACGCAACGCATAATTTTTAGTATACAAGGTCCGGCTATTAATTTCCAGGACTAACGTAACTATACGAGAACGAAAATCCGGAAGATGGCGCTAATGAATGCATATTGAAGAACGTTTTCTAGCGCATGTGCAGTGCAATCGGCGCCATTCTGAAGTAAGTGGTTCTCGTGGAAAGGCGCATTAAAACGTAGCTCTTAAATTCCTGTTGTCGAAGTGAAAATGAAGCAAAGAATTAACATTAAATTTTGCTTAAAATTGGGCAAGACAGCTGCGGAAACCTACGAAATGTTAAAACAAGTTTACGGCGAGGAAGCATTATCCCGCTCAAGAAAAAAATTTCGATTTGAAAAATCCAAAATCAAGGTCATGTTAATCGCTTTCTTCGATTGCGATGGACTCATTCATCAGGAATTTCTTCCTCCTAAAATGACTATCAATGGACAGTTCTACACAGAAGTTCTTGACCGACTCCGAAAACGAATTCGTAGAGTGAGGCCTCATTTTCAACAAAATGGGAGTTGGCTGCTGCTATATGACAATGACCGCCCACACAACGCCTGTGAGGCTATTCTTAGCCCAGCATGGTGTCGTTGAGATGCACATCCACTATATTCTCCAGACCTAACACCCGAAGACTTTTTCCTGTTTCCTAAGCTGAAAAATTCGCAGAAGGGAACAAGATTTCCGGATGTAACGTCACTATTAAAGAGCATTCCAAAAGAGGACATTAAAACTTCTTTCGGAAATTTGTACAGCCGAGCACAGACGTGCATTACGGCTGATGGGGATCACTTCGAATCATATGAAATGGCTATGTGTTTAACCTTTTTTTCTTCTGAGTTATTTCATGAGTCCTGGAAATTAATAGCCGGACCTTGTATAAATGATGTTGTATCGTACCATATTGAATTTCCACGTGCTACAATTTCAACGGTTTCTCTTATAATGGATACATAGTATAGATTAGACGGAAAAATTATTTTACGTACATTAAAATTTATTTGAATGGTTTCTACTTGATATAATCATGTGAGTGCTGTGTTTTTTCTGTTTTACTTTATATCAGCTGTGGGTTTCTGTTTTCTGCAACTAAATTTCCTGCTAGTCATCCCAATATAATATTTCTTAGAAATATTATATTGGCATGACGAAATACTTTGAATGCAAGCATCCCTTTTAGACCAAATATCCAACTTCTGTCTATCAATTGTCATCAATCCGGCTTCAGTCAGGAGAATTTCAGAGCTACGATAGATCATTGGAGCTCCATATTTGTGAATAGGTTTCTCTGCTGCAGTTAAAGCTGTTCTCAAATCCAAAGGGTCTACTTTTCAGACATTTTTTAATACATTTTTGTTTGGAAAAGCATGAAATGGGTAAGTGTTGTTATTCAAAAACTGTGTTATCGAAACACTTTTTCTATTTTTTAGTAAAGACAGAAGATCTTTGATAAAACACTGTCAAAGTCGGTGTTTTGAACCAATTTCCCGATGCTTCAGTGCGAGAAAGAATAAAAATATGTAGTCACGGGACACGAATCCCTTATAACTTGATAAGTACTTTATTTATACAAAAAAAAAAGAAAAAAGAAAACTCATTTCGATTCCAAATCGCTTCAAGAGTCAGTCCTGCCAATTTTATGCCTTTGCGTTTAAAAATGGGTCAGAAAATGTTTCTGAAAATTTCTCTTTGTTGAGCAGATTATTTGAGAATCACCTTAACAATCCAAAATCTGATAATGCTGCTGTTCCAACATTCGACAAGAAAACATTGTTACACTTAATATCGTTATGTGAATATTTTTTAACACGGATGTAGTTGATTGCATCCAAACTTTCTTTTAACCAAGCTATACCTCGTAGTAAGGCATTCTTTTTTGGCATGATGGAAGGATTCAAAATATTTTGTTCTATAATGTAGTGGGATAGACTGGAATAACATATATATGAATCAATGTAATAAACAAACTGGATGTCCTGCAAAGGCAAGATATTTTTCTGATTCAAGGTTTTCCATAAGGCTATTTCTCCAATAGATGCATACTTTTTTTTTTCACCCATTTTGGTAGTCAATTCTTCATATGTTTTTAAATGCTTGATCTTTATAACCGACCTGTACGCACCATCATCTATATTTTTGATGAATCTATACTAATTCTGCTCAATGTGAGCTACAATTTCCAGTATTTTGTCTTACGTTTTTACATCAATGTCACCTACACGGTATTTCTCCTAATAATACTCTATAATTAAATGGTTTAACAGCGAATATATCAGTAGAAAAATAATTTTCATATTGCAGTAATCACAAATTACAACTTAATTGCAACACTGTTTTTTATTACAAAAATGTTATTGTTGTACTTTATCACAAGTAATGTTTTTGTTTGTTTGCATTGTTGACTCGAGTTATTGTTCGTATAAAAATTTGTTATTTTTAACAATATCTAACACTTGTAAAGCAGATTATTTGGATAATAATTGGAAAATTCTGTATTGTTGAAATTGTTGTAATGAGCACCTACCGTTTTTCTTTGACTGATAGTTTTCATTTGAAATCTTTCGTTATCTCTCTCTAACATTTTTCACTTCAAACAAACTGAAATTTCTCGCAATTTAAATTTCTTGTAGTTTAAATAAAAATTCAACTGTTATTGGAAAAGTACGTTATGAGAAATTCAGC
This sequence comes from Maratus michaelseni, assembly GCA_963931845.1. Classification (NCBI taxonomy): domain Eukaryota; kingdom Metazoa; phylum Arthropoda; class Arachnida; order Araneae; family Salticidae; genus Maratus; species Maratus michaelseni. The sequence continues at coordinate 304,634,127 of OZ007595.1, forward strand.
GGTCACCTGGGGGTTCATCCCCCCACTCTTTTCCTCGAAGATTTGATATTTTTTTCTTACAAGAGGTATATGATAGAGATAGGGTCCGATTTTGTTCATAGTGGTCAAAAATTATACCTAGAACTGAAAATTTCCCTATGAAATTTAGGCTAATATGCATAAACGAAAAGCTATACCTGATTGCATTTTTTAGTAATTTAGAGGTTTTTTTACGCATGCCGAACCTTTTATTCACTGAAATAATCTTTTCGCTTTTGTTATAATGGATCCATGACTCGAAGTGTGTAGGAGAAATTTTAATGTTACTACCTGTTTCCTTACCTGTATTGTTCCTGTAGATTTTGAAGCAATTATCTTCATGATATATTTCTGTTGTACATGTTAAAGATTTTTACATCGAAGATTCATTATTGATTATATTCATAGGAACAATCAAATTTCTCCTATATGCTGCAAGTCCTGTGAGTGACACAACTTTAAATTGGTGTTACTTCATTAATTTTCTTGATAATTAATAATATCTCTAGAAACTTTGTGCTTGAAACTCTTGTCATTGTCTTAATTGCTTATTCCTAAACCATAAACCATTAATTTTAGAGGTGTAGTTCCAATTGGAAAAAGGATACAAATGTTGTTCTTCATCATATTAAATACCATTTACGTCGAAATATTTGTTTTTGTAAAAGCTATGAAATTAAAATTTTTATACTATAAGTTATTTTTAGGAAAACTTTCTCAGCGCTTTAACAAATAAAACAATAAAAATTACATTTTTGTACAACCAAGATTTATAGTACAGGATAGCATGTAGCACAGAGAAATGTTTTCTAAATTCTATAGAAGGCAGGGATAGATAGTACCTTAAGATACATATGATACAGGAGCATATACAAATTTAAATTTCTCAAATTTTGCAAAAACAGTTTGTTTGACATGTGTCCCAAAAATGACTGATGGATTATGAAAGTCAATAAAAAAAGCGGAACGCGATAGAAATGCATCATTTGCGGCCTTATGTTTGGGAAACCAGGGAATTTTGTCCCACCCATTTGCAAATTTAGTTAGCATTTTTGCCAAAAGATGGTACTGCAGGTATGCGAGAGCTGCATAGAAATTAAATCCGTCACATCTTCATTCGGTATTTTGCTACGCAATCTGTTAGTGAGTGCTTTTGAAAGAGTATACACTATTGAAAATGGTTTATTCGTTGGTACAGCGAATATTTCTTGTTTTGGAGTATCACCGAAATTTTTGCAGCGCCATGTTTTGGCAAAAATGTGAACTAAATTTGCGAATGGGTGGGATAAAAGGCCCTGGTTTTCCAAACATAAGGCCGCTAACAATACATTTCTATCGCGTTCAGTTTTTTTTTTTTTTTTTTTTTTTTTTTATTGACTTTCAAAATCTATCAGTAAATTTTCGGACACACTATAAATAGATTTTAGTATAGTATGGCAAAAAAATATCTAAAACATTTTTGCAATTGGAATTGTACCTCAAAAGCTAACAGTTTGGGATTTAGCTATTGTATAACGATAAGTGTTGATACCCTGGTATAGTGTACAACAAAAAAGAGAAAGAGTTATCATTACTTAACAAAAGCTTTAATGATGAATACGAACATAATGTTATATAACACATTACAGTATAACCTCTATTATCCGACCCTCGTTTAACCGGAACTCTGCGTAAACCAAAGTCTGTTTCCTGGCCTTTTTTCGACGTTTTTTTTTACTTTCACATTCTTTGTGAATTCCTTTCCGAACTACGAGTACAGATACATCTTTTGGTTTCTCTTTCTTAGAATTTCGTTGAAATTAGCTTGAGCTCCCGCAAGCTCCGATCCCGGTATAAGTGTACTCCCCCCGCTGTGTACACGTCCCTTTTCTAAAGAAAAACACTCCCCATTTTGAAATTTGGAAGGCCGTACTGCCGAGTGACACAAAATTCGCATGTTATTGCACCCTTCGACTGTAAGCAAGTTTTTGTAAGCAAATTTTTGTAAGTTTTTGTTTCAGAATAAAATTATTTTCATGTATAATTTGAATTTAGATATTTATTTAGCAAGCAGTTTAAATAGTCATAATAGCAGTTCGATGACGATGTTACATATTAAATTACACTGTAAAAAATGACCAATGTTTCTTATTTTATGAAAATATACTATAACCACAAACGAAAATATAATATAATCTTCTGAGTTATCCGAAATTCCGAATAGCGTGTTCCGTTGTCTTTTGAATTCCATAGAAACCAATACATTTACAAAATTTAAAGAATTATTTATAAAAGAAAAGCATTTTTCGCTGCCCGTATTTTTCAGAAACGTTTCCGAAGGGCTTTTATAGTGTATTAATTAGTGTCCTCAGCCTGGAATACCTGGTTTCCGAATGTTATCCATTCTCAAGTAAACGTTTTCAGCCGCATAATTAATTTATACATGAAAGAGTAAAGAAATAATCTTAATTTTAATGTTATTTTTAACGCTGTTAATTTTGCATGTTTGTCTGTTAAACATATTTTTTGAGCATGAAAACGTTTACTTGAGAATTGATAGCATTCGAAAAACAAGTATTCCAGGCTGAGGACACTCATTAATACACTATAAAAACCCTTCGGAAATGTTTCTTAAAAATACGGGCAGCAAAAAATACTTTGTTTTTATGAATAATTCTTTAAATCTTGGAAATGTATTGGTTTTTGGGGATTCAAAAGACAATGGAACACCCTATTCGGAATTTCGGATAACTCGGAAGATTATATTACATTTTCGCTCGTGGTTATGGTATATTTTCATAAAATAAGAAACATTGGTCATTTTTTACAGTGTAGGTGATTATTGACAAATTCTCGATTATCCGGAAATTTCGATTATCCAATGTAGGTTTGTTCATAATTGAGTCGGATAATAGAGGTTCTACTATATAACAAAAGACAGAAGATGATTTCAGTAAAAAAATGTACATACTGTGTAATTATAACAGCCCTAAATGACTAAAAAATTCAATCAGTTACAACTTTTGTGTTTATGCATATTTGTGCCTAACTTTCGGACAGCAGTTATTATATACAGGTAGATATCCTTCAAAGCATAGTCCTGCATCGGCTCGGGTAACGCGATTTTACTTGCACATGGTCAGGTCGGGTTGTGTTAACGATAATATTTTTCATTGCTGGACGCTGTTTAGGTCGGTTTGACCTTGAATGTTTTGGGTTCGGGTTCGATTTTGACTCTTTCGGTTTGAGTTCTTGTTGATCCATCTTTACAAAAGAAAATCGCAAACATTTTTTAAATGAAAAAAACTATATATCTATACTATAAAGGGCAAACGTGTCCGTGCGTAACGCTGACGTCATTTTGCGAATGGCAACAGTTGACGATGAAATTTCATTTTGCGATTTTTGCTACTGCAATTTTATAATTTCTAAACATCGCACATTTTCAATTTTTACACCGTTATGTAGGGAAAAACAAATTTAGTTTCAAACGCAATTTGTTTGAAAACTGTATCGCAATTTACTCATTTTTTATAACATTTAAATTAAATTTCAAGCATGATTTTTTAAAAATCTATCTCTATCGCTTGCAGACGATTACAAAATATTAATCCGTTTGTACTTTAAACAATATAAAAAGTTCAGCCTTTGTTTCCAGCTAAAATTCCATAACGAAATGAAAACTTCACTAAGCAATGAATAAAATAGTATAATTAAAACACAAATTTAACAAACATGTAATCGAAATAAGCGCTTAAAACCGCTGAAATTATCAGAATAAAAAAGAAACTGCTGTTGATAACGAAATTTTTAGCGATATCTTCGGCTATTAACGTCTGGCACGAGACCAATGCGAAATTACCGCGTTTAATAAATTTCAACATTTTACTTGAATATATAATTGACATATTTCATATAAAAATGCTCATTGGCGTTGTTAGGGAACAATCTAAGAAAAATTATTTAATGTAAAAAATCTATTAAAGTTTTCAGTAAAAAAAAAACATAGTTTTCACATTTATTCCCTATCCCGGGAAGCCGGGGTTGGATGCCCTAGTTTGAATAACAAGTCACAATCATCGTAATAGGTATTTAAATAGGACGTCGTTGGATTAAGAATCTATTTTTGAAAAGTTTAAAAGATTCAAAAATCGAAATCCTCGAAAATAAAATAAAGCAAACATACACAAGAAATCAGTGCGGGAAGAGGAGGGGGGGGGGGGGGGGGGGAACCCAAATATAGATATAAAAAAATAATAAATGCTAAAATATAATTCTTACCTTTAAATTATTATTCACTATCCAATAAAAAGTTATCACGTGTATATTGTATTTATGTGTATGTTTGTTGCTTTTGAAAAATAACTTTAATTGGAACTACTAACAAGAATTCGAAACTTTTCCTCAATAAAATTTTAAAATGTAAAATGGATTAAAATTTTAGATTAATAGTCAGTTTTTGACTAGTAGCATGTTAATTCATATTCCACATTGTAAATTTTGGATTTTTTTTTTTTTTTTTTTTGTGTATGTACGTACTCTCAGCAGTGTATCTTATTCACGTTGGCCAGTGATCAGGGAATTTCCTGGGAAATTACCTGATATTTTCAGGAAAATACGAGTGTTTTTTTATAGAAAAATTTCCTTTATTTAATGTGTATGTGTATGTGTTCATTTTTATACAAAAAAGATAAGAAATGTATTAGAAATATAATAGTAGACTACTTCTCCTTAATTGTATTAAAATGTAGATTCTTTTCTTTCACTTCTGCTTCATGTCGGGATCGGGAGTGAATATTTCCAGTTTGGTTCGAGTTTCGGATTCACTTTAAGCAGAATTTTAAGGTTCGGGTCGCGTTTTACCGAACTCACAGGTCTCCACTTCAAATAACCAAATTATGGAAAAACAGGAGTGTGTCATTTACCTAACTCTTCTGTTTAGAATTAATGTATGCTTATTATTTTTTACGCTTGCAGCTTAGAAGTGCCCTAAGCTTAGAATTGCGATTTATGTCATACTCCATAAGATCACATCTACCCTACGGATGTACAGAAATATGTGAATTCAATATTGGAGTAATCCAAAACGAAAACAGATAAGAACAAATAAAAGTAACTAGAAAGCAATGCTTAGAGGAGTTATTGAAATGATGTTTTTACAATATTTTAGAAACTGAATTATAAAATAGAAATTCTTTCTGTATTTTCTTTTTCTTCGAAGATATGTTTACAGCCGTGGAATGATTCTTAAAATCTTGAATAGCATTTCCCCAGCATTATCAATAAATGAAAAAAGTTCTAGACATCTTTCATGCTACGAAAAAGGGTTTCAATAAACAATCTTTACTTGATATTTTGAGTCAAGATGAATAAATTCTACTGAATAAACTTTATTTCTAGAGGACTATTTCATTCAATTTTATTCTTTTTTAATTTTTACTTCTGCGAGACATTATTTCTAGTCTAAACTTTTAACAAATTCAATATTTTTTTGGAGACAGCCTCCATATGAACTGTAATTTAATAAAATGCCCAATGTAGTTGATGCTCCAAGATTTTTTCTAACTATTGACATGAAGACTATTAAATTTACCTTAAGAATACATACAAATCCTTTTTCTTGGTACTTACCTTGAATATTTTTTGTTCAGAAGATCCTTGAATGATTTATGGCCTTTTATATATTATACGATACACAAATAAACTTTCAGTTCTGTGAAATCTCTCTGTAAAATCTTTCTTTTTATTTTGCTCTTATTTTCTCTTATCAAGAAACTCTTTTTAAAGTTTTGTGTTTCATACATTCCGAAGTAAACATCTAAACAGCAATAAGTTGTGCATTTTCAAAGGAAACATCCTCGTAAATTTAATTAAGTAAAATGTCTAAAATACGACATTCCTGGATTTATTGTAATAGTTACAAATGTAGTTTAAAATGTTATTTAATTACATACCTTCCAACATTTTAGACATGGAGAACATGAAACTATCCTTTTCATTTCTTAGTAGAAATATTTTCCTATCATCAAAGGATTCTTAGTAATTCATCAGTTTTAAGACTTTCCGACATAATTGAAAAGTGTTTATGAATTCGGTTTGTTTGCTCGCCTGTCTGTCTGTATGTCTATATGTGCTCTGATTGTCTATATGTGCTACTTGAATTAACATGAACTTGATACATTTTATTAAGGTTCACCATAGGACTTCCTCATTAAGGATGAGTGTGTAGCATTTTCGTTCGTTTACAGGGACACACAAAAGAATTCCGTTACAGTATGGTCTACGGTGAAAATTGTTTGCAGTGTATTTTAATGAAATTACACTATTTCAAACATACTTAAATTGATGAGCATTGCTCAGATGCGATACAACGGACATTTTTTAATCTTCGTACCCTGTTGAAATTTTACTCAACATTGATCAAAACATTTCACACCAGACTTTTTTTTTATAAGGATTTAACATATTTATTTAACGTTGTGTTCTGTAGTATTTGTTTAACTTACTTTATAAACAAAAATCTAGTTCCAATCGAATTAAATAAATTATAGAAGTGGGTCTTTTCGACCCATTCAGGATAGATAGGTTAAGAAAATGGAGCGCTTGGTATTTATCATTCATTTACAGGGATATACAAAAGAATTATGATTCATTATTCCCTAAGCAGAAAACTCGTTTGCAGTATATTTTAAAGATGTTATACTAATTAACAATGAAAATAATGTGCATTACACAACAAGTTGCTTACTGTAGAACAGAGAGAGTGTATAATGTTTATTTGTTTATTTACAGAAATACAAAAAATAAGTTTGTTACAGTAATGTCTACGGGTGATAATCGCTGGAAGCGCATTTTCAAATGCGGTATAAGTTTTTTTTTTTTTTTTTTTTTTTTTTTTTTTAAACAAATTTTTGTAGATTACGTGGAGTGAATGAATTTTATAGCTCTTATACAAGGTTGCACAAAATAATTCGTTTGCATTATTGTCTATAATCGTTAACTGCCTAGAGGTGGTTTTAATTGTTGTTTTTTTTTCAACTTTTTGCTTAACTATATTTAGTAAACTAGGATATGTTTATAGAATACAACTGAATTCATATTCAAAGTTATGCAAAAAAAAAAAAAAAAAAAAAAAAGAATTTGCCAGTTACTTTTAATGCAGAAGTCTGTTTTTAAAATTGGAAAATAGTTACCGATTTTTATGTGTATAATTTTAATGTAAAATCATTTTTTCTGAATGATAAAGTGCTTTTGAAGTTATTTAACGATTAGTGGTCGTCATGCTTTTTTCCCATACAAATCAAATGAGGATCATATTTCGCAATATTATTTAAAAGCAGATAATTCGTATCCTATTTCACATATAGTGATGGTAGTTTCTGTTGATATATGATGCTTTTTAAAAATTATTAGTTTATTTTATATGACTTTTGTTGTATTACTTTACTCTGAATTATGTACTATTACGAAATAGAAATCGAATTTCACAATCATCGTAATAGGTATTTAAATAGGACGTCGTTGGATTAAGAATCTATTTTTGAAAAGTTTACAAGATTCAAACATCGAAATCCTCGAAAGTAAAATAAAGCAAACATACACAAAAAATCAGTGCTGGAAGAGGGGGGGGGGTGTGTGAGGAAACCCAAATATAGATATAAAAAAATTAAATGCTAAAATATAGGTCTTACCTTTAAATTATTATTCCCTATTCAATAAAAAGTTATCACGTGTATATTGTATTTATGTGTATGTTTGTTGCTTTTGAAAAATAACTTTAATTGGAACTACTAACAAGAATTCGAAACTTTTCCTCAATAAAATTTTTAATTGTAAAATGGATTAAAATTTTAGATATAATTAATAGTCAGTTTTTGACTAATAGCATGTTAATTCGTATTGAGTTTTTGACTAATAGCGTGTTAATTCATATTCCACATTGTAAATTTTGGATTTTTTTTTTGTATGTACGTACTCTCAGCAGTGTCTCTTATTCAGGGTGGCCAGCGATCAGGGAATTTCCTGGGAAATTACCTGATATTTTCAGGAAAATACCAGTATTTTTTATAGAAAAATTTCCTTTATTTCACGCGATTAAGTAAGGAATTAAAAAATATATATTTTTTTTTCCTGTAAAAATTCCTGATCAGTGGCCACCTTGCTTATTACTCTACATTCGCTTATAATAACTTATAGATATTGACGAATTTTTGTTAAGATAAGTTTTGCATAAACATATTTTTTAGAAACATTTAAAATTTTTAAAAACGTACGAGAGTGCTTTGTATAATTAGAGCCAATGTTTTGTAAATTATTAGCTTAAGAGCCTATGCTAGTAGACACTCACAAGTTAATGTTAAAAAAGTGGTTGACATTCGTTTCTAATTCCTAGTTTCTATTTTAATATTTTTAAGTAGCTTTTTTTTTTTTTTTTTTTTTTTTTTTTTTTTGCGTAGGATGTCTCAAGTTGCTGCCTAACCGAGTACTTTCGTATTCTTTCATTTTTTGGTTGTAGTTTTGTTTTTATTCTGAGGGCACTTTCGCTTCCGAAAACTGTTTTGAAAATGAAAGAGTCCTATTTTATGTAGTCACGAAATGTCTCTAATTAAATAAAGTAAATATTACTATCAGTATTTTCTTATATGAATTCGAACTTTTTAAACAAAATAAAATCCTGGTAATTTTAACACGGCAGTGAACGTGTTAATAACAAGGGTGTTGCATTGTATATAAAATAACACCGTTAGGATATCAGAAATGTACAGGGTGATTCAAACCTGGAGGAACAAACTTCTAGGAGGGGTGGGGTGCACCTAGACAACTCGGAATCGCATAGCAATCCCATAAGCAGGGTCAGAAATGCAATCCTAACGAGAGAGGAGGTTGTTGGGGGCTGAATCATCATGATCGAAAAGTGACATTTAAAGACTATAAGCTTAAAATAAGTCATGACTTTCCTGATAATGAAGTTCCCCGAAGTTTTCTGCCTACGTGCCTGGTTCTTACCATCTACACTTTTGCACGTTTGAGAGGTCCAACTACAGCTCTAACGAAAAGCGCTCTCACGCAGATAACCAACACCCTCAAACGTGCAAAACTGTAGATGGTAAGAACCAGGCACGTAGGCAGAAAACTTCGGGGAACTTCATTATCAGGAAAGTCATGACTTATTTTAAGCTTATAGTCTTTAAATGTCACTTTTCGATCACGATGACTCACCCCTAACACCCCCCTATCTCGTTAGGATTGCTTTTCTGACCCTTCATTGCTGTGTGATTCTGAGTCGTCTATAGGTGTACCCCACCCATACTAGAAGTTTGTTCATTCAGTTTTGAATCACCCTGTATACGCAATTGTTTAGGACTAAGGCAACAGCTTAAGAAACGTGTGTTGCGGAGATAGGTAATCCCATCTATTTGCTGTTCTTATTGCTGAATAAAAAACTGAAAACATCCAATTGACTTGTTATGAGCTTCCGTCAAAATGTGGGAAGAGAAGTTGATATGGGCATTTAGTATCTGTTGTCGAAAGTGATGCTTGTTGTTAATTTCTAGAGAGTGCTTCAGATAACTCAACCATTCCGTTCAAATGGAATACGATCAGGTGATTTAAATGGCCATTTTACGGGAACACGCCAGCCTGGCTAATGACCATCCAGCCATTTGCGAGTTCTTCTTTAATAGGGAGGAATTCGATCGTTTTATAATAACCAGGGAAATTGTCATCTTCATTAAACAGAAATACAAACACACTCTTCATAAGCAAACTTCACTGTACTACTAAGAATTTAAGACGGAGTAAAATAATATGGTCGCGCTGATGCAGCTTCCACATATGACAAACCAGGGGCGTAGCGTCAAGGGGGGGCACAGATCACTTTACTACCAGTATTTTTATATACTATGTTTGTCCTTCTTTATTTCATACCGTTCAAAGATTAAATAAGGCCAAATGTAGTATATAATTATACTGGTAGTAAAATGATCGTGCCCCCCCCCTGACGCTACGCCACTGTGACAAACCATATGACACCGGTCCCTGAATACTAGAGCTGAGCGCTGAAACAAAATTGGCAGCCGTCGTGGGCGGATTCTTTTAAGCCGTTGTACAGTCCCCTGAATTTACACACCAGTAATTTCTAAAAGTTTTCTTTGACTTGTTTGATCTCTGAAAAATAATGCGAAGAAAACTTTTAGAAATTATTGATGTTAAAATTTAGGGGTCTGTACAAAAGCTAAAATAAAATCCTCCTACGACAGCCGCCATTTTTGTGTCAGCGTGCAGGCCTAATATTCTGAGTGCATATGACACCGCCCCCTGAATACTAGGTCTGAGCGCTGACAACAATGGCGGCTGTCGCAGGCCGATTTTTTTTTCAGCGTTTGAACGGTCCCTCGAAATTCCACACCAATAAATTCTAAAAGTTTTTTTCGCCTTGTTTTTCGGAGATCAAATAAGTCAAAGATAACTTTTAGATATTATTGGTATTGAAGTTCGAGGGACTGTACAAACGATTCCGCTTGCGGCAGCCGCCATTTTTTTCAGCGCGCAGGCCTAGTATTCAGGGGGCGGTGGCATATGATTGCACTGACGTCATCAACCACTTTCGATGTTTCCATGGAGTGAGAAAAACTGTCCCGGCAAAGATTCTGAGTTTGACTCAGCCGCTGCTTTGGATATTTCCAAAGAATTTGTTATTTAATTTCTGGCTTCATAACACCTAAGTCATTCTATTATATGGAAAATGGAATTGGTGTAATTTATTTCTGAGAATACGACTGTTTTACTAATTTTGAAACATGCCTAACCTCTTGTTTGAAAATTGTGACTTTGATCCAGTTTGAGAGATTCCAAAATGACTAACATTCACCGGATATAGACTAGAACAGAGATTTTCTCAGCCTTTTATCGTCTGACATTTCATTTTATTTTGCATTTCGGAAATAAAAGGACAATTTTCGACTCCCATTGTAGACTTATAATTTTTACACACTGGTGACGGCTAGTTTTCACCTTTTAAACTGGAAGCCACGCCTATGGGCGTTATAGATCCATGTTACATTATTTAACAGAAATATATTCTCAGTTTTTTTTTATATTATAAATGACTGCATAGCTGCCAACTTTTACGCTTAATTCCTACCACTAAAATTTTATACTAAATTTTATCTTATTAAATTGACAAGATCGTGTGATTACATAACGAACAAAATTCTATTAAATTTTAGTGGTAAGAAAAAAGCGTAAAAGTTGGCAGCTATGTGACTGTATATAAATAATGTTATTTTTCCTAATCGAAGTATTTATACGCATAGTACTCTAATTGTAAAAATACGAATTTTGAGTATGTTTATTCAGAATACACACGAAATGTAAAAGTATCGCCCATGGGCGGAATTACACATGTACAAAAGACGTGAATTTGCATCTCCCATCAGCAACATGTTAACATATCAAGGACCAGTTCAGTTTTATAGTACTCACTGATAGTGAGATGATTTATTCGTCGTTTTTTTATGGGTTTCAACTTTAATCGTTCATCCCCTTTATTCCAACCTTTCGCTGTGTTTTTCCGAAGGACTTTCATAGTTTTTCCCCTTTATACCAAACTTCAATTGCGTTTTTTCAAAAAACACTTTTTTTTTTATTTTTGCCTAGAATAAATGTTGTTAAACGATAGTGCACCTTTCAAGCTAAGAGATGGCATCGTCATTTCAAATTTCACAAAAAGTACACTATCTTCGTTTACTCTACAAAACTGCTGTATATAAAATAGTTAAATTTAACATAGCATACTTACAATGTTTCTTCCTTTTATATATACAGTAATCCCTTAACATTCGCGAGGGTTACGTTCGAGGGAAACCTCGCGAATGTCAAATCCGCGAATGTTGAATCTATCTATCTGCACTAAAAAAGGGGTTATGTTGTATAAGATTTTAATCAAAGTGACACAACATTCCAAAGAACAAAAGAATATATGTATTAACAATACGTTATGCATAACATATATGTAGAAGGTGAATGTACACACATATTCATAAATATGAAATTTATTTATTGAAGATAATTCAAACTAACTGATTGTATAAATAATCACTGCTAAAAAAGCATAGGTTTTTGTATAAAGTAATTTCGACTCTCTCTATTCGCGAAGGGATGATAATGTATGCGATACAATATTAAAACACGATATTTAAATACAGCTAAATGTTTCAGAAATGCTTTTATTTTCTATCTATTTGCAGCTTCAGCTCTATCTCTACGAGAACCTGCACCTGTTGCTTTACCACTTCTAATATGCCCATTGCAATGACTATTCTGCTGCTGTTATTATATTGATTTCCTAAAACATTCGCTCCTTTTTCAGTTCACAACTGAATGTTGATTTTTAAATAGATACTAAGAAAACACAGGGAAAATAGTCTTTAACCACAATAAATTCTGAAAACGAAAGAGACAAAAAAAAAATCGCGAATAATCAAGTCAGATTCTCGCGAAAGTTAAGTTTTTCCGCATTTTCATATTCGCGAATAATCAAAACTCGCGAATGTTAATACCGCGAATGTTAATGGATTACTGTATTTCTACCCTTTAGATATATTTCTTCCCTATAGATATATTTCTTCCCTTTATATAATTTGCATTAAATTATCATCCCTGTATTGGAATTAAAAATATATAAGCGCTTTTTATGGGTTTTCCATTACTAATCTTTGAAGATCACGTAACAGCACGTGAAAATTTATTATAAAATACGAATTCTTTTATTGCATTTTCATTTAAAATGTAAGCTGGAAATTTATTTGTAATATCCGTGAAGGTATAACTCTTTTATTTATAGTAGTATGTAAGACCCGTTTATCGCAATAAATAAAATCTAAGATATTTTATGTCATTTAAAAAATATTTATTACATTTTCCAATATCACATTAGAAAGCTAGAAGTCATCCCTCTAAAATCGGAAAAGCCGGCGATTCAAGTATTTCTTCATGTGTTAGTGTAGGTGCACATCAAAGAACTGTTTTAACTTTTTTAGCACTTTCCAACCTAGTTGAAAAGTGCTTATGACTTCGGTTTGTCTGGCCGTCTGTCCGTGCTCTAACTCCCGTAAATAAGCTCGGATTGCTCTGCAATTTTTATATGTTATTGTCGTTATCTATGGCACGTTCCCTATTTCAACTGAAGTGTGTAGAACTTATAGTTTTCTTACAGGGACACTCAAAAGAATTCCGTTACATTGCGGTCTATGGGGAAAAATCATTTGCGGTTTATTTTAAAAATGTTTCACTATTGTAAACGCATTGAAATTTATATAGATCACTAAGATGCATTAGAAGAAGCTTAATATGGAATAGTAGGTGTATAGCACTTAGAGTTACTTTACAGGGACAGTCAAAATAATTCCGTTACATTACGTCTATGGAGAAAAATCGTCTGCGGCTTACTTAAATAATGTTCCACTATTTTAAACGCATTGAAGTTTATATATATTACTAAGGTGCATTACAAGAGGCTTACTACAGAATAGTGTGTGTATAGCAGTCATCGTTCATTTACAGGGACACACAAAAGAATTCTCTACTGTCTGTTAACAATAATTCCTGGAAGTGCGTTTTAAGTTACTGAACGCGATTTTAATCTTAACTAGCTTTTTGTCTATTACGTGGTGTGTATAAATTCTGTAGATCCTATACAGGGCAGCACAAAAGTTCGCGAACACAATTCCGTTTATTGACAGAAACTCCAGAAGGAGAATTTAAACTGTGCTACGCGTTTCCTAACTAAACTAAAATTTAGCATCCTATGTATATATACAAATCTATAGATCATATACAGGGCTACATAAAAGTATTCGGATATTTTTCCGAATATTTTATATATTGAAAATTCCTGAAATTACGTTTTTAAATATGTTATTCGTTTTCCAAATTGTTTACTTAGATGTCATCTTTCAGCTTATTAAACGGTAATGATTTGTAAAATTATTTTTTAGTAAAAAAAAGTAGGTTTCATTATTTTAAGACTGGGAGTCCACAATTACTTTATCGTTTCTTCAAATTTTATAAATAAAATGGTAATATTGTTCAATTTAAATTATTTTTTAAAATATGATATAAAAAGCTAAAAATAAATTCCCATTTTCTTTATATTAAAAATGGATTTAAATAGTTATAAACGGGAATGTAATGCATCTTGATTTTGTTTTTAAAACTATAATAGATTATTTTTAAAGTAAGATAATTTAAAAATATGAAAATAAGAAATGTCAAAATATTCATTTAAAAATACATTGCAGTATACTTTATGTGACTATAAGAAGTGAATTTACTGGGTGGAGACAGATCTGGGATTTCGTTTTATTTATTCGTGCGATTAAATAAAAACTTTTTCTATAAGAAAATACCGGGATTTTCCCTGAAAAATCCTCTGATCTGTTGGCACCCTGATTTAATAAATATATTTTTTTAAATTGACAAAAATAAATAATTAAAATAATAAAGCGACTCAATATCTAAAAGTATTATTATATATTTTTTTAATTTATTTTTTATTTAAATTAGTGCGGAAAAACCTAATATTAAATAAAAAGAATTTTGAATTTATTTTTCAGCAAAAAAAGATTAAGAAGACGACTAATCTTTCGGATAAAAGTAAAATTTATTATTTTATTTTTGAATATTTCACTACTTTGTTTGCGTGTAGCAATAAAAATATAGTTAACATATTTAAAATAACTGCATTAGTTTTCAAGTAAACCAATTTTAACTAAAATCACAATTGGAAAAGTAGCGAAAATCAATTTATTTATTGTGTTTGAAGGCCCAAGCGGGAAAACAATGGTAGTCACAAACTAGTTATTCAGCATTCTTTTTCTCTACACCACGTACGACTTTTTTTTTCGATCGGACGATTTGGCGATGACATTCTCACTGTTTGAGAACCGAATTCCTATTCAAGAACCGAATAAAATTTCTCTCTAAATTATTGTTCGACAACTGGGGCATTCTAGAAATGAGATTCTACTGTGCTAATCAATGAACTACGGAATTCGTGAAATAACCTTAAGGATCCTCTTCCCTCACGCAAAAATACCCGCTCGCTAATGTTAATCCTATGAGACAGTTATTTTATTATGTCTCATTTGCATTTCAATATTTTTAAACGATTTTTTTTTATTGGAAAGCTGAGATCTACCTCTATATCCGTCTTTCATTACTTTTTCGATTTTCTTTGCTGATTTTTTTTTACAAAGATACTTTGACTTTCTGAGCCGGTTTCGAAAGTGAAAGTATCCTCAATAAAAAAAACTGCAATCAAAATCGAAAAAGTAATCAACGGCGGATATAGAAATCGATCTCAGCTATCCAATGAGAAAAAAATATTTAAAAATATTAAAATGCAAACAAGATATTACAAAATAACGGCCCCATAGGATTAGCATTAATCATCACACGGGTGTTTTCGGGTGAGGGGAAAAGACCATTAATAGAAGTATTTAGACTTATTTAGTCTTGAGTTATATTTACAAATTCACGTAAGTCGATTTTACACGTGTGTGCAGGATTCGTAAGCTTTTAGCCCAATTTTTAAAAGAATTTTTCTATTTAATATTTAAATAGCAAACATTGTAGACACCGCGTTTAATTGCTGCATGATTTGTAATATTTTTCTGCATTTAAATAAGTCGAAAAATTCTATAAAAAATTGTGGTAAAAGCGTACGAACCCTGGTGTAGTATTTTCTGCTTTAGAAAAAATTATTAAAATTTTTAAGGGTTGATGAAGAATAAAATTTCTTATTTCTTTTATTTGACTAGTTTTATTTTATATTTTTTCTAATTATATGCGATTCTACATTAAAATTAAAAACTGCATTTATTATTAAAATAGATTAATAATTTAGAGAATTTATCGAAAATGCAAAATTTATAGAATTAATGTTTATATATTTATCGAGCTAGCAGGGGTCATTTGCATACACTAACATGGTTCAATAACACGTTTCCGATTTCAACATTTTCGTGCATGCTTGAAATATTTGTAATTCAGCCAAGTGTAAATATTAACAGCATTTAACATTTATATAATATTTATTCAACATTTTACATTAAATCGCGTCAGTAAATAGTTGAAAATTTGCTTTTGGAAACTACACAGATAAACACACGCTACGCAGAAATTTGTAATTCAACCTTATATTTGACATATTAACAAGAACAATATAGGACAAATATTGACGTACATTTGCGGTGTGGCTAACTGCATAATACACGTTAAAAATAAAAAGTTAGAAAAAATAATGAAAACATGACTGTTAAATAATGAAGACGAGTGTTTAGAAAATAAATGCAAATATTGTATTTTCAATACTATTTTTCTGGATTTTATGCATATATTGAAACTTTGTTAAACCGTCAAACTTTGAGACTTACTGACAGTCTTTGAACGTGGTGGCAGGAGAAGCGAATTACATATTTTATTACATCTACACTGTAAAAAAAGGCGGAGTATTTCTTAATCTAGTAAAATAAAGCATAATTCCAAACGAAACTATGCAATAACATCTTTCGAGTTAACCACGATTCCAAAAAGCTTTCTTTATCACTAGAAACACCAGAAACCAATATATTTTCGAGATTTAATGAAGCATTTATAAAAAGAAAGTTTTTTTTTTTAACGATTACGAGTAGTTTTTATAGTGTATAAATCGGTTTTCTCAACACGGAATATAAGTTTTTTGGATGCTATCAATTCTCAAGTAAACATTTCCATGTTCAAAAAACGTGTTTTATACATACAAATATCATAAATTAACAGCATCAACAAGGCAGCCTTAACATTAAAATTAATATTATATTGTTACCCTTGCATATATAAATTCAGTTACGCAACTGAAAATATTTTATTGAGAACTAGCTATTTAACCCGTTCAACGCACGAGAGTTCATGAATTTAATTCTAAAACCAAAATTAAAAATAAAAATCAATACAACCAAACAAACAATTTTAAAATATCTAAATAAGAAATGAAAATTCCCCTGTTAAAGTGTTGAGTTGTTCAATAGCTATTCGATTTAGAAAAATATTTTTCTACTACCGTGCCTTTTTTTAAAATGAAATTTAATTTATCATGTAGCAGACGATAAAACGATATCTTTGGAATAAGGGAATAAATAAAATAAAAAGTTTTGTTGATGTTTGTGAGAAAATGTTTTTCTTTATTTTTTAAAAAAGGTAATAATTAAGCTCAATGAAGTAATCTCTAATTATTTGCATGCGAGGTAAAAGAATTATCGTAATACCCGCTACAGCTTCTTAGTATGGCAGCGTGGCGTACGTAATATGTAAATCTCACATTGCAGTAAACATTTATAACTGATTAGAACTCGCGCGATTACGGGTTAAACATAAAAATAAGGCAAAAATTCGTCAAAAACATTAAAAAAAAATCTATTTAAAATTTTCGATTTTTTTGCCCCAATCGTTGATGGGCCCCCTACCAGCAACCCGTGTGCCAAATTTCGTAGCCCTGCGCCCTGCGGTTTCCGGATTTTTGACGTTACATAGATAGATACGCGCACGGATTTTAATGGGGTAGATAAATAGCATTCTCAAAACCAATTTTCGAGTTTGAGAAAACTAATTGATGCAATATAAAAACTACTCGAAAACATTTCCGAAAATAAATGGCAAGAAAAGAAACTTTAAATCATTAAATCTCTAAAAGAAGTTGGTTTCTGGTGTTTACGATTATAAAGAACGCTTTTCGGAATCATAGATAACTTTGAAGAGGTTATTGTATATTTTCGTTCGTGTTCATAATATATTTTTATAGATTAAAAACCCTTTTTTACCATACTTGCCAACTATCAACTAAACTTTGGAACCTATTTGATTCTATTTCTTTAAAAAAAAATCCGGTTTGAAACTTGTTTAACCTCGGTTAAATGAACATACATTGTACGGAAGTTTAGTGCGAGGTTGGCAGGTATGTTTTTTACAGTGTACAGTGGTTATAACGGGAACAACTCAATGCAATACGGGAATCAAAAACTTGTCGACTTAAACGGATGTAGAGTTAGCGAGGTTCTATATACAGGGTGGTTATAATTAAAGTTCCACTTTGAAATGCTCATAAAAGGAAAACTACTGGACCAAATGTTATCAAACTTGGTAATAGTTTAAAGAACGTCATGGGAATTTATTTCTCGCAAAAAAAGAAGTTCAAATACTCACCACCAGGGGGAAACATAGCGTTGTATGCAAGATTGTTAAACGAAATAAAGGTCGGAATCTAACTTAACCATTTGTTACAAGGTTTTAACATTTTTTGTACCCTTAAGTAACATTGACCTAAACAAAATTACCTTTTAACCCTTTCCGGCACAGACAAAAGTCTGTTCGTAAAATGAGAAATTGCTGACTGACACCGGAATTTACAAAAGACTTTTTTAGAAAATATGAACTCCTTATTTTACGCTTTCATTATAAAAACAAAATTTAATTAAAATATTCTTGGTGCCGTATGCAAGTTTGGAATTAAAATTAGATGTGCCCGGAGTGGGACCACTGTGCCGGAAAGGGTAGGTGTTAAAGGCGACAAAAGTCGATTGCGCCATCCTTGTAATAAAATCCGTTCGTGTTCTTAAAAGTTCAAACCACAAATTAGCGATCGCAAATCACTCGCAAATATGTGCGCATTCCGAAAATCATTTTCTTACTTATCTCAAAAGCACTGTTTATGGTGATAATCTAAACAATTTGGCGGAATTGAAAGATGCGATACACCGACATGTCCATAGCATTCCTCCTGATATGCTAAGAGCTGCTGTTGACAATGCAGTAATACGATTCACTTGCTTTCGGAAAATGGTGGACGCCACATTGAACATGCTTTGTAACACGTTTCAGAAACGATTAAACCCATTTTAAAACGATGTCTTCATGTCTTATTTTGATTAACAATATTGCATACAGTGCCCTTCCCCCCTGGTGGTGAGTATTTGAACTTTTCTTTTGGCCGGAAATAAATTCAAATGACCTCCTTTAAACTATTACCAAGTTTGATAACATTTGGTCCAGTTGTTTTCCTTTTACGACCATTTCAAAGTGCAACTTTAATTATAGCCACCTGTACTTTAATATTAAAAATGAATATTTATTATGTATTAGGATTTTTAAATCATAAAATAATATATTTCTTTTAAATGCTAAAAGATGTAAATTAACAATATTATATACAGTAAAATAACTTTTATTAGATTGTTGACGTGTTTCGGCTCACTCTGAGCCATTATGAAAAACAAATGAGAATATTCTATAATTGCACGATCTTTAAAGTTATTATTTGAAATGACTCGGAGTGAACCAAAACATCTCAACAATCTAATAAAAGTTATTTTACTTTATATTATGTTATTATTTTACACCTTTTAAGATTTAAAAGTGGCGTGACTGCCTTTATTTGGGGCACTAAATGTATAGTTGAAGGGCACTAAATGTACAGTTAAATAATTTATTATCATCGTATCACTATTTTGTAAAAGAAATATTTACCTTACTTGATAAAAATTTTTGCCGTTGATTAAAGTAACAAAAAGTTTTCTTAAAAAAAATAGTGGTAAGAAAAGAATAAAATTTTCCGCTATGTATTTAGTGCCCCAAAAAGAGCGAGTCCCGAGCCGCATAATTTATTATATTTTTATCATAAAATAGGTTCAATAATTAAGAATGTACTATTAATTATATATAATATAATAGAATAATTAAACAGTTGGACAGCTCCATTTGATAAAGCAATTGATTTTTATTTGTAGATCAGCGAGTTGTAATAAGTGATAAGAAATAGACTGGGAAAATGTTTCTTGATTACAACAAATTAGTATTTTAAAATAGGAAGTCAAGTTTGATTTTAGGTGCAAATAATAATTTTTAAATTAGAAATTAGTGATTAATGCAGAAATATTTTTTAAAGATTTGCTTCGATAAAACTGTTCAAACTGTAGTTGACATTAGCGGATTTCTGCTAAAATGTGCCGAGTTAACGAGTTATTTTCACATTGAATTTAACATTGCACCAACCATGTGCACAATCAGGGCTCCCAAATGGTCGGCCAACTGAATACCAATATTTTTCGCAAAACATTTCATGGTTAGTTTCCACAACATTTTCGTAAAAATTTACCTTAGAAGGTGATTTCTACAAAATTCGTAAGCAAAATACAAGAATAAAATTTTTGTAAGAAAATACCGGTATTCAAAAAGCAGACCATTTGGGAGCCCTAAAATAAATGTTCAGTTACCGAAGTAGTCGTGTTATCCAAAGTGATGCGTTAAAGCAGCTTCATTAAACTAATTTTTATTAAGCATCTTAACGGGAAAATATTTCATAATGTATGCTTGACCCGTGATTTTTCTTTCGTGTTTTTAAATCATGAATGAAGAAAATAAAGGATAGGAGATAAAAAAGAAAGAGTAAAGAACGCGCTTTGATATTCTTTAAAATTTGCAAACATATTTCAGAATGGACAGTTGACCTAGAACTTAGTCGCAAATAATATTTTCTTTTCAAAATAAAAGTAAGCCTGTCAGAAGATAAAAAGTAGAAACCATCCAAAAAGTTAAGCATGAAATGAGACCTACTGGCAATTAGACCTTCAGGATAAAGTTTTTTAAAAAGAAAAATTAGTTATATTTTTCTACGCTCGCTTCATTTCGTTTATTCCATTTTTTCTATAAAGTCAACTTTTTTTTCTTGCATTTCGTTATCGTTTATCCTTAATTTTACATGCTATTTTTGAAATCTTTCCAGACACTTGTCCAATTTTCTTCTACTTTTCTTCTATTCTACAGACTTTCTTCTTTTCTCAAATTATTTCGCATTTGAAAAAATGTAAAAAAAGAAAGAAAAAAAAATTCAAGCCAAATGTCTTTCTTTTAAATCATGAATACATTTTTAGAAGTAACTGTCATTTGCAGAGTTAAAATTGGTTTTTAAAATACTATTATGAAGCATGTTTCTTTTAAAATTCCGTAATAAATAACTTTAAAATTATGTAACTAATCATCATGTTCATGATTTTACATCAGTGATTATACAGAAATTATCAGTAATGTATTTGTTTTTAATTTTTAGATTTTAAATTTTGAATGCTCATCTTTGTCATACTACCTGAAATAAAGAAGGCAAAAGCGGGAGAGGGGATATAATTCCGCTGTTTTTAATCTGAATAACTTTAGAAATAAGACTTGTTTTTTTTTTCAGAATTAAAAAAGAAAATCATTAAACGTATTTTTTCGTTATGTAATAAACAGCACTTAAGTGAAGAAAATAAAAAAATAAAAAATAAAAACTTCCAATTCGGCATTAAAAGGATGTCGAGTTAGTGAGGTTCTATATAATTTGATATTCTGAATAATTCTATTAAAAATAAATATATAATATGTATTATGATAAATCATAAAATAGGCACAATAAATAAGTATGTACTATTAAATATATAGTAAATATTAGAACTACTAAGCAGTTGAACAACATCATTTCATAAATGGATTCATCTTTATTTGTAGATCACGAAGTTACAATAACTGATAAGAAATAGATTGAGAAAATATTTCTTACAAAATTGATTTTAAAATGAGAAGTTCAGTTTGATTTTGAAAACAAATAATAGTTTTTTAATTATAAATTAGTAATTAATGCAGAAGAAATTTTTAAAGATGTGCTGTGATGGAATAGTTAAAAATGTAGTCGACATTAGCAGATTTCTGATTAAGTGGGTCGAGTTTGTGAGTTACTTTCTGATTAAAGTTAACATTGTACTAACCATATGCACGCTGTAAAATGTTTCTTATTCTACGAAAATATAATATATCTACATAAGTAAATATACAATAATCTCTTCCGAGTAACCCATGATTCCGAAGATCGTAGTTTATCATTAGAAACCTCATACAACAATATATTTTCTAGATTTAAACAATATTAAAAAAAAAAAATAAAGTTTGTTCTGCTGACACTGATTTTCGGAAACTTTTCTGATAGTTCTTAAATCGGATTATCGGATTTTAGGATGGTATTTATTCCCTTATTATACATTTTCCGCTGCGTAATTGAATTTATACTCATGAAAGAGTAAGAAAATAATATTAAATTTAATGTTAATGTTAACGATATTAACTTATCATGTTTGTCTGCAAAGTTTGTTTGTTGAACTGGAAAATGACTACCTGAGAATAGATAACATAAATTGTAGACACCAAACTAAATAGATACCAAACAACTATATTTTAGGTTTAAAAAACTGTATAATACATTATAAAAATTACTCGGGAACGTTTCCGAAAATGAGCGGCAGCAAAAGAAACTTCGTGTTTACAAATATTTCTTAAAATCGCGAAAATATACTGGTTCTATGATTTCTAAAGATAAAGAACGCATTTCGGAAACGTTAGTAATTTGGAACAGATAAATGTATATTTTTGTTTGCTGTTAACCCATTCGCTGCCAACCACGAGTATACTCGTGGTTTTTCAATCTAAAATTACAAATTCGTACCAGAAATTTCCGAAGAAGAATTTTTATTTCATGTAATCACGAAATCTCTGTAATTAAATAAAGTAAATAATGCTATTAGTAATTTCTGGTATGAATTCGAACTTTCTTAATAAAATAAAATTCCGGCAGTGAACGTGTTAAATTACATTTCCTTAGATTAAGAAAGATCTGTTTTATTATTATTATTATAGTGCATAATAAATGTCGAATTACTGGAGTAATCGAATTATACAAGTGATGCGATATCACAGTTGCACTGGACTAATTTTTATTAACCTTCTTTACGAGAAAATGTTTCATAATGTATGCTTTATTCATGCTTTTTTTGTTTCATATTTTCGAAGAATGAATGAAGAAAGTAAAAGATGGGAGATAATAAATAAAAAAGATAGAACGTGCTTTGATATTCTTCAAAATTTGCAAACATATTTCAGAATGGACAGTTGACCTAGAACTTTGTCACAAATAATATTTTCTTTTGAAAAGAAAAGCAAGCTTGTCAGAAGATAAAAATTAGAAAACATTCAAAAAGTTAAGCATAAAATGAGAAATTTTGGCAAAGCTTTAAAAGAAAAATTAGTTATATTTCTCTACGCACGGTTCATTTCGTTTATTCCATTTTTTCTTCACGTCAACTTTATTTCTTGCATTTCTTTATCGTTTATCTTTAATTTTACATACTGTTTTTGAAATCTTCCCAGACATGTGTCAACTTGTCTTCTTCTTTTCTACCATTCATCTGCGTTTGGAAAAAAAGTTAAAAAATGAAAATAAAAAGTAAAAGAATACGAAAAAAGGAAAATTTCAAATGAAATTTCTTTTTATGTCATGAATAAAATTTTAAATGTAATTACTATTTTCAGAATAAAAATTGTTTTTTAAAACGTTTCATGAAAGTCTATTTCTTTTAAGGTCCTGTTTACTTATATATTTTTTAAACAAATCGATTTGTTGTAGTTGTACCTTTTTTGCAAAGTAGAATGTGTTGCTGAAAGGGATTTTGAATCTCTTCATTATTTACATTCCGACGGCCTGTTGAACGTACTGGCATTCCGGTGGATAAAAGGACGGCCAGGTAGAAGAGGTACTGCTTGTGTATGAAGAAGAACTGCGTGTGTCTGAAAATCTCACCTAATATTTCATGTGCAGCAACCCAAAAAATCTCAATAGATAATCTACAGATTTCTATTGATTCGCGAGTAATGGATGAGGAATAACACAATGATGGTAAATTATTTTACTATTTTAACCCTTAACCCTTTCAGGGGCAAAGTAGTTATGTTTCTGACATGTTGAAATCATTGAATCGCACCAGGATTTAACAACAAACTTATTCCAAAATAAGTAAAAGATTTTCTTCACGTATATTATAAAGCAAAATTATTTCCAAAATTCCGGTGTCATTGTGGCGTTTAAGAATTAAAATTAAGTGGGATATATTATATCCCATCGCACTTCAAGGGGTTAAGTGTCTAGTGTGTCAAATTTCTAACACTTTTTAATTAATTTTTAATAAATAAATATATGCTACTAAATAAAGTTAAAAATATATCTTAAAATTTCTGGTGTCTAATCCTTAATAAAAGTATATATATATATATATATATATATATATATATATATAAATCTAAAACAAAAATTCATGCATTTAATATTAATTCTGTAAAAATCGGATTAATATGCTACTAAATAAAGTTAAAAATATATCTTAAAATTTGTGGTGTCTAATCCTTAATATAAGTAGAAAAAAAATCATGCATTAAAAACTAACAACGATGAGGATCGGCCTCAGCTGTCCTGTGCAAAGAAAAAAAATAATTTAAAAATATTAAAATCCGAGCGAAAAATCGCGCAAGAACCTTCCCATAGACTTAACATTAGCTTGAGCGTTTCTTCGCGTGACTAGCGTAGGCTCTTAATACCGTTATCACATTAACGTTTGTTAAAAAAAATTCTCATTTTATAAAATGGTAATAGTATTTTAAATTACTTTTATAACTTAAATAAATATGTTGAAAAATAAAAACATTACATTTTTCAACATTTTCGTTTTTAGGTGCGTTCGTAATTATATAAATACGTAGCACCTGTAGTCGTCGTTTGATCTGTCCGTCCGTCCGTCTTTCTGTCCGCATATAACAGCGCAAAAACTACCCAACCGAATGATTTGAAATTTAATATATATAATCGTTGCAGAAGTTTGTCGAGTCATTTCAAATTTTATGAAAATCGAATCAAAACTTAAAAAGTTATTAATGAAAGTTTTCTTTATTCTGTTACATCCTATCATGCGTAATCTATATAATAAAAGCGCAAGTTATGTGACTGAGGAAAATAAAATATGGGCTAACCACATCTTTTTTCATATGCCAAGCAGCCATTTTTATTCAAAATTATTTATCCGAATAAAATTGCATAAAAGTTACATTTTTAGAAAGATCGTTCAAAAAATTGTTTGCTTGAGAGATGAATTACATTAAACAATGTATTCATTCTGTGATAACATCAGTGGAAATTAGGTTCACCGAATATCGTAATCCATTAGAGAAAATAAACACAGGAGATTCGTTCATCATGAGTCATAAAAATACTAAACCATGGAGGCAGGGGTGCAAAAATCTAGGCGCTAATGGGCTGATTCCCATAGTATTTTTCGTCACAGTTAAACAGTATTTTTCGTTAAATTTTATTAGTATACTTCGCCTAAATTTTAACAGTATTCTTATTAAGCGAAGAATACTAAAAATTTAGTGGTGAGAATCGGCCCATTGGCGCCTAGATTTTTGCACCCCCTGCAGGGAGGTAATCATTCGCAAAGCAAGATCTCCATGGTGAAAAAAATTTCGCATTTGTAAACGTGGCATACGTAAAAAGGGGGAAAAGGGGCATGATCATTTCGCTCCTAGCAGACGACATAATTCATTTCACTGAAATAATGAGGATGATTTTTTTTTCACTGTGAAACTAGCTATAAAATGAACGCACGTCATACGTCACGTTTAACTCAGGGGTGCAAAAAGCTAGGCGCCAATGGGCTGATTCCCACCACTAAATTTTATTAGTATTCTTCACTTAAATTTTATCAGTATTCTTATTAGGCGAAGAATACTAAACATTTAGTGGTGGGAATCGGCCCATTGGCGCCTAGATTTTTGCACCCCTGGTTTAACGTACAATTTCCAATTTGTTTCGATGCGAAACCGTGTCTAAAGAGCCGGAAACAAATGTTATACCATTGAACCACCTTGCAATCATCCCGAGAAAGCATAAAACAATATTTTAAGTTTCCGGTGCTTACTGTAATCGCTATTTGTGATGCCAAAGTTAGAAGGTCGGGATGTAGACGCTAGTAGAAATGCATTTTGCAAGTAAATCGTATTTTAAAGAGTTTTAAATTAAATGCAACCATTCTTAAAATGAAAGTACAGCATCTGTAATTTTTTTATTCTCAGTTTATCATTTTTAATGCACCCTTTACAAATGTATTATCAAGCATCTGAAGATAAAATGAAAAACTCAAAAATATTCTTATTGTAGGCATTTATTTATATGTCTCAATGTAAAATATGATTTAGTTATATTTATTATAATGTGAATAATAGTTATTTGATATACCAAATAAGTAATATTTATTGAACATGACTAACATTTACCTATGAGTAATTGATTCGGTATTGTATAATTTTTTTTTTCCATTCTAACTTGAAAAAAGCTCAAGAAGATGATACCTATATACACTCTCAATATTTCCGTTACTTAATGTCAATTCTAATAGAATGTTTCCAAGGTCATATTTCTATAAATATATATCGGAAGACATTTTTAAATATCTACCGGTTGAAATGGGAGTCGTTATGACTATGTAAGTACGTATATTAAAAGTTGCTACGGAAACGTACTATAAAAATATCATAAATGACTCTAAGAATTATGAATATTTTTGAAGGAAGCCACAGTACGAACGTAAATCTTCAATATTCTGACTCAAATGCATCCTTGACTTCCTTTTTGGTCGTCCGTCAACAAAATTTATTGGACAGACATAATAATGACAGCGTTATGTGACAACTTTTACCTTCGGTAATATTACATAAAAATAAAAAATAAAATGGTAATTTTTTTTCAAAAAGAGGAAGCATATGAAATTCGAATAAATTATTAAATGTAATCATTGAAATGTTATAACAGGTTAATTTTTAGTACTTTTTGTCACATTGCTGGAAATTAAAAATATTCTGTAATGTTATGCCACAGAATAGAAAATGTTATTCAGCATAACGATAAAATTTCAAAAATGTTATTTCGGTTTATGGTTTATACTATACTAGCTGACCCGCCCGGGCTGACTGTCATTGAAAAATACAACAGTGGAGTGGATAATCATAAAAAAAGACTAAATAACATTTATTTATACAAAAACTTGTAAAAAAATTAAATAAGAGCTAAAATTTCAAAAGTTATGTTTAAAAAATGAAACGGTCAGGGAAAATTATTACGCTTACTTTTCCCTTTTTACTAAAAATCCCTTTTTAAAAATCATTGCTTTGTTTACATTTTAAATTTTATATTGCTAATTGTATTTTGTAAATTACAAATATTAAAAAATGAAAATGTATAAAAATATATCTATTTAATTGTTAATGTTGACAAATTATTAATTAAAAAAAAATCATTGTTTGTTTCGAATTTATTCCTGTAGATGGCAGCACCAAACAGTTAAATGTAAAAAATCCTGGCCTAAATCCTGCCAAAGGACTTTTACACAATAACCAATGAGATGTGTTTCATTCGGGCCACAAACAATTAACAAATAATCGCGATTCCTGTGCCATGTACGATAGCGTAATATGTATATAGATGTTATGATGAAAATAATGAAGTTTTGCATAAGATGTTATATTTTGATCTCATGTGTACAGATATTCTTTAAAAAGTAATCATATCAGATATATTTAAAGGTGTTTAGAATCGGCCAAAAAATATAGAGTATCCCCATGCATTTTAATCCTCAAAATTGTCAAAAAATAAGGAAAAAAGAAACGGAAATAGCCATTCGACAGGAAATTATGTTTTTCTTCAATGCGTGTTTAAAAAAATATTAGTTTAGGGGGTCGCCTTCATACTGAAATTGTACAAAACTCTGAAATTTTCAATACAAACACCTAATTTTGACATCATATTTGACTTTTTCGGTAAATTTTACCTAAGGATGCCAAACTAAAAGTAATTCAGTCAAGTAGTTTAGTAATTATAAAGGTTTAAAGTTCATAATTCCTAATGTTAAATTCATTTGTAATAATTACAAATCAGATTGCAATGCGAGTAGTTTTTAAAGCATACCGAAACAAGTTGGAAATTGTACGTTAAATGTGACAAAATGAAGTGCTTTCTTACTATAACTAGTTTTACATTGTAGAGAAATCTGCGTTATTATCTCAGTGAAATGAATTATATCGCCTGTTTTGAGCGAAAAGAGCATTTCTTTCTTTTCTCTTATTACGTATTGCCACGTTTACAAATGCGAATTTTTTTTGACACAAGATCGCGCTGCAAAATTCACCATGGAGATCTTGCTTTGCGAATGACTACGTCCATGCTTTAATATTTGTATGATTCACGATGAACGATTTTTTTTTTGTTTATTTACTTTAATGGATATTGGGATAAATGTTGGACAGAATTCTGTATCGATAATATATATATTAAAATTCATACCATTCGGTTGGGTAGTTTTTGCGCTGTTAAATGCGGACAGACGTACGGCCGGAACAGAGGACGACTGTAGGTGCTACGTATTTATATAATTACGAACGCACCTAAAAACTGCACAGTAATTTTGGAATAGCATATTTAAAGCTTCAAGAAATCTATCTCTTTTAAATATAGGGTGAAACCCCCAGTTATTGACACCTAACCAGTAACTGACACTTGAGCAAAACTCTAACTCAAATAAGCATTTTGTTGTAAAATTCTGCAAAGTAATGTCATCTAGTAATAAATTAGACACTATTTTTTAATTTGGACTTAATTTATTCACCACTAGAGGTCCAAGAACATATTCAATGGGGGAGGAACTTTTGAAAATATAACAAGAACGAAAAATCATGCTTCAAGCATAGATTATGTAACACTTTCCAACGCTTCCAAAATAATTTTACAAATCATACCGTTTAATAAGCTAAAAGATAACATCTAAGTAATCAGAATACTTTTATTCAGCCCTGTATAGGATCTATAGATTTGTATATATACTACATAGGATAATAAATTTTAGTTCAGTTAGGAAACGCGTAGCACAGTTTAAAATTCTCCGTCTGGAGTTAAATAATACGGAAATGTGTTCGCGAACTTTTGTGCTTCCCTGTATAGGATCTACAGAATTTATACACACCACGTAATAGACAAAAAGCGAGTTAAAATTAAAATCGCTTTCAGTAACTTAAAACGCACTTCGAGGAATTATTGTTAACAGACAGTAGAGAATTCTTTTGTGTGTCCCTGTATATGAACGATAACTGCTATACACACGATATTCTGTAGTAGGCCTCTTGTAATGCACCTCATATAAATTTCAATGCGTTTTAAATAGGGAAACATTATTTAAATAAACCGCAGACGATTTTTCTCCATAGACGTAATGTAACGGAATTCTTTTGACTGTCCCTGTACAGTAAGTATAAGTGCTATGCACACCCTATTCCATGTTAAGCTTCTTCTAATGCACCTTAGTGATATATATAAATTTCAATGCGTTTAAAATAGTGAAACATTATTTAAATAAACCGCAAATGATTTTCCCCCATAGACCGCAATGTAATGGAATTCTTTTGAGTGCTCCTGTAAAAAAAACTATAAGTGCTACACACTTCCGTTGAAATAGGGAACATGCTATAGATAACGACTATAACATATAAAAATTGCAGAGCAATCCGAGCATATTTACGGGAGTTAGAGCACGGACAGACGGCCAGACGGCAGACGGCAGACTGCCAGACAAACCGAAGTCATAAACACTTTTCAACTAGGTTGGAAAGTGTTAAAAAGTGTCATTTTGAAGCAACCATCTTATTTCAAAAATTAAGGAAGTGTTTTTGTAATCTATGTGTAATTCAACAATCCTAAACTTTATCTTAAAGTTATACTTGTAGAAATTAGTTTAAAGATGCATATGATGCATTAGAGCCATGATTTACGGTTTACAGTTATTTAATTTAGCTTAATGTGGAGGGGGGCGGTTACCAATTATTTGTTCCTGGAATTTCATTTCGCCAGTCTTTGACAGAGGTGTCAGTTGTTAAGAAAAATGAAATCTATTATTTGAACTGTTGAAAAATGCATAATAATAAATTAAATTTATCTTCTAGTAAACACCATTAAAATTTAAGTTGTTTTACCAGTGTCTGACACCACATGCCAGTTACTGGTTCATAAACGTGAGTTATTGGATATAAAACCTGAAAAAACACAAATGCATCTGCAGCATATCATACATAAAATAGTATAAACAGAAAAGAAGAAGGAAAATGAACAAGGAATAACAGAAGAACAGTATTTTGTTATTATAATAAAGAATAAAGTTTTTTTTAAAAATCTTTTGAAACATTTTAATCTTTTGAAATAAAGTGTCAGTCACTGGTTCACTTTGTATCAGTTATTTTTGTTTCAAAATAGGGATAGTGTCAGTTACTGGAGTTTTTGACTATATTTATGAAAAAATTAAATTTCTGATAATAAAATACATAATTTTTCAAAATTTTGTCAATAATATTTTTTTAATATATCTCTACTATCCTTTCAAAAACAAAGGTAAAAGTAAACTGCGCCACCAAATGCCATGAGGGGCGCCCGGCGCGTAGACGACCACCGAACCCAGGTCCTGAGGGACCTGTAACGCGCCAGCAGGTTTGTCTCCCCGCAGCGTTTCGGCCGGCCACAGGACCGCCACCTGCGGACCCTCCAACCTTAAACCCACGTGTCGACGATGTAAGTCGTTGCGATACGCGGTGAAACCCAGTAGGGGAGTCACCACGAGAGACGGGCCGGCGTCCCCCAACAGCTTCAGAGCTGGACACCCAGAAGGGAACCAGGCCCTAGGCCTTAAGTCGGGTTTTTCCGACCCGTACTTTCTTTACCTGAACTCGAGGGATGTGAAAACCTACAGAGGTAGTCACAGTTCCCTCTCGTAGTGGACCCGAAAACAAAGGTAAGTATAAAACAGATTAAATTTTTTGCAATGGTGATCTGAACAAGAAAGAATCAGTTACTGGGGGTTTCACCCTGTGTATGTTACGATTCGTATGTTTTTCGAAAAATTATTTCATGAATCTATATATTTTTTAATTAATTTTTTTGGCCGACTGCACTTTATATTTTAGCAGTCAATGCAGGGTTCGTACCTTTTTACCGCAATTTTTTAAAAACATTTATCTATTTAATATTTAAATAGCAGACATAGCAGACGCCGCGTTTAATTGCAGGATTTCTAATACTTTTCTGCATTTAAAATAAGGCGAAAAATTCTATTACAAATTGTGGTAAAAGAGTACGAACCCTGTAATATAATTCTTCAGAATTAATATAATTTTATTACACATTTTCTATAAAAAGAGTATTTTGAAGAACTCCGATTAACGTTTCTTAAGGTGGGTTTTTGGTAAAATATGTTATTTCCTCAGCTATTATCATAACATTTCGCCTAATTTTTACTAAATGAACTAAATCATAACACCAAATAATGACTGCAAGGAATATTTCAAGAAGCAAGCGATTGAATATTTGAAAGAGGCTACTAAGCAAGCTATTATTTTTTAGCTTTAAACCTTCCAGAATTTTCAAACAGAGTATTTTCAGTTCATGGCAGGATACAACATACGAAGACTGTCAAGTTTAGAACTAGCCTTCGAATCAAGAAGATTATAAATAAAGGGGATAAAATCTTCCTTTTATAAAAAAAGAGGACAAAGAGAGCCTTTAAAAATTTAATTTCACAGTGAATCATATCTTTTACATAGCTTTTGCAAATGTTATATATATATATATATATATATATATATATATATATATATATATATATATATATATATATATAACTTTACAAATAACGAAATTCGTCGTTATTTAAACATCTAGACACAGTCATTGTCTACAAAGTGTTTTGTCAAGACCGTATTAACTGTGCAGATTGAGAACTTTTGGTCGAAGTACATAAAAATTGATCAAAGAGCCATGTCTGCACAACGCATTGTTATCGTGAAACATGCAAAAGAAAAAATGTGACATCACCGTAAGGTGCTGAGTAGAAGCTCGAACTTACCTCTGTACGTGCTAAAACACACTAGCGTGCATGCGTCAGTGAATGGTTATAACAAAATTTGATTCAACAGAAACGCGTCTACGAAGTTTAGTGAAAATGTGCTATGCTGGATTGCATCCACAAGCCTATTCCACGTTGCGCTCAAACATTCCTCAATATGCCTGGTGGTCATTTTAAGCATCTTCAAATGCAAATATCTAATAACTTATATCAATCCTTCGAGTATATATTGTGAGATATTCACTTGTTTTGCTGAGAAAAGTAAGAGGTCCATTTTTTCTCAGGCTACCCTGAATTATCCGTCTATACGAGTGAACTTTCTGTAAATAACTTTTTAGTCGCATGCCGTAAAATGTTTTCGAGTGTTTCACTGAACTCAGTTCTGACAAGCTGAAGTATTATAATTTTATGAACACTTGGACATTCTGAAGGCTCGCCTGAATCTTGGTTATGTAATAATTCGCCACATTCTTGAAACTAGGTGTGAATACTTCAAAACTCACTCAAAATACAGTGGTAGAGCTTGCACATATGCACGGCTGAAAGAGGCCAAAAGGGGACTTGACCTAGGAGAGCGAGCTGGAAGCATCTCTGAATTCAGTCGCTAGTGAGGCGAGCTGAAGAGCCTGGTCGTAGGCTAAGTTACCGTGAGACGGGCGTAATAACCCGGAAATTAGGTTTCTAATCGTCCGGGAGAAATAATCTGCCTCCCAGAGAAGTAACAATCGTTTGCTATAAACATTAGCAAGGCCAAAACACACGGAAAGTCTCATTTAATTTTATACTAGATATATGAAACTCGTCTAATTATTCTTCCTGTAGCTGATTGTAATAAAAACATCTTTGAGAGCCATCGTGACTCAAGTCCATTTCGTCGTGACGCTACAATGTATTTCTATAATTCTTATTTTATGTACATTGGATGTAGTCGTGTATTAAAATGAAACTATTGTACTAAAATGGCAGCGCGCGAATAGCCAACTTTTATCTGCTGTGTTTGGCAACGGGCAGAAACTTTAGAACTGGGATAAAATGTTGTTTGGATAGATTTATGTTTATTGTTAAGTGTTTGTTTCTGTGTAATGTAGTTAATAAATAATGTGTGTTAAAGAAACGAATCTTTAATAAATAATTATAAGACATATAAAGCTATACACTATCGAAGAAGCATCATACTGGCGACGAGGATAAACCTTGATTCATCTAGTTTAGTAATCTTGCTACTTAAGATTACTACTTCAATTTCGGAAGATTGGAACAAGGTAAGAAAAACTTATTATTCTATTAAAATGGAACAATTAGTTGAAGAATTAATTAAACAAAATAAAGCGTTAATGGATGCGCTAAAGCGGGATAGCACCCTAAAAAATAATAAGGTTTCTGGAGTACAATTTGAAAAATATGATGAATCATTAGAAAGTTTTGATACTTTCATGGATAGGTTTGAAGCCTTTTTAGATATACAAAATGTTCCTAAAGAAAAACGCGCAAAAACACTAATATCAAGTTTATCTGCAATGCTATATAACTTGTTAAAAAATCTACTTGCTCCACAAAATCCCAGTGATCAGGAATATGAAGCGCGTAAACAAATTTTGCAAGAAAATTTGAATCCGAAACCATTAATAATACCTAGTAGACACACGTTTTTAAACAGGAAACAACATGAAGGGGAAAGCGTTAGTTCTTATCTTGCTGAACTTCGCTCTTTAGCAATTCCTTGCAAATACACTCAACTTTTGTTGAATACTATGTTGAGAGATGTTTTCGTTAGTGGTTTACGAGATAGGGCAATCCTAGATCGGCTATTTGAAGAAGACGATATCGATCTCGATAAAACAGTTAAGATCGCTTTAGCAATGGAACGAGCTAATAAAGGAGTTAATGATATAATGGGTAAGCCACAAGGAATTAAAGCCGTTGGTGTATACAGGGTGATTCATAAAAGATGGGCAGAACTTTAAGGGGTTATAGTACAATTAAAGACAAATAATATTAAATAGGAGACTAAGGGTCCCAGACGTATTCCCAAGGAGATAGGGGGCATTAAAGTTTAGGGTCCGAAATTTCAAATGATTATAAAACATGGAAAAATTGGTCGATTCGTTTGCGGTTTTTGCAAAAAATTTTCTTTATGCCAGTATTTTCTTGAAATAAAATTTTAAAGTTCAATTTCAAAAAATGCCGATAGGGGGCGCTTTAGACTTTGGAGTAACAAACAACTATTTTTTAACGTTATTTTTTGTATTTCTTTAAATGATTTCGAAAGCTTAGACTTAAACTTAAATTTTGATCTAAAAATCTGAGTCCTAACGAGTAGTTAAGTAGCGTAAACTGAAATTTGAAATTTGAAACCCTTCTCCCCCCAGAACAAAAATCAGTTATTCCCGATCTTTGTGTCGTAGATTAGGCTCTAACTACTGCCGCGTTTTGCTAAAATTATTCTTTATGTCAGTATTTTCTTGAAAATAAATTTTAAAGAAAATTTTCAAAAAATTCCGATAGAGGGCGCTTTAGACTTTGGAGTAACGAACAACTATTTTATACCGTTATTTTTTGTGTCTCATTAAATGCTTTCTAAAGCTTAGACTTAAACTTAAATTTTCAGCTCAAAATCTGAATCGCTGAGCGTGGTTCAGTAGCGAGGGGAGGGGGTTCAAATTTCAACTTCTGAACATAGTTCAGTTTGCACTACTTAACCATGCCCAACGATTCTGTGCTGTGATACGAGGCAAAAATACAACTTTCGTCAAGGACTGCATAGTCGGAATTCACTCATAAAGGCACTGGCACAGTTGGAAACGTCGCTCATGCAAACGTTAAAGCTCCATTCCTGACGCTAGTCACCGGGTGAAGAAGGAAACAGAAAGTATGCAAATGTCAAATGGGGAAGAAGAAGAACACGTATGCAAAATTTCGACACGATTCAGGCATAAAAACCACTGAACGGTGAGTCAAGTGTAAGTCGCTGTAGTAATGAATCGGAAGATGGTGCCCTTCACGAATAAGGAAAAGGCTGAGATGCATTTAATTTACGGAGCGGCAGATGGAAATGGTGCAGAGGCACAACGAATGTACGGAGAGCGATTTCCTAACAGGCGGTTGCCTAACCGCAAAACTTTCGAGCGCTTGCACAGACAGTTGTGTGAGACGGGATCATTTCTCGCTTCCCGGTCGAATGCAGGTCGTGCAAAAAAGGACGAATCAGTAGTTGTTGCAGAAGCCATTCTGGATGTAGTAGCGGCGCAGCCAAGTACAAGTACACGAACAGTGGCTAGCCAGGTGGATACCTCACAGTCCACGACTTGGAGGGTACTGAAGGATGAACATTTGCTCCCGTTTCATGTGCAACGAGTCCAGAAACTGTCTCCAGGGGATTATCCAAATCGTATTGAATTCGCCCGCTGGTTTCTGCAGCAGAACGCGCTAAATCCACATTTTGGACGAACTGTGCTTTTCACCGATGAATGTACCTTCACACGTGAAGGTACATTTAACACACACAATGCACATGTATGGGCGGATGTCAATCCACATGCTACGTATCCACATGCTCATCAGAGACGCTTTTCCATCAATGTTTGGGCAGGAATCCTCGGAGACCACCTAATCGGACCGTACCTTCTTCCTGAACGCCTCAACGGTAAAACATACCTCACATTTCTGCAACATGTGCTGCCAGACCTGTTAAACGTTGTTCCTCCACGCATCCGGCGGGTCATGTGGTTCCAGCACGATGGAGCGCCAGCCCATTACGTACGAGACGTCCGCAACTATCTGGACATCACATTTCCGAACAGATGGATTGGTCGAGGTGGTCCTGTTGCTTGGCCTGCTCGCTCGCCAGATCTTTCACCCCTCGATTTCTTTTTTTGGGGACGATTGAAGGCTCTTATGTATGAGACACCCATTGAATCCTCCGAGGAACTGGTCGCCAGACTTTCCGCCGCTGTAGGGGAAGTGCTCGAAAAGCCTGATGTTTTCGCGAATGTTCGCCGTTCCATTCGTCGCCGTTGTTCTGCGTGCATAACCTCTGGTGGTCACAATTTTGAACATTTATTGTGATTACATGTTAATAAATATGCTTTGGTAACATAATCCTAATTTGTGTCTTTTTACCTCGTATCACAGCACACAATGTGTGGACATGGTAAACTGAACTATGTTCAGAAGTTGAAATTTGAACCCCCTCCCCTCGCTACTGAACCACGCTCAGCGATTCAGATTTTGAGCTGAAAATTTAAGTTTAAGTCTAAGCTTTAGAAAGCATTTAATGAGACACAAAAAATAACGGTATAAAATAGTTGTTCGTTACTCCAAAGTCTAAAGCGCCCTCTATCGGAATTTTTTGAAAATTTTCTTTAAAATTTATTTTCAAGAAAATACTGACATAAAGAATAATTTTAGCAAAACGCGGCAGTAGTTAGAGCCTAATCTACGACACAAAGATCGGGAATAACTGATTTTTGTTCTGGGGGGAGAAGGGTTTCAAATTTCAAATTTCAGTTTACGCTACTTAACTACTCGTTAGGACTCAGATTTTTAGATCAAAATTTAAGTTTAAGTCTAAGCTTTCGAAATCATTTAAAGAAATACAAAAAATAACGTTAAAAAATAGTTGTTTGTTACTCCAAAGTCTAAAGCGCCCCCTATCGGCATTTTTTGAAATTGAACTTTAAAATTTTATTTCAAGAAAATACTGGCATAAAGAAAATTTTTTGCAAAAACCGCAAACGAATCGACCAATATTTCCATGTTTTATAATCATTTGAAATTTCGGACCCTAAACTTTAATGCCCCCTATCTCTTTGGGAATACGTCTGGGACCCTTAGTCTCCTATTTAATATTATTTGTCTTTAAGTGTACTATAACCCCTTAAAGTTCTGCCCATCTTTTATGAATCACCCTGTATAAGGGAAAAAATATAACACCACAACCTAAGAACACACAAAAGCAAAATAACATGGTATATTGTTCTAGATGTAACGGATCAAATCATAATAAATTTAACTGTAAGTTTAAAGCAAGTAAATGTAGAGTTTGCCAGCGTATTGGCGACATTGAACGAGCTTGTTATTATTCTAAGGAGGCTAAACCAAACAAAATGGTGAAGCAAAAACAGTTTCATGTAAATGATTCAGAAGTTCAAAATTCAATTCCACTCAATTGTTTAGAAGTAGAGAACGTTTGCATGAAAGAAGAATTTCCTAAAAGACCTCGCATAATAGTAACTATTGAAATTGAAGGTAAATCGGTTGAAATGGAAGTCGATACAGGCGGTACAGTATCAGTAATGAGTTTAAAGAGATTTAAAGATATTTCGAAGAAAAAAAATTAAGACCTATAATGGTGAAACCCTTAAACCCCTGGGTTACTCAACAGTTAAAGTAAAATATAAGAATCAAACAGAGTACTTAAATTTATATATTGTTAAAGAAGACTTAGACACTATCTTGGGTCGAGAATGGCTGTATAAAATCAATTTAGATTGGGTAAGGATTAAAGCTCTTACAGTTGTAAATCAGGGAAATCTTACAAAACAGTTAGAAGAATACGCAGACATATTTGATGAAAAATTGGGCGAAATAAAAAAATATGAATGCAGTCTTGAGTTAAAACCGGATGCCGTTCCAGTTTTTTGCAGACCGAGACCATTACCGTTTGCAATGAAAAATCGTGTTGAAGAGGAATTAGAACGACTTGAGAAAGACGGAGTTATCAAAAAGTCGAATATTTCAGATTGGGCGACTCCAATTGTACCAGTAGTTAAAGCAAATGGGAAAATTCGATTATGTTTTGATTATTCCGTCACTCTTAACAAAAATCTAAAAATTCAAAGACATCCTCTTCCAAAAACGGAAGAAATTTTTGCTTCACTGAATGATGGTAAGATATTTTCAAAGATTGACTTTAGTCAAGCTTATTTACAAATGAAGGTTCACCCTGACAGTCAAAAATTATTAACGATTAATACTCATAAAGGACTTTATGAATGCACAAGACTAATGTTTGGAATTAACTCAGCCCCTGCTATATGGCAGAAATATATAGAAAGTGTATTGCATGATTTAGAAGGAGTAGAAGTATTTTATGATGATGCACGGATCGCAGCACCAGATTTCCAGACACATTTGTCAAGATTACGGAAATTTTTCGATAGATGTCGTCAACATGGATTGAGAATAAATAAAGATAAATGCAAATTTTTCCAGAATGAAATTGAATTTTTGGGATATAAGATAAATGCATAAAGATTATCTAAAACAGATAAAAGATTGCTGCAATTAAGAATGCTAAAATTCCTAAGAACGTTCAAGAAATTCAGTCTTTTATGGGATTAGTTAACTTTTATTCTAGATTCTCAAACAAACTTGCTACTTTAGCATATCCATTACACATGGATTTGGGATAAAAAGTGTCAAGAAGCAATTCAAAACATTAAAGATGAAATCTGTTCTGATAGAGTATTAGCACAATATGATCCAAAACTTCCTATTTTCGTTGCAGCTGATGCATCTCCAGTCGGTTTGGGGACAGTGTTCTCCCACAAATTTCCAGATGGTTCCGAGAGGCCTATTGCTTTTGCCTCAAGAACAATTTCACTAATTGAACAACGCTATTCACAGATTGATAAAGAAGCTCTAGCTCTAGTCTGGGCTGTGAAAAAGTTTTATCTTTACCTAAAAGGAAATCGATTCACTCTCATTACAGATCACAAACCTCTCGTGGCAATTTTTGCTTGCAAAAATGGTCTTCCAGTTTTGTCTGCTACAAGACTTTTGCATTATGCTCTAGTACTACAGTCTTATCAGTTCGACATAATTTATCGGAATACTAAGGATCATGGTAATGCAGATTGTCTTTCACGATTACCCTTAAGGTCTGAAGATTTAGAATTAAAGGATGACGTTTCAGTTTTCCAACTTTCCCAAATTGAAACACTTCCAATAACAGCAAGAGATTTAGCCAAAGCAACTGCAAATGACGAAGATTTGGCACCCTTGCTAAATGCTTTAAAAAAGGGAACTTCTCTAAAAGTGAAGAAGTTGAATATACTCTCGAGGATGGTTTCATTATGTACGGCCAAAGAGTCTATGTACCTGAAAAATACCATAAAATAGTTTTGGAAGAACTTCATCAGGACATTTAGGCGTTGTTAAAATGAAGGCAATAATGACAATCCTATGTCAATTGGAAAAACATAGATAAAGACATCGAACATGTTGTTAAAAATTGTACAGATTGTTCCAGATTTAAAGATTATCCTCCAAAATCTAAAACACACCATTGGGAGTATCCAAGTTTTCCATGGGAAAGAATTCATGTTGATTTTGCAGGGCCAATTTTTGAGCATATGTTTTTATTAAATGTAGATGCACACTCAAAATGGCTCGAAGTCTATCCTATGAAATCGACAACTGCTTTGAAAACAGTAGAATGTCTAAGTGATTGTTTTGCTCGTTTTGGATTACCAGTCATGTTAGTCAGTGACAACGGACCACAGTTTTCCTCATATGAGTTCCAAGAATTTA
This sequence comes from Maratus michaelseni, assembly GCA_963931845.1. Lineage (NCBI taxonomy): Eukaryota > Metazoa > Arthropoda > Arachnida > Araneae > Salticidae > Maratus > Maratus michaelseni. Next base: position 304,673,531 of record OZ007595.1, read on the forward strand.
TGCAAAATAATGGAGTTTTTCATAAAACGAGTGCACCTTTCAAGCCCTCCAGCAATGGTCAAGCAGAAAGGTATGTACACACTTTGAAACAATCCCTTCGAGCAATGCAAAACTACCCTGGTAGTATCAATCAAAAAATCAACTGCTTTCTGTTACAATATCGGAAATCACCTAATATGACTACAATGCAGTCTCCAGCAAGTATGTTCTTAAAAAGAGAGATTCGTACGAGAATTGACCTCTTAATTACTAATACTAAAGAAAGAATTCAGAATAAAATTAGAAAGGATATATATTTCAATGATCGGTATTTTGAAGTGGGTGATAAAGTAGCTGTTCGGGATTACACTGCAGCTAATTCAAAATGGAAATTCGGTCGTATCATCAGCCGAGATGGTGAATTACATTATACCATAAATGTTCAAGGCAATTTGGCTAGACGACATGTTGATCAAATTCAATCAGCAGGTGAAGAAGTGGACAATGATGTTCAGTATAGACCAAGTGTAACAAATATGAACGTCCCATCTGATCCAACAGTGACTTCAACGGAGACAGATGCAGCATCGACTGAGCCACCTATGACCTCCGAGGATATCGCCAAAGATATGCCTCCATCACTGCCAACAGTCACACCTCCAAGTGCTCCTCCAGTTAGCACACCCCAAGTTGTCCAAAATCCAGTGCAACTAAGACGATCTAAAAGGATCCGGAAACCTCCAAAAGGATTGTGCTGTTAATTTGAAAGGGGAGGAAACTGTCGTGTATTAAAATGAAACTATTGTAAGAAAATGGCAACGCGCGAATAGCCAACTTTTATCTGCTGTGTTTGGCAACGGGCAGAAACTTTAGAACTGGGATAAAATGTTGTTTGGATAGATTTATGTTTATTGTTAAGTGTTTGTTTCTGTGTAATGTAGTTAATAAATAATGTGTTTTAAAGAAACGAATCTTTAATAAATAATTATGAGACATATAAAGCTATACACTAACGAAGGAGCATCACAGATGTTATGTCATTTTTTCATTTTTTTTCAAAGACTAATAATCGTAGATGATCTTTGGTTAATTTGTATGTACTTCAGCAAATATTCTCGCTCTGAATTGTTTACACGGCCTTCCCAGAGAACCCTGTATAATTTACCTAAATTTCTGAAAAAGATAAATACATTTCTCTGAAAAAGTTCATTACTTTTAATAAGATATATTATTATTAAAGTTCTAAATCCTATAGTATGATGTCAGCTCAAAACAATTTTTCACCATTAGGCAAATAGCGAGTTTGCATTTTTTTCCTTAAAACTATTATCTGAAATATTTTCTAAACAAAATCTACCGGCATTAAATCCTCTTATTGAAATGAATCAATGTTCAATAATTCTCTAAAAGAAATGCTGCTTATAGGAAAATAACTTTACTACTCCTTTCTGGGGATATGCTAAGATTCAAAAATGCTGCCAATAATTATTCACTTGAGCAATATCTGATTTCCAGAAAGCTTAACTGTAATCAGATTACAATATCGATTTTTTTTATGTTGTGGCATTAATAAAGTGTTTTTCTATATTTCCCGACTACATTAGTATTGGCTAAAGTCCAATCAAAAAGCTCACTGATATTATCTAAGCCGGGAGCAACTGTTTTGAAAGGCAAAGTTCCATTGTGTATTCATTTCTCTTTGCTCTTATTTTCAGGGATGATGTATCTCTATAATGATTCGAATTTGCATTTATATTTTGTCTATGTTTATTTCCCGAATTCCTGAATGGGCATGCATAAACATAAGTTAAAGTTTATTGAAAAAGTGATTGATTCAGAAAATATATATTTACTCAAATTCTATGCGTAAACAATAATGAAAAGCGATGCTTTTGAAGAAAAAACATTTTTGTTTACATGAGATTTTGCTGACAGTAGTAGCAAGTAGTATTTTATTCAAAAAATATTAATAGAGAGTTTGGTATTTGTTTGTTTGTAGCCAAATATTATTTTGGACATCTTTGTAATGGGTAAATATAAAAATATATTTCTAATGAAAAAGGCTATTCAATCTTCAGCTCATTTTTTGAATAAACACGTACCGTAATTTCCGGCGTATAATCCGCAGCTCAAAGAGTCGTTTTTCGACCCAGAAATATTATTTTATAAAATGTAACTTAAAAGATCGCTGTAAATATTTAACTACAATTATTGAATAAAATTTCTGGGTCGAAAAACGACTCTTTGAGCTGCGGATTATACGCCGGAAATTACGGTATTTTAGATATATGCAGAAAATTTGTCGTAATATCTACATTTTATCACCTAATAGCAGTATATAGAGTAATTTTAAATATCAGAATAGTGACATAATAAGAAGTAAAATTATACAGGTCGAGGGGATTCTAGACCAAAACAAATTTGGCAAGTATGCCTTTATTGACGATCTAGTGGTTGTCTAACTTAGGGTGCCCTTATATGAAAATTTTAATATATGGGATATAAAATCCAGTTTCTTTAACCCTTCTTTGCATGATTTTTTCTTTTACAATTGTGTTTTTTATACATATATTAAATATTAGACACCAGAAATTTTAGGATAGATTTTTAACTTTGTTCAGCAACATAGTTTACGGGGAATTTACTGCATTAATATTTCTATCTGAATATAGTGGTGGCAAAGAAGTTGATTTATTTATTAAAAGTTAAATAAAAAGTGATGGAAATTTACATCACTATGCAATTAAGGGTTAAAATGATTTTAGACAAAAAAATCATCAACCATCTCCAAGAGTCTATTATTTTCACCAAGTTAATGTGTCTTTACTTGTTTCACTCTCCTAATCGATTGTGTCCAGACAATTATCTCCAAGTTCTAGAAAATAGGTTTGCCATAGTTTGAACAAAACCTTCTGTTTGAGCACAGTATGAGAAGGACCAACGAAATATACGGCCGATTCATGACGTTTAAAACGTCGCACGGAGTGGATCATCTTTACATGGCGATTGGTACAAAACGTCGCAAACATCGTTTTGTGCCAATCACCGTGAAAAGATGATCCACTCAATCTGACGTTTTAAAAGTCAAGAACTGGTCATGTATTTCGTAGGTCGCGGTCTAAGCATGCACCCTGAGCGAATGTCGCCACCCTCATATAGAGGCGTCCTGCTCCAAATTGTCATAACGAATACATCCATGATAGAGTGCGTTCGAAGACCGAAATTCGGGTTAATAATATTCGATATTTTTACAGGATTAATATTTCGATATAAATATAGTGGTTGAAAAGAGCTTGATTTATTTATTAAAAGTTAGATAAAAAGTGTTGCAAATTTTATACACTACGCATTTAAGGGTTAAAGTTTTTAGGTGCCCAATTTCGGTGGAGTGATTTTATTGCGATTCTATGCGGATTTTGATTATTACAGTTAACTTGTATTTGTAAAGAGCGAATACCACTTGAAGTTTGCTTAAAAGCGAGACAATTGACCTTTTGGCCTCAAAGTGCAGATATTATATACTAGAGTTATAGCGCCTAGAATACATAGTGTGGAAAACGGCTACAAAATAGTACTAAAAAATTGAATCCGATAAATGTAGAACGATGCTGAAAAGATAACGGGTCGATCGCAGCGACATCTTCTAGCAGTGGCGTAGACAGGGCGGAGGGCCAGATGGTTTGGATACCACTAATTTTATAAAAATATTTTTGCCTCATCTAATTGGAGAATTTTCTGCGATATTGAAAGCGAGAAAAACTTTATAATATTACTGATTTCCAGAACATTTGGTAAAACCGTTTTCCACTCTATTTACACTTGGCGCTGTACTAGAGTCTTGTTCAAATTGGCCTTGTTTCTTGCTGCGGATTCAGTTGATTCTAATTTATATGATTTTAAATATTGTTGACTTTTGGTTTTTGTAGGTCGGGTTCTGGTACACCCGATTTTCCAAAAGAATGTTTAGAATATTGTTTTAGATGAAAAAAGCTACAAATTTAAATATGAATAAGCATACGTATACTCATTTTTGGTACAAAAAAGGTCAAATTGGTTGTAGGATATTTTTCTATAGTTGAGAGTTTCGATTCTCTATTTAAAATTATGGATTTCCCTTCATTTCGGGTTTCGGGTAGGGCAGTCATTGAGGAGAGTCAGATTAAACTTGGGCTGTGGCTCGATGAAAATTAATTTATCACATTCGGAACGGGTTTCGTGTCGTAAATTCTGTATTCAAGTCATATATACTAATAAAAGCAGCTACTTAATTACCATAATACTTTGATTATTTTTAATTATACTTCCTTCCGTTTGTAAAGACTCTTGTTTGATCACAAACAAACAAACAGTTTTTAGAGAAAGTATAGTTAATTATGCATTGTTGGTAGCGGAGGTGACATCCACGGTGAGGGCCCAGATTCGAATCTTGGGTGAGACATGGATGACATTGTGTGTGTAGCGTCAGTGCTGTCAACAGAACTATGTATGATCCCGTCCTCAAGAAGACGATTTATGTAATTTGTCAATGTGCTGTATGTATTTCTGTGAAATAAAAATTATGAATCATTCGAGACAATAGTCTTGTAGCTTATAGTTCTCAAAGTAACCTCCTTCAAATGTCACATCGTTTATTATTGAGTCAGTAACCCTACGAATGGTGATCCATGCGTAGTTATTTTTAAAAGATACCGTAATTTCCGGCGTATAATCCGCAGCTCAAAGAGTCGTTTTTCGACCCAGAAATTTTATTCAATAATTGTAGTTAAATATTTACAGCGATCTTTTAAGTTACATTTTATAAAATAATATTTCTGGGTTGAAAAACGACTCTTTGAGCTGCGGATTATACGCCGGAAATTACGGTAAGTATTTTATACGGGATCAAATTAAATTTAATACATTTTGTTTAACCCTTTCAAGGGCAAAGGACTTCTTCTACTAAAATGTTGAAATATTTGAATGACACCAGAATTAACGATCAAATCTATTTGAAAATAAATAAAAGAATTTCTTTGCGTATATTATAAAAGCAAATTTTTATTAAAAATTTCTGGGTGTCACTTGGCAGTTTGGAATTAAAATTAAGCGTTCGCGCCTTGCAAACACCGCCCTTGAAAGGGTTAAACAGTTTAGATAATATCAATAAATATTCATTCTAATTCATGTATGGTCATCTTTAAAACATAAACTTTTTGTGCGGACCAAATTTAATCTGATATAATTTAGTTTAAACAGTTTTTTGGTATTAATTTTAGTTGAATACTTCGTTATATACTGTTATGAGATTTTGGAATATCATTCATAGGCATGTTATAAAACAATAAATTATGTTAAGATTTTTCGATAATTCTGAAAAGTTCTATTTATCTGATACTTTGTTTTATACAGGTTATGCTGTCAAATTTATTTTACTGTAGAATAACCAAGTTTCAAATAACAATTTTTAGGTATGAAAGTGTAATAGCGTAAAACAGTGGTTTCCAAACTTTTCGGGTCTATTGCCCCCCCCCCCCCTAGGTTGTACAGCCTTTTCTGTCGTCCATTACATTGCCATTTTTTTTTTCAATTAATAAAATAATTGATATTATACTGTCGGATTCAACTATATTTTGCAAATCATAGGTACTTTGTTAAAACATAAACAAAGCTATATTGAATAATAACCAGTAAATTTTTATCCTACTTTTATAGGCGTAACTCGACAAATTTAAAAATGTCCAAACCGGGAATCGAACCCGGATCCTTGGAATAGCGCTCCAAGCTACGCGGACGATACTCAGCCTGGCATCTCTCACTTATACAGCGCTCCCAAATTGTCCGCCAACTGAATACCAATAATTTTTAACAGAAAATTTCATGGTAGGTTTCTAAAACATTTCCGCAAACATTTGGTAGTTTCAGCCAAATTTTCAAGAAAAATCTAAAAATAAAATTTTTCTAAGAAAATACCGGTATTCAAAAAGCGGGCCATTTGAGTGCCCTGCTTATATATGTCGATAAGGCTGCAATCGCAGCCCAAAATGGAAATGTCATCATGGGCACGAAAACTTCTGCGGCAAACATGAGACGACATACACATAGTTAATTTTAAATCATTTTTGAGCAGTGAATTAAACCTGTAATCATTGAATAACAACCAGTAAATTTTTATTTCTAAGCATAAACAGACAGAGTGAAAAATGCCCAAGCCGGAAATGGAGCGCTATTCCAAAGGTCCTGGTTCGATACCCGATTTGGACGTTTTTCACTATGTCGGTTTACGCTTAGAAAAGTAGAATAAAAATTCACTGTTTGTTATTCAATGATAACAGGCGTAATTCACTGCTGAAAAATGAATTAAAATTTGTAAAGCTACATTATTTGGCCAACGAAATATCAAGTATACATATCAAGACGATGTGTATACTTGAATCAATCATTTCTTTCGGATGCAGGACAAAATACTTAGCAATATACAGAAAAAGAAAATGTACTGTCGGTCAGAAAAAAAGGAAATTTTCATATTAATTTATTGGGAAATTGTAGTTTCTGTTCGATTGGGAATTGTGTCTTCTTTCAGAATGTGAATGCAGTTTTTAAAATAGGGATCAATACAATATTAAAAATTCTACCAACTTTCATTTTTCAAATAGTAACACCCACTTTTCCGCACTTTATTTCAGTCCATGGAGCAAACCATCCCGGAAATTTATGCCTTCTTTCTTAAATCTTCATAGAAACAGAAATAGTCAAAATTTGGCGATGTTAATATAAAATCCACATGACAAACTTTATATCGACTCAAAAAGTAATCAGAGTTTTTTTCTTTTTGAAGAAAATACATTGAACCGGCTAAAACATAATCTAGACATTTTTTGATACAGAAAAATATTTTAAATTGTGAAAACGGTTTGTAAATCGACATTGAAAAAAATTATGAATTGTTATATATATATATATATATTAACCCTTCTTTGCATGAGTTTTCTTTTACAATTGTGTTTTTTTTTACACATATATTAAATATTAGACACCAGAAATTTTAAGATGGATTTTTAACTTTGTTCAGCAACATAGTGCACGGGGAATTTACTGGATTAATATTTCTATATAAATATAGTGGTGGCGAAGAAGTTGATTTATTTATTAAAAGTTAAATAAACAGTGATGAAAATTTACATCACTATGCAATTAAGGGTTAATTTTTACATAAAAAGAATAGGCATCGTCAAAAACATATATGTATTTACAACTTATTCCTAATTTTCGAGATGAAAAGAAATTTCACTCTTCGACGGTGTAAGAGGGTCATTATCCTTATTCCTCGTTTGGAATTGTTTGCATAGATAGAAAAGAAAATTAGATTTAAAAGCGAAAAAATTATATAAAAATATTTATGTAATGATATTAATTACATTTTTATTACATGTATTTACAAATTATTCCTAATTTTCGAGATGTAAGGAGATTTTACTCTTCGATGGTGTAATAGGGTCATTATCCTTATTCCTCGTTTGGAATTTTTTGCATAGATAGAAAAGAACATCTGAATTATAAAGCGGAAAAATATATATAAAAACATTTATGTATACTTATTAATTACATTTGTTATTACAGTTGAGTAAGTATTTGTAATAAAAAAATGTAATTAATATCTATACATAATTTTTTTTTTGTATATATTTTCAGCTTTTTTAATTCAGATTTTCTTTTCTATCAATGCAAACAATTCCAAACGAGGAATTTCCACATAATAACTACCTAATTCTTAATTAAAACTTAATATGTAAGCTATACCAAAAAAAAGAATTTAAAAAAAAAGCATGTTTTTTTTTTAGTACCTTTTTGTTTGTTTAACATTTGCCCGTCTTTTCACCATCTGGCATTTATGGGCTGTTTCATGAACATGTTCCGAACCCTATATTTTACCTCTTCAACTTCCTTACAAGCAGTTAGTTATGACTACAACTATACCAATTCACTTTCTTCTCAATATTTAAACTCTATCCTTAATCTCTTTCGCTTTATTATTCCAAATATATTATCATCTCATTTCTTAATTTTACATGTATCCTATATTTTGTAATTGTTGCTTTATCATGTAGTTAATACTACATCTTAACTTTTCCCAACGGCTCAATTTAATACAAGACACTCTACTTGCAATAGACTGGGCGTTAAGGAAGCCCCTAGGAAGCCCCTCAACTGTTCGGCAAATGTTTTATTACAGTTTTTTAATATTTTTTTTGTTGATGATGGGAGAATGGCATAAAAACTATATATGATTCATCTTTAATATTATAATAGATTTCATTCGTTCATAAAAACGTATGTGGTGAAAGAATACTTATCGGCCCAAATTATATAAAATCACTCCATTCCCCACACACAGATCATTTTTTACACTCGATCACCTCCTAAGCTATTTCGATGACCCACTGGGCAACAATATTCCCCACTATAGAAATCCCCAGTGTAAAATAATTTAATGTGTAGTTTAAATTTAAAAACATTATATTTATATAAATAGATTTACTTTTGCAAATGTCATATCGAAATAACTAAAAGATAAGAAAATGTTTATAGGAAATATAGTAAGGATACTGAATGATATTTTTTATCGCTAGACCCGGAAAACGTTTTACTGCGCCATAAAATATTTTTGAATTTATTTTCAAGGTCTTTTTTAAATGACTGCTGGCAGAGTGTTTTCATAGAAGATTAAGCAAAAGATCCGAAGACTTCGTGAAACCTGAAGCTTTTATCCTCTTAGGAAGAATTATTCCGTCACACTTCAAATGCAGTAGTAAAACTTACAGAAAATGTGTAGAAGTTAAACAGCAGAGATAGGCTTGACACTCTAAAATATTAAAAAAGAAAAACAATATAAAGTTTGTTATTTCCTTATGAAATAATACAAAATATAAAACTTTCTCCTCCATTCAATAAATAGAAGATGTTTCATATAGGGCCCCCTAAATTCAAAAATCAATAAATCATTAAGAAATATAAAGATAAAATAGGCCAATTACATATATCTTAGCTCATACTTTTTGTATATTGTAATTTTAAAAGATAATTGAAAATTTTATAAATAGGTTGAGCCAGGGTTGACAAATGCAGTCGCCAAGTCGCCACTGGCGAACAAGTTTTTCTACCTGGCCACCAAGGTATTTGGTCTGGTGTTTTTATTATTATTATCACATTTTTTTTTTTAGAAAAATTGACGTAAGAAGTTGACCCTAGAACACAGAAGGCATTTTTTTCCTCTTTTTTGGCATTTTTAATTTGGTAAAAATAAGTTCAAAAATGAAAAAGATATTTAAATAATAAAAAAATTAAAATAATAAAAACAGAATTATTTGACTGACTTCGATAGGAAAATAGGCAAAAATTGTTTTTCTGTTTCACTATTTCATCGATGCCCCCCCCCCCCCGCCTCATTAGATATAGATTTTGATAGCACTCCTAACCGAACACGTCGGTTAATCCAGCTTTTACAGAATTTCTCTTTTTTTTTCACAGATAAAAAATTTTGATAACTTTCATTAGAGAACTGGGTTTATACTATCTTTCTAAATTATGTAACAATTCCAAAGTATGTAACTAATAATCCTAAAATTATGCTTATTATTTTTTTTCTCAATTAATTCATAAAAACTTCTGTTCTTTTTGAAAATCACTGTCGGGGAAAAAGGGGGGGGGGATATTTTTTACTGGCGACTAGAATTCTTTGCTGGCTACCACATTTTATTAAATTTGTAAAGCCCTGGGTTGTGCAGTGTTGCCTCAAACAATGAAAACGCTGGAACTACTATGTAAAACTGCATCCAAATTGTCTCAGTTTTTATTTCTATTTTATTTAGATATTTAAATGTTAATAACAGGTTTGTTATTGGAATTTTGGAATTAATTTGAGAATTCTTACAGTATAAAGAGGCCATCTGTTGACGCCATCAGTTGACGGAAAGTTGAACTATTTTTTAAATTACTTACTCTCTATAAATACTATGAGTTGGCTAATACTTATTTCACTTATTTAATTTTTACAGTTAATATAATTATTGAAATAGATTGAATTTTATCACTAGAACCTCGATGAGGGGTCATTTTGACCCGTACCAAATGGGAAAACGTCGATTCGAACCAGAAATTTCTTCATAAAATAAGTTAAATATATACTGCACAAAAATAAGTTAAATGAATAAGTTAAAAGTTTTAAATTTAAATTCTGGTGTGAAATATTTTTAATGAAACTTGGGTAAAATTTCCCGTGGTTCTAGTGTTAAAGTTAAGGAGTCACTTATGAAACATCATTGATGGAAATAAAGTTCATACTACAATAATATAAGGCATCATGAAAATGACTCCTGAACTTATCTCTGTAATTCAACAGCCAATATATATACAAATATTAACAATGGTGACACGTTGAGAAGGTAGCTTGTAAATCTTTTATGGTACTTACCTATTAACCTTGCCAGGAAGATAGATCGCCAAAAATGGTTGTCAGACGCATATCATATTTCTCGTTTCCAGTTGTCAAACCCTCTGCAAAGCAGCAACTTAACATGCATTTATTAAATACATAACATCATTAAAAAAGCAAAATAAAATAATACAAAACATCAATTTAGTATACATACATTAAATACATAACATCAATTTAGTATACATACATTAAATACATAACATCAGGTTTAGAGACTTTTAGAGATAGAAGATAATTTACGGTAGTTTTATTTCTGGCGATATATATATATATATATACCGGTGCGTGAAAAGCTCGTTAAAACTTTAAATAATTATTAAAAAGAAACGAATGATGCTAAAAAATTGTGTTTTGCAGGATTGGGATTAGAGGGAGGTCGTATCTATATTATAAAGGACAAACGTGACCGTGCGTACGCTGACGTCATTTTGCGAATGATCATACTTGACGATGAAATTTCGGTTTTGTGATTTTTGTTACTGCATTTTTTTTAATTGCTAAACATCGCCCATTTTTAATTTTTACATCGGTATGTAGGGAAAAAAACTGCTTTCAAATGCAATTTGTTTGAACATTATATCGCAACAATTTGTTTGAACATTATACTAATTTTTTATAGAATTTAAATTAAATGTCAAGCATGATTTTTTAAAAAATCTCCATCGCTTGCAGACGATTACAAAAAAATAATTTAATAAATCTATCTCTACCGCGATGCAGCCTGATTATTGTCGATTAACCTATTTGCGCTTAAAACAATGTAAAAAGTTCAGCATTTGTTTCTAGCTAATATTCAATACCGGAATTAAAACTTCATTCAGAAATAAATAAAATAGTTAAAATAAAACACAAATTTAACAGATATGTAATCGAAATAAGCTCTTAAGACCGCTGAAATTATCAGAATTTAAAAAAAGCTGCTGTAGGTAAGGAAATTCTTAGCGATTTCTTCGGTTGTTAACTTCTGGTATGAGGTCAATACAAAATTTACCGCTTTTAATAAATTACAAAATTTTATTTGAATATATAATTGATATATTTCAAATAAAAATGCCCTTTGGTGTTATCCAATCTAAAAAAAAATTAAATTTAAAGTATTTATTGAAGTTTCAATTAAAAAAATGGTTTTCACATATATTCTCAAGCCCGGGTTGGGTGCCATAGTTTTTTTTTATTATTACCAAAATATTTTCGTTCAAAAATTACCGATAGATGGCTCTCCATGCATAATATGCAGCTGGTTTATGCAAATCAGGCTGTCGATAAAACCCCTCAATGCACACAGATTCTTCATTCGATGCCAGTAGTATGCTATTGTTATCAAATCAAGCGCTGTTGGTAAAAATCTTTTACAAGAATGGGAAATCGGCAACTGGCGTATTGTGAAAATTCAGCACGGCAAAATGACTGAAGACGAGAAAAGGCCCTGTTTCATGTGTCTTTGCTGCAATTAGTCCTTTACTATAAGCCTAATTTACACACACCTGCTTCATATTATGGATGCTACCGCCATCTATCGGTAAATTTTTTAACCACAACTTTTTCTTGTTATTAAAAATATACCAATCTCCCTCTGATCCCATACTTGCAAACCGCAATTTAAAAAAAAAAAAAATTAGCATCATTTGTTTCTTTTTAACGGATTTTCAATGTTTTAACGAACTTTTGGCACACTCGGTATTTTTATTTACATACATATATACATATATATATAGTATACATATATATCCTACATACATACTATATCTTATGAATATGATACATACATATCTACATCTATACTATATCATAGTATATATATTTCTGCAACTTCATTTAATATGGTAACAATATAATATTAACATTACAGTTACAATGTAGGAAGGAAAATATTGATTAATGTAATTAATATTATCAGCGGTATATTATTACTTTTGATATTATCACATTACATACGGTGGCATTGTCGGCGTGGTGTATCTTCCAAACACGAATAATATGTAATTATCACTGTAATTTAAAAAATAGTTTAGCATAAATTTTAGCCAATAGATGGCACAGCGCTTCTCCAGCCAGTAAATATGCTCAAGCTCAAGCTATTGATATACAACTTCTAGAGATGGGAATAATGAATGATTTTGTCATTTGAATGAATCAATCGGGCATGCGCAAAAGCATACTGGCTAAGCTTCGTATTTCTTTTTTAATCAATTAATACCAGAAATCTTCAAACAGAAAAAAATTAAAGTAAACGAATAGTTCTGAACATTCTTTTTTCTTTTACAAAATTTCTGGTAGAAATTGATTAAAAAAATTCAAAAGTTGATAGCAATGCTTTTGCGTATGCCAGAATGATTCATCGAATATCAAAATCATTCATTCTGCCCATTACTTTACTAATAACTTCAATAGCAAACCTCTTTTTCAAATTCAGCAACAACAAAAAAAAAAAAAACTAATATTGAATACAGTTTTTTTTAAACCCAGTTTTACATAACTGTTGTTAAGACTGCACTGCCCATCTATTGGCTAAAATGTTAATTTTTTTTTCTTTTATAATACTATTTACAAAATTTACGAGCATGTCATTTATGTATTTCACTTATTTCATTTTCATTTTAAACAATTCATTACTGAATTTTATAACTAGGGTGTCATTTTTAATGTAATTTACATATCTTAACGGTATGTGTCTGAGCGTATGTCAGCTGGCTTTACAAATAGTAGTTATTAGTAATAGATATCTTCCAAATTTGATAGGCCTGGATTTCAACTGATTAATTTCAAAGGGTTTTTATTTTTAACACTCAGAAAAATGTTTTGTCCTTTTCAATAAAAAAAAAAAATCTTTATTGATAAACGCGTCTAATGCTGAATATCTGAAACTTTATATGTAATATTTAATCTAAATACTTTACATTAATCAATTAACTTATGTTAATAAGGCATGAACCATTAATGCATATTTAAATAGTCAGTCATATATTTAAAGTGTAAATTTCTTAACAGAATGCATTCTAATTAATGAATTTTGTTATAAAAATTGTGTTATTGTTATAATTAATGCATTTTTTGTAGTTTTTTTAATTTTACCTTTCTTTTTAATTTAGTGGACTAAGCTTTAAATTTATTAGTAAAAGAATAAGGCGACAGCGACATTAATCATATTATCGCCATTGGCTGATTACATCAGAACCAGATATACAAAAATAAGAAAATAAAATAAAAAGTAGAAAAAAGAAAATGCTTCATATGATATAATTTTGCAATAAAATTTTCAAGAAATATTAAATAAAACACTTGTTCATAATTCCATTAGGGATTTCAAAACTCAATAACATGTTTGCTTTCAGGCTGTTTAAAACTATATTTGAACTATTTTATTAAAATAATATATTTGATTAGTCAAGTTATCAAATGAGAACAATCTTCTTAAAAATTAAATTAAATTTCTCCTTAATTAATTTTAAAATTTTTAATTACAAATTCTTCGATGGATAAAACATTAACTTAAAACTCTCTTTTAATTGAGTCTGCTTTGAATCTGGATATAATTTAACGGTTTATTCATTAGATTGAAAATAGTGAAAGATTTATTTTTTAATATTTTATTTAAATCTGTATTATGTTAAATATTGCTTATGCTATTTTAAAGTGGAAATAGAAAAATTTAATTTAATTCCGGTGATTTAAAAATTAAATTCTACAAGATATGATAAAATTTGGTGTACGTGATCATAAACAAAAGTTTCTTCCCTAAATCAGGAAACATTCTTTATATTCGTACGAATTGTCCTCCTAAAATTATTGCATTTTCAATGCACATTTGACGGCGATTGTTCAGTTCCGGAAAACTTCGGGAAAGCCTCCTTCCGGTATCGCATGGGGAACCCTTTCAAATGGCTTTGAATATACAGGGTGATTCCGAACTCCTGAGCGAAACTTTAAGGGCAGTGGCGTAGCCAGGGAGGGGGTCCAAACGCTCTGGATACCAATAAAATTGTAAAAATTTCATCGAATTGAATATTGCAGAAAGTTCTCCGATTATATACGGCAAAGAAAACTGTACAAAATTAGTGGTATCAACAGCATCTGGACCCCCACCTTGGCTAGGCCACTGTTTAAGGGGTGATAGAACACATTCAGACAAGCTCAAAACACCACGGAATGCATGGTCGTAACGCAAGCAGTGAAGCGTATACAGGTTGCTTTCCGATTGGGAAGAGAACCCGGTTTACTACACAAATAGGACTTCCAGAGCACTCTCAACCGCAGCATCATGCAGGAAATGCAAGTTCACTTTTTCCTGATTAGAAAAACCATCCTCCCTTTTTGCAATCCATGATAGAAATGGCTATGTGTCCAAAAACCAGTGCTTTGTGTGTTAATGACAGCGCCATCAAGCGATTCACCGTTTGCGATACGCGCATACATTATATGGCGAAAATATGTTCTTTAGATGTGTTGTATCACCCCTTAAAGTTTTACCCATGAGTTCTGATTCGTCCTCAACTTCTCTGAAGGAAATTTGATGCAATTTAAAACACAGATCCTTCCCATACACTTTTGAGCTACTTACTTTGAGATTTCTTTATATATTATTCTAATTTTCATCCATATTAGCATACTAGTTAGTAGCACTCTTCCGAATAAATCAAATCAGCAATTATTTGTAATATATGGTGTCGAAAACATGGTTCTCTCCACAATCAGAAAGCGCCTTGAAGCATTTCACTGCTTGAGTTATGACCATGTGTTGTATGGTGTTTTGAGCTTGCCTAGACGTGTTCTATCACCCCTTAAAGTTTTGCCAAGTAGTTCCGATTCACCCTGTATATTATATAATATAATGAGAGGAGAGAGGTATGAAAATTGTGTTGTTGATCGCTACGGAATCGGTATTTTTTTAAAGATAAATACCTAGAGTCCAGTGTTTTTCAACCTTCTGTATTTCACGGCATTCCTTTATTAACTTTAACTGTAGATGTGAGAGCATTTTCAGGATTTCCCCGTATATGTTTAGTCTGAGTATTCGAGTATTGAAACATACCCGCATAAAATGTAACTTTATTACACTAAACTTTATAACAAAGTTAATCGGTTAATTTATAATGATGCATAAACACCTTCGCAACAAGCGGCATGCATACCAAAGCCCACTTGTATATTTCCATTTAAGGTGAATGAAATCTTTGAATTTAAACATCAGTGATTAGTACAGAAAAATTTGCTTTACTACTCTCGAATTTTCAGAGATTAAATCAGGCCGAAATTAAAAAAAGGGAAAAAGTGGTACCACAAATTAAAGAAAGTTTGAAAGACGCTTATCACGAACGGATAAAAACAGGGTTTGCACATTTCTACCACAATTTTTGAACGGTTTTTTTTCGCCTCATTTAACTGCAGAAAAATATTGCAAGCTCTGTAAATACAAGTGGCGTTTGCGAATTCTCTGTTTAAAGAATTTTCTTTTTATTAATAGTGGTGCCAGGTCCCTTGGAAATTCCAAGTAGTGTGCGAACCTTGTTTTTAAAATAAAAGATTATTCTTCTGTTATTTCATTCTGGATACAAATTAGCTATCAACCTTTGCAGTACACCTGAGATCCTATTTTGGCACACCAGTGTGCCGTGGCATACCGTTTCAAAGTCCCTGCTATAGTCAGTGGCTTTGACTATATTTCATTATTCATTGTACTGAATAGTATAGTGTTTGATTAATATAATTAGGAAATTATATTAGCATGCCAATTGTCCAAATCCATATAATATTTACATATTTTCAGAGCTAAAAATTAATATTATTTTATGGTCTGATGGAAAGGACTCTTCATATCCCAATTACATGGTCAAGTAAATGTAACTGAAATGTACCGTATCACAGTCGTTATTATTGTTGATTAGCTTTAGTGAAGTATCGTATATAATAACCCCGGATAATTCTTGTATAATGATCTTGTATAATGATATCTTATGTATGATATATAATGCTATCTAACATGATGATTTAATATTTTAGTAAAGTATCTTATATAATGCAGTAAAACTTATATACCTGGAGGTACGCTGAAGGGAGTATCACATCAATATATGCCAGTAGTATATTACGTATGTTTTATGAACTGTGGAAATGTGTATGTGTAAAGTTTGTAATGTTTAAAAATATTGTATAATAGAAAATATCAGAACATGCTCATCAAAACACATAAAAAATTACTTTCATATTTTAGGCAACCTATTGTCAACTAAGTGATGCATGAGAAAAATGTAAAGTATTAAGAATATTGAAAGTTTAAATGTTACCCCTAAAGTTTAAAAGTTATCTTTACTTTAGTAGGGGTCTTAAACCTTTTGGACTGGAAAGTAATTTGCTACCATTAGGTATGTGGCCCGCGGACCTTAGGTCGAAGACCCCTAGACTAAAGTGTCTAAACTGGAACCTGTGTCATGAAAAGCTATATCACTTGTTTTACATTAAAGTAGACTATGAAAATCTAAATTTATGTAATTTAAAGTATTTCTTTAAAACGTATCTATTGGGTTGTTCGGAAAATTCGTGCTATTTGGGAAAATTGATTCGTACTGGAAAATTATATCATTTAACCCATTAAAGCCGGGATTATTTTTCTCATTAAAATTCAAAAATTGCATTTCACACCAATTTTTCAAAGTAGCAACTTTAGTCTCCTTTTATTACGGAGTTTCAGTCATTAGATAAAGAGAATATTACTCTCCCCTCCATACACACACAAAAAAAAATACTGTTTAATAATCAAATTATTGCATATCAAGAATAAATTATTTTCCATTGAGAAAGTCTTTTTAAAAATCTATGCACATAAAATGTGTCATATCTATATTGAAGTGGGAATAAAATTTCAAAATTTCTATCCTAATACTAATTTTAGTACTGAAAAACAAATACAAACCCTCATATTAACACTTCAAGCCTGAGCTTTCGTGAAATATATATACAGGGTGTTTCCAAACTCATGGTACAAACTTTAAGGGTAAGTAGAGCACACAGTAACAATCATTTATTGTATAGGAATGTATGGGACCAAGTGACGCATTAAGGTAAAAACACCAGGGGGGCAATTAGGCCCCTTTTTTAATTTTCAAAATTTCTCATTCATACCAGAAAATTTTTATGCTATCCTTTTCTTGACATTTCATAATTATTTAACAATAAAATTCTTCTTTGAAAATTTTTTGTATGAAATCGAAATTTTTGAATTAAAAAAAGCGCAAAACTGGCAAACCTATCAAACGAAATACATGAATGAAAAAGATAAAATGTTTATTTACAATGTAGTTTACAGGTAAATAATAATGCATACAATAATATTACAATATATGTTCAAAATTGCGCTCACCAACTGTGATACATGCTTCGCATCGTCAGTGGAACGATTGGCGTGCACTTCTAAAGATGTCAGGCATTTCCCGCACACGTGCAACAGCTTCGGATATGCGAGATACTAGATTTTCGTCTGAGTCAACTGGAGTCTCATAAACAAGACTCTTCAGATGTCCCCATAAAAAGAAATCAAGGCTCGATAAATCGGGAGATCGCGGTGGCCAAGGAACTGGTTCACCACGCCCAACCCATCGCGTCCCAAATGTGGCATTCAGGTAACTGCACACATCAGTGGTGAAGTGCGCGGGCGCTCTACCATGTTGAAACCACATCCGGTTACGAATGGTGATCGGAACATCTTGCAGCAGTTCTGGTAAAACCTGTTGCAAAAAAATAAGGTAACAGCGACCATCCAGCCTCTTTGGTAGTAGGTATGGGCCAATCAAATAATTATTAACAATACCCGCCCACAAATTCACAGAAAACCGTTGTTGATAAGCATGTGGCCGCGTTGCATGCGGATTATTGTTTGGCCAGAGATGGAAATTGTGTGCATTAAATACACTCTCGCGTGTAAATACTACCTCATCTGTTGCAGTCTGGTTGCAATACATGTTGCTGCAAAACCCACTGGCAAAGGTTCAACCGCAGAAGATAGTCTTCCGGATTCAAATTTTGTACACGTTGAAAATGGAAGGGATGAAATCGATTTTCATTTAACACTCTCCAAACGGTCGGATGACTCACACCTAAATTCTGTGCAACAGCTCTTGTACTTGATTTGGGCCTTTCACTCACAAAATTCAAAATAATTTCTTCCAGGCTTGCACTGCGTACAGTATTTTCTCGCCCAGTTTCCTGTCTGGCGACGTGGAAAGAACCTGTTTCTTAAAGCTGACGGTGTAAGCGTTGAAACATTCTATGATCAGGCATTCTTCTGCGAGGGGCCCCACCAGTGGCTGAGAGGTTGTGCTCTCGAAGCTGGTAGACGGGAGGTGCTGGGTTCGATCCCAATCGCGTCCGTCGGCCTAATCGCTCGGAGTTTTCGTGGTTTTCTTTCGAGCCGTGGATCTTCTCCATGCGTAAATACGGATTAGGCTCCCTTAGAAAGACCCCCACGAAGGGCACTCCCCCCGGGCCTATATCCCTAGTGTCGATAATTGGCCGTCAATAATCAACCAATCAACCAATCTTCTGCGAGGAAACTGCTCCTGATACATTCGTAGGGCAGCCCTGGCGTTGCCATTTGCACGACCATACATGAAATGCATGTCGGCTTTGTCGGCATAAGTAAAGTCTTCCATGACGAACGATAGCACAATTAAAAATGGAGATTTCTTCTACTTGAATGCATGGTATTGAATGGCGACCAGTCACTTACTGCCCTCTACCGCCAGTGGAATCAACCAAAAACTCCATTTCTATTTCAAAATATTTCTATTCCTATTTCTATTTTCAATTAAAAAAATTCGATTTCATACCAAAAATTTTCAAAGAAGAATTTTATTATTAAGTAATTATGAAATGTCAACAAAAGGATAGCATAAAAATTTTCTGGTATGAATGAGAAATTTGGAAAATTAATAAAGAGGCCTAATTGCCCCCCTGGTATTTTTACCTTAATGCGTCACTTGGTCCCATACATTCCTATACAATAAATTATTGTTACTGTATGCTCTACCTACCCTTAAAGTTTGTACCATGAGTTTAGAAACACCCTGTATATCACTTATCCAATATATCAACACGCTAATTCTGGAGAAAATCTTTAAATTGAAATTTGCTATCACAAGATAAGGCTGAAATGTGATGAAAATATTATTAGAAGTGCTAATTCGTAAATATTATTTATAGAAATACCATATTTAAACATATATTGTTTAAACATTTCAAAGAGTAATTGGGATCAAGGTTAAAGTGGAGATTCTACTTCCTTGGCCTAAAATTTTCGTGATTTTTACGATTTTCTTTTCAGTTACAAAGAGCCGAGATATCACCTTCGGAATTTTTGCATTACTACGTGGCTCTTTGAATACCACCATTTTCAAGTCGTATTATTCGCTTGCTTTAATTGGAAAACTTTGATAATTAAATAAGGGAACTATTTCTCCTGAAAAATAGTGGTATGTAAAATAAAATTTTAATATTTCCCTGACAACCTCTAAAAATCTATTTCTGTTACAATATTTTTCGATTGCACACTTTGAAAATCAACTGTATAACACTGCGTCTGCATAACACTGAACAGCTGAAATAACGCGAATAATAAATCGCAAATAATAATAAATATTTCACGAATATTGGATTTCTATTAAGGGATGGATTTTTAAATGTTGATATAGCACTTAAACTGGTGTATTCAGCCTATATTATCTCGAAAAGGAAACCTTTAAACTGTTTATCAAACTCTTTATTATTTCTCTTCAGACGAATTATGAGTTTGACCTAAAAATATATGTTTCTGAGAAAACAAGGACAATATGAAGTTACATAACATTACCTCTAGCAAATGCCTTCCTCTTACGTAAGATATTATCGATAACTGAATCATTCTGCGAATATTTCATAATAATTGAAATGTTCCAGGTCTTTCTGAGTTCCAAAAAAATCAATAAAACATTGCCTTGTAAAAACGATGCTTAGGTTTCTATCACATATTGGTATATTTATGTTTCAGTAGAAAAATATTTCAGACTAAATATATGAGTAATAACTACTTCCTTTTCATATTTACGTACAAGTGTCATTTTTAACACTTTCCAACATAGTTAAAAAGTGTTTATGAATTGAGTTTGTTTGTCTGTCTGTCGGCATTTTGTAAATATACTCAGATAGCCATGTAATTGATATATGCTATTGAGGTTTACTATGGCATATTTGTAATTGAAAATTGAGTTTGTAGTTTTTATAGTTCTTTTACAGCAGGGGTGTCAAACTGTGGCCCACCAGATACCACTAATTTAAAAAGAAAGTATTCGACTTCTTGAATCGCAGAAATTCGATGATTAGATAAGGAAAAGGTTACTATAAAATTTTAGTGGTATCAGGGTTTGACGCCTCTGTTTTGCTGGGACACCCTAAAGCAGGGTTGTCCAAACTGGCGCTCGCTATTCACAAAAAATTCTTACAGAAATATTTACCTTATTCTAACTGTGAATATCTCCGATTAAGGCAAATATTTCTGTAAAAATTTTCTGGTGAATAGCGAGCGCCAGGTTGGGCTTTAGGGTATCCCTGCAAAACAAAGGCCTCAAACTGTGGCACGCCAGATACCACTAAAATTTTATAGTAACCTTTTCCTTATCTAATCATCAATCTAAAGAATCTCGTTACATGGGTGTATTTAAGTGTTTATGAATTGAGTTTGCTTATCTGTCTGTCTGCCTTCTGTATACTGAGATTACCATTGAATTTATATATGCTATTGAGTTTTACTATGGCATATTCGTAATTGAAAATTGAGTTTGTAGCTTTTATAGTCCTTTTACAGCAGGGGTGTCAAACTGAAAATTCAAACTGAAGTCAAACTGAATCGCTTACAGAGTGTTTTGATTATGTTAACCTATTTGAAACATAATGAAACTAATACGCATTTCGGAAGTACACTAAAACATGCTTTCTGTAGAATATGGCGTGCAAAGTATTTACCATTCATATACATCAGGGGTGTAAAACTGTGGCCCGCCAGATACCAATAAAATTTTATATTAACTTTTTCTTATCTAAGCATTGAATTTCGGCTATTCAAGAAGTCGAATATTTCCTTTAAAAATTACTGGTATCTGGCGGGCCACAGTTTTACACACCTGATTTACATGGTCACACAAAAGAATTCGGTTGCCGTACTGCGTATGAGAAATAAATGCTTGAAATATGTTTTAAGTTTTGGTATGTGTTTCTAAGTTTGAATAATTATTTGCGTACTAGGTGGCGTGTATAAATTCTGTAGATGATATATTGCACAAAAGATTATATGTAGATCATACTGTCATATAAAATGATGTTAGTACGTGTAGATCATACTGTCATGCGTCATGTACATCATGTAAGATCATACTGTAGATCACATCACTACACAAAAGAATTCATAAGCATAACTGTGAATCAATGTGGATTGTCTGAGGGTTTTATTTTAAATTTAGTTATGCATTTAAAAGCTGAATTGTATTTAGTATGCTAAATGATGTTTGTAGAATATAAATAAATTCATATGCAGGGCTTTGCAAAGATCTGGGTAAATTGCCGTCTATGAAAGTTCTATGTATATCTGAAAGTTCGTTTCCAGTTGTTATGCGTTTTCTAAACTGTGTACTTAAGGTATCTTGTTTCACCTTATTAGTGCTTTCAGGGGCAAATCACTTCCACTGCTAAAATTTTGAAATGAATGAATGACACCGGAATTTATAAACAAATTTATTTGGAATTATGAAAAATCTATATTTTACATGCATAATAAACGTAAAATTTTATTACCAAATTTCTGGTGTCAAAGTGGCATTTTGGAATAAAAATTAAGTGGTTTCATAAACATACCACCGCCCTTGAAAGGGTTAAATGATGACGTTCCGTTACATTTAAGTGTTGGAATGCGTTTCATAATCTACGCTTGACGCCGGATTTTTCTTTATTGTTTATATTTTATTTCCACTCCGCAACAACTATAATCGTAACAAATATTCTTAGCGTGACTAGTATTCTGATCGTGACGAATATTCTTATTCTATTTTCAGATTTTTTTTTTTTTTTTTTTGTAGGATTTTAGAAATTTTTATGTATATATAAAAAAATTCAACTTTTATTTTTATTGTGTTTGATGACAGAAAAAAAAAATCTTGATTATATCGAATAATCCAAAATTTGATTATATAATCCAAAATTTGATTATATCGAATGAAATTATTAACCCACTTTATATTTTACCTGTGTTTGCTAGAGAAGTTAGAGCGATTTTTTTAACACGAGTGCTAGACAGACTGAGAACTCCATTTAAAGTGACATGCGACCCTCTGAGAGCATTCAGAATTAGTGGAATAACTTTAGGTTGATTGAGGTGGCAAATTGTAGGGGGTCCCCAAGCTTTAAAGTATCGATTATATTTGTATCGAAATTATAGTATCGAAATAATTCGATATTCGTATAATAATAATACCGTATTAAAGTATCGAAAATATTCACATTGGATCTCTGAGCTGAACAGGAGACTACTTAAAAATATTCCGTATGTATTACATAAATGTAGAGGTTTAATTAATGTAGTCTGTAGCGCCCAGGAAATGTATGACCACATCGCTGCAAAAGTGTCTATTTATGAAATAGTTTCTTTTTTAAATTAATTGTTGTATTTTCAAGTTATTGTACTCTTAAAGCAAAGGTTTTTAGCGGTCACCAGTGCTGTGGTCAGGGCCTGATTACTAACGGGGCACACTTGCCCCAGTAAAAAATAATAGAATTTTTTCCTTATTCATGACAATAATTTTGCACGAATATGGCGTTTTAATAAGACAAAAAATTATATTAAATTTTACTGGGGGAAGTGTACCCCTTTCGGTAATCAGGCCCTAGCTGTGAGCTCTACAGGGCTCCACTATTGTGGTCAGAAATCATGAACGCATGGGAACGCTCTTACTGGACCCCTAAAATAATTCTAATAAAATACTGATATCAGTTGCGTGTGGTTCATACATACAATGTAAGTATTTATTGTCCATACCTGGGAGATTTCTGGGTTTGTTTGTTTGTTTGTTTTTTAAATCAAATAAAAGTAGAAAAAATTTTATTTCATAAAAAAAAGTGTTAAGGAACCACATACAAACAAGAAATTTTCATTAAATAAATTTTCTGGTTTAAATTATATTTTTATGACTGAAAAAACCGGAAGGCTGGCAGATATGGGCAAGCTTACAGTGGCGTAGCTAGGTTGGTGGTCCAAATGTTTCGGTTACCATTAATTTCTCCTTGGTTAATCTCTGAAAATTCTGCAATGAGTTAAGATAAGCGATATTTCTTTAAAATAGTGGTATCCAGACCACTGTCCAGCAAATCTTAAATTACTCTTATCCACCATAATCCACTGACGGGGGTTCAAGGTTTTAATTACATATTTTCGATTTATGGGCTGTCTTCTGTAGACGAGGCTCTGACGCAGTGATGCCAATTGGGTGGTGTTTGTATTAATCAGGTTGCTTGTTTGATATCACTTTTTTGAAACAGTATACTAAAAGTAAATAAAGCTAATATTACTAATGTAAAACAGTACTAACAATCAAGCAATCTGAATTTTAAACAAAACGTGCTAACTGCCGATACTGGTCAGAAGTTGTAATCCCAGCAAGCTGGAACCAAGTACCGAGGACTTAATACATTTGACTTGCTACTTTAACCATTAAAGTATTGGAAAACTACTAGCTGAAGAGGGCCTCATCGGAGACTACTTAATAAGATTCCGTATGGTATGTAGTATATAAATGTAGAGGTTTCATTAATGTAATCTGTAGCAGCCAGAAAATTTCTGGCCACACCGCTGCATAAGTGTCTATTTGTGTATCATTTCTTTTGAATTTCTTAATTGTTATATTGTTAAATTATTGTACTGACCTTTAGAGGTCTCCAATACTGTGGGCTTTAAAGACCTCCAACGTTGTGGCGAGAAATCATAAACGCATATGGATGGACTCTCGAGGGACCCCTATAATTCTAATAAAATACTGTAGTCAATTGCGTGTGGTCCATACAAGCAATGTAAGCATTGCTTGTCTACTCGTAAACCTTCAAAATTTATTTATTTTTAATCTAAACAAATCAGAAATTTTATTCAATAAAAGAAATCCTTAAAGAACCACGTGGAAACATGTGGTCTCTTTTATCATTTAGGAAAATGATGAATCGGTAGTCTTTCCCTTTTATAAAAGCGGTGATTGCGTAAATAGATATATGCCTTGGATTAAATTATAATCTTCTCTTTGTTGTTTATAAAGCTCATCTTCTGATCTAGATGGATTAATATTTTATTTAAATACAGATGAAAAAGTCATAATTTTTAATAAGTGTTTCAGAAAGGGATAATGACTCTGGGCGAAGACGGATATAAATGAATTTACTTTTGAAGTTGTTGTATATTTCAAACAATTAATCTTCATTAATTTGATCACTGTTTTTTTTTTGTTTTTTTTTTTTTTTGACATATGCTCTCCTTAAACTTTCACTTCAATAAATATAACTTGTTTAAGTCTTCTTTTGTTTGATTTTTTAATATATTTTTTTATTTGTAAATATATGTATTATTATTATTTTTATTGTTGTACTGCTATACTGCTAGAAAAAGCTCATAGAAAAATAAACTTAATGTCGCAGCTAATATTTAAGGATTATAATAACTTTTCCTCTATTAACTTATGCAAAAGTTTTTTTTCCGAAATACTTAAAGGGCATAAAAACAATGGCCTAGTGCTGAAACGACAAAATACTTTCATCCTAATGTATTAATCTCATACTTGTACTTGAAACATAAGAGGAATTTTCGCATAATATAATTTATGGCAGCTCTGTTTATGTATTATGTCTATAATATAATTTAATGTCCATGATATAATTTAATTATTTTAATATAAAAAAATTTTAAATCACTGTTTGCTAGAAGTGATAATAATAATCGAATATTTCATATGAATAAAATTAGTAACTTAAATAATACCCTAAACTTGAAAAAACAAATATGTTTAATAAATTTTAAAATATACATTGGAAAGGTACTGATGGTAGAGTACAACACAAGTCAGAGTACTTTACAAGTGAGTAGAAACATGAGAGTAATTAAATTCGAATGGTCTCTTGACTTGACATATTACACCTGTCATTTTCACCAAGCTGATACAGGGAAACCTCACTAAACCGTCACCTCTGGAGACCCAACGATTGCGACGACGCCCCAAGGCGATTCTCAGAAAAATATTTTTTCACACTTGAAACTTTGCGACATATTTGCGAAAACGACTTCGCACCGGAAAATTCTGTCCGTCAATTATTCGACATTAGATATCGGAATTTTATGTCTAATACTTGAATGGTAGAATTTTCCGGTTGATACAATTTTCCCCAACGGAAAGAACTTTCCGAACAACCCAATATTTTCTAACTCATTTTTAAAAGTAAAAACTTTACATTCGCTGGCATTCTCTTTTATTTGTGTGAATTAGGATCGAATAGTTTTTTCTTTTTTCGATAAATGTATTACATCTTGAGTTAAACGCGATTGTTGTCTTAGGACGGCCTTTTTCCCTTTTCCGTGTTATGGCATCGGGGAACTTTGTTCAAAGCGTCAACTTTGACATCATTTTATGAAAGGTATTTTGTCTTTGCTAAAACATTGAAAAAACTAGTTTATGAATAAAAGCACCTGCAAATTTCATGCATTTGCGAACAGGAATGAATTGAAAACGTGTCAGAAAATAGACAGATTGCATTTAATAACAGCCTTAAGGGGGTCTTGGGGACAAATTTCTCAAAAAATACATTTTTTATTTTTCTTCCTCAAAGGATGTATCTAAATTTTTTTGCAAGACATGAGTATGAAATTTTTTACAGAGTATTTATGTTATGGTTTAAATAAAGTCTTCAGGATTTTTAATTTCGTATGAAAATTTTCAAAATATATATTTCAAAGTAAAAATCACTCTAAAAAATGTTATATATATTTTTAATTTATTATAAATTTTGTAAGTAATATATTTATTTAATCCTGAACACAAATTAACAAGAAACCTTGCTTGCACACAATAGAGAAAAAAGTAATGAAATCAGGCAAATGGTTAATGATTTATGGTAAAAATTAAATAAGTCTAGGATTTTAAATTTTAAATTTTCTGAGAAATAAAAGTTAAAAATTTCAAACAATTTTTAGCTGAATATTAATCATAATAGAAAGACACATTTCAGGAAAAATTCTTTGAAAAATTCCTATAAATAAAGAAAATAAAATGTTATCCTAGAGACATTCCTCTAGAAATTCTTAGTTACATAAAACATTATTTACTATTGTACTTTAATGAAAAAATTTATTATTGCTAAAACTATTACAATTTATAATAAATTAGCAAATTAAACAGTTACCATAGAAATAGAAGTCTGGCAAAGAAGTCTCTATTCTATTCCAATTCGTCGACTCAATTTTACTTTATAAATTTCATTAGCATAGCGAAAGCCTGTTTTTCGTTTCTGTACAAGAAATTAAAAATCTACATTTGATAACTTATCTATCGATCTATCTATTATCTTATCTATTATCTTATCGATGTAGCTACATCTTAATGCAGCTACATCGTCTTGTAATTTATATGTTCTTGGTTTATCTTGAACAAGTATGTTGTTTTTAAAATAAATGACTTTTCCCATGTATGATAAGCTTTCCAAAAATCAAGATCGTAAAACGGTGAGCATTTCCGAATTATTGAACCTTTGTAAAAATTAACATTGTGATGGTTAGACCAGCAATGGCTAGCAATAGCAGAGTTTTTAATGCCACTATTTTTAATATTGGTTTTATGTTACCTTAAGGTAACCTTAATAGGTCGCTTAGAATTCAAATATGTCCAGTACACCAATTTTTTCAAACGTGTGGCTACCTTTCCTTTAATTCACTCTCTTCACTCCCCCCCCCCTTTTTCTCTTCCCTACTTAAAGACATCCAGACAGGCTGAGCGCTTCTCATTGGTCTCCTCCGTCACGCGGGGACTCCTGTCTGCGCTGTTTGTTTTTTCTCTCATGCTCTTCCACCTTGGCTGCGAACGGAGATGTTTGGATACTGACATGATCTAAACCAGGCGTGCAAAAATCTAGGCGCCAATGGGCTGATTCCCACCACTAAATTTTATTAGTATTCTTCATCAAATTTTATTTGTGTACTTCGCCTAAATTGTATCAGTATTCTTATTAGGCGAAGAATGCTAAAAATTTAGTGATGGGAATCGGCCCGTTGGCACCTAGATTTTTGCACCCCTGGTCTAAACACTTACAGCTGTTTAAAACCTTGGCACTGATGATGGAGCTTTAGAAGCTCCGAAACAGATGTATGACTTTTCCACATACATTTCATTTGTGCTATTTTTCACGTTGTTCATTTATTTTTCATGTAACGGCACAAAGTTCAATTCTCCCATTTTAAAAATTAAGTAAATTGTTAAATAGGATTTGTTTTCTTTTGTCATTTTGAAGCTATTCGTTTTGTAGTTTAAAAAAAAAAAAGAAAAAGACAAAAAATAAACTCGTACATCGAAACAGACGTTTAACACATTCGCTGCCTTGTTAAAATTACCGAATTGCATTTTACTTATAAAATTAAAATTCATACCAGAAAATAATAACAGTAATATTTACTTTATTTAATTACAGGCATTTTACGATTACATGAAATAAAAATTCTTCTTTCGTAATTTCTGGTACGAATTTCTAATTTAAGATTTAGAGATTAGCTGCCAGCAAATGGGTTAATAAATATTTTACATGCGACAGTTTATTAAGATTTTTTAGCACTACTTCCTTAACTTTTTTAGCCAGGACTTTAAGAAGCTAGCGTTATATACAGGGTGGTGGTTTAAGCGCCAGTTTAACAAGGTTTTTTTGTATTTCTTTAAAAAATTGTAATTAAATTTTTAAAGCTACAAAGTGCTTTTATTATTGAATTGGGCTTATTATCAGTTATTTCGAATCAATCTGTAATTCCTGTATTTTTAAAACTTTGATTCTTAAATTTAGATTGTGTTAAACTGACGCCGGCCGCATGGATTGTTCAGCATTTTCAAAGATTAGAGTTTCGCGGATATTAATAATTTTAAAAAATTCTACTTCAAAATAAATAAGTGCTAGATCAGTGTTACTCACTACACGGCATCGCAAGTTGGACATATAATTAAATATATATATACATATTTATTATAATTTTAAAAATAAATAAAATAAATTCGCGAGGTCTTTAAAAAGTACATTTTACAATATATATATTTATATATCTGTATATATTTTAAGACCTCGAGATTGGTTTTAAAATCTGATACTGATAAAATAAGGAAAAATGTAAATGTTCATTTTTTTTTTCAATTAATAACCGCAATAGTATAGATATATGATCTACTATAGATAGAGCTATGATATATTATAAATAGATCTATTATTACTATTGATCTACATATATATATATATATATATATATGTTATAGATTTTTAGTATTGATCTATATCGATCTATACTCTAGTATAGATCATTGGTCTATTATAGATCTATGTTTGGTATACGATAGGTCTGAGATAGAGTCTGGTCCATGTAAGTCTGGTATATAGCGGCTAGCGGATTTCATCTTAGCTTCAGGAACTTCCCTATTAGCTAATAGACCTTATCCATCACACATCCATCTTTTGATTATGGGCCAGGATTGGCGACTACTGTTATATTCAATCGTATCACGATTTACAAAAAAAAAAAAAAAAAAAAAAAAAAAAAATTATGGTGGATATATTTTGAAAATATCCTTGTACAAGTGTATCGCAAAAAATTATTTTTCAAAAAGGGGTACTAATCGAATAGCAAATAGTCGCTGGGACGTACGGTGTCCCAACCACGTAATCAAACCGTTAATATGAATTTGTTAAAATTGGATAAAATTAATGCATACGTATTAAAAATTAGTAGAGGAACTTCGGGTATTATGGAATAGTTGGTTAATATGGAATACATAGGTTTCTCTTTGGTAACGTGCTGCCACCAAGCGGCAATATCATAAACAACGTAAAAACGTATCTAGAATGCCTCTCAGAGCGTGTCGTTCGTTGGTTTGCGTCAGGGTGCATTGTTTGAATTAGTGCTCGCGAATATACGCTTAATACGTTTAAAACGTATTGTAATCGGTAACGATTTTGGATAGGTGTAATATGGAAAAAAAGCTTAACTACGTATACGTTTAAACATATATTTCGGAGCACTAGTTGGAATAAACATTTGCTTTTCGTGTTTAGAAAATTCCAGGAGGTAAGTTTTAAATACTTTTTATTCATTGTTAGAATTAATATTTTTACATTGAAACTAATCAGGATGTACACTCAAATAGTAACAGTTTATCATGTAAGACTCGTTTTTTAGTTCGTGATTCATGGCAATATACAGGGGGTAGTTTTTTCAAACTGGCAGGATCGGGTTGTATCAAAAACCAGTATGAAATACCTTTAACTGTATGGACACAGAGACCTATCCTTATATTATTTTTTTGTGCATGAAAACTAAACTACATTAACAAACAACCGATATACTATACTTTAATCATTCTTCCCTGGTACAGATAAATACGTATTTTTCCAAATTTGCTCGTTTTTTTTTCATTTTTAACCCTCTATTCCATATTACCTATCTCATAATAACCTTTATTAATTTTTTCCATAATTATTATTTGTTTGAATATGATGCAATTTCATAAAATGATTTTTGTCTACAAATAACTAATCACAGATAGTTGTGATTATTTTCGGGTTTTAAAGAATATCGAGCTCTGATATTGCCTCAAACGAAAATGGTAAATTATAGCCGAAGTTCCCCTATATGATAGTAGTTCATTATATAGAAATATTTTATAATATAGAGATATTTTATAATATAGAGATATAATGACTGAAAAAACATGTTCGACCCTGATGTGCATTTCTGTACCAGCTTTTGGTTTCTTACAGAAACTCTAAAGGATTAGCTGTTATTATGTACTGGATACACCAAATGAATATAAGGGGAGGCGTCTACTAGTCTAGTACCAAGTCTTGCTTCAATTTTTATTTAGGCGTTCCGAATTATCACCAGAAAGTTTAATTAGTTAATTTTGCTTTATGTAATGATATACATACCGTGAATAAAATAAGTAAAAACTACTATTCAGATTTTTCTGGTGTAAATTTGGAATTTCAGTAAAAAAAATCCGCCCGATTTAGCAACACTTCCCGCGACGTGTCATTTATCATAAATTCAAGGGCGAGCGTATAGCATCATTTATCAAATTTCTGTCGTGCTTTTCTATGCAAACATGGTTTATATCGATGTTACCATCTTTTCTCAATGTTTCTAAAAAGACTTTTTGTATATGCTGATTAACTAAAATAAATGATTGGGTTGTTCGGAGATTTCTTTCCGTTTGGGAAAGTAGGTTCGTACCGGAAAATTCTGTATATTTCTATAACTTTCCAAATTTTATCGCTAATTTTTTTTTATATCTAATCTCTATTAAATGATGGGCAGAATATTCCGGGATGAATTGGTTTTCGCAAACGGAAAGAACTTTCCAAACAACCCAATAAAACAAAACGCACAAATTAAAAAATGTTATATTATATGTTATATTTATTCCTTTTGTTTATTCATTATATATGATAACCAGTGGAACCGTGCGAGGATTTCGCACTGTTGTCTAATATTTTTTAGATGCAGGTTTAAACTTCTAAAGAAAATTAAGGATAAAAATATCTGCAAACAACATCAGTCCAGCCAGAATGTTATCTCATTTATTCCATCAAAGTTACAGTAAAAACTGACCAAAAATAGCAAAAGGCAAAAAAAAAAAGAAAAAAAATTATCAATCGTACATTAAATGCATTAGAGGATGGCATAATCTGTTTAAAAAAGAAAAAAAACTTGGGATAAAGAAAAATAAATTGAGCGTTTGAGTTTCAATTTAGTTTTTTAATCATAAATTTAAAATAAACCCGCGCAGCAACAATGTCTAACTTAATTTTTAGTTTACATTTTATTTTTATTGTTGAGCACGATATAATGCGGTATTTTGTTTTTGTGGCAACACTAATTTGAGGAAAAACTTTCATATCATTTGTGAAAACAATGACGATTTAATTTTTAATTAACTGCAATTTTCAATCAAAGAACATGTTTTAACGAAACGTAAGTGTACTATGTCTGAAACCGGTTCAAAACCTTTCTTTTGGTATCTCATTCATCGTTCCGCGTTTTGTACCGTAATTTCCGGCGTATAATCCGCAGCTCAAAGAGTCGTTTTTCGACCCAGAAATATTATTTTATAAAATGTAACTTAAAAGATCGCTATAAATATTTAACTACAATTATTGAATAAAATTTCTGGGTCGAAAAACGACTCTTTGAGCTGCGGATTATACGCCGGAAATTACGGTATTTACTTTGAAACAGGGAAGTTGACAACAGAAATATTGGGTTGTTCGGAAAGGTCTTTCCGTTTGGGACAGTTGTTTCGTACCGGAAATTTCTATCATATAATTATTAGACCTTAATTCCGATATCTAATGTCTAATAATTGACGGGCAGAATTTTCCAGTACTAACTGTTTTTCCCAAACGGAAGGAACTTTCCGAATAACCCAGTAACATATATGTGATGATTCTGCATTGTTAACAAATCGCTTTCTTTTAACCCTTTAACGGATAAAGCATTTCAATTGCTGAAATGTTGAAATAAATGATTTACACCGGAAATTATAATCAAATTTATTTGTATATAATAAAAAAGGCTATATTTCACATACATAATAAATGGAAAACTTTTCTATTAAAATTCTGCTGTCATTGTTGAATTTCGTAACTAAAGTTCTGTGGTTTCCCAGGGAAACCAATGAACGTTAAAGGGTTAACATTTGTTAGTAAAATAGCTTAAAATTGAAAAATTTCAATTTGTCGTTACTTGCTAAATATTCTATCAAAATAATTTTTCGATTCATTTTACAGATCAAAGTGATATTTGTTCAGAACATCCAGATTTCCATTTCCGGTTTCCTGCTTTCAAAGGAAGCAATTACGATTTATATTATGATAGACATACTCCGATGTGAATTTTTATACAAAAAAGTGTACTTTAGTCAGGAACTACAAAATGACATACTTAGATTTTTATATTTACAAGCACTTGATTTTCCTTTTAAAAAAATAAAGATTTTTTTTTCTCGTAACACTTTGTGTAGAAAAGTTTTAGAAAATATTACTAAGTAATACTTAATATTTTTAAATTGCAATTTTTAAAAATTAAAAGCTTGGTTAATAAACAAATAACTGCATTTTATTATTTTCATATTTTATTTTAAACCATAAATTTGTATGTTGATTGATAGAAAAAGAGCCAATGCCTGATTTCAGTATCTTGAGAAAAAAGTTATTACATATATACATACATACATACATATATATATAGCACAGCTACTAACAAAAAGCTGATATAAGAAACATTTACATCACATAAATTTATATGAAGACATAATTGTGTAATTATTGGGCGCCGTTGATAGGGGAGATTAGTTGATAGGAGGGATGGGACATCTGTAGTAATGCTTAAAATAAGACTTAGTTTTAATTTATGACTCTTTCACCAGATGGAGTAATCATTCCATCAAACTTGTTGCTGAAAATCTTTTTAATTGCAAGCACCTATGAGTTTGTGAATTAAAAAGACAGTTTTAGAATATGAAAAGTAACTAACTACTCAGATTTTTAATGTAAATTTTCAATCTCATTCTTTGTTGCTAACTTAATTGTTTTTAATGTATTGTAAACTCAACAATATATATTTTATGAATGGACAGTTAAGACTAAAAGCCACATGCTTTTTGTAAAAGCCTATTTTTTAAGGGAGGGATGGGACACTATGACTCAGGGAGGGATGCGACATGTTCATCCCTCCCATTCCCTCCCAAATGATATCTCTATCCAAATAATAATGTTTAATGACATAAAAAAAATTGTATTTTATATGTATAAGACTATCTTGTTTTGGAAATGAATAGTGTAACAAATAAAACTTATTATTTTCAAGTTAAAAAGGAATTTAAGTATTTTCATGATTTTTTTTTTAAAAACAAATATACATTGAAAAATTAAAGCAGTGCATTTTTTTTTCTTTTTATTCCTTCATTATTTCAATGTCAACCACATTAGTATTAAATATTTAGATTTATTTCTATAATATCAATTTCCTTAGCTTTTTTAAATAAAATATTACTGTTTTGAAATAATTGTTGAACTCAAACTGAGAACTTTTATTTTTTCATTGCCATACACTATTTTTTTTTAAATATGAAAAAGTGCATTATAACTGTTCCATCATTGATGAACAAGACATAATTGCAAAGCTACATCCACAAAAAATAATTAGTGCACTAGTCGGGCACAAGCAAATTTTTCATTTGATTAGGATTTTACAAGACATAATATAAGAAAAATATAAATGTTGTTATTTATAAGAAACTATATAAGAATGCAAATGTCACACTATTTTTTTCTTTTTTTCACCACATTTTTGAAAATTAAATAAGAATTTTCATTTTAAAAACATGTCCCATCCCTCCCGCATGTAAGGGAGGTATGGGAGATTTTTCTTGTTAATTTAATTGGTTTATTAACCTAAAATTTTAATTATTATCATCAAATTTATATTTTAAAAATATGTTAAAATGTTTCAAGATGCTATTCTGAAAATTTCCATTTTGTACTAGTGAAACATAATTTGTAAAAAATACTTTTGTTTAAATTGTCCCATCCCTACCTAATCTCCCCTACATATTTATTTTTTATGATTAAACTGTTAAGGGTCATTCTCAGAGAAAAGGAAAAACTGGCTGAAAAAATGTGTTTTAAACTATAGAATTTAAATAATGTAATTTTCTGAAAAATAATGCGCATCAGGATTTCATACTTTTCAAACTTCTTCTTGTATCTAATACCTCCTTATACTGCACCCAATATTTGATAAATGACCGATAAACTAGTGACCGAAACAACCCAATATTGGCTTTATTTAATGACAAAAATTCTGTGATTAAATAATGCGAAAATAAACTACTATTCGGAAACTCTGGTATTAAAATTCAAGGATCGTTTGAACCCTATGTAACTACCCAGTGAAAACTCGGTCCATTATGCAGACGATATCGTTATTTCTGTGAATTGAATGAATTAATATTATCAACACCCATGATCATAATTTATTTTGAAAACAATTTCTACAAATTTTTTAACATAAATCAATTTATCGTTTAAAAACAACGTCTCCAATTTAATCTTTATAGACACAATGTCTCCAATTTAATCTTTATAAACGTAAAGCACTTTTCTTCTATTACTGTGACTTCAATTTGTTCTTTGAAGTCTGTGAATTCTTTAAATACTGAATGCGCAGCATATCATTAAATTGAAATAAATGTTTCAGACTTTTCCAATAAATGTCAAACACAGTTTGCGACGGATAACATATGTCTGTTAATGCCAAAACATTTTCTTTCGTTATTTCTTCCTTTCCAAGAGGTTCTTAAACGTAGTTGGAAGAAATAGTAGAGAAGTAATTTTATTTTATTTACTTAACTTTCATTACTGTTATGGGAATACCAGCTGATGCTACCAACGTAAAAGAAAAAAAAACTATCATGTGAAGTTTTTCTCAAACAAAAATTTCACCGTTGCAGACGCTTATTCTGAAAATTTACTTAAACAATATAAAAAATCAATTTTATTTAAATTTAGTTTCCCTATTTCCCGTCAGGGGACGCAACAATAAGTGTTGAATCTGTGTCAGCTATATTTAACGTCAGTATAGCTGTCATATAGTGAAGCATAAAAAATAAATTTTATTTAAATTTTGTCACCCTATTTCTTCCCAGAGCCGCTATAAACGCAAGACGAAATTGTGTTGAATCTGTACTACCTATTTTTATCTTTAAAACGACCATCATAAAGTGAAACATTAAAAAACACTTTTATCTAAATTTGATTTATATATTCCTTGCTACGGGGCTCTATCGTATTAAAAAAGGTTTAAATTACCCTATCTAAATTTAACATGTAGAATGGTTTCTATATGAGAAAAAATAAAAGAAAACCATTTAAAAAAATTAGTAATCCAATTTTCCCCTAGAAGCGCTACCAACGTAAAAAGTTTCATGAGAAAACATTTATTAATACACGAGGTGGAGCTATTAAATAACAAGACTGTTGTGAGAAATGACATTTATTCTAAATAAATTTATATTTAACTTTTATTCCCTTCAATATACATTCCTTTTCTATCTATACACAGCTGCGTAAGTGTCTTCCATTGTTCAAAACAATGCTCTAGCTCATCAGTTGTAAGCCTCTTCAACAACTTTGCCGTTTTTGCTTTTACTAGTTCAACAGACTGAAACGGAAACGTTCAAAAATCGCCAACGGAACGAAGGAGGTGTTTGGTGATAATGACAGAAATGGTTTTCTGAAGGTCGGGTAGAGGTCGAAGATGATGAACGTCCCGGTCGACCTGTGACTGCAAGAACTGAAAGAAACGTACAGAAATTTAATAAAACTGTGCAGAAAAACTGACGTCTGATCATTCGGATGATCGATAAAGAAATACTAATCAAGATGGGAGAAAGAGTAAAGAAAAAAAGACCGGATTTGTGAATGGACAATGCGCCAGCTTACAATGCCTTATCTGTGAAGCGGTTTCTAGCGGGCAAGCGCATTTCTATGCTTGATCAACGTCTGTATTTGCTACCTTATGACTTCTACTTGTTCTCAAATGTGAAAAGGGGATACTTGAAGGAAACACATTTTCACTCTGTTGAAAAGTAAAAGCAAAAACGGTAAAGTTGTTGACGAGGCTTACAACTAATGAGCTGCATGACACTTATGGTGCTATGTATAGATAGAGGATGAATATTTGTTTAACCCTTCCAGGGACAGTGGTATGTTTATGAAACCACTTAATTTTAATTCCCAAACATCACAATGGCACCAGATTTTTGCTAAAATCTTTTCCACTTAATATGTACATGAAATATAGTCTTTTACTTATTTGCAAATAAATCTGTTCGTAAATCCCGGTGCCAGTCATTTTTTTTCAACATTTTAGAACTGAAAGTACTTCGCCCCTGAAAGGGTTAAGAGGATAAAAGTTAACTATAAATTTATTTGGAATAAATATCATTAAATCTTGTTATTTAATAGCCACATCTCGTATATATTTGACTAATGGTGGAAGCTTTTTCTGAAGCTTTTTGTCATATTCGTTTGTGGAAAGTGAGTTTAAAATGAGTACGAAAAATTAGTTGAGGTCAGAGTTATACACATAGAGATATATAAAAAGTACATAAAAAGTATTAAATAAACGTCCCAGAAAATAGCTCTTGCAACAGTAATTGACGACAAAGTGCAATGGATTTGTAAGGTTTGTGCTGTTCTGTCGATCAGGGCCTGATAATCGACGGGGCACACTTCCACCAGTAAAATATAATAGAATTTTTCGTCTTATTAAAACGCCCTGTTCATGCAAAATTACTGACATGAATAAGGAGAAAATTTCTATTCTTTTTTACTGGTGGAAGTGTGCCCCGTTGGTAATCAGGCCGTGAGAACTATAAAAATTACATTCCATATTTACAATGGAGAAATTCGCAATAAATCTTTATTTCGTATAGTTTTAAACAGCATAATGACATAAAATGTATGTTGAGTAATTGCTGCCCATAGACTGTAGTGTAACCGAATTTCATCCGCGGCACTGTACAATCACTATAAATGCTATATACGCCCTCTTCAAGAAATAACATGTTGTAGGTGACTAAAAGAACATACTAAAATAGCATTATCATCCAAGTTTTCTAAAGCCCGAGTTTTACATATGTTCGTTTCATAAAATCGTTACATATATTCGTATTTTTTGTGATACTATTTATAGTTGTTACAATAACTATAAATGCTTATATATACCCTCTTCCAGAAAAAAGATGCTATTGGTGATTGTAACAACATACTAAAAATACATTATCACCAGAGTTCTACAAATCCCGTGTTTAATATATATTCGTATTCTTTTGTGCGGTACTGTAACATATCTATAAATGCTATATACACCCTCTTCAAGAAATAACATGATTCTGTTACTTTGTGACTACAACAACATACTAAAATTACATTACCACCAGCGTTCTACAAACCCCACGTTTAACATATATTCGTTTCATATATTCGCATTCTTTTGTGCGGTCTTGTAAAATAACTATAAATGATACATACACCCTCTTCAAGGAAAAACATGATTTTGTTACTTTGTGACTACAACTACATACTAAAATTACATTACCGTCAGCGTTCCACAAATCAAGAATTTAACATATATTTATATAATCATTTGTTTAATCAGTTGTTTAACACTAGAACTACCATGAGCCGTCATTTTGACGGCTATCAAATGAATATATTCCGATTCGAACCAGACATTTCTTTTCAAAATAAATTAAATAGAAAACTCGCAAGAATATGCTAAATGATAAGTTACATAGTTTTAAATAAAAATTTTGGTGTGAAATAGTTTTATAAAACTTGAGTAAAATTTCCGGTAGTTCTAGTGTTAATTTATCGTTTCATAAAATAGTTTCAGAAAGGCATTTCATTAGGATTTTATATTTAAAGGGTAGATAAATTACCGTAATTTCCGGCGTATAATCCGCAGCTCAAAGAGTCGTTTTTCGACCCAGAAATTTTATTCAATAATTGTAGTTAAATATTTACAGCGATCTTTTAAGTTACATTTTATAAAATAATATTTCTGGGTCGAAAAACGACTCTTTGAGCTGCGGATTATACGCCGGAAATTACGGTATTAGAATAAGTACACTCGAGATAAGTTCGCATTTACTATTATATTTTTAACCATTTGTAACTTGTTTCTGCAGAAGCGTTATTTCTAAAACTTGTCTTCCAAAACATGTTTTTTACCTATGTTTTATTTAATAGCCTCGATCCCAAAAGCGAAAAAAACAAGGTTTACCTTTAGTGTGTTATATATACTTTCTCAACTAGAAACAATTATTTCTGTCATGAAACCGAATGCCAGAGACAGTAATAATTTCCAATATAAATGCGGAGCAAGTTTCAAGCTTGTGGCTTTATTTCTGCTTTGAAAGTTTCATTGCTATAATGTACGTGTTCCATTTCTATGAAAAATATATTTTCCAAAAAGGAAAAAAGGAAATACCGACTGTTATTTAATATACCTTAAAAAGAGTTTATATTTTTTTTAATAACAAGTTTACGTATACTGAAAATTATAAATTATATTTATGAAGAGCATAATTGGTAATGTACAGCATAATGTCCCTCCCAGATCCAGTACGTATAAATAAAAAAGTCCTTCCGGCCTGTACCAGGAGGAAAAGGTAGCTTTCTTTATCTTCGTTTTAAAATTTTAGCTAATGTTACTCGAAAGCAGCAAGCTAAAATTCAAAGAGCCTGATTATAGAATATTCGTTAATACTGAATTTGAATAAGAAATTCTCCAAATTATTGAGCTATAGCCAAGTTGTCTTCATTTATGGAGGCTTATTTTAGTCGCCAAATGTCACCAAGCTTGGCGAAAATTTGATGATAACGAATATAAATATAGTTTTATGCGTGTGATTGGGAAAATAATTACAACAATGAAAGATAATAATTTGCGAAAAATCACGGTCACTAAAACTCATAAATTAAACCCTGATGTTTTGTAATCTGCTGTATTGCTTCAAAATGTCAGCCAACCTAGAATTTTAAACTGCTAAATCTCAGCCATTTTTTAAGACAGAGACAAAACAAGAAATGCTCTGGAATCCTTGTATCAAGGCCTAACACATAAACAAAATATAAATTTAAATTTCTAATTTTTTGTATATATTTTTTAAATTTTAATCTGTTAGTGGCCGCCATTTTGAAACAAGATGGTGGACCAAGCTGGCCAACAAACTCGGTCGAGATATTGGTGAGCTTAATACAAACAGTTTCATCCAAATCATCGGTTTATAAATACGAGTATATGTATGACACAGATGAGACATATATATATATACATAAACATTTAAATGGGGGGTGGTTTTGGGGTCTGGTGGTTATGATCGGTTAAAATACACCAAAATTTTCCTGAATTGCTTTCCTCCGAACGGCTGCAATAGGTAGCTTTTTGAGTTTTGCATTGAAAGCTACCTAAAAGAATGTGTTCAGCTAGAGCTATACCCGCCGCAACTTGGGTGGAACGGAAAATATCAAACACTTGCTCTGCCTGGAGAGAACCTACACGCGACACGGGGCAGGGTGGCTTTGATAGTATATACATATAAAAAAGTACATAAGTATGCCTGACTGACAGAAAACATATTTCTCCCGCAACACTGGGCAGTGAAGTTGGTGGTAAATTCAGTTCATGAAGGCAACATATACCATCACTTGTACTGCTTGAACCATAGTGATGCCGCCTGAAAGAGCTCAATCGCAACACTGGGCCGCACCACTCGATGAAAGAACAGGGCGTTGCCCAGGCGACTAGTCAGTTAAATTGGAAAGGTAGTGGAAAAAGGTGTGAACATTTTTAAGCTTTGATAGTAGTGTTGGGCGTGTGAGGATGTTGGAGAGTCTGCCCTTAGGGGACGGGGATGGGCGAATGGTGTAACAGCGTTGCGTGCGTATGCCGTGATGAAATTCATAAGTTGCGATCCCCATCTCACCACACTCACAGCGGACAGATGTGGCACATTTGAATTCGTGCAGGTAGGTGTTAAAGTGTTCATGGCCTATTAGAAAACTAGTTGTGTATCGTGTGAGTGTAAATAAGTTATGAGATACTTTGCGGATTATGTCAGATGTGTGCCTTCCATTGACTAATGTATCCCCATACTCCTGCCTTTCGGATAAGATCCTAGTCTTCAATACACTCTTAATGAAAAAGTGGGGTATTGGGATATGATGATCAACGGTGATGTTGGTTATGGCTTGCTTGGCCAGTAGGTCCGCGCACTTGTTGTCATGTATTCTTTTGTGCGCGGAGAGATGGCTAAGACTGACCTTGTATAGTAGCTGTTTGAATTTAAGTTTTATCTGTAGTATTAAGATATTCTTTGTTCTAGGTACATCTATACCCTCTAGGCTAGACAGACAGTCACTATAAATGTGAACATAGAATTTGAGATGTTGAATAGCCCAGTCTAGAGAGAACAGTATAGCAAGTAACTCTGCATGCAAGACAGAGTTATTATTCTAGATTAATTTTGACACAATTATTCAAATTGGTAAAGAAATCATATGAGATGTAATCTTCCGAACTGGGCGAAAAAGGTCGGGCCAGGATTCGAACCCGGTATCCCTGAAGTTCGAATCCTGGCCCGGACTTTTTCTCCCAGTTGGGAAGATTACATCTCATATGATTTCTTTACCAATTTGAATAATTGTGTCAAAATTAATCTAGTATAATCACGTTTCCAGCGTTTCTTGGAGATCCCATTATCTGTGATTTATTCTGTTGTGCTGATTCAGATATCAGACCAGATGCTATGATCTTTAAGGTTAACTGGGTGAATTCGTTCAGCCATTTTCGTCCGGGATTGCTCAGTTGTAAGAGCATTTGGCTGCTTCAGCCAAGGGTTCCCTTTTCAAATTCTCGTCCAGATTTTTTCGCCCAGTTGGAAAGATTACATCTTAAGAGTTATTATCGTTTAACCTACAGACCCACTGATTGGTCACCACACCTCCTTCCGTGACGCAGAAGGCTGCAGCTACACCGGTTTCTGTGCTGAGCCATCAGTGCACATTGTCAGACATTCGGTAGAAGTGTAACAGTTAAGTGTGATGTTGACCTGGAAGTGAGATGTCTCCTCAGCAGGATTAATGTGCCAACTGTGGATCTTATGTTGGATAAACATGTCAGGGAACTGTGTGTTTATAAAATACTCTTGTTTTGGGTGAGGAATATTATTTTTAGTGTATTCATATTTGAGTGTTAACGCTATTGGTGGTATGTCTTTAATGACATTGAGTGCGTCAGTAAGTGTTGTTCTATAGTCACTTGATATTTGTTATAGAAGGATCCGTTGAATAAGTGTTAATTTTACTAAGGCTTGTTTCGTGAGCTTGCCTTCTCGCCACCCCAGATACCTCCTCCATACCTCATTTTTCTTTCTATTATTATTTTGTGCCATATTTTTAAGAGTTTATTATTGAGCCTATATTTTGCATGTTAAAGAGAATGAGTTATGGCGATATTTTCTTAGTTTTAATCTTAGATTATTAATATGTGGAATGCAATTTAGTTGTTTGACTATAGTAAGGCTCAGAAGCTTAAAGTGTGGGACGTGGTGCACACTGCTGCAGTTGATACTTATGATCG
Organism: Maratus michaelseni; assembly: GCA_963931845.1. Classification (NCBI taxonomy): domain Eukaryota; kingdom Metazoa; phylum Arthropoda; class Arachnida; order Araneae; family Salticidae; genus Maratus; species Maratus michaelseni. The sequence continues at coordinate 304,715,473 of OZ007595.1, forward strand.
GATTTCGGACTTTACGCGTGCATGGTTTATTGAATTTGAGGGCTTGGGATTTGTGAAGTGACAGTGTTAGGTGAAATGCGTCCAACCGTTGACAGAAAATGGGGAAGGCTTTCGTGGTCATTTGCTCCAGAAGTCGGCGTGTGCGGCCTGAGAAAACAAGACTGAAATCATCAGCAGAGGCATAAAGGGTGCAGTCCAACCGATTTAGCTTATTCAGTAGCACATTAGCTACTAGTAGCCAAAGAATTTGCCTAAGTCAAGAGGTCTGAGGTTAACCCTTCTCTAATCGGTGAGAGGACGTGCCTGTGGCAGAGTGTATTAGAACGTTTCTCTCCGAGAGGTAAGAGCTAATGACACCAGTCCTGGGCTGTTTAAAAGGTGTAGTTGTCTGAGAAAGTCTCGCCATTCCACATTATCGAATGCCTCCTGAATAACTATTGAGACGAGAGACGTATAATTTCTTACGGCTATGCTGTGGGCGCAGGAAGTCAATATTGCATGCAAGACTTTTTCACAAGATTCGAACTCTCTGAACCAGAATTGCCGTGAATGGAGTAGTTTATTAGATTCAAAAAGGTCAGTCAGTTGGAAGAACAAGAGTTTTTCTAGTAATTTACCTATATTGGTTAAGAGGGAGATCGGGCGGTATGATATGGGTTCAGAGGCTGACTTCCTTTGCTTCAGAAATTATACGACTTCGCCCTCTCTCAAGACAAAGTACTGGCGATAAGCAACTGATTATTATGTGGTAGTAATAAAATTAATTTGTTGAGTGACAGCTTGTTTATTAGATTTAATTAAGTTGTTGAACCTGCGAAAATTGCCTCTTTCCGTCCCATTATATGGTGTATGTGTGCGGCATGCCGAACATATGCTGTACTCTCCCGCTTGCCATGAAAGCACCGCTTTTCCGAGCTGCGTCACCGTACGTCCGCGGCAATGGAGCGTACGAGCATCGCCTTTACCACGCTCGTCATCTCTCTTCAGAATCTGAAGAACTTCTTGAGAAAGTCGCGCTTCAGATTTCCTCATCATGGACCTGGCAGCAGTCTGAAGGTAGGTCGAGGCGGTGGAGGCATGGACAAATGCATAGCCTGTGCGATAGCCACGGGAACCGGGCTAACAGCACTAGCAGTGGTAACCTGCCTCTGCCTACCCCGAGGCTGCTCTATGCTAGTGGCGCCACAACCCATTATTGCCTCTGCCATTGTCCTGGGCACCCTAGAAGGTGGCCACCAACGGCGCTGACAGGACGCACTAGTGTAAAATGTGTCCTCAGTTCTTTGGGTCCAAGGCAGACTTGCAGCTACACACACAAATTTACATGCGTGAGGCCAAACCGTACAGGTGCTCGCGATGCCTCAATGCTTTCGCCAACTCCTCGTAACTGTCTCAACATACGCGTATCCATCTGAGTATCAAGCCGTATAGATGTGAGGTCTGCCATAGGAAGGTCACACAGATGTCTCACATTCAGCAGCACATTCGAACGCACACTAGATATAAGCCGTACAAGTGTCAAACATCAGGCTGATATTAGGCTTTCGCGTAACTGCCCAATTTACTCTTTCATGCCCGCTGTCATCAGACTAATAGGCCATGAAAGTAATTATTGTAAATTATGTTGCAGAGTAGCAACATTTTTCACTTTTTCTAACTTCTTCTATCTTTATTAACCCTTAACGGACTGATTCCGCCATATTCCCGAAAACCAATTTTTATTATACAAACGTGCTATTTTCAATTGGACACTAGTATTTTTGCATAGAAAAAATCGCCGTATCTAATCTAAAATGTCATCAACTGCATGATACAAAAAAAGTTTGTCAGAAAAAAGGTACCAAAGCAACAATAATTGGAAACAACACATTTGGACAATAAAAATTTATTCTTGCGAATATGGCGGCATTCGTTCGTTATGAATTAAACTTTAACCATTGCATTTCTCTCTTTTGAATACACAACTTCAGAAACTTTTTTCAAACGCAAATAAAAAGTATTATTGCACATTATATTACAGATTAACAGCGTTTTATCTACTTAATCTTCTTTCTTCAGTAAACCTTAACCAATGCATTTATCTTATTTTAATGTACTACCTTCCGAAAGATTTAGTTAAGCCATTTGCATTTCAGGAAATTCAAAATTCACACCAGAAATTCTAAATAGTAATTTTTGCTTAATGACAGGCGTTTCGTGATTACACAAAATAAAAATTCTTCTTTCGGAGATTTCGATATGGATTTGGAATTTCTGAGTAAAAAAGAAATTCCTGAAACGGACGTATGATGGACGCTAATGATACACATGGGTTTTGTTACAATAAAAAAACAAGGACAATTTTTTTTAAGTAAATAAGACGAATATTATAAATAGATTAAAACTTGTAAAAATGGTACCTGTGTATATAGGAATATGAATCCTGTTTTAAAATGAAAGTTTTTATGGTCTCGACAAAAAGAATAGTTGTCGGAACAGATGCTTTACACTCACGCAGCGTTGTTTGGCGTGAGTTTCAAGCCCGCGCCAAACCAATAACTTAATACAGTTGCTAGGTTGCCATTAAAGGAAAAAATCCCCTAAATTTGGCGACTTTTTTCCTTTTTATAACCGATTTTTAAAAATACTGTGCGTGCGTGTATGACATCATAGCCGAGTTTTCTTTTGGCCACTTTCGATTCCGTTTTCATGCCTTTTACTGCATTATAAAAATAATTATTATTTTCGTCAAAAAAGAGAAAGAAAACAAGTAACTGTTATAATTTTAATATTATTATTATTATTATTATTATTACTAATAAAACAGTAATTATTTCTTCAAAAAATACTGTTATTTGACTGAAGAACATATGCAAGTTTTTTGGCGATCGCTCGATTTCTGGATCAGCGAACCAGAGTGCTAGAAGGCCAATAACCACCACTATTTCGAAACACAAACCTTCGACTTATTTAAAGAAAGAAATTCTGTGATTAAATATGGTGCGAAATTTTTAACGTAGAAAAAAAAACCTTTCGTTCCCCTTAGAAAAAATACATCTTATCGGAATTTTTGTACAGTAATTTTTGTTATTTAATGAAGGAATATGTCTGTCACTACATAAAACAAAATTTACTATACAGAAATTCTTTTAGAATGGTAGATTTTGTAATACAAAAAGAAGCTAAGTTCGCATTACTGGTGATAAATGGCTTTCGGACACTCGGGTTTGCAACCCCTGTTTTATTTTGTCTGAAAATTTGAGCTTACCTAAGCGAAAAAAAAAGTTAGCCAAATATTACATTTTTAGAATTTTAAAATTTACAAGAGGCAAACAAATTCTTAAACAAAAAAAAAAATTCAAAACAGGATCATCCATTCGAAAATTTTGTGTGAGTATACATATATACAGGGGAGTATACAAATATACAAGATTTCTGATATTTAAAATTAAGTAATTCTTTAAGTATAATACAGATAAAATATTGACATGCTTGCTTATCAGAAACTACGTAAATTTTCTGTACACCAACCTTTCAAAACACTGAAATTTTAACCAATAAATGGCACTATGTTTCCTCAATCGACAAAAATGATCAAACTGCCTTCAAAACTTAATTTATGTGTGTGTGTGTTTGTGTTTGAACAATTAAATTAAACGAAAAAAGTAAATTGCAAGAACTTTGATCCCGATTTCAGCGTGCTCTGTGGAGTAATTTTACTTACAGAAATAGCATTTATAACGTGTAACTGCTGCTAAATCCGAATCGATAATTCCATGAACTAGCAAAAATATTAAGTATTTTTTAAACTACTGCGTATTAAATTTATGAGTTGTCTTATAAATAAGTCTACTTCTTTCTTTTTTTTTTCCTTTCTTTTTTCTTTTGTTAGTGAATTACCAAGTTTTAAAATTTCAGAGTCATTTTAGACATGCTGGATATTTATACTATCAAATTAACCCTTAATTGCATAGTGATGTAAATTTCCATCACTGTTTATTTAACTTTTAATAAATAAATCAACTTCTTCGCCACCACTATATTTATATAGAAATATTAATGCAGTAAATTTCCCGTGAACCATGTTGCTGAACAAAGTTAAAAATCTATCTTAAAATTTCTGGTGTCTAATATTTAATATATGTATGAAAAGACACAATTGTAAAATTAAAACTCATGCAAAGAAGGGTTGAATAGAGTCTTATTTTTACTTTCGATAAATAAAAAGAAATTAGTATCGTTGTTTTTTATTAAATATATACATAATTACCTAGTGTATTGTAATTTCCCTTTTCCCTAAAATCTTATAAGAGCCGAAAACTGCGATAAAACCTATTTTGATTTCATGTCACGAAGATCAATAACATAATATTTTTCATGTCGGTATCCCTAAAATGTAAGCAACTTATTAACTTATCAGTCGTCATATAAAAAATCAGATACAATTTACTTTTTTTAATCTTCGGTGATGGTGCCATTCTGTCATAAAATTTTCATGCCTGATCAATTGTGCTTTCGGAAAAAAAGGGATACGTATTTTTCCGCCAGGAAAGAAATCATATTGCGAATCCATCGATCTTTCTGTGAAAGCTTTTTAAGGATTTCTTATACGAACATAGAAAAATCTCTGCAAAACGCGAAAATCTCTAAAAGTTTCATAAAAAATTCGCGATAAACCTTCCCCCTCCCCCCAAAAAAAATCGCATAAAAATCGCTAAAAATTCAAAATCCGCCAAGTGTACTACAGTAGGCTAAAACATTGTCACCGAAATTCGTTCATGGATGTCAAAAAATCGGCGCAAAACTTGAAAAAACCTTAAGAATCGCGTTGAAACTCGCGGATGACAAAATAAAGTATTATAGACAAAATGTTGGAGACCGAATCCTTTAAACGAATGTCAAAAAATCGAGGCGGCGCGCCAACAAATGGTACAAATTGAAAACTGCAAAAACGTCAAAAATCGCGAACGACAAAATGTACTATACAGAGGGTGTTCGCACATTTTTTAGACAATTTCGGCGTTGTTTTTTTAACGTTTAAAATATGAATATTGCTTTCTGAAATAATCTATATGATAATCTTGTTTCTTGATTCTAATTCTGCGTAATGCTTTCGATGGTAGAAGGTTTTTTGTAAAATTCACAGGGTTATTGCTTCCCATGCCTCTTTAAAAACTTTCCAGATTCGATCAATCGTGGTGGTTTTGCGCTTTGAAAGAGCTCTCTTCAGCAGACCAAATGCACAATAAACCATAAGAGAAACGTCAGGTGACTTCTTAGGAATATGTTGAAAGGTATAAATGCAATACCTGTGTGAGTTTTTAATGTTTTCAACGAATACAGCGGTAGTTTTTGAAGTATGAGGGGTAGCTTTGCTTTGATGTAGTTTCACCCTTTAAAAGTCGTTGAAATAAAGAAAATAGCATTTTTTTGTAAATACCGGATGTAACACATTCTCTTAATAATATAATGAATTGATTGTAACATTTTTGTCCAATATTCTTATTTTTATTTTCCCATTGTAACATAAATTTGCGACAGTCATAAATCCTTACCTGAAACTTCGTTTTCAGCCTTGAAATGGGCTCTTTTTTTAATGTATTTTTTTCATTTTGAGTCTTTTTACTAAGAATAAGTACTGATTTTCGAGATAGCTCTTTCCAATTAATACTGATGTTTATTTTGCCCTTACAAATTTTTATACTATGCGCTTTACAATCATCGTAAACTTCCGAATAAGGATATTTCTTTTCGGAAAACAAAAAAAAAAGTATCCTCTGATTCACAGCTTGTTTGAATGCGCCATCTTGATAGAAGAATAAATTTGTAAGCATCACACAGTAATATGAATTACAAATAATAAGTTGTTGAAAGAAAGTTTTACTCTAAAATAATTCCATTTTTTTTTTAAATCATTTATCAAATTTGTCTAAATAATGTGCGAACAGCCTCTGTATAAGGTAAATATTTGAAACTGTATTCTTTTATCGATTGTCAAACACAACACTTTGGCTTAAAACAGCCGAAAACTGCGCTAAAACATATTCTGATTGCCTGTCACGAACATCATTTCTTAGTTGCCAACCTCCCGATTTTTTTAACACCAGTAAAATCTTAGGAAAATTATCGTTTTATTCAATTGACGAAATTGTACGATTCAACAATATAAATATTTTTATATAAAAATATTGGTATGAAAAAAATCGGGAGGTTGGCAACTGAACATAATATTTTTATATCGTTAACCCCAAAATCAGCTTATTAACTCATCAGTCGTCATGTAACAAATCAGATACAATTTGTTTCTTTTTTTTATCTGTGGTGATGGCGCCATTTTGTCATAAAAGTTTTATGCCTGATTAATTGTGCTATCGGGAAAAAAGGTTATGTATTGTTCCGCAAAGACAGAAAATCATATTGAAAATCCATCGATCTTTCTGTGAAAACTTTTTAAGAAAAGTGCTTTCAGTAAATCTTTTTCTTTTCCTTCGTTTATTTATTTATTTATTTTTTTTGTTTCGAAAGAAATGAGCGGAGAATTTGGATTTTTTAACGAATGATATCTAATATAAATCAACAGCGTGGAATTTTACCACAATTTTTCAAAAGAAGTTTTTGCTCTATTTAACAGCAAATAAATAAATACATAGTTAAACGAGGGTTTCAAGAATTATGTGATTAAAATATTAAACAGAAATTTGCGAAATTGAAAAATTTGACACAATTATTCCAATTGGTAAATAATTCATATGTGTTTTAGTTTTCCAAAAAAACGATTTCAGTGAAAAAGTGTCCAGTGCAGGATTCGAACCAGAGACCTCTTGACTTAAGCTGCCAATGCTCTACCAACTGAGCTATCCTGGACAAATCTGGCGGACACAATTCACTCAAACAACCGTATGATAATGGCAACTGGTCTGTTAATGGAATTCCAATCTGGTGCCAGACTCCTTGGAAATTCCAAGGAGAGTTGAGTTTAAGGTCTGTCCTTTAACATAACAATAAAAAAATAGTTCTCATCGCCTGAATTCTCTGAAATTTTAGTCGGTTATAAATATAACTGTATCCAAGCTCTTTTTTTAAATTTCGTGGAAAAATATGCATATTTAGTAGTTAAAATATGAGCCGAATCAGCCCGCGTTTGGCTCTTTTCATCGAAAATTTCTCAGATTTTACTTATTTTTAAATATTTTTCCTCGACCGAACTCTCTCCTAGGATTTCGAATTTTTTATAGATGATGTAATTATGCTCTGCCAAGATGCTCTAAAAAGATCAATATAAGGACGTTTAGTTAATTTTAGCGTAGATAAAATATCGTCTCTGGAATGCGCGAAGTGACCTGCGGTCGCAAATTTTTTGAAAGGATTAAAATTAATATATTTGAAAACCGATTAAACCGTCGAAAAGAAGAAGGTCTCAGCTTTAAATAGGTATGTTTTGCGAATTGAAACCTCTGAAATCGAGCCCTAGGGGAGCGTATTCGACAGAGAGAAAAAGTCAATCGCGAAATCGACCCTTAAAAAAATTCAAAGCGTTAATAACAATATTTTTTCTAATTGATTGCGGCGTTTAAGACGTAAAAATGCGGAATTTATGAGTGTCTTCTTTGTATGCGTATCACGAACGGTTCGGCCGATGCGATGAATGAAGGCAAATTATTAATATAAAACAGCATTCCATTGTTCCCTTCTACGCTTTCGGAAAAGCGGGGACTGAGGAAGCGCAGGCACGCCTCCACCGATTTGCAAAAGAAGATCGCGTTCCGATGAGTTTTTAATTATTATCTCTGCTAATTATCAAAAAATTAAAAATCTGAGCCTCAAGTGCATTAGGATACTGCCTTAGAGTATAATTATACAAATTTCCAGACCTATGCGCGCGGTAGATTTCCCTAGCCATCGCCAACAGACACACATACAGAGCGAAACTTTCTTTCATAATATATATATATACATATATTTATATCAGAATTTATTATTATCTTACTTATAATAAAATCCGAAGGCAGGAAAGTGTCTGTAACGGTACCGGACACGACCTCTCTGATTTGCGAATCGACCATCGTTAAACGCCATGTTAGGCTTAATGAAAAATCTATTCTAACATATGACAACTAAACGATAATTTCTCCTACTTGAAATGATGTCTTTCAAAATAAATTAATGTTTGTGAGATGACTTACATTAAATAATGTTTATATTCTGAGGTAACTTCAGTTGAAATCAGGTTTACTGCTCCATGAAAGTAAACAAACAAATCATTCATTCGTCGGGAACGTTTAAAATATTAAACCATGAAAATCACCCTTCGAAAAGCGATCGCAAACGGAAGCAGTTACGTTCCTCCGTCATACTCACTAAAATACTTCGTTCATTCGTTGTGAGCCTTTATCGCCATCTATCGGAGATTAATATAAACAAAATTTTCTTCTGAAATTGTAGTTTTAATTCTCAATGAATACAGTGACCTCTCACTAATACGCGATACGCTGTAATTATTTTTCAGCACCAGCTCCTTTTTAAAGTAATTTTCTCCTTATTTAATCGTAGAATTTATAAATCGAATTTTACTGTTTTAAAATAGTGGTACAAAAAGTAATTACTGAACATCGCGTATAAGTGAAAGGTCACTGTATTTCTTATAAAATGTAATTAGAATATAAGGAACATGTAATTGTAATGCCGTATACTACATACAGTCTTTCCCTTTTATAAAAGCGGTGATTGCGTAAATAGATATATGCCTTGGATTAAATTACCGTAATTTCCGGCGTATAATCCGCAGCTCAAAGAGTCGTTTTTCGACCCAGAAATATTATTTTATAAAATGTAACTTAAAAGATCGCTGTAAATATTTAACTACAATTATTGAATAAAATTTCTGGGTCGAAAAACGACTCTTTGAGCTGCGGAATATACGCCGGAAATTACGGTATAATCTTCTCTTTGTTGTTTATAAAGCTCATCTTCTGATCTAGATGGATTAATATTTTATTTAAATACAGATTAATACGTCATAATTTTAATAAGTGTTTCAGAAAGGGATAATGACTCTGGGCGAAGACGGATATAAATGAATTTACTTTTGAAGTTGTTGTATATTTCAAACAATTAATCTTCATTAATTTGATCACTGTTTTTTTTTTTTTTTTTTTTTTTTTTGACATATGCTCTCCTTAAACTTTCACTTCAATAAATATAACTTGTTTAAGTCTTCTTTTGTTTGATTTTTTAATATTTTTTTTATTTGTAAATATATGTATTATTATTTTTTTTATTGTTGTACTGCTATACTGCTAGAAAAAGCTCATAGAAAAATAAACTTAATGTCGCAGCTAATATTTAAGGATTATAATAACTTTTCCTATTAACTTAAGCAAAAGTTTTTTTTTCCCGAAATACTTAAAGGCATAAAAACAATGGCCTAATGCTGAAACGACAAAATACTTTCATCCTAATGTATTAATCTCATAATTGTACTTGAAACATAAGAGGAATTTTCGCATAATATAATTTATGGCAGCTCTGTTTATGTATTATGTCTATAATATAATTTAATGTCCATGATATAATTTAATTATTTTAATATAAAAAAATTTAAATCACTGTTTGCTAGAAGTGATAATAATAATCGAATATTTCATATGAATAAAATTAGTAACTTAAATAATACCCTAAACTTGAAAAAATAAATATACATTGGAAAGGTACTGATGGTAGAGTACAACACAAGTGAGAGTACTTTACAAGTGAGTAGAAACATGAGAGTAATAAAATTCGAATGGTGCTCTTGACTTGACATATTACACCTGTCATTTTCACCAAGCTGATACAGGGAAACCTCACTAAACCGTCACCTCTGGAGACCCAACGATTGCGACGACGCCCCAAGGCGATTCTCAGAAAAATATTTTTTCACACTTGAAACTTTGCGACATATTAGGTTGTTCGGAAAGTTCCTTACGTTTGAGAAAACGACTTCGCACCGGAAAATTCTGTCCGTCAATTATTCGACATTAGATATCGGAATTTTATGTCTAATACTTGAATGGTAGAATTTTCCGTTTGATACAATTTTCCCCAACGGAAAGAACTTTCCGAACAACCCAATATTTTCAAACTCATTTTTAAAAGTAAAAACTTTACATTCGCCGGCATTCTCTTTTATTTGTGTGAATTAGGATCGAATAGTTTTTTCTTTTTTCGATAAATGTATTACATCTTGAGTTAAACGCGATTGTTGTCTTAGGATGGCATTTTTCCCTTTTCCGTGTTATGTCATCGGGGAACTTTGTTCAAAGCGCCAACTTTGACAGCATTTTATGAAAGGTATTATGTCTTTCCCAAAACATTGAAAAAACTAAGTTATGAATAAAAGCACCTGCAAATTTCATGCATTTGCGAACAGGAATGAATTGAAAACGTGTCAGAAAATAGACAGATTGCATTTAATAACAGCCTTAAGGGGGTCTGGGGGACAAATTTCTCAAAAAATACATTTTTTATTTTTCTTGCTCAAAGGATATATCTAATTTTTTTTGCAAGATATGAGTATGATATTTTTTACAGAGTATTTATGTTATGGTTTAAATAAAGTCTTCAGGATTTTTAATTTCGTATGAAAATTTTCAAAATATATATCCCAAAGTAAAAATCACTCTCAAAAATGTTATATATTTTTTTAATTTATTATAAATTTTGTAAGTAATATATTTATTTAATCCTGAACACAAATTAACAAGAAACCTTGCTTGCTCACAATAGAGAAAAAAGTAATCAAATCAGGCAAATGGTTCATGATTTATGTTAAAAATTAAATAAGTCTAGGATTTTAAATTTTAAATTTTCTGAGAAATAAAAGTTAAAAATTTCAAACAATTTTTAGCTGAATATTAATCATAATAGAAAGACACATTTCAGGAAAAATTCTTTGAAAAATTCCTATAAATAAAGAAAATAAAATGTTATCCTAGAGACATTCCTCTAGAAATTCTTAGTTACATAAAACATTATTTACTATTGTACTTTAATGAAAAATTATAGGATTGCTAAAACTATTATAATTTATAATAAATTAGCAAATTAAACAGTTACCATAGAAAAAGAAGTCTGGCAAAGAAGTCTCTATTCTATTCCAATTCGTCGACTCAATTTTACTTTATAAATTTCATTAGCATAGCGAAAGCCTGTTTTTCGTTTCTGTACAAGAAATTAAAAATCTACATTTGATGTACTTAATGCAGCTACATCGTCTTGTAATTTATATTTTCTTGGTTTATCTTGAAAAAGTATGTTGTTTTTAAAATAAATGACTTTTCCCATGTATGATAAGCTTTCCAAAAATCAAGATCGTAAAACGATGAGCATTTCCGAATTATTGAACCTTTGTAAAAATTAACATTGTGATGGTTAGACCAGCAATGGCTAGCAATAGCAGAGTTTTTAATGCCACTATTTTTAATATTGGTTTTATGTTACCTTAAGGTAACCTTAATAGGTCGCTTAGAATTCAAATATGTCCAGTACACCAATTTTTTCAAACGTGTGGCTACCTTTCCTTTAATTCACTCTCTTCACTCCCCCCCCCTTTTCTCTTCCCTACTTAAAGACATCCAGACAGGCTGAGCGCTTCTCATTGGTCTCCTCCGTCACGCGGGGACTCCTGTCTGCGCTGTTTGTTTTTTCTCTCATGCTCTTCCACCTTGGCTGCGAACGGAGATGTTTGGATACTGACATGATCTAAACCAGGGGTGCAAAAATCTAGGCGCCAATGGGCTGATTCCCACCACTAAATTTTATTAGTATTCTTCATCAAATTTTATTTGTGTACTTCGCCTAAATTGTATCAGTATTCTTATTAGGCGAAGAATGCTAAAAATTTAGTGATGGGAATCGGCCCGTTGGCACCTAGATTTTTGCACCCCTGGTCTAAACACTTACATCTGTTTAAAACCTTGGCACTGATGATGGAGCTTTAGAAGCTCCGAAACAGATGTATGACTTTTCCACATACATTTCATTTGTGCTATTTTTCACGTTGTTCATTTATTTTTCATGTAACGGCACAAAGTTCAATTCTCCCATTTTAAAAATTAAGTAAATTGTTATTCTCACTTAATCGTTAACCCCTTGAGGGGCGGTGGTATATAATATATACCACTTAATTTTAATTCCCAAACGCTACATTGACACCGGAATTTTGGAATCAAATTTGACTTTTATAATATACGTGAAGAAACGCTTCTACTTATTTTGAAATGAATTTTGTTTTTAAATCCCGGTGTGAGTCACTGACTTCAACATTTTAGAAACATAAGTACTTTGCCCCTGAAAGGGTTAAATAGGATTTGTTTTCTTTTGTCATTTTGAAGCTATTCGTTTTGTAGTTTAAAAAAAATAAAAAGAAAAAAAATAAACTCGTACGTCGAAACAGACGTTTAACACATTTGCTGCCTAGTTAAAATTACCGAATTATATTTTATTTATAAAATTAAAATTCATACCAGAAAATAATAACAGTAATATTTACTTTATTTAATTACAGGCATTTTACGATTACATGAAATAAAAATTCTTCTTTCGTAATTTCTGGTACGAATTTCTAATTTAAGATTTAGAGATTCGCTGGCGAATGGGTTAATAAATATCTTCCATGCAACAGTTTATTAAGATTTTTTAGCACTACTTCCTTAACTTTTTAGCCAGGACTTTAAGAAGCTACCGTTATATACAGAGTGGTGGTTTAAGCGCCAGTTTAACAAGGTTTTTTTGTATTTCTTTAAAAAATTGTAATTAAATTTTTATAGCTACAAAGTGCTTTTATTATTGATATGGGCTTACTATCAGTTATTTCGAATCAATCTGTAATTCCTGTATTTTTAAAACTTTGATTCTTAAATTTAGATTGAGTTAAACTGACGCCGGCCGCATGGATTGTTCAGCATTTTCAAAGATTAGAGTTTCGCGGATATTAATAATTAAAAAAAATTCTACTTCAAAATAAATAAGTGCTAGATCAGTGTTACTCACTACACGGCATCGCAAGTTGGACATATAATTAAATATATATATACATATTTATTATAATTTTAAAAATAAATAAAATAATTTCGCGAGGTCTTTAAAAAGTACATTTTACAATATATATATTTATATATCTGTATATATTTTAAGACCTCGAGATTGGTTTTAAAATCTGATACTGATAAAATAAAGAAAAATGTAAGTGTTCATTTTTTTTTTTCAATTAATAACCGCAATAGTATAGATATATGATCTACTATAGATAGAGCTATGATATATTATAAATAGATCTATTATTACTATTGATCTACATATATATATATGTTATAGATTTTTAGTATTGATCTATATCCATCTATACTCTAGTATAGATCATTGGTCTATTATAGATCTATGTTTGGTATACGATAGGTCTGGGATAGAGTCTGGTCCATGTAAGTCTGGTATATAGCGGCTAGCGGATTTTATCTTAGCTTCAGGAACTTCCCTATTAGCTAATAGACCTTATCCATCACACATCCATCTTTTGATTATGGGCCAGGATTGGCGACTACTGTTATATTCAATCGTATCACAATTTAAAAAAAAAAAAAATTATGATGGATATATTTTGAAAATATCCTTGTACAAGTGTATAGCAAAAAATTATTTTTCAAAAAGGGGTACTAATCGAATAGCAAATAGTCGCTGGGACGTACGGTGTCCCAACCACGTAATCAAAACGTTAATATGAATTTGTTAAAATTGGATAAAATTAATGCATACGTATTAAAAATTAGTAGAGGAACTTCGGGTATTATGGAATAGTTGGTTAATATGGAATACATAGGTTTCTCTTTGGTAACGTGCTGCCACCAAGCGGCAATATCATAAACAACCTAAAAACGTATCTAGAATGCCTCTCAGAGCGTGTCGTTCGTTGGTTTGCGTCAGGGTGCATTGTTTGAATTAGTGGTCGCGAATATACGCTTAATACGTTTAAAACGTATTGTAATCGGTAACGATTTTGGATAGGTGTAATATGGAAAAAAAGCTTAACTACGTATACGTTTAAACATATATTTCGGAGCACTAGTTTGAATAAACATTTGCTTTTCGTGTTTGGAAAATTCCAGGAGGTAAGTTTTAAATACTTTTTATTCATTGTTAGAATTAATATTTTTACATTGAAACTAATCAGGATGTACACTCAAATAGTAACAGTTTATCATGTAAGACTCGTTTTTTAGTTCGTGATTCATGGCAATATACAGGGGGTAGTTTTTTCAAACTGGCAGGATCGGGTTATAACAAAAACCAGTATGAAATACCTTTAACTGTATGGACACAGAGACCTATCCTTATATTATTTTTTTGTGCATGAAAACTAAACTATATTAACAAACAACCTATATACTATACTTTAATCATTCTTCCCTGGTACAGATTAATACGTATTTTTCCAAATTTGCTCGTTTTTTTTTTTTTTCATTTTTAACCCTCTATTCCATATTACCTATCTCATAATAACCTTTATTAATTTTTTTCCATAATTATTATTTGTTTGAATATGATGTTATTTCATAAAATGATTTTTGTCTACAAATAACTAATCACAGATAGTTGTGATTATTTTCGGGTTTTAAAGAATATCGAGCTCTGATATTGCCTCAAACGAAAATGGTAAATTATAGCCGAAGTTCCTCTATATGATAGTAGTTCATTATATAGAGATATTTTATAATATAGAGATATTTTATAATATAGAGATATTTTATAATATAGAGATATTTTATAATATAGAGATATAATGACTGAAAAAACATGTTCGGCCCTGATGTGCATTTCTTTACCAGCTTTTGGTTTCTTACAGAAACTCTAAAGGATTAGCTGTTATTATGTACTGGATACACCAAATGAATATAAGGGGAGGCGTCGACTAGTCTAGTACCAAGTCTTGCTTCAATTTTTATTTAGGCGTTCCGAATTATCACCAGAAAGTTTAATTAGTTAATTTTGCTTTATGTAATGATATACATACCGTGAATAAAAATAAGTAAAAACTGCTATTCAGATTTTTCTGGTGTAAATTTGGAATTTCCGTAAAAAAAATCCGTCCGATTTAGCAACACTTCCCGCGACGTGTCATTTATCATAAATTCAAGGGCGAGCGTATAGCATCATTTATCAAATTTCTAACGTGCTTTTCTATGCTAACATGGTTTATATCGATGTTACCATCTTTTCTCAATGTTTCTAAAAAGACTTTTTGTATATGCTGATTAACTAAAATAAATGATTGGGTTGTTCGGAGATTTCTTTCCGTTTGGGAAAGTTGGTTCGTACCGGAAAATTCTGTATATTTCTATAACTTTCCAAATTTATTCGCTAATTTTGTTTTATATCTAATCTCTAATAAATGACGGGCAGAATTTTCCGGGATGAATTGGTTTTCGCAAACGGAAGGAACTTTCCGAACAACCCAATAAAACAAAACGCACAAATAAAAAAATATGTTATATTATATGTTATATTTATTCCTTTTGTTTATTCATTATATATGTTAACCAGTGGAACCGTGCGAGGATTTCGCACTGTTGTCTAATATTTTTTAGATGCAGGTTTAAACTTCTAAAGAAAATTTAAGGATAAAAATATCTGCAAACAACATCAGTCAAGCCAGAATGTTATCTCATTTATTCCATCAAAGTTACAGTAAAAACTGACCAAAAATAGCAAAAGGCAAAAAAAAAAGAAAAAAAAATTATCAATCGTACATTAAATGCATTAGAGGATGGCATAATCTGTTTAAAAAAGAAAAAAAAACTTGGGATAAAGAAAAATAAATTGAGCGTTTGAGTTTCAATTTTGTTTTTTAATCATAAATTTAAAATAAACCCGCGCAGCAACAATGTCTAACTTAATTTTTAGTTTACATTTTATTTTTATAATCATTGTTGAGCACGATATAATGCGGTATTTTGTTTTTGTGGCAACACTAATTTGAGGAAAAACTTTCATTTCATTTGTGAAAACAATGACGATTTAATTTTTAATTAACTGCAATTTTCAATCAAAGAACATGTTTTAACGAAACGTAAGTGTACTATGTCTGAAACCGGTTCAAAACCTTTCTTTTGGTATCTCATTCATCGTTCCGCGTTTTGTATTTACTTTGAAACAGGGAAGTTGACAACAGAAATATTGGGTTGTTCGGAAAGGTCTTTCCGTTTGGGACAGTTGTTTCGTACCGGAAATTTCTATCATATAATTATTAGACGTTAATTCCGATATCTAATGTCTAATAATTGACGGGCAGAATTTTCCAGTACTAACTGTTTTTCCCAAACGGAAGGAACTTTCCGAATAACCCAGTAACATATATGTGATGATTCTGCATTGTTAACAAATCGCTTTCTTTTAACATTTGTAAGTAAAATAGCTTAAAATTGAAAAATTTCAATTTGTCGTTACTTGCTAAATATTCTATCAAAACAATTTTTCGATTCATTTTACAGATCAAAGTGATATTTGTTCAGAACATTCAGATTTCCATTTCCGGTTTCCTGCTTTCAAAGGAAGCAATTACGATTTATATTCTGATAGACATACTCCGATGTGAATTTTTATACAAAAAAGTGTACTTTAGTCAGGAACTACAAAATGACGCACTTAGATTTTTATATTTACAAGCACCTGATTTTCCTTTAAAAAAAATAAAGATTTTTTTTTTCTCGTAACACTTTGTGTAGAAAAGTTTTAGAAAATATTACTAAGTAATACTTAATATTTTTAAATTGCAATTTTTAAAAATTAAAAGCTTGGTTAATAAACAAATAACTGCATTTTATTATTTTCTTATTTTATTTTAAACCATAAATTTGTATGTTGATTGATAGAAAAAGAGCCAATGCCTGATTTCAGTATCTTGAGAAAAAAGTTATTACATATATATATATATATATATAGCACAGCTACTAACAAAAAGCTGATATAAGAAACATTTACATCACATAAATTTATATGAAGACATAATTGTGTAATTATTGGGCGCCGTTGATAGGGGAGATTAGTTGATAGGAGGGATGGGACATCTGTAGTAATGCTTAAAATAAGACTTAGTTTTAATTTATGACTCTTTCACCAGATGGAGTAATCATTCCATCATACTTGTTGCTGAAAATCTTTTTAATTGCAAGCACCTATGAGTTTGTGAATTAAAAAGACAATTTTAGAATATCAAAAGTAACTAACTACTCAGATTTTTAATGTAAATTTTCAATCTCATTCTTTGTTGCTAACTTAATTGTTTTTAATGTATTGTAAACTCAACAATATATATTTTATGAATGGACAGTTAAGACTAAAAGCCACATGCTTTTTGTAAAAGCCTATTTTTTAAGGGAGGGATGGGACACTATGACTCAGGGAGGGATGCGACATGTTCATCCCTCCCAATCCCTCCCAAATGATATCTCTATCCAAATAATAATGTTTAATGACATAAAAAAAATTGTATTTGATATGTATAAGACTATCTTATTTTGGAAATGAATAGTGTAACAAATAAAACTTATTATTTTCAAGTTAAAAAGGAATTTTAACTACTTTCATGATTTTTTTTTAAAAAACAAATATACATTGAAAAATTAAAGCAGTGCATTTTTTTTCTTTTTATTCATTCATTATTTCAATGTCAACCACATTAGTATTAAATATTTAGATTTATTTCTATAATATCAATTTCCTTAGCTTTTTTAAATAAAATATTACTGTTTTGAAATAATTGTTGAACTCAAACTGAGAACTTTTATTTTTTCATTGCCATACACTATTTTTTTTTAAATATGAAAAAGTGCATTATGACTGTTCCATCATTGATGAACAAGACATAATTGCAAAGCTACATCCACAAAAAATAATTAGTGCACTAGTCGGACACAAGAATATTTTTCATTTGATTAGGATTTTACAAAACATAATATAAGAAAAATATAAATGTTGTTATTTATAAGAAACTATAAGAATGCAAATGTCACACTATTTTTTTCATTTTTTCACCACATTTTTGAAAATTAAATATGAATTTTCATTTTAAAAACATATCCCATCCCTCCCGCATGTAAGGGAGGTATGGGAGATTTTTCTTGTTAATTTAATTGGTTTATTAACCTAAATTTTTAATTATTATCATCAAATTTATATTTTAAAAGTATGTTAAAATGTTTCAAGATGCTATTCTGAAAATTTCCATTTTGTACTAGTGAAACATAATTTGTAAAAATTATTTTTGTTTAAATTGTCCCATCCCTACTTAATACCCCCTACATATTTATTTTTTATGATTAAACTGTTAAGGGTCATTCTCAGAAAAAAGGCAAAACTGGCTGAAAAAAATTATTTTAAACTATAGAATTTAAATAATGTAATTTTCTGAAAAATAATGCGCATCAGGATTTCATACTTTTCAAATTTCTCTCTTGTATATAATACCTCCTTATACTGCGCCCAATATTTGATAAATGACCGATAAACTAGTGACCGAAACAACCCAATATTGGCTTTATTTAATGGCAAAAATTCTGTGATTAAATAATGCGAAGATAAACTACTATTCGGAAACTCTGGTATTAAAATTCAAGGATCGTTTGAACCCTATGTAACTACCCAGTGAAAACAAGGTACATTATGCAGACGATATAGTTATTTCTGTGAATTGAATGAATTAATATTATCAACATCCATGATCATAATTTATTTTGAAAACAATTTCTACAAATCTTTTAACATAAATCAATTTATCGTTTAAAAACAACGTCTCCAATTTAATCTTTATAAACGTAAAACACTTTTCTTCTATTACTGTGACTTCAATTTGTTCTTAGAAGTCTGTGAATTCTTTAAACACTGAATGCTCAGCATATCATTAAATTGAAATAAATGTTTCAGATTTTTCCAATAAATGTCAAACACAGTTTGCGACGGATAACGTATGTCTGTTAATGCCAAAACGTTTTCTCTCTCGTTATTTCTTCCTTTCCGATAGGGTCTTAAACATATTTGGAAGAAATAGTAGAAAAGTAATTTTATTTTATTTACTTAACTTTCATTACTTTTATAGGAATACCAGCTGATATGCTACCAACGTAAAAAAAAAAAAAAAAAAAAAAAACTATCATGTGAAGTTTTTCTCAAAACATAAATTTCACCGTTGCAGACGCTTATTCTGAAAATTTACTTAAACAATATAAAAATTCAATTTTATTTAAATTTAGTTTCTATATTTCCCGCCAGGGAACGCAATAACAAGTGTTGAATCTGTTCCAGCTATATTAAACGTCAGTTTAGTTGTCATACAGTGAAACATAAAAGTAAATTTTACTTAAATTTTGTCACCCTATTTCTTCCCTGAGCCGCTATAACCGCAAGACGAACGAAATAGATAATATGTGTTTAATCTGTACTACCTATTTTTATCTTTAATATGGCCATCATAAATTGAAACATTAAAAAAACACTTTTATCTACATTTGATTTATATATTCCTCGCTACGGTACTCTATTGTCTTAATAAAGGTTTAAAAAGGGTTAAATTACCCTATCTAAATTTAACTTGTAGAATGGTTTCTGTATGAGAAAACTTAAAAAATCCATTTTAAAAATTTAGTAATCCAATTTCCCACTAGAGACGCTACCAGCGTAAAAAGTCAAATGGAAAAACGTTTATCAATATACGAGGTGTGGCTATTAAATAGCGAGACTAGTGTAACAAATGATATTTATTCTCAATAAATTTATATTTAACAGTTATTCGTTTCAACATACATTCCTCCTCTATCTATACATAGTTGCATAAGCGTCGTCCATTGTTAAAAACAATGCTCTAGCTCAGGGGTGTCAAACTGTGGCCCGCAAGATACCACTGTTTTTTTAAACAAATTGTCGACTTCTTGAATCGCAGAAATTCGATGATTAGGTACGGCAAAGTTTACTATAAAATTTTAGTCGTATCCGGCGGACCACAGTTTGACACCCCTGCTCTTGCTCATCAGTTGTAAAGCCTTTTCAACAACTTTGCCGTTTTTTCTTTTACTAGTTCAACAGACTGAAATGAAAATGTTCAATACTCACCAACGGAATGTTTCCAAATGTTAGAGGAGGTGTTTGGTGGTAATGCTATATCACGTGAGCGAGCTTTTGAATGCCACAGAAGTTTTTCTGAAGGTCGGAAGAGGTTGAAGGTGATGAACGTCCCGGTGGACCTGTGACTGCAATAACTGAAGGAAACGTTCAGAAAATTTATAAAACTGTACAGAAAGACCGATGTCTGAGCATTCGGATGATTGATAAAAAAAATACTATTCAAGATTAGAGAAAGAGTAAGGAATAAAAGATCGGATTTGTGAATGAATTCTGCACCTGGATAACGCTCCAGTTCACAATGCCTTATATGTGAAGAGGTTTTTAGCGGACAAGCGCATTCCTGTGCATGATCATCCTCCGTATTTCCCACCGTGTGACTTCTACCTGTTCCCAAAAGTGAAAAGGGGACACAGGGGATAGGGAACACATTTTCAGTCTGTTGAAAAGTAAAAGCAAAATCGACAAAATTGTTGGCTTACAACTGATGAGCTGCAGCATTATTTTGAACAATAGAAGACACTTATGCAGCTATGAATAAATAGAGGAGGAATGCATGTTGAAGGGGATAAAATTTAAAAATTAATATATTTGAAATAAATATCAATTCTCTCACCAGTCTAGTTATTTAATAGCCACACCTCGTATATATTTAACTAATGGTGGAAACTTTTTCTAAAGATATGTGTCATATTCGTTCATGGCAAGTGAGTTTAAAATGCGTTCGAAAAGTTAGTTGAAGTCACACATAGAGATACAACAGAAGCACCATATGTTAAGTAAACGTCATAGAAAATAGCTCATGCAACAGTAATTTACGATAAAGTGAAATGGATTAGTAAGGTTTGTGTCGTTTTGTAAAAGAACTATAAATTTTACATCTCATATTTACGATGGATAACATGCTGCAATAAATCTTACAAGGAAGGTACCAAGGAAGGTACTCCATAAGCGCATACTCAGAAAAATTTGAAAAAATTACAGAAATGTTAAAAATTTTCTGCCGAACCTCGATATAACATCCGTAAAAATTTATGAAAATTTCGTTTATTTGGCGATTTATCATCGGTTGGCGACGTAATGAAATTTCAAAAAATACGCGTTTATGACAAATACTCTTTAAAGAAAAACTTTTTCATGCTGAACTTGTTTATGTAATTAATTTTTATAACTACAATTTTTGTGTACATATTGATACGTATATATATTGAAATTTAATAATTCAATAATACACATAACTTAAATGTCAGCTTAGCTATAACATAAAATAGATATTTGCAGCTTCCAAAACAAAGATCGTATTTTTTCAGTGGTAAAATTAAATACCTGTAACATCAAGCAGCTTGTATATATTATACAAAAAATAATAAACTATTTCATCGTTTAAGTTTAAATTCATTAGGTATTACGCATTCGAATAATCATTTTACAAGCAATTTCAAAATACATTAAAATCGTTTGCATTTGGCGAGGCAAAAATGTTGCTAGCCAAATCGCGTCTTTTTGCGCCAAATACTTGAAAGTATTTTATTTTTTTGCAGATTTTCTACTGGGATTCCGCAGCTAAATTTGACTGTTCCTTTATTACATACATGAGCTCGAATGAATTACATTAGCATTTTTTTCAAAATTTTCTGAGTATGCGCTTTAAGGAGACCTTCCTTGTTAGTAACATTTACAAATTTCGTATAGTTTTAATTAGCATAATGACACTAAAATGCATGTTGGGTAATTAATGACCATAGACTGTAGTGTAATCAAATTCTTTTGTGCGGCAGTGTACAATAACTATAAATGCTTTAGATGTCCTCTTCAAGAAACAACGTTTTATAGGTGACTGTAAGAACATACTAAAATTACATTACCATCCGCGTTTTCCTAATCCCGAGTTTTACATATGTTCGTTTCGTAAAATCATTGCATACATTCGTATTTTTTTGCGGGCCTGTATCATAACTATAAATGCTATGTATACCCTCTTCCAGAAAAAGATGCTATAGGTGACTGTAAAAGCATACTAAAATTACATTACCACCAGAGTTCTACAAATCCTGCGTTTAACATATATTCGTATTCTTTTGTGCGGTCTTGTAACATATCTATAAATGCTATATGCACCCTCTTCAAGAAATAACATGATTTTGTTACTTTGTGACTACAACAACATACTAAAATTACATAACCACCAGCGTTATACAAACCCCACTTTTAACAAATATTCGTTTCATATATTTGCATTCTTTTGTGCGGTCTTGTAAAATAACTATAAATGCTACATAAACCCTCTTCAAGGAAAATCATGATTTTGTTACTTTGTGACTACAACAACATACTAAAATTACATTACCGTCAACGTTCCACAAATCAAGAATTTAACATATATTTATTTAATCATTTGTTAAATTAGTTTTTTAACACTAGAACTACCAAGAGCCGTCATTTTGACGGCTATCAAATGAATATATTCCGATTCGAACCAGACATTTCTTTTCAAAATAAATTAAATAGAAAACTCGCAAGAATATGCTAAATGATAAGTTACATAGTTTTAAATAAAAATTTTGGTGTAATATAGTTTTATAAAACTTGAGATAAATTTTCGGTAGTTGTAGTGTTAATTTATCGTTTCATAAAATAGTTTCAGGGAAGCATTTCATCAGGATTTTATAGTATAGGGTAGATAAATTATTGGAATAAGTACAATCGAGATAAGTTCGCATTTTCTATTATATTTTTAACCATTTGTAACTTGTTTCTGCAGAAGCATTATTTCTAAAACTTGTCTTCCAAAACATGTTTTATACCTATGTTTTATTTAATAGCCTCGATCCCGAAAGCGTAAAAAACATAGTTTACCTTTAGTGTTTTATATAAACTTTTTCAACTGGAAAAAATTATTTCTGCCATGGACCGAATGCCAGCGATAGTAATAATTTCCAATATAAATGCGGAGCAAGTTTCAAGCTTGTGACTTTATTTCTGCTTTGAAAGTTTCATTGCTATAATGTACGTATTCAATTTCTATGAAAAATATATTTTCCAAAAATTATATACCGACTATTAATTTAATATACCTTAAAAAGAGACTATTTATATTTTTTCAGTCAAAGTTTACATATACTGAAAATTATAAATTATATTTATTAAGAGCATAATTGGTACTGTACAGCATAATGTAGGTACGTATATGTAAAAAAAGTCCTTCTGGCCTGTACCGGGAGGAAAATGTAGCTTTCCTTTATCTCCGTTTTAAAATTTTAGCTAATGTTACTCGAAAGCTGCAAATTAAAATGCAAAGAACCCGATTATAGAAGATTCGTTAATACAGAATTTGAATAAGAAATTCTCTAAATTATTGAAGCCAAACTGGTTTCATTTACGGAGGCTTATTTTAGTCACCAAATTTGGCGATATCTCGACAAATGTTGCCAAGCGTGGTGAAAATTTGACGCTAATGGTTAATTTATATAGTTTTATGCGCATGATTGGGAAAATAATTATAACAATGATGGTAATAATTTTCAAAAAATCACGGTCACTAAAACTGATAAATTAATCCCTGATGTTTTGTAATCTGCTGTCTTTTCTCAAAATGTCAGCCACCCTAGAATTTCAAACTGCTATATCTCAGCCATTTTTTAAGATAGAGACAAAACAAAAAATGCTCCGGAATTATTGAATCAAAGCCTAACATATAAACAAACAATAAATTTGAATTTCTAATTTTTATGTATACTTTTTTAACTTTAAATCTTTTAGTTTCCGCCATTTTGAAGCAAGATGGTGGACCAAGCTGGCCAACGAACTCGGTCGAGATATTGGTGATCTTAAAACAAACACTTAGTTTCATCCAAATCATCGGTTTATAAATACGAGTGCTATCGTATGACACAGAAGAGACATATATATATATATATCAACATTTGAACGGGGGGTGATTTTGGGGTCTGGGGGTTATGATCGGGTAAAATACACCAAAATTTTCCTGAATTGCTTTCCTCCGAATGGCTGCAATAGGTAGCTTTTTGCGTTTTGCATTGAAAACTACCTAAAAGAATGTGTTCAGCTAGAGTTATACCCATCGCAACATGGGGTGGAACGGAAAATATCAAACACTTGCTCTGCCTGGAGAGAACCTACACGTGACACGGGGAAGAATGGCTCTGATAGTATATACATATAAAAAAGTACATATGTATTCCGGACTGACGAAAAACATATTTCTCCCGCAACACTGGGCAGTGAAGTTGGTGGTAAATTCAGTTCATGAAGGCAACGTATACCATCACTTGTACTGCTTGAAGTATAGTGATGCCGCCTGAAAGAGCTCAATCGCAACACTGGGCCGCACCACTCGGTGAAAGAACAGGGCAGCCCAGGTGACTAGTCAGTTAAATTGGAAAGGTAATGGAAAAAGGCGTGAACATTTTTATGCTTTGATAGTAGTGTTGAGCGTGTGAGGATGTTGGAGAGTCTGCCCTTAGGGGACGGGGATGGGCGAATGGTGTAACAGCGCTGCGTGCGTATGCCGTGATGAAATGCATAAGTTGCGATCCCCATCTCACCACACTCACAGCGGACAGATCTGGCACATTTAAATTCGTGCAGGTAGGTGTTAAAGTGTTCATGGCCTATTAGAAAAAACTAGTTGTGCATCGTGTGAGTGTAAATAAGTTTTTGAGATACTTTGCGGATTATGTCAGATGTGTGCCTTCCAGTGACTGATATATCCCCATACTCCTGCCATTCGGATAAGATCCTAGTCTTCAAGACACTCTTAATGAAAAAGTGGGGTATTGGGATGTGATGATCAACGGTGATGTTTGTTATGGCTTGCTTGCCCAGTAGGTCCGCGCACTTGTTGTCATGTATTCTTTTGTGCGCGGAGAGATGGCTAAGACTGACCTTGTATAGTAGCTGTTTCAATTTAAGTTTTATCTGTAGTATTAAGATATTCTTTGTTCTAGGTACATCTATAGCCTCTAGGCTAGACAGACTGTCACTATAAATGTGAACATGGAATTTGAGATGTTGAATAGCCCAGACTAGAGAGAACAGTATAGCAAGTAACTCTGCATGGAAGACAGAGTTATTATTCTAGATTAATTTTGACACAATTATTCAAATTGGTAAAGAAATCATATGTGATGTAATCTTCCGTACTGGGCGAAAAAGGCCGGGCCAGGATTCGAACTTATCCCTGAAGTTCGAATCCTGACCCGGACTTTTTCGCCCAGTTGGGAAGATTACATCTCATATGATTTCTTTACAAATTTGAATAATTGTGTCAAAATTAATCTAGTATAATCACGTTTCCAGCATTTCTTGGAGGTCCCATTATCTGTGATTTATTCTGTTGTGCTGATTCAGATATCAGACCAGATGCTATGATCATTAAGGTTAACTGGGTGAATTCGTTCAGCCATTTTCATCCGGGATTGCTCAGTTGGTAGAGCATTTGTCTGCTTCAGCCAAGGGTTCCCGTTTTCGAATTCTGGTCCGGACTTTTTCGCCCAGTTGGGAAGATTACATCTTAAGAGTTATTGCCGTTTAACCTACAGACCCACTGATGGGTCACCACACCTCCTTCCGTGACGCAGAAGGCTGCAGCTACACCGGTTTCTGTGCTGAGCCATCAGTGCACATTGTGAGACGTTCGGTAGAAGTGTAACAGTTAAGTGTAATGTTGACCTGGAAGTGAGATGTCTCCTCAGCTAGCCAACTGTGGATCTTATGTTGGATAACTATGTCAGGGAACTGTGTGTGGATAAAATACTCTTGTTTTGGGTGAAGAATATTATTTTTAGTATATTCATATTTGAGTGTTATCGCTATTGGTGGTATGCCTTTAAAGACATTGAGTGCGTCAGTAGATATTGTTCTATAGTCACTTGATATTTATAATAGAATGATCGGTTGAATAAGTGTAAATTTTGCTAAGGCTTGTTTCGTGAGCTTGCCTCCTTCCCACCCCAGATACCTCCTCCATGCATCATTTTTCTTTCTATTATTATTTTGTGCCATATTTTTAAGAGTTTATTATTGTGCCTATGTTTTGCATGTTAAAGAGAAGGAGTTATGGCGATATTTTCTTAGTTTTAATCTTAGATTATTAATATGTGGAATGCAATTTAGTTGTTTGACTATAGTAAGGCTCAGAAGCTTAAAGTGTGGGACGTGGTGCACACTGCTGCAGTTGATACTTATGATCGGATTTCGGCCTTTACGCGTGCATGGTTTATTGAATTTGAGGGCTTGGGATTTGTGAAGTGACAGTGTTAGGTGATATGCGTCCAACAGTTGACAGAAAATGTTGAAGGCTTTTGAGGTCATTTGCTCCAAAAGTCGGCGTGTGCGGCCTGAGAAAACAAGAGTGAAATCATCAGCAGAGGCATAAAGGATGCACTCCAACCAATTCAGCTTATTCAGTAGTATATTGGCTTCTAGTGGTCAAAGAATTTGCCCAAGTCAAGAGCCCTGAGGTTAACCCTTCTCTAATCGGTGAGAGGGCGTGCCTGCGGCCAAGTGTATTAGAACGCTTCTCTCCGAGAGGTAAGAGCTAATGACACCAGCTATATTTCCTGGGCTGTTTAGAAGGTGTAGTTGTCTGAGAATGTCTTGCCATTCCACATTATCGAATGCCTCCTGAATAACTATTGAGACGAGAGACGTATAATTTCTTATGGCTATACTGTCGGCGCAGGAAGTCAATATTACATGCAAGACTTTTTCACAATATTCGAGCTCTCTGAACCAGAATTGCCGTGAATGGAGTAATTTATTAGATTCAAGAAAGTCGGTCAGTCGAAAGAACTAGAGTTTTTCTAGTAATTTACCTATATTAGGTAAGAGGCAGATCGGGCGGTATGATTTGGGTTCAGAGGCTGGCTTCCTTTGCTTCAGAAAATATACGACTTCGCCCTCTCTCAAGACATGTGAAAAGTACTGGTGAGCAACTGATTATTATGTGGTAGTAATAGAATTAATTTGTTGAGTGACAGCTTGTTTATTAGATTTCATTAAGTTGTTGAACCTGCGAAAATTGCCTCTTGGCATCCCATTATTTGGTGTATGTGTGCGGCATGG
Organism: Maratus michaelseni; assembly: GCA_963931845.1. Classification (NCBI taxonomy): domain Eukaryota; kingdom Metazoa; phylum Arthropoda; class Arachnida; order Araneae; family Salticidae; genus Maratus; species Maratus michaelseni. Next base: position 304,742,680 of record OZ007595.1, read on the forward strand.
CAAACATACTTGGCAGACTTGCCATGAAATCACCGCTTTTTCGAGCTGCTTCACCCTAAGTCTGCGGCAATGGAGCGTACGGGCATCGCCTGTACCACGCTCGTCATCTCCCTCCAGAATTTGAAGAACTTCTTGAGGAAGTCGCGCTTCAGATTTCCTCATCATGGTCTTGGCAGCAGTCTGGAGGCAGGTCGAGGCGGTGGAGGCATGGACTCCTTGCAAATGCATAGCCTTGCATAGCCCGTGCGGTAGCCACGGGAACCGGGCTAACAGCACTAGCAGTGGTCACCTACCTGTGCCTACCCCGAGCTCCAGCTGCTCTATGCTAGTGGCGCCACAACCCATTATTGCCTCTGCCATTGTCCTGGACACCTTCGAAGGTAGACACCAACGGCGCTGACAGAACGCACTAGCGTAAAATGTGTCCTCAGTTCTTTGGGTCCAAGGCAGACTTGCAGCTACACACACAAATCCACATGCGTGAAGCCAAACCATACAGGTGCTCCCGATGCCCCAAGGCTTTCGCCAACTCCTCGTAATTGTCTCAACATACGCGTATCCATGTGGGTATCAAGCCGTATCGATGTGAAGTCTGCCATAGGAAGGTCGCACAGATGTCTCACATTCAGCAGCACATCCGGACGCACACTGGAGATAAGCCGTACAAGTGGCGAGCACCAGGATAAGGCATTCTCGTAACTGCCCAATTTAATCTCTCAGTCCCGGTGTCAGCAGATTAATAAGCCATGTAAGTCATTATTGTAAATTATATTGCAGAGTAGCAACATTTTTTACTTTTTCTACCTTCTTCTTTATTAACCCTTAATTGACGGATTCCGCCATATTCCCGAAAACCAATTTTTATTGTACAAACGTGTTATTTCCAATTGGACACTAGTATTTTGGCGTAGAAAAAATCGCCGTATCTAATCTAAAATGTCATCAACTGCATGATACAAAAAAAAAACTTGTCAGAAAAGTAGATACCAAAGCACAAATAATTGGAAACAGCACATTTGGACAATAAAAATTTATTCTTCGAATATGGCGGCATTCGTTCGTTACGAATTAAACTTTAACCATTGCATTTATCTCTTTTTAATGCACAACTTCAGAAACTTTCACCAACGCTAATAAAAAGTGTTATTGCACATTATATTACAGATTAGCAGCGTTTTATCTACTTAATCTTCTTCCTTCAGTAAACCTTAACCAATGCATTTATCTTATTTTAATGCACTACCTTCCGAAAGATTTAGTTAAGCCTTTCAGGAATTTCTTTTTTTATAAAGAAATTCAAAATTCACACCAGAAATTCTCAATAGTAATTTTTGCTTTATTCAATGACAGGCGTTTCGTGATTACACAAAATAAAAACTCTTCTTTCGGAGATTTCGGTATGGATTTGGAATTTCTGAGTAAAAAAGAAATTCCTGAAACGAATGTATGATGGACGCTAATGATACACATGGGTTTTGTTACAATAAAAAAACAAGGACAATTTTTTAAAAGTAAATAAGACGAATATTGTAAATAGATTAAAACCTGTGAAAACGGTACCTGTGTATATAGGAATATGAATCCTGTTTTAAAATGAAAGTTTTTATGGTCTTGACAAAAAGAATATTATACAATTATACATATTAAAATAGAAGCCTGCCTAAATCAGAGTTTTCGGAACAGATGCTTTATACTCACGCAGCGTTGTTTGGCGTGATTTTCAAGCCCGCGCCAAACCAATAACTTAATACAGTTGCTAGGTTGCCATTAAAGGAAAAAATCCCCTAAATTTGGCGACTTTTTTCTTTTTTATAACCGATTAAACAACAAACAACTGTGCGTGAGTGTATGAAATCATAGCCGAGTTTTCTTTCGGCCACTTTCGATTCCGTTTTCATGCCTTTTAATGCATTATAAAAATAATTATTATTTTCATCAAGAAAGAGAATGAAATCAAGTGACTGTAATAATTTTAATATTATTATTATTATTATTATTATTACTAATAAAACAGTAATTATTTCTTCAAAAAATACTGTTGTTTGACTGAAGAACATATGCAAATTTCTTGGCGATCGCTCGATTTCTGGATCAGCGAACCAGAGTGCTAGAAGGCCAATAACCACCACTATTTCGAAACACAAACCTTCGACTGTGATTCTGTGATTAAATATGGGGCCAAATTTTTAACGTAGAAAAAAACCATTCGTTCCCCTTAGGAAAAAAACATCTTATCGGAATTTTTGTACAGTAATTTTTGTTATTTAATCAAGGAATGTCTGTCACTACATAAAACAAAATTTACTATACAGAAATTCCTTTAGGATGGTAGATTTTGTTATACAAAAAGAAGCTAAGTTCGCATTACTGGTGATAAATGGCTTTCGGACACTCGGGTTTGCAACCCCTGTTTTATTTTGTTTGAAAATTTGAGCTTACGTAAGCGAAAAAAAAAGTTAGCCGAATATTACATTTTTAGAATTTTAAAATTTACAAGATGTAAACAAATTCTTAAACAAAAAAAAAAAAAAATTCAAAACAGGATCATCCATTCGAAAATTTTGTGTGAGTATACAAATATACAGGGGAGTATACAAATATACAAGATTTCTGATATTTAAAATTAAGTAATTCTTTAAGTATAATACAGATAAAATATTGACATGCTTGCTTATCAGAAACTACGTAAATTTTCTGTACACCAACCTTCCAAACACTGAAATTTTAACCAATAAATGGCACTATGTTTCCTCAATCGACAAAAATGATCAAACTGCCTTCAAAACTTAATTTATGTGTGTGTGTGTTTGTGTTTAAACAATTAAATTAAACGAAAAAAGTAAATTGCAAGAACTTTGATCCCGATTTCAGCGTGCTCTGTGGAGTAATTTTACTTACAGAAATAGCATTTATAACGTGTAACTGCTGCTACATCCGAATCGATAATTCCATGAACTAGCAAAAATATTAAGTATTTTTTAAACTACTGCGTATAAAATTTATGAGTTGTCTTATAAATAAGTCTACTTCTTTCTTTTTTTTTCCTTTCTTTTTTCTTTTGTTAGTGAATTACCAAGTTTTAAAATTTCAGAGTCATTTTAGACATGCTGTATATTTATACTAACAAATTAACCCTTAATTGCATAGTGATGTAAATTTCCATCACTGTTTATTTAACTTTTAATAAATAAATCAACTTCTTCGCCACCACTATATTTATATAGAAATATTAATGCAGTAAATTATCCGTGAACTATGTTGCTGAACAAAGTTAAAAATCTATCTTAAAATTTCTGGTGTCTAATATTTAATATATGTATGAAAAAACACAATTGTAAAATTAAAACTCATGCAAAGAAGGGTTGAATAGAGTGTTATTTTCACTTTCGATAAATAAAAAGAAATTAGTATCGTTGTTTTTTATTAAATATATACATAATTACCTAGTGTAATTATGTATATATTTAATTGTAATTTCCCTTTTCCCTAAAATCTTATAAGAGCCGAAAACTGCGATAAAACCTATTTTGATTTCATGTCACGAAGATCAATAACATAATATTTTTCATGTCGGTATCCCTAAAATGTAAGCAGCTTATTAACTTATCAGTCGTCATATAAAAAATCAGATACAATTTACTTTTTTTAATCTTCGGTGATGGTGCCATTCTGTCATAAAATTTTCATGCCTGATCAATTGTGCTTTCGGAAAAAAAGGGATATGTATTTTTCCGCCAGGAAAGAAATCATATTGCGAATCCATCGATCTTTCTGTGAAAACTTTTTAAGGATTTCTTATACGAACATAGAAAAATCTCTGCAAAACGCGAAAATCTCTAAAAGTTTCATAAAAAATTCGCGATAAACCTTCCTCCTCCCCCAAAAAAAAAATCGCATGAAAATCGCTAAAAATTCAAAATCCGCCAAGTGTACTACAGTAGGCTAAAACATTGTCACCGAAATTCGCTCATGGATGTCAAAAAATCGGCGCAAAACTTGAAAAAACCTTAAGAATCGCGTTGAAACTCGCGGATGACAAAATAAAGTATTATAGACAAAATGTTGGAGACCGAATCCTTTAAACGAATGTCAAAAAATCGTGGCGGCGCGCCAACAAATGGTACAAATTGAAAACTGCAAAAACGTCAAAAATCGCGAACGACAAAATGTAGTATACAGAGGGTGTTCGCACATTTTTTAGACAATTTCGGCGTTGTTTTTTTAACGTTTAAAATATGAATATTGCTTTCTGAAATAATCTATATGATAATCTTGTTTCTTGATTCTAATTCTGCGTAATGCTTTCGATGGTAGAAGGTTTTTTGTAAAATTCACAGGGTTATTGCTTCCCATGCCTCTTTAAAAACTTTCCAGATTCGATCAATCATGGTGGTTTTGCGCTTTGAAAGAGCTCTCTTCAGCAGACCAAATGCACAATAAACCATAAGAGAAACGTCAGGTGACTTCTTAGGAATATGTTGAAAGGTATAAATGCAATACCTGTGTGAGTTTTTAATGTTTTCAACGAATACAGCGGTAGTTTTTGAAGTATGAGGGGTAGCTTTGCTTTGATGCAGTTTCACCCTTTAAAAGTCGTTGAAATAAAGAAAATAGCATTTTTTTGTAAATACCGGATGTAACACATTCTCTTAATAATATAATGAATTGATTGTAACATTTTTGTCCAATATTCTTATTTTTATTTTCCCATTGTAAAATAAATTTGCGACAGTCATAAATCCTTACCTGAAACTTCGTTTTCAGCCTTGAAATGGGCTCTTTTTTTAATGTATTTTTTTCATTTTGAGTCTTTTTACTAAGAATAAGTACTGATTTTCGGGATAGCTCTTTCCAATTAATACTGATGTTTATTTTGCACTTACAAATTTTTATACTATGCGCTTTACAATCATCGTAAACTTCCGAATAAGAATATTTCTTTTCGGAAAACAAAAAAAAGTATCCTCTGATTCACAGCTTGTTTGAATGCGCCATCTTGATAGAAGAATAAATTTGAAAGCATCACACAGTAATATGAATTACAAATAATAAGTTGTTGAAAGAAAGTTTTACTCTAAAATAATTCCATTTTTTTAAAAATCATTTATCAAATTTGTCTAAAAAATGTGCGAACAGCCTCTGTATAAGGTAAATATTTGAAACTGAATTCTTTTATCGATTGTCAAACACAACACTTTGGCTTAAAACAGCCGAAAACTGCGCTAAAACATATTCTGATTGCCTGTTACGAACATCAAACTTAGTTGCCAATCTCCCGATTTTTTTAACACCAGTAAAATCTTAGGAAAATTATCGTTTTATTCAATTGACGAAATTGTACGATTCAACAATATAAATATTTTTATATAAAAATATTGGTATGAAAAAAATCGGGAGGTTGGCAACTCAACATAATATTTTTATATCGCTAACCCCAAAATCAGCTTATTAACTCATCAGTCGTCATGTAACAAATCAGTGTTTCTTTTTTTTATCTGTGGTGATGGCGCCATTTTGTCATAAAAGTTTTATGCCTGATTAATTGTGCTATCGGGAAAAAAGGTTATGTATTGTTCCGCAAAGACAGAAAATCATATTGAAAATCCATCGATCTTTCTGTGAAAACTTTTTAAGAAAAGTGCTTTGAGTAAATCTTTTTCTTTTCCTTCGTTTATTTATTTTTTTTTTGTTTGTTTTGAAAGAAATGTGCGGAGAATTTGGATTTTTTAACGAATGATATCTAATATAAATCAACAGCGTGGAATTTTACCACAATTTTTCAAAAGAAGTTTTTGCTCTATTTAACAGCAAATAAATAAATACATAGTTAAACGAGGGTTTCAAGAATTATGTGATTAAAATATTAAACAGAAATTTCGAAATTGAAAAATTTGACACAATTATTCCAATTGGTAAATAATTCATATGTGTTTTAGTTTTCCAAAAAAAAACGATTTCAGTGAAAAAGTGTCTAGTGCAGGATTCGAACCAGAGACCTCTTGACTTAAGCTGCCAATGCTCTACCAACTGAGCTATCCTGGACAAATCTGGCGGACACAATTCACTCAAACAACCGTATGATAATGGCAACTGGTCTGTTAATGGAATTCCAATCTGGTGCCAGACTCCTTGGAAATTCCAAGGAGAGATGAGTTTAAGGTATGTCCTTTAACATAACAATAAAAAAATAGTTCTCATCGCCTGAATTCTCTGAAATTTTAGTCAGTTATAAATATAACTGTATCCAAGCTCTTTTTTAAAATTTCGTGGAAAAATATGCATATTTAGTAGTAAAAATATGAGCCGAATCAGCCCGCGTTTGGCTCTTTTCATCGAAAATTTCTCAGATTTTACTTATTTTTAAATATTTTTACTCGACCGAACTCTCTCCTAGGATTTCAAATTTTTTATAGATGATGTAATTATGCTCTGCCAAGATGCTCTAAAAAGATCAATATAAGGACGTTTAGTTAATTTTAGCGTAGATAAAATATCGTCTCTGGAATGCGCGAAGTGACCTGCGGTCGCAAATTTTTTGAAAGAATTAAAATTAATATATTTGAAAACCGATTACACCGTCGAAAAGAAGAAGGTCTCAGCTTTAAATAGGTATGTTTTGCGAATTGAAACCTCTGAAATCGAGCCCTAGGGGAGCGTATTCGACAGAGAGAAAAAGTCAATCGCGAAATCGACCCTTAAAAAAAATTCAAAGCGTTAATAACAATATTTTTTCTAATTGATTGCGGCGTTTAAGACGTAAAAATGCGGAATTTATGAGTGTCTTCTTTATATGCGTATCACGAACGGTTCGGCCGATGCGATGAATGAAGGCAAATTATTAATATAAAACAGCATTCCATTGTTCCCTTCCACGCTTTCGGAAAAGCAAGGACTGAGGAAGCGCAGGCACGCCTACACCGATTTGCAAAAGAAGATCGCGTTCTGATGAGTTTTTAATTATTATCTCTGCTAATTATCAAAAAAATAAAAATCTGAGTCTCAAGTGCATTAGGATACTGCCTTGGAGTATAATTATACAAATTGCCAGACCTATGCGCGCGGTAGATTTCCCTAGCCATCGCCAACAGATACGCATACAGAGCGAAACTTTCTTTCATAATATATATATATACATATATATATATACATATATTTATATCAGAATTTATTATTATTATGTAATAATATTTCGATAATTTTATTTAGACAACATTTTTAAACATGTACAGTCTTACATTAAAATATTTCAAGCAATAACAATAAATAAGTACTTTAAAACCGATTTTTTTTTACGTTCCTAGAAACATTTTGCAAAATTTTTTGATAAATTCATTTTTATTTGAACAATTTGATAATTGTTAACCCTTTGCGATTCAACAACTCCAATTTCAAAAATATTTACTCAGATGTTAGAATACATCATTTTAAGCATATAAAAGATAATTAAAAAATTTTAGAACATAAAAATATAAAATTATTCACGAAAAGGTACTTTTTTCACATCTGCGATAACGAGAAAATTTCATACTTCTCATAAATATTGCCAGTTTTCTAATACACAATTGTAAAGTATACGAACTTATTTTTGTAAAAAAATCTATATTTGAGCGTCTCCAGCCTTTTTATATTGGCAAACTTCACGCAGTTCATTTTAGTAATAACGATGTGAAACTGCTCAAATGATAAATAAAACTTTGGCATGAAACATGAACTCCATATCGCCATCTGTTGAACATTTCATGAACAATTTATATTAAAAGCGGTGTTGGAAGATAGCAGCAACAAATAAGATCGTGTAAACAAACAAGTGGACTGTAATTGCTAAACTGAAGCGTTTAAATTGACAGAGTGAAAAATGTTTCAAGCCTGGAACCCAACCCGGTATCTCAAAATAGTACTCTGAGGTTGGTTGATTGGTTGATTTTATGACGGCCGATTATCTACTCGAGGGATATAGGCCCTAGGGGGGTGTGCTCTCCATGGGGTCTTTCTAAGGGATCCTAACCCGTATTTACGGCAAGGTTCAAAGAAAACCACGGGAAACTCCGAAGGGTTAGGTTGACGAGCGCGACACGGGTTTGAACCCAGCACTTCCCGTCTACCAGCTTTGAGAGCAGAACCACTCAGCCGCTGGCGGGCAGCGCTCTGAGGTTCTACCACTGAGCTACAAGGAACGATATCCCAACTCGACATCTCTTTTATATGTGTTGGAAAGGCTGCAACAGCAGCACAAGATGGAAACTATCATCCAGACCACGAAACCCTGTGGAAAATTTTAGACGACATTATTCCCAACAAGTCCAGAATACACAACACATACAAGTAATTTCCAATTAATATTCCAGGAGTGAAATTCGCCCGTAACTAACGAGTAAACAAACAAGTGGATTTTCATTGCTAAATTGATCGTTTAAACCGACAGAGTGAAAAATACATATATAAGAGTGAGAGATGTCGAGTTGGGATATCGTTCCTTGTAGCTCAGTGGTAGAGCCTCAACGCTATGCTGAGGTCCCGGGTTCGATTCCCAGCTTGAGACATTTTTCACTCTGTCGGTTTAAATGCTCAGTTTAGCAATGAAAATCCACTTGTTGTTTACTCGTTAGTTGCGGACGAATTTCACTCTTGAAAAATTAATTGGAATTTATTTGAATAAGATCGTCTTTTAAAGCCCAATGTGAAAGTAAGATTGACTTTTGGCTACGTTGCAGATATGCTACGCGATGATACAAAGGGTTAATGTTTAAATTACAGTTTTTCCCTCTGATAAATAAAAATTAAATAACCAAACATTCTAATTGGTTATCATTGTATATATGATTTTTTTCATTACATAGGAGTAATACTACTATTATTAATGTATTTCACTATGGAACTACAAAAGATGCGAATTTTTTTTCACTTTCCTAATCAGCGTAAAACCAACAGTGTGAAAAATGTGCCCTGACCGGGGATCGAACTTAGATACCTCGGTACGGTGCACCAAGTGCTTTACTATTTATGCCATCAGGAGGACATCCAGTTTGGCATTTTCCACTTATATATACGTTGGGAAGGCTGTTAAAAATGCCAGTGATATAGGCTGAAAAAAAAGTGAAAATGCCAGACTGGATGTCGTCCAGATGGCTTAAATGGTAAAGAACTTGGTGCGCTATACCAAGGTATCTGGGTTCAATCCCCGGTCTGTTTCACACTGTTGGTTTTACGCTGTTTAGCAAAATGAAAATAAATTCACATCCTTTGTAGTGTCATTTAAAGATTTATGGCGTAATTTCACTCCCGTTGGAAATTTAGGCATTTTACTATTTCAAATCATTTTCAGCTACATGTTATACGGAGATGCCAAGCTCCCACTAATCTAACGTAATACACTTCTCAAAACAAATATATAAAATAAAGATATAAACGAGTTTTATATAAAATAAAGATATAAACGAAATTTTTTTTGCCGAAAATAGAAGAAGAGAATCACAAATGCAAATTTTTCTAGTTTTCAAACTGTGGAGTATGCAAATTTTGAGTTCGACGTCAAAAACGTCGCTTCAGCGGCAGCGAATGAAATTTGACTTTCAACTGGATAAAAGAGAATGAAGACAAGGATAATCGGCATTCAGTGATTGCTTTGTTTCGATGAGTACGATGTCTCAGCGAAGTCATTTGACAGATTCAGAAGCTTGGAGAATTGGTGGTAGGTTAGAAGGGGGCCAAACTCAAGCCGAAGTAGCGCAAGCCATTGGAGTGTCACAAAGTGTCATTTCCAGGATCTGGAACCGTTTTTTGGAGAGTGGATGTGCAGGCCGAAGACCAGGGCAAGGTCGTAGACGGGCAACAACGCCCAATGAAGATCGGTATTTAGCGTTAACAGCTCGGAGACACCGAAACATGAACGCTACTCTTCTCCAACAACATCTTCGCTCGGCTACAGGCACCACGATTTCAACTCAGACTGTCCGAAACCGGCTCCATGCTGTAGGTCTGTATGCTCGCCGACCGATGGTATGTGTTAGATTAACATCAAGGCATCGTCGCGACCGCAGGAGTGGGCAACCGAGCATGTCAACTGGAGGAGAAATGAATGGAGCAATATTCTGTTTTCTGACGAGTCCCGTTTTTCTGTGCATCCGGATAATAGGCGTATTTTCATCTGGAGGGACCGTGGCAGTAGGAATAATCCTCCGTTCGTGCACGAAAGTGTCAGATTTGGCGGTGGAGGAGTGTTGGTGTATGGTGGCATCTCCATTGACGGGCGCACTGACCTCTACATCATTCGAGATGGAGATCTGACTGGTCGCCGATATAGGGATGAGATCCTCAGACCTATTGTAGTCCATTACGCTGCAGCAATCTGAGATAACTTCATTTTAATGGACGATAACTGCAAGCCACATTGTGCAAACCTGGTGGAGGATTTCCTTTTCGAGGAAGGAATCGTTCGAATGGAATGGCCAGCGTGTTCTCCAGACATGAATCCAATCGAGCACGTTTGGGACGTTCTAGGAAGGCGAGTTTCTGGCCGCCAACAACCCCCACAAACTCTCCAAGAACTGGAAAGAGCTCTTCTGGAAGAGTGGGGCAGAATACCCCAACTCGTCATTAATAGCCTCATTGAGTCCATGCCTCAAAGGTGTTCAACGTTGCTGTCCGCCCGTGGAAACCATACCCCCTACTGAAAATGATTTTCTTTGAAGAAAACACCTTTTCTTATTCTTTTTTTCTCATATGCACAAATTGTGTTTTTTTCCTTTTGTACACAAATGCGCAATAAAATGCATTTTTTTCTGCCAAACATGTGTAATTTATTCTCATGTAACCTACTATGTCTGTCGACCATGTATCAATCAGCTAAAAAGTTTCCCAGATACAAAATCCACCTAAAACTGCAATATCCTTTAATTGTTTTGAGCAGTGTATGTGGATTAATTTGACCCAGTTTAAAACGTTTCAAACCAGAAAATTTATTCAATAAATCTTTATTGATTTAATTTCAGATATCTACACAAAAATTATTTAACTTTATTTGTTTAATTTCAGATTGCTACGTGGAATTTATTTAATTTCATTTCTTTAAAAAGTTTCTGGTACGAAACGTGTTAAACCTTGGTTAAATTAATCTACATATTACAGAAGATTAGTAAGAGCTTGGCACCTCTGGTTATAAGTTCACTTTTATTTTATTTTATTTTTTTATATACTCACCACACGTGATTATTTTCTTGAAGCTAGATATAATCTCACTTTTCTCGCCTATGATTAATAAAAAAGAAATTAAATTAGCTTATTTTTATTACATGCTTACTTACTCAGTTTAAAATAATCGCTCTGTTCCCTAAAATGCTTTTAAAGTAGAAACCTGCCTTGAAGCATATTCTGATTGCCTGTCACAAAAAATCAAAAACAAAATATTTTAATACTGCTAACAACCTTAAAATGTAAGCAGCTTATTAACTTATCAATCGTCAACTAACTTTTTTTTAATATATTGTGATGGCGCCATTCTGTCATAAAATTTTCATGTCTACTCAATTGTGCTATCGAAAAAAGTAATGCATTGTTCTGCAGGAAAGAAAATAATATTGGAAAACCATTGATGTTTCTGCGAAAACTTTTTAAGAAAAGTGCTCTTTGTAAATCTTTTTTTTTTCTTTATCTTTCTTTATTTTTTTGCGTCGAAAGAATGTGTGGAAAAATTCGATTTTTTAACAAATGATATCTAATATATATCAGGGAGTTTACAATGAGTTTTACCCCCAATTTTTCAATGGAACTTTTCATTTTATTAAAAGAAAAAAAAAAGAGGTTACAAATTCCACAGCTTGACGAATTCTGTGACTGAAATATTAAATAGAAATTTGTGAAGTTGAAATAATGGCTCCAGACTCCTTGGAAATTCTAAGCAGTGTACGCATCTTGATTATATTATAAAATATTAGAGAATAATAGAATGATAATATCGTCGCTACCATGTCAAACTATCGAATGTGAAAAAAATGCATTTTTCATCACTTTTAACAATGTGCCGATTGTCGCCACTAACTTTTAATAGTATTCATCACTAACGTTGCCATTTAGTCTACTTTTTTATTCAGAAATTCCGAGTCCATAACAGAAATTTGAAATAAATTTTTTTTACTTTATTTAAAGACAGGCGTATGGTGATTACATAAAGTAAAAACAAAATTTCCGGTATGAATTCGGCAGGTATCAGTCTCTCAATAAAAAAGAAAGCCAATCTGGCAACTTTATTCTGTACAAAAAAATTATTTACATCCTTACTAGGCGAAGAATTCTAATAAAATTTAGTGGTGTCAATCGGCGAATTTTTAAAAGTAATGAAAAATGCATTTTTTCACATTCGATAGTTTGCATGGTAGCGGCGATATAATAAATATAAAGTTAATATAACTGCTAGTGTTTTTATAACAGAAAACAATAAAAAAGTCGTATGTTCTATATTAGTTATATCAGTCTCTAAATTTATTAATAGCATATAAAATAATAATATAATAAACAGAAAGCTATTATAACTGCTAGTGTTATTAGAAAACAATAAAAAAGTAGTACATTCTATGTTAGTTATATCAGTCTCTAAATTTATTAATTTATTAATAGCATATAAAATGGTAATATAATAAACAAAATGTATTATAACTGCTAGTGTTATTAGAAAACAATAAAAAAGAAGTCATATGTTCTACGTTAGTTATATCAGTCTCTAAATTTATTAATCAGGGTTCGTACGGGTCCTGGAATTTTAAGACCAGGAAATTCTTCGGTACCAGTATTTTCTTATAGATAATCTCTTCTTCAAAAAGGTGAAATTTGGCACGTTTGAACTTGATGTATTTTTTTTAGAAAAATATACTGGTATCTCACCTGGAAAATAACGGTACCCGTACGAACCCTGTTAATAGCATAAAAAATATAATATAATAATAAATATAAAGCTAATATAACTGATAGTGTTATTATAAAATAAAATAATAAAAAAGTCGTATGTTCTATGTTAGTGATACCAGTTTCTAAAATTTTTAATAGCATATAAAATGATAATATAATAAACAGAAAGCTAATATAACTGCTGGTGTTATTAGAAAACAATAAAGAAGTCATATGTTCTATGTTAGTTATATCAGTCTCTAAATTTATTAATTGCACATAAAATGCTAATATAATAAATATAAAGCTAGTGCTAGTGTTATTATAAAATAAAACAATAAAAAAGTCGTATGTTCTACGCCATATCACAGTCTCTAAATTCATTAATACCATATAATAAAAATTTTGATACATTTATTTAGAGAGCATTTTTAAATGAAAATTCTACATTAAAATAGTTCAGTATATGTATAATAATAAATAAGTTCTGTAAAGCCGGGGTATTTTTTATTCCTGAAAACATTTTGCAAACGTTTTTTGATACATTTATTTTTGACAGAACAATTAGAAGATAGTTTGCAAGATGTAATAATAATTGAATGATTAAATTATATATTTTGCTCTGATATAGAAAACTTAATAACGAAAAGTGGTACATGATTATCATTTTATTAATGAATTCTCTAATTACTTAGGAATATAAATATTAATATATTTTAAATATATTAACAACTAAAATCATTTTCAGTTATATGTCAGACGTCCAAGGGCATTTTAAAGCGCCTTTTTATACTCGCCACAAGTGTGTTTTTTCCCTTGAAGCTTGGTATATTCTCTCTTTTTTTCACTTCTGATTAATAAAAGTAAATTAAACGTGATGCTTTTCATTACCTAGTTACATACTTAGTTTAAAATAATCGTTCTTCTCTCTAAAATGCTTTGAGAATAAGAAACCTGCTCTGAAGCAAATTCTGACTGCCTGTTAAGAAAAATCAAAACAAAATCATAATATTTTAATACTGCTAACCCAAAAATGTAAGCAGCTTATTAACTTACCAATCATCGCATAATTGTTTAAAAAATATGTGGTGATGGAACCATTCTCTCATACAATTTCTGTTGCATAACTGTAAAAAAAAAAAATAAAAAAAAAAAAAAATAAAAAAATGTGTGGTGATATCGCCATTCAGTCATATAATTTTCGTCGCTTATTTTTTTTAAATATATAGTAATGGCGCCATTCTGTCATGTAGTTTTCGTCACGTATTTTTTTTTAAGATGTTGTGATGGCGCCATTCTGTCATGTAATTTCTGTCGCGTATTTTTTTTAAATATGTGGTGATGACGCCATTTTGTCAAATAATTTTCGTCGAGTAATTTATTTTAATATGTTGTGTTCGCCTCATTCTGTCATACAATTTTTGTCGCGCAACTTGTTTTTAAATATGCGGTGATGGCGTCATTCTGCCATACAATTTTCATGATTACGCAATTGCGCTATCGAAAAAAAGTAATGCATTGTTCTGCCAGAAAAGAGAATCTTATTGGAAAACCATCGATGTTTTTGTGAAAAGTTTTTAAGAAAAGTTTCAGTAAATCTTTGTTCGTTTAATTTTTATGTCAGAGACAATGTATGGCGAGTTGGGTTTATCCGACGAAAGAAATCTAACTTAGATTGGAAAATATTTGACCATAATAAAATGACTATGTCATAAAAATAGAGAAAATAAAATTATTAGCATCGGTAAGAAAATGATTAAATATATCATATGTTGTATGCTGATTACGGAAATATTTCCAAAATTATTATCTTGCGAAAGATTTGCGATTCGATTGCGACAATATTTTAAAGGATATAAAGTCTACATGTGAAGATACATCAACTATTAATAATAAATTTTAAAAGAATTTCTATAACAGTTCATTTTTTATTTTTTTTTCAAAAAATATTTCGTGGACATTTTTTCTGATATACTCCTCATAACTAGACAATTATTTGCGAGTTGTAATGATGTTGGAAATATTACGTCAATTTTTATTTGATTAAATAAATATAAATAAAAAAACTACGATTTATATTTTATTTATATGATTATCAAGTTTTTTATGAAGCTTCTCATAACATGCGTAAAACGTTGCAACAAGCATTTCCGTATTTCAATGATTTCCGTTCGTTAACAGCAACATCTTACAGCCATGGAAAAAATTATAATTAGAGGGGAAAAGTTGCCAAATGTAGGAGCCGCTTGGCTAGAAAATTGTGCAAATATTTGTATCATAAAAATGCTTGAAAAAGAACATTTCCAAACAAACCTTAAGTTGAAAGTTTGGAAAATCATTAAAAGGCATGATATTAAAAGTTTTTAATAGCTTTTGAAATCGTAAACAAAATTGTTCAAACTTGGTAATATCATAGGATTGTTTAAAGTATCCTAAAACTGTTGCGCAGTTATCTGAATTTGAAAAGAGATACATTATTGCTTACAGAAAATGTTGAATGAGTGGATAAGAAATCGCACACAATATAAACAGATCTAAACAATAATTTATAATTTTTTGAAGATTCCTAAAGATTATGTCAAGAAGAAGCACACAGGTAGGCCTGTTTCTCTGACTCTTATGCGCCAGAAACGTGGAATTGTGCATCGAGCTTACTTTAAAAAATAGAGTTCTACTCAAATTAAAACAGAAATGCATCTACTATGCACTAGCTGAACAGTGCGTAATGTTCTGCAAAATAATTCCAATGTAAGATATGCTAAACTACGGTGACGTCCTCTATTTACAAAACTACATAAGAAGCTTAGATTGGAATTTGCTAAGAAACACGCTTCTTTTTAATCTCGCTGGAAAGGTGTGGTATTTTCGGACAAAAAAAATAATTTTTATGGACCAAACGGTTTTTATCATTATTGGTAAGACTGGCGAAAAGATAAACCTGTTTTTTCCAAATGCCAAGTCGGAAGAAGTTCTGTGATGGTGTAGGCAGGATTTGCAGCCTATGGAACAACACAATCGTGTCCATTCGAGGTCGCATGAATTCAGAATCCTATATAGATACGATAGCTGAAATTATTACCTGAATTAATTATTACCTGAAGCACCCCTTATCACAGGTGGTGATTATTTGTTTCAACAAGACAATGCAAGTTGCCATGTGTCTCCTGCATCACGCTCATAATTCAAGGCTAATCCTGTCCAACATTTGAATTGGCCGTTAAGAAGCCCTGATCTAAATCCCACCTGATCTAAATCAAGAATTTTGGGGGTATTTTAGCTAAAGAAGTATAGAAGCATGGCACACAATATCCAAATACAGAAGATTTGACATCATCCATTCAATTAGCGTGGAAAAACATTTCTGAACAAGCTTTAACTGGACTTTCTGAGCCTATGACTGCTCGATTAATAAGGTTCATTGAAGCAAAAAGGGGATTTTGTAGAATATTAATTTATTTCCAGACATATTTCATTATGTCCTTATAATTTTTTCCATGTTTCACTTCATATATGTCTATTAATATGTGATTTATAAATTTTATTGTAATTTAATTTCGCATTAATAGGTACCTAATGTTTCCTAATTAAGAGTAGTAAATTGTGTTTGATTTTCTTTTCAGTTGATGCTTTCTTTAATACATATTACTCATTTTTCAACGTGTCCTTATAATTTTTTCCATGGCTGTAGAAATTCCTTTGAATTTTTAAACATTGGGTTGTCCGGAAATTGCGTGCCGGTTGGGAAAAACCAATTCGCACCGGAAAATTCTATCACTTAATTATTAGACGCTGATTCCGATATGTAATGTCTAATAATTAACGGGCAGAATTCTCCGGTACGAATTGATTATCCCAACCGGCACAAACTTTCCGGACAATCAAATACTTTTTCTAAGATAATTGAAAATGATTTATTTCTTGCGATAATGTTTTGTAATAATGATGTATGTGTCAGATTGAAACATTAATACACTAGGAAATTACATAATATGTAATTGTTCCTAAGTTATTTTAAGAACATTTACATTGGCATGCCTGGTATTGAGCAAATATTGTTAGAAAGTTCTTCCGGCCTGTACCGGGGAAAAAAGGTAGCTTTCACAGTCCATGTTTTTAAAAATTCAACTCATCTTACTCAAACACCCGAAGCTAAAATGCTTGGAACCCGATTATAGAAAATTCTATCCCGGTTTTCGTTAATGCTGAGTTTGAATGCGAATTGAAGCATGAGAGTTACAGTATAAAAAAATCAGATTGTTTCAAAATGTCAGACACCCTACAAATTCAAACTGCCATATCTAAGCCATTTTTTAAGATAAAGCCAAAACAAAACATGTTCCGAAATCCTTGGATCATGATATAACAGTTAACGAAAACAACTTTTTCAATTTATAATTTTCTTTACATCTTTTTGAATTTTTATAAAAAATAAAAAATAATTAACTTGCCGCCATTTTGAAACAAGATGGCGCATTAAGCTGGCCAACGAACTCGATCGAGACCTTCGTATGTTCTGTACACATGATCAGTCACATTCATATCGGTTCAGAAATACGAGAGTTACAGAATAAGAAATATCAGATTGTTTCAAAATGTCAGCCACCCTACAAATTCAAACTGCCATATCTAAGCCATTTTTTAAGATAAAGCCAAAATAAAACATGTTCCGAAATCCTTGGATCATGATATAACAGTTAACGAAAACAACTTTTTCAATTTATAATTTTCTTTACATCTTTTTGAATTTTTATAAAAAATAAAAAATAATTAACTTGCCGCCATTTTGAAACAAGATGGCGCATTAAGCTGGCCAACGAACTCGATCGAGTCCTTCGTATGTTCTGTACACATGATCAGTCACATTCATATCGATTCAGAAATACGAGAGTTACAGAATAAGAAATATCAGATTGCTTCAAAATGTCAGCCACCCTACAAATTCAAACTGCCATATCTCAGCCATTTTTTAAGATAAAGCCAAAACAAAAAAAAATCCGGGAAGCAGCGATACCGTTCGGACGTGTAGTGAGCAGCTCCGACGATGTGTGGCTAAAGAAGCGGAAACAGACGTGCGAGAACCTCGCCGATGGCTTTGATGGATTTGTGAGTTTATTATCTTTAATTTGGTACCAGTGTTTTGTAAAAATTCCAATGAGTTCACATTTTATGAGTTATTATATAAAAATCCCCATTGGTTCAGTATGCACAAAATGGCGTCGGCAGTTTTCGGGATATTAAATTTTGGAAATCTTCCCTCCTTGCCTTCTATCCCTCAAACTGCTTTACTATTGTTTATTTATTATTGCCTACTATGCTTCCTAAGTTAAAAAGCTAATTTAATTAAAAATTATCATATAAATGTGTGAAAACCTCCTTTTCGTAAATATGTTTATCCGTATGCCAGCACTCTGGCTGCCGACGCCACGTTTGTTTACATTACGTATTTCTATTAAACTGTCCCTTAGGTCACCCAATTGCAAATTATTACAAAATTTTGTTCTCTACTGATCCTCCGGTAGTAGTTTTGTTTAATGTTAATAAATATTTCCATTTTAAAATGTGTTATTAGTATAGTCAGTCACTTATAGGATTTTTTTCCCTCGGTAATGTTCCTATTTGTCCCCTCAATCCTCTTAATAATTAATTTCTCCCATTTTTAACTAGCTCATTGTTTAAACTATCAGTATTATTTCACATATTCAGTATTTTCAGCACAGCATTATTTTTGCCCATTTTTTTTTTAAATTACAAGTATCGAAATATTATTAATCCATGTTTAACAAATGTTTGTTTCACTATGTTTTCAACATGACGTTGATAAGTCCCGGGGCATTATATATATATATATATATATATATATATATATTGGGGGGGGGTTCCTACATTGCTTAAATGTCTCATATGCTTAACTAATGATTCATAACATAATTATTGATTTTTAGGTGTGAAAACCTCATTTTGCAAGTGTCTAATCCGTGAGCTAGTGTTTTGCCGTTCACAGCCGTGTTTGTTTACTTTGTAACACTCATTAAGTTCCTCTGTTTCCCCCCTAAATAATTAATAACTTCTCAAAACTATTATTTACTCAGCCTATAATGCAAGCTTTCGATAGTTACCACTTTTGTTTTAATTGCAATATTAAAAGTGCTATTGTTATTTATACAAAGTTTTCCATTTGCATGTCCTATTTTTTTTCCCAATACGTCTGCTTCTCTTTACACTCTTTTGCATACCCCACGAATTTTTTTTTCCAATAGTTATACAGGAAGGAACCAATGAGTCCCTGTCCCCATCTTTGAAAATTCCATTTACTAGTTGACAGCTCTTTGCCCGGAGGGGCGGTCCGCACGCTAGTTTTCAACATTCCATCCCAATCAATCATCCTCCTATTTGGATCATAATGGTCCTAGGGTCACCCAACATATTGGTTATAATTGCTCAAATGATGGTTTATTTTCCTGGGTGCCCAGGTGTGAGGGTATTTAATGAAGGGCTCCCACCACAATACAAGTTCTTCCAAAGGACAATTTGACAGAAACGGGTCTAGACGCCCTCGCAATCCAGTATCTGGCCGAAAAAATGGCCGCATACAAATTAGTTTATTCAAGATAATCAACAAATTTGCTGTAATTAGTCTAACAAAAAATTCTAATTTTCAGTAACTAAATATACGAATTTTGGTTCGGCGTCTCTATTACTGGTAAATTGGAAGCGCTCTTCTCGATGGTGGCGTCTATTTTGCTCCATCTCCAGCAAGGGCGGAGTTAGCTGGGGCGCATTACAACACAAATTCAGAAACAACTGCACAACTTAAGCTAACCTAAGACCTCTCTGGTCGACTATTGTTCTGGAAGTTAGTAAATTAGTCAAGGAAATTGCTTAATTGGTCAACAAGCAAATTAACAATTACCGCTTAATTAACAACGTAGCTTTAATTAGCTTAATAAATTTTCTTATCCAACTTAAATAATCGAATTTTGGCTCGGCGTCCCTATTATTTGTATATCACGGGCGCTCATGACGATGGTGACGCCAATTTCGCTCCATCTCCAGCAGGGGCGCATCACTAACTAATTAAAGAAAAAAAAAATTCTTATCAACTTGAATTATCTCAACAAGTTCTCTATTTAATAACAGCCTAGTTTTGTTTAGTATTATTAGGAAGATGTAGGGTTGGAGTTAATAAAATAAATAAAAATAATAATAATAGAATAATAATAATAATAAAATATTAATAATAAAATAATAATAATAATAATTATCAATCCCTATTATCCGAATTTTGGCTTGGCGTCCCTATTACGAGTAATTCAGGGACGCTTTTCACGTTGGTGTCACCCATTTCGTTCGATCCCCAACAGGGGCGGATATATCTCCCTGCTGGGGCGCAGTATAAATAATAAAATATATCTTAACTGTCTCATAATAGTCAAGTACTCTGGTTTTTAGTTTTATACCTTTTCAGCTTTTGTGGTATACCACATCTCCTAATCAGCCACTGCCCCGCGGGTTGCATGCTATGAACTAATCTTTGGCTTCCCCTAGTACACTTAATTGGTATTCCTATTACCAGTGTTTCAGGGACGCTCTCTCAATTGGTGGAGTCTATTTCGCCCTATCCCCACTTGGGCTGCGTTTGCCCCATGGTGGGCATTTACATATTTCCCCTTCAAGAAGTTTTTTTTTCCTTTCTGCTAGTTCTTATAACTGTTACAACTGTCCACCTCACCCCACCCTTGGGGGGCGCCATAATTTCCATTCCATTCCAGCCTTCTGTTTCAGCGCGAGTTAAGGCCCATCTGCCTCCCACGACACTCGTGTCTCTCCTCCCCTCTTAGTCAGTTTATGGTCAACTCATCCTGCGCAGTTTTTGAGGGTTTTTATCTATCTCAATATACTGGTGTCAGTTCTGCTTAATGAAGGTTCGTACATTAAGTCTGCACATCACATAATTACCCGGTTGCCCGTTACCCCTTTAACTCGGCTTCTGTCGGTTACTCCCCTCCAGTCCCCCCCCCCATTTTTTTTAAATTAAAATCTAATACACTCACATGGCCCATCATCCATCGAGGGTTCCCGTTACGCCTGTAGCGAATCTGAGAAGAAATAATACACTCATTTAGTATTGATATAGTAAGTTATAGATTTATTTCATAACTGCTGGGACATAGTCATGACAAGCACATATAGGAGCTCAAGATCGAGCTAGGTTCAGCCAGCAAAAATAAATTCAATATCGCCACTCCAACAAAAACGACCAAAAAAAAAAAAACACCAAGTTCAAGGCGTGCCAACAATGATGACCTCAATAAAAAACAAAAGCAACACACAAAAAACGCGGGGGCCGCCGGCACATCGAGCTCGTTCCAAAAGACCAAAAAAGGGTAAATGAAGCGAAAGAAGATGAGAGGGTAACAGAAGATGAAGTAAGTAATAGGGAGATTGAAGAATATTTCGACCTATCAAGCGAAGAAGAAGAAGACAAACCAGAAAGTGCATACACAGGTAAGAAACAGCAAGCAATAGAAGATGACGAAGTAAAAGCGACCAAAAAAGAGCTCCAACAACTATGTGAGACAAGCGGACTACCACAGAGAAGATCTATAGAAATGGAAAGAGCCATGAAAGCTATAAGCTATGTTAAGATGATACAAAAGAAGTCAAAAATGCTAGTGCCAACAACCCACGCAATAAACCAGGCTCTGCAGATAATTATAAATTCGCTAATAGAGATGGAAAACCGAGTCACATACGCAGAAGCAAAGGTAGAAACAATAGAGCAACTGATAGCTCCCCAGCAAGCGCAGCAAACAACAAATGAGAAAGATACCATCACCCCAGCACAAACACCAGAAACCAGAAGGAGGACGCCAGCAACATATTCCCAGGCCATAAAAATGGCCACATCAACAATCATAATACAAGGTAAAGATGAGAGAAGCGCAGAAGAAATAGAAAAACAAGTAACAAGCACAGTAAAGAATCAAGATGGAATTAGCAAAGTAAGAAGAATCAGAAATGGAATAAGGATAGAATGCGAAAATGCGACAGAAGCAACAAGGCTGAAGGAAACACTAAAAGAAAATGAAGAAGCAAACATCAACCTGAACATAAAAACAGCAAACATAAAGAAGAAGAGAATAATGATATTCCATGTCCCAGCCACAGTGAGCCCAGACACAGTACAAGGCAAATTAGAAAAGATACTAGGCGTAGATGGATCGAGAGACCCTGAGGAAATAGTAGGATTACTAAAACCAATACGGGTAAACCAGGATCGCATTCACATACCGGTCACACTCCCGGAGTCCCTGGCCGACCATCTCCTCAAGAGGAGAACGATATGCTTGGGGCTCAAGGAGAGCCCAATTAAAAACTATGCCACGATCCTGCGGTGCCATCGTTGCCAGGGCTTCGATCACATCTCACGCAGCTCTCACGTCAAGTATGTTCCGAATGTGCTGGGGAACACAAGTATGAGGATTGCCCAAAGAGAAGGAAAAGCTGCATAGTGTGCCTCACATACAATGACATGAACAGAGGACATCTACGCTCGCCGTTGCCAACAGACCATACGGCCCACGATGGAGGATGCGCGGTGTACCGGCGGCTTCTCATAATGAGGCAGATAGAAATGGAGGAAGGAAAGAGAAGGTTAACAAGGGGTATAGATGTTCTGAGTGGCTATGCCACAACAGTCTCATTCCGTGGGATCACACGAGCCCAGTACAGAACACGAACAGAATTAGCTGAAATGCAACACAGGGAAGCAAAAAGAAGACGAATTCGCGGATGTTAACACAAGTCAGCGCCAGAGTGACGCAACACAAATACAAAATAGCCATTCGAATACACCCATCACAATAAGCCATAACACAATACTCACAACTAATGACAAAAACACTATAAAATTGATACAGATAAACTCACATGCAATTGCCACAAAATCACTTGCAGGGTACATGGGGGCGAATGAAATTAATATCGCGCTAATCCAAGATTTCTATCAAAACAGACAAACAGGTAAAATACACGGCTTTAACCAAAACATATGGAAAATAACAAAAACAAAAACTAATAGATCAGCGATAATAACAAACACAGGAACTAATCCCATAACGCTTAAAGAAACAGAACATACAACCGCAATAACATTAGAAAATAAAAAAGAGACAATAACAGTAATAAATGTATATGCCCCCCCCCCCCAATCAGCAGACTTCGACAATGTGCTTCAAGAGGTCGAAGATACTTTGAAAATAGCCAAAGGCGAGGTTCTTTTGGCGGGGGACTTCAATGCACACTCCCAGGTCTGGGGCTATAATGATATAGATACAAGGGGAGAAAAACTAACAGACTTTCTACTTGCCAATAATCTATACGTACAAAACCCACCAGGCGCGCCAGCCACATTCACAGTAATTAGAAGGGAAAAACTTCAAAAAGGTTGGCCAGATTTAACAACAGCGACTATAAACCTTGGAGACAAAATAACGGAATGGGAAGTAAGCGACGGCGAATCACACAGTGACCACAATTACATAAAATTCAAACTAGAATTCGAAAACATAAGCTATTACAGACACAGACTAGAAACAAAACATGGCAAACACGCAAAGTTCGAGAAAAAAATTAAACAAATAAAGAACAAGTACATAAACGAACTCACAATAATAAATAGCAAAAAACAACTAGATGAAATAACAATGAAAATACAAAATGAAATCACGACAATTGCATTACAATGCTACAAACAACGAACATCACCAAACATAAAAGCCCCAACATGGTGGACACCGGAAATAAAAACAGCACGAAACAGAGTTAGAGCGTTTAGAAGAAGATTTCAGAAACAACAAGACAAAGAACTAAGAAACAAACAACACATAGAATATAAAGAAGAAAGGGCAAAACTCAAAAAGCTAATCAACAAAACAAAAAGGGCAACATGGAAAAAATTTTGTAACGAAGCCACAGACATATACGGACCACAATATAAAATCGCCTCAGGCAAAAGAGCAAAACCAGCACGCCTAGTAAACATACTACCAGCTAGCCAAACAATCACAATAAAAGACACACTTAATTTTTTTCTAGACAACCTATACTTAACAAACCCAAACACAGAACATAAACTCACACAGGCGCCACCGAAATTCAGAGACATTAACCCACCAGACATAACAAAGCAAGAACTCAGCAGAATAATAAAAAACATAAAGCAAAACAAAGCTCCAGGATTCGATTACATAGACTACAATTTAGTTAAAAAAATACACAAAGCGACGCCACAATTAATGCTCTCGTTATTCAACGCATGCCTAAAGCTAAAACACTTCCCAAAAACATTCAAAATAGGTACAGTAGTCCTGTTCCACAAACCGGGCAAAACCCCCCAAGACCCCAAAAACTATAGACCAATATGCCTGCTACCGGCCTTCAGTAAAATTTTAGAAAGAATAATATACGGTAGAATAATGCACCATCTGACATTAAACAAATATTGGAGCAAAAATCAATATGGATTTAAACAAGGCACCTCAACAGAACACGCACTAAACAACCTAATAAAAACGATAAAACAAGATAAAAAAGATAAATTCCAAACACTATTAGTAGCAATGCACATTAAAGGAGCCTTTGACAATATCAGATGGCCAATAATAGCAAATATACTAAAAAACTCTTCGAACCCAACTTATTTAACAAACTGGATAATTAGTTTCCTAGAAAACAGATTTGTCACACTTGAGGAAAACGGAATAAAACAATCAAGACAAACCTTTGGCGGCTGGCCGCAAGGAAGTTGCCTTGGCCCGCTACTTTGGCTGCTAATAGCAGACGTAGCCTTAAAAAAGAACTGGGGTAAAAAGGTTAGAATCCAAGCATTTGCCGACGATTTCATCCTAATACTCAAAGCTAAAACCAAAGAACAACTGGTAATCTTAGCAAATAAAATAATAGAAGAATTCAACAACTGGTTAAAAAGTAACAATCTTACGCTAAACAAGGAAAAAACAGAACTACTGTATCTAAACAGACCTCGCTTACACAACCTCCCAGATCAAGTCTCGGGAAAGATAGAGGGAACCAAATTAGAGGACAAGGATCTAGAAGGTAAAGATCAAATCAAATATCTAGGAGTCATAATACACCGAAACCTAAACTGGCTGCCACATTGCCAGCACCAAACAACCAAAGTACGCAAATCATTCAGTATGCTGGGACAAATGGCAAAAAGAGGTTGGGGAATAAAAGCAGACATCATAAAAATTTGGTATCGAACAGTAGTGTAAAAAGTGTTAACATATGCAGCCCCAATCTGGGGACACAAATTAAATGTCAGAAGCAAACAGGTCCTAACCACTTGCCAAAGACATTTTCTGCTGACCATAGTCAAGGCATACAAAACTGCCCCAACAGCGGCCCTTCAGGTACGGGCGGGCCTGATTCCAATACACCTACAGGTCAAATATGAAGCAACATATGGAACAATAATAAGATTAAGAGAAACATGTAAATTATACGGTAATACAATTCAACCAACAGACTACGATAGCAAAATAAACATATGGGAAACGCATCCAGCGGACACAACAGAACCAAATATAGGCTACAATGAAACAGATATAACAATTTATACAGACGGCTCAAAATTGAAATCAGGCGCTACGGAATCGGCTTTCGTAGCATACAAAAATGACAAAAAAATTAAACTATGGTCAACACCACTGCGGAAACATAACAGCGTCTTCCAAGACGAACTACTGTCGATACTAAAGGCAACAGAATGGGGCAACGAAACAGGGGTGGATTATAGCATTCGCTCGGACTGCTTATCAGCAATACTAGCACTCAGCAAACCATTCAACAGAGTAAAACTAATTGCAGACATACAAAACAAAATAAGAAAATCAAACAACAAATTTAAAATTAATTGGGTTAAGGCACACATTGGCATCCAAGGAAACAAGGATGCCGACGAATTAGCAAAGGAAGCGGCTAAAAATAATAAAAATGATAGACCCTACCACATAGAAAGACCAATATCAAACCTTAAACGTATATTAAAAGAGCTAACAATGAAACAATGGCAGTTCGAGTGGAACTACGGCAGGCCTCGCAGCGTATAGGACAAATTTTATTGTTTCTACCACTATTTTACAAGAAATTATGGTCCTGATATATTTCTATTGCATACGGTTAAAGAAATTTATCCTCAAAATTATTGATTAGGGATACTGGTATGAACAATACAATGTGTCCTATATGCTGCGACTCTTGGACTACGGGGACACGGGTAGGACAACCCATGGATACTTCCCAAAGGTAGACACAAAAAGACTAATAAGCTGTAAATTACTGAGCCAAATCTACACAGAACATGGAGCATTCGCACAATACCTACATAGATTTACCAAATTTAGCTCTCCAGAATGCATATGCGGGGATTTAGGGTCACCAAAACACTACCTCACTTCCTGCCCGCTCACACAACCACACCATCTGGTCAACATCACAGTTAATAACGAAAAAGTATGGCACAGACAACTTGCAAACAACAAACATTTACAAAACAAAGGTAGAGCAGTGATCAGATGGCTAATGAACAATGTAGACGACATGAAACAGACAAACATAGAATAATACAACAAAAACAAGCAAAAACATAAAAGTCCCAGCAGCCACCATATTTCTATATTTAAAGTGTATATAACCTCTGCCTAATTTACCTTCTCTTTCAGGGAAAAAAAATTATATATGTATATATTGTGTATGTATATATATAACAAAAATAGCAGTGTAAAGGACACCTTTTTCCTGTGACAAAAAAATCGATCTTTCAGCATCTAAGAGGGTGGAAGTTAATGTAATTAACGGACTAATGGCCAAGGAACATGCCCCACCCCACAGCGCACCAAGTCTTCAAATAGCTTCATCGAGTTCATGGTAACAGCCATAAGGTATCTATGGACTGATCACCATTAGAGCGCAATCATGAAAACAAATTCAACGGTTACCAGTGATGCAACAGAGTATAAAATCAACAGCGAAAAATGAGAAACCCAAATCACAATGAGAAACCTGTAACAAGTGAGAAACCAAAATAAAAGCAACAAATGAGAAACCAGAAACAACTGCAGCAAATGAAAAACCAAAAAGCAATGAGAGAAACCTAAACACGAAACAAAATGCAACAAAAATCAAGCAACAAAACAAAAACAACAGGAAACCTTTAAGTACAGTCGGAAAAAGGGAAAAGGAAAGGGGAAAAAAATCCAACACAGGTAAAAGTAATCAATTTTTTATTTTTTTTATTTAAAGTTAAATTAACATGTATTAACCGCTTCCCTTACAGGTTTTTCTTTTTTTTTCTCATCATGTACACTAATGGCACCCGGTGCATGTAAAATCTGTCGTGGGAGCAAAGTCGTCTAAGTTACCTGTGAATAATACCTCTGGAGGTGCCTAGTCAGGTGAAGGTCTCGTCACCGGATCAAGGTTCTAAATTACGAGACCAACTTGCATAGCGATGGCATGACGTATAGGTGTGATGCCAAGCCCAGGTCCATACAAAAAGAATCAGATCAATTAGCAGCAAAACAAAAACGGGAACAAAACTCAGACCTCCACATAGCCGTCCTGCCAGAAATGTCCAGCCGTTATGCGGCATCTCTTCAGTGGCGCTCCGCGCCCCGGTGCCAGGCGCTAAACCCGTTTAAGCTAGGGAAACCTGGCAGGTAGGGGCCTGGTCGCCGGTCTCAAAAAAAAAGATAAAGCCAAAACAAAACATGTTCCGAAATCCTTGGATCACGATCTAACAGTTAACGAAAACAACTTTTTCAATTTATAATTTTCTTTACATCTTTTTGAATTTTTATAAAAAATAAAAAATAATTAACTTGCCGCCATTTTGAAACAAGATGGCGCATGAAGCTGGCCAACGAACTCGATCGAGACCTTCGTATGTTCTGTACACATGATCAGTCACATTCATATCGGTTCAGAAATACGAGAGTTACAGCATAAGAAATATCAGATTGTTTCAAAATCTCAGCTACTCTAGACTTTCAAACTGCCCTATCGCAGCCTTTTTTTTAAGATATAGCAAAAACAAAAAATGTTCCGGAATTGTTGTATCACCTTCTAACTCTTAACAGAAACAATTTTTTCAATTTATAATTTTTTGTACATCTTTTTGAATGTTTAAAAATTTAAAACATTTTAACTGGCCGCCATTTTGAAACAAGATGGCGGAGGAAGCTGGTCAACGAACTCGGTCGAGAAATTGGTATGTCCTACATACATACTCAGTCACATCCAAATCGGTTCATAAATAAGATAGTTACAGCATGACAAATGTCAGTTATATATATATATATATATATATATATGTTGCGGTCAATCTGATTAATCCGGTTATTATTAATTATGACCAGATTAATCATATTGACCGTAACATATATATATAAATCAACATTTGAACGGAGAGTGGTTTTGGGGTCTGGGGGTCATGATCGATGAAAATATACCAATTTTTTTTTAATTGCTTTACCCCGAACAGCTGCAATAGGTAGCTTTTTGTAATGAAAGCTACCTAATAGTATCAGTACTGTTAGGAACTTATTTTGGCTTCTTCGGATGACTCTAAAATGACAGTATTAAAACTTTTTACTCTAAGAATTGATCTTCATTTCTAGAAGCTGTAGTTAGAATGATCTGGGTAACATGCCGAAACTGCTATAGAATTCAGTGTCCCATAGAAATGGTATATTGTTTGCCATTTTAAGGCTCTGAATGAACATGTATTTAAGTTATTTGACAACAAATGTCGTTAAAACATTACACTGGATGGCTCCCTGTAAAAATAATGTTTGATTGTTGTAGATATCTTGCTACTAAATCAAAACAATGGCAATGAAATTATTGTATCACGTACCATTATTTAGATAGGATTTTTTTACTTTTAAATTTAAGGTATTGTATATCTTTCTAAAGCATAAGTGAAATTGTGTAAATAATAAAATGTATATAACAGAGTTGCTACGGATCTGGAAATTTTTCATTGTTTGTACCCAAAGCCATTAAATAATAAGCCCAGTCAGATAGTGTTAAATTTGTTAGCGACACACTAGCGCCAAACCTCTGCTGCGGAAGGAGGACAAAACAGAAATGCGTCGCAGAGAAACGATACGATTTATTTATATCGATATTTTATACGATTTTTATCTATTTTTTATCTTTGCACTTCCTTTAAAAGCTTGCTAATTATTGGGATCTTTTACATTAAAGCTAAAACTATAATGAAAGAAAAATGGTGGAAATTTACTGGATTAATATTTCTATATAAATATAGTGGTGGCGAAGAAGTTGATTTATTTATTAAAAGTTAATTAAAAAGTGATGGAAATTTACATCACTATGCAATTCACCCTTTCCGGCACAGACAAATTCTGTTCGTAAAATGTGAAATTACTGACTGACACCGGAATTTACAAACGACTTTCTTAGAAAATATGAACTCCTTATTTTAAGCTTTAATTTTAGAGGCAAAATTTTATTAAAACATTCTTGGTGCCGAATGCAGCACTCCCAACCGCTAGATGGCGCTATTTTCAACTTGTGAAAAGTTTCCCATTTATCTGACTGGGCTTATTATTTAATGGCTTTGTTTGTACCAGTATTTTATTATAGAAAAATTCGCCTTAAAAAAGGCGAAAATT
This sequence comes from Maratus michaelseni, assembly GCA_963931845.1. Classification (NCBI taxonomy): domain Eukaryota; kingdom Metazoa; phylum Arthropoda; class Arachnida; order Araneae; family Salticidae; genus Maratus; species Maratus michaelseni. The sequence continues at coordinate 304,772,280 of OZ007595.1, forward strand.
TGTACGATTAAATTAAGCGAATTTTTCTATAAGAAAATACTGGTACTTTCCCTGAAAAATTCCCTGACCCATTACCAACCCTGATATAATGATATGTACAGTATCTATAAATAAATGTATTAAAAACATCACTCGAGTTATAGCGGGATTAGGAATGAAAATGTGTTAGTGGATAGTAAATAATAAATTCGGACACGAAAAGAGGGGGAGGGGGGATGAGATACCGAAAGACAAATCCACGATACAAGTATCAACAAACCAGATTTCCAAGCTATATTTTATCGATTTGTTAGCTAAGACAGTGAAAATACTTTTTCATGATTTCAATTTTATTTATCATTTCAAAATTATACGATAACCTTTCACTATTTGTTATTTTGTAAATCTGTTTCCCTGAAAAATGATACGTATTGGGGAAATTTAGATTACATATTTAGATTTAGGAATATTAAACAGTTTACATATTTGTTTTGCAGTGAAGAGAATTTTTTTTCTTTTCCCTACCAGTGTTATTAATCCTTTTAATATTTTTCATCTCATTATTCCACTCAAGTTGCTTTTTGTGTGTTCCAAGTTCCTAAGTGTTGTAGGTAATTTGTGTTTGAATTTTTCAGTATTTAATAATTTTTTTTCTTCCGACCAGTGTTGTTAATCCTTTTAATATTTCTCATCTCATTATTCCACTCAAGTTGCTTTTTATGTGTTCCAAGTTCTTCAATGTTGCGGGTAGTTTGTGTTTTAATTCTTCAGTATTTAATAAATTGTGTTTTTTTTTCATATTATGAAGAAATTAATTTATGAATTATTCACATAACAAAAGTAAACCTTTTTGTATTTCTTTTTACATTATGGCGGTATTTGAAAACAACTTTTGAGAAACTAGCACTTTCGAAATCAAGAATAAAATTCCAACAATTTTTTTTTCTGGAAAGAAATTTTAATCGAAAATACTTTGCTATAGTTGATACCTTTCATAACACTTTCACTGACCATACAATGTTATACACCATATGTTATGCACTTTACATAACATTCAACGCCCCAAAAAGAAATTTTTCTGTAGTTTTTATTTAAGTCTTTTCGAAATTGTAACTATACTTTAATGTTTACCATCTCTCGTTTAGGTAAATATTATCTACTTCTATTCGCACTTAAGAAGTATTTATCTTCTATTAAAGTAAAGCAATCGAAACAAAAACACAATGACCTAGTCTAGGCTAGAGTACCCCTCGGCATTTCAAGATAGCGAAAGTGAAATTGAGAAACAAAACGATTCTTTATGTTAGATCATAAGAAAAGTTCTGCGTTTTATTGATATAATCCATAAATCCATAAATGTCACATTCCCACCGGAATTTCGGTATAAAGCTTTATTTTTATAATATATCTTAAGAAACTGCTCTTACTTATTTTGAAATAAATTAGTTTTCAAAGTCTGGTGACAATCAATCATCTCACCAGAAGTATACCGCTGAAATTTCCGGATGACCCAATATAATTATCCTGTTTTGAAGTTTTGTTTCTCAACCTTGTACTAAATTGAAAACTAGTATGTTGTAGCCATCGCAAAACGCTCTCCTGTGTAAATCAAATCAATTAAATAATTTAAATAGTATACAAGACATTACACCGAACTCGCAAATTGTTGTTTTTTTTTACACAATGTGTTCAATTGTACAAAATTCAGGATGCTAAGCCTGAAGTTTCATTAAGTTCTGTTCATTTAAACAGGTGATATAAGCATATCATATTTCAAACATATCGAATTTCGGCACTCCCCTCTTAGATGACCAAAACTGAATGACAATCTAATTTTATGCTGAGGATTCTAAATTTGATGTTTCATTGAATTCTGAACACATAAACTGGGTTGGGTTGTGTTGATTTATGACGGCCAATTATCAACACGAAGGATATAGGCCCTTAGGGGCAGTGCCCACCGTGGGGGTCTTTTTAAGGGATCCTAACCCGTATTTGCGGCAAGATTCGAAGAAAACCACGTAAAACTCCGGACGATTAGGTCGACGAGTGCGACAGGGGTTTGAACCCAGCACCTCTCGTCTACCAGCTTTGACAGCAGAACCTCTCAGCCACTGGTGGGGCGCACATGAACTGGAGATATAAGCATCGCATAGATCGAACAAATAGTCGATTTGTGTCACCCCTTTTTGGCGGATTCTGCCCAAAATCTAATCAGCAAAAGTTCGTATAAGGATAGAACTTCATATGAATTTTCATCCTATTTTATACAGTAGTTCGTGAGTTAGAATGCCCACAATACTTGTATCACGTACAGATAGATAGACAGACTCAAAGATAGACATTTTCTAAAAACACTCAAATCGTGTTCAGGGTCTTCTCAAACGTTCTTTAAATCCGACGAAAAATGAAAGTCTAAATTTTTAAGGATAGAACTTCATATGAATTTTCATCCTATTTTATACAGTAGTTCGTGAGTTAGAATGCCAACAATACTTGTGTCACATACAGATAGACAGACAGACTCGCAGACAGACCTTTTTTAAAAAGCAGTTAAATCGTGTTCAGTATCTTCTCAAACGTTCTTTAAATCCGTCGAAAAACGAAAGTTGAAATTTTTCACGAATCCAATATTTTTTCGGTACTTCTTTATTATCCCGTCGACCACTTTTCATAACAAAAAACTATAGCCAAACTGTAACGCCAAATAAACGGGAGAACGTTGCCATTGGAATATCAAAATGAATAAATAAATAAAATATAATAATTTAAGAACACAATTGTTATTTTAATTAATGAAATAACTAATAAATCAGTAAAACATAATGAAAATACACGCAAATGTCGAATTAAAAACCACTTGATGACATAACACGTATAATGCTTCTGATATCCAGTAAATGGGACTGCATTTGCGGCGTTTAATCTTACTTTTTGGCGATAGTTTTTTGTTATGAAAAGTGGTCGACGGGATCATCCAGAAATACCTTTTTTTTTCTTGTATAATTAGAAGAAAGAAATAATATCGTCAAATCTGAGATTTATTATTCAGTAAAACATACACAAGAAATGCATTGTCATCAAAAATGACCTCGTGCTAAAAGCGGTTCGTGAGATATGTCATTTAAATCGAAAACATTAAAGAACATTTTTGCCCTCTTGATGAGGTACGATGCTGACAATACATGAACTTACAGTGTCATCAAAAATGAACTTTTTCGCAAATTTTGAAGAAAATACGTTCTAGGGAAGTGGATCAAGTATCGATTGCAAGATTTGACACAAACACACATCCAGATCCCACAGATCATTTCAGTCTATATAACGATCGTAATCGATCCAGGAGTAAATTTACATTAGCTTTAAGTGCCATTATTTTACTTTTTTTTTAACTAAAGGCCTATTTATCTAGTAAAGAATTGTCATTTCGTGTATATAAAGGGTTAATTTATTGTTAAAATAATGATATTTTTAATATCGAGATAAAAACAAATATGGATTTTTCTTATCAAAATGTATCTTCAATTAACGAGATATTAATGATCTGCTCTAAATGTTTATATCCTTTAATAATGCAGTGAGGTCTCGTTTATGTACTTCTCTCTTATATGACTCGATTTCTTAAAGCCGATTCTTGAACTTCTGGCAGCGACTGTCACGGAAATAATGTAAAAGTCTCTCATACGTCTCAATGAAACGTATGAATGCTGCATTTACGCTGCGTTTTCTTTGCATTACAACTGCGTTTATGTGACAGTTGTCACTAATCTTTTTAGCCTCTCTCTTAGTTGTATAATTGATCATTTTTATGCACATTCACTGTTATTGGACAAAACTACGCTCTCAATCGAAACTTCGCCTACTGTTATAAGTCTGTGTAATCAACACATCATATATTGTTACCTTTTTAAAGCTCTGATGGAACATACATTGAAGGAGTTACACGTTATCCGTGGTAACATATTTTGGAATTATTTTTTTAGGAAGGAAATAAAATTAATTGAAAAACTAATAATTTCACGTTGTTTTCTATTGCTTCAAGTATTTAAAAATATCTTGTTTTGTTAAATTTGGTTACTTATTACATCGGAAACCTGCAGCCACGTTGACTCGTACCCAAATATCCGGCTTCGATAAGCAGCATCCTAACTTCATGTAGAAAAAAAAATTATTAAAATCTCAGTTTATTCTTGTAAAATATGGTTGTGGCGGAGGATCACCGGCTCAATTTTTTGAATTTTTGAAAAATAAGATAATTGCGCTATTTTGAAATTTTTTTTCATTTTTCGTCTAAAATTTTGACTTTTAAACTTATTGGAAAACTATAAAAAGTTAAATTTTTCAAAATATGGCTTGAGGGACCTTAGATAATTTAATTATGCGTAGATGAGTGCAAACTTAATCAAAAAATTAAAAATATTTTCAAGTTATTATGCTGCCCCTGTTGAAAAATCTAGTTTCCACACAGAAAATCACGTTTAAAGTTTCAGCAGAAAAAATATACTGATATATATTTTTTTTCAACTTACATTTAATTTGCTATTCCTGCTCCATACTGTGGACCCTCCTGTGCCATCTGCAGCTTCAATAACGGAGTAGAATCTTTAGTAGAATCTTTTGAACGAGGTCGGTTTTATCGGTCGTGCGCTCACTGACTTTTTTGCTCATATTTTTCTTAATAATTGAGATATTACTTTAAGTATTTTTGTCCATAATTCTACATACTATACGAATTTAATTTCCTTCAAAACAAAAATATCGATTTTTTTGAAAGTTGAAAATTTATGTAACCCCTTAAGTCATTTGGCAACAAATGATATTAAAACGTTATTAATCCTTAAAATACAGATATAAATGCTTAAGTGATAAAAGTAGCAGACAAAAAGGCTTATAAGAACATTTTAATATAATGCTCGGCATGTTTCGAAAGCACAAACGGCGCCATTAACAAGATCTACATGATAAACAAACTAGTGTCGCAAAAATATTTGAAAATAAACTTGAAAAACATAAGTCAGGCGATCATATGTGCAATAAAAGCAGGTGCTTAAAAATAGTCAACTGTAAATGTGAAAATTAATATTTTCTTATTGTTTTTTTTTAATTGAAAAGGTTTTTATGTCTTTTTGTGTTCTACTTTTATCAATTAAGCATTTAAATCTGTATTTTAATGACAATTAGTGATTTTATTAGGTGATTATTAATCCTTCTAATATTTTTCATCTCATTATTCGCACAATTTGTTTATTGTGTGTTCCAAGTTCTTCAGTGTTGATGGATGTTACAGGTATTAGTTTGTGTTTGTATTCTTCAGTATTTAACAAAATGTGTTTTTTTTTCGTATTATGAAAAAATTAATTTATGAATTATTCACATTAAAAAGGTAAACATGTATTTTTACATTGGTATTTAGAAATAACTTTTGAGAAACTAGTGCTTTCAAAATCAAGAATAAAATTCCAACAAAAATATTTTTCTGAAAAGAAATTTTAACCGAAAATAATTCGCAATAGTTGGCACCTTTCATAAAACTTTCACTCACCACACTTTACACTTTACATAACATTTAAGGCCCCAAAAATAATTTTTCATTAGTTTTTATTTAAGGGGGGAGATCACGTTGAGGATTTAAAAAAAACGATTTTACAAAAAAATTAGTATCGATGCCTTGAAATTTTACAAATACACTGCAAAAAGAATTTTACAAAAATTCCAATTAGAACAGAAGTTATAGCTAAAAATATCTTGTAAAAAGCCATTTCCTGTCATGCTATAAAATTAGCTTTGAAGCCCTTTTCTCAAAACAGTGTTTTTTAGTATTGCGCGTATTCTCATTAAAAAACTAATTATCACAGAGCCTTTAAATTTTGTATAATTAATTATTATTAATTTTGTATAATCGTATAATTAATTTTCATGTATACTTTTATGTTAAACCTAAATTTAGTCTGATTTTTATTTAGAAAATTTTGTATTGAAAAATTAAATTTAAAATTTTTGGCAAATTTTGTGAATATCATTATAAAAGCCATGAATTATGCTAATGAATTTCAATATACTTTTAAATTTAGGTTCAGTGTAAAATATAGTAGTATAAGTAAAAATACATGAATTATTAAGTACGTGTCTGCAGTACACTTTTTTAAATCTTGCGTGCAAAATGCATATTTTAGTATTTATATTTTTAAAAAGCAATTTTAACGTGTGATATAAGCATCGCATATTTCAGACATATCATCGAATTTCGGCACTCCCCCTCTTAAATGACCGCAGCCAAAACTGATTGACAATCTAATTTTACCTGGGGATTCTAAATGTGATGTTTCTTTGAATTCTGAGCACATAAACTGAAGATATAAGCATCGCATAGATCGAAAAAACAGTCGATTTGTGGCACCCCCTTTTGGCGAATTTTGCCCAAAACCTAATCAGCAAAAGTTCATATAAGGATAGAACTTCATATGAATTTTCATCCTATTTTATACAGTAGTTCGTGAGTTAGAATGCCCACAATACTTGTATCACGTACAGATAGATAGACAGACTCAAAGATAGACATTTTCTAAAAACACTCAAATCGTGTTCAGGGTCTTCTCAAACGTTCTTTAAATCCGACGAAAAATGAAAGTCTAAATTTTTCCCGAATCCAATTTTTTTTTCTTGTATAATTAGAAAAAATAGTAATATCATCAAAACTAGCATTTATTATTCAATAAATCATACAGAACACATACACTGTCATAGACAATAACCTCGTGCACAAAATCCGAGCAAAAGCTGTTCGTGAGATATATCATTTAAATCAAAAACATTAAATAATCTTTTTTGCCCTTGTGCCCCTGATGACTTACGATGCTGACAGTAAATGAACTTGCAATGCCATCAACAATGAACTTCTTCGCCAATTTTGAAGACAATACGTTGTACTGAAGCGGATCAAAATGCGATTGCAAGATTTGACACAAACACACATCCAGATCACACAGATAATTTCAGTCTATATAACGATCGTAATCGATCCAGGAGTAAATTTACATGAGCTTTAAGTGCCATTATTTTACTAGTTTTAAACTAAAGGCATATTTATCTGGTAAAGAATTGTCATTTCGTGTATATAAAGGGTTAATTTATTGGTAAAATAATGATATTTTAAATATCGAGATAAAGACAAAAGTGGATTTTTCTTATCAAAATGTATCTGTTTATTAACGAAATATTAATGATCTGCTCTAAATGTCTATATCCTTTAATAATGCAGTGAGGTCTCGTTTATGTACTTCTCTCTTATATGACTCGATATAAGCCGATTTCTTGAGCTTCTAGCAGCGACTGTCACGGAAATAATGTAAAACGTCTCTCATACGTCCCAATGAAACGTATGAATGCCACATTTACGCTGCGTTTTCTCTTAAATATGTGACACTTGTCACTAATCTTTTTAGCCTCTCTCTTAATTGGATAATTCAACAATATAATAAAATATAACACCTTGTAATACTATATTACTTTTAAATGCTAAAGGTGTAAAATTAACAACTATAATATAAATTAAAATAACTTTTATTAGTTGTTTTACATGTTTCGACTCTTTCCGAGTCATTTTCGAAAACAAAATGAGAATATTCTAAATCTGCACGGGTTTTGAAGTTATTATTTTCACGTACTTTTTTAAAATTACGCACGTTATCTATTATTTTTTTACTTGATTGTTTATTTTCATATCTTTGATCATGGAGTAATTCTAGCCACAGTTTCGGTAAATTAAAAGATGCCGCATCGTCAAACTGGATTGATTACACGAAACATTAGCCATGGGTCAGACAGTTGGAATTAATTTAATGAGCTCTCCTGCATTTCATTCTGAATCGAAGAATAGCTCCATTGTTTTCTCATAAGACGAGCCTTTATAATATGTACTGAAAATAAATTGAATAATGAATTAGATAATATTCGTAAAATTGCTTATAATAATGGTTTTAAAGTACACAATATTAATAAATTAATCATGGATATCACCAATAATAAGAAACCAGAAAAGAAAGATGATTCGCAAAAATACAAACTTTATACTCTGCAATATTATCCAAGCTTTTTTGAAAAATTAAAACACAGCCTTAAACGTTTCAATATCTGCTTAATAGCCAAACCACCTAAGAAATTAAAGAATATCGTTTGCAGTAAAATTGACCCAATTAATTTTGAGAATTATTCAGGAGTATATGAAATACCTTTTATTAAAGAAGACGGATCCAAAAATTACTACATAGGCATGACCAGCAGGAAATTTAATTGCAGAAAAAAAGAGCATATAGCTGATATTAAATACAATAGAAAAACTACAGCCCTGGCAAGATTATATCAAGAAGAAACAATCCAAATAAATTTCAGTGAAAGTAAAATAATATTTCCCTCCAGTCTATACTATCCATCCATAATAAGAGAAACCATAGAGATACTCACGCGCAAAAATACAATATGTAACGATGCGGCATCTTTTAATTTACCGAAACTGTGGCTAGAATTACTCCATGATCAAAGATATGAAAATAAACAATCAAGTCAAAAATAATAGATAACGTGTGTAATTTTAAAAAAGTACGTGAAAATAATAACTTCAAAACCCGTGCAGATTTAGAATATTCTCATTTTGTTTTGAAAATGACTCGGAAAGAGTCGAAACATGTAAAACAACTAATAAAAGTTATTTTAATTTATATTATAGTTGTTAATTTTACACCTTTCGCATTTAAAAGTAATATGGATAATTCAATATTTCGTAAGTTCGGAATCAAACTGGATTGATTACACGAAACATTAGCCATGGGTCAGACAGTTGGAATTAATTTAATGAGCTCTCCTGCATTTCATTCTGAATCGAAGAATAGCTCCATTGTTTGCTCAATTTTTCAGCTTGGGATTTTATTTGTTAAAATGCCGAAAATATAATATTTATATGTACTACCCATTACACCAGACATTAATTTATTTTAAAAACAGATTAAAAAAACAGTACGTCTGTCTAAAAGCTTCAAAAACACTTTCAAACAACACTTAATCTAGACAATATGTATAAAAGTTTTTAAAAATATTTCCACCAAGATTCACCAATATTTTTCAACATAGTGACTAGCGACCTGGAAACAGAACATTAGTGACTGAGGATGCCTCGGACCAAGAGGTGAAAATGATTTAAAAAACTTTCATACATACTAACTAGATTTAGTGTAGTTTGAAAGTGTTTTTTAAAGATTTTAGACATGTGTACTTCTATTTTATGTGTTTTTAAAATACATTAACAGCTGTTGTAATGGGTGGTACAGATAATTATTTGGTTAATTAATGACATTATAGACGATCGTACATAAAAAAACTGCCGAAAATATTGTTTTTAGAGCAAAAAGTTATCTCAACCTCGGTTTGATGGAAAAGTAGACTTTATCCACTCTATTTTATGAAAACCTCATTTCTTAGCATTCTTTCTTTAATGTATATACTTTTGTAATTTTCATTTAATATTTAATATATATATCATAAAAAATTACAGTTTGTAATAGTTACAATGCATAATGATGCATGTATAAAGGGAGAAATTTATTTACTAATAAGGTTATCTCTTACTTATACGATTCTCTAGGTTGTGCGCCTTTTAGTTTTGGTCCTTTAAAAATCGTATAAATGAGAGGCGACTTATAATGTGCATAATTTATCTTTAAGAATCATTTTTCTCCAAATAAGAAATGTAAGTCGTGAAATTTATCTTTAAAATTCTAGTTAAAAATGTTTTGTTTTCATCTCAACTTTTAAACATTACGAGCTAGGTTGAACCAAATTTTGGTGTTGTAATAGCTGCAACTATTAATGGTGGAGCTTTTACCAGGATTTAACCCGGCAGCAGTCGCATGGGGTATGACATACCCCAGGGTGCGTACGGTTTTCACAATTGCCACCACTATTTTTCGAAAAGTAATCTATTATTTGCATTATCATAGAATTTGTAACAATTGTCTCACACTAAATAAAGTGACGATCATTAATTGTATTTATTGGTGACAATGAAAAAAAATCATTCATAATCTGGGTATGCGCGACTTCTCCCGAGTTAATAACATTACATGAACTATGGAAGGACACAGTAATGAACAATGATTTTGTTTTAGTTTAAATTATAAACTTGTGTAGATTGAACCATTAATTAAAAAAATGTTAAGCCAGTAATGGTGAAAACTTTTACCATGATTTAATAACTTTACATGAACCATAATTTTGCTTTAGTTTTAATCATAAACTTGTGTAGATCGAACCATTAATTGAAAAAAAACATTGAACATGGGCAAAGTGTTGAAACATTGGTAAAGTGTTGAAGAAAAAGCTAATATTGATTAAATATTGAACAATAAATTGTATATGGTTACTGATTGCAAATAAGGAATAATCAGACCGGAATCTCCGTTTAAAGAAGAATCCTACACAATTCTAACAATCAAATTTGACCCGGAATTCGAACTCTACACCACTTAGAGGTCTGCATGGGCCTAAATTTCCACAATAATTCTCATCCTGGCTCGGGCCTGCCAGATGTAAAAACTAAAATTATATATACTATGTGTCCGCAAGCCATTGAATATAATAACAGCAAAAATAGTGTTTCAAATAAAGATTCTTTAAAAAATTAATGTTGTTTAGAAAAAAAAGGTAAAAAGTTGGTTAAACACACCATAATTTTGTAATCTGTATAATAAAATTATGTAGATTTTTGAAATATTTCTCTAATTTATTAAATTCCAAGGATTGCGTTAACAAAAGTTCATTATCCCTATTATTTTAACAACAATAAAAAACCCCTCCCCGACACGTCTTGGGAACAATTAAGTCCAGGTCCGCTCCGTTCTGGGCTGAGTATGTAAGATAAAATGTAATCCTGAGGCCTGCCCGAGGCTGCTGAAAACATTAAGTCCCAGCTGAGATGCGATGTAACTGTCCTATGCTCTCTACACTGGACAAGTTAAATTACTGTATTGATTTTGTCAAAATTGCATCAGCTCGTGCAGCAGATTTATAATTTATTCTCGATCCAGCAAGGACCATTGAAAATGATTCATATATTGTCAGCTTATTCCGGCCTTTTTCAATTTTTTAAACCGGGGCCGGTTGACCCGCTTAAATTTTTTTATCTGCACAGCCAGGTTCGTTTACGTTCTTTAATTGTCCGGCTCGGTCCAGCCTGTTAAAAAGTTTTTATTCTGCCGGCTTGGTGGACACGGGTCGAGTACGAGCCTTGGACCTGTTCCGGTCGTTTTCGGATCTCTAACACCACTTGATTTGCAGCCAATCTTCTCGCCACTAGACAAGGCTGACGTCTCGGGCTCCATAGCATATTGAGAGAATATAGATCAATTTATTCTGATTGGTTGTTAAATATCTCCATTTTTTTGTGGAAGTTAAAATAATTATTGGGATTAAACTAGGACAAACTATTTTTAGAGTGTTAAGCAAAATGAGGTTGTGGTTCATCTAATTACTTTACACCATTGAATAGTTTGACTTTTAAGACTTTGTAGCATTTTCAGTGTTTTTCACTTACCCATCATACGTAGTATAGGGTAAGTCTTGTAATCGTTTTGAAAATCATAAAATTTCTTTTGACGGATTTACAGGTTTCAGACACTGGCGATTCCGAAAAATATATTTTTAGAAAAAAAAATCGCCGTCCGTCTGTGTGTCTGTATGTCTATAAACGCTCTATTTCCCGAAAAAATTGAGATAGAGACTTGAAATTTGGTATGTACTTAGTATGTAATAATGGGAATAAGCTTATTGAATTTCAGTCACCTCGATTATCCGGAACTATTTTTTTCGGACTCTCGAAGTATTCGTTCTGATAAAAGGTACATAAAATTTTTCGAAATTGTTTATTTTAAGGAATGAATATAAAAGACAATAAAAAAAAACACAAATTTTGCATAAAGAATGAAGTCGATCGGATAATGAGTTGCCGAGATATTTGGAATCCTATTCTCCACACTCTTCGATTTTTCATGACCTGTATTTCATTCAAATATATATTTTAATTGGAAATGAGACGATTTTTCCGACGCAGTAAACCGTTAATTAATATGATTATCAATTTTGGAGTAATAGATCATTTAAAGTTTATGACGTCATCAAGCCAGGATTTTGTTCAAATTGCAATGCATTTTATAAGTAGTTTACACATTTTTTATTTTAATATTTTACATTATGCATATCCATATCCATGATGGGTTAGTATTACGGTGACCCCCCCGCCCCCCCCCCCAACGACTAGTTTAACATGTAGTGTGTAAATTCAGTTATTACGCAAGTAAATCAACTTAATAACCGGCTTCCGAATCACTGCTAATCAAATGACAACTACGAGGGCTTTTTTCATTGGAAAAATATCACTATCATCTGAGTAATTACAGTCAACATCTGAAAGTTGTCTGCAAGAGTAATCTGATAGCTTATGAGCAGTGTTGCGAAATCTGGCGTATTTTATATTCAGAGATTCTGGAATCTCACCAGAAAGTTTGAATAGTTATTTTTGCTTTGTAAAAGTAGTATTAAATGTCTTGTGAATAAATTTAGATTAAATTATTTTTCAATGTTTTCCATTGTGAATTTTAAATAATAATCACGCATTTGACATGACAATCTTTCTTTTTCAAAGTTTTATTCTGTTCAAGACTGGGATCACAGTCTTCCGCTTGCGGAGTGTTAACTAAGCTTTTTACAGTGTAAATTGTTACCGTAGCTGTTGTAAACTGTATACATATTAATTTATCACGATTATATATCGCCTAAAATATTCAGATGGGGGAGGGGAGGGGGGATTAAGATGAATGATTCTACCCTTGTTAAGGAATAGGGCGGATGTCCCAGGAGTATGACTCTTCATAAATTACCGAGCTTTATAGGAAGTGACAGTTTCTGACACAAGTTCCCTTTATGCTAAAGAAAGTCTGTCATCAGTGCTTGTTAGTATTGCATTTGTTTTAAAATGAATTCATTTTAGGCTCATTGAGAGTCAATATTCTTTTGTTCGAAGTGGATTTTCAAACAACGTAATTTTGCGTAATTATTCCATAGTTGCCAACTTTTATCTTTTTTTTTTTTATACCTCTAAAATTTAACAGAAATTTTTACTTTTTTTAATTGCAGATTTCGACCATTAAATAAGGCAAAAATTGCTATTAAATTTTAGTAGTTAGAGAAAGGTGTAAAAGTGGGCAGTTAATGTTTCAGCTTTCAAATTGTAACATAACAATAATTATTATTTTATAGTTTCACAATATGTAACTTCATAAGCAATATTTTTAAATTGTAAATAGACAGTATTACAGATGCATGTGTAAATTCTTCTTTCATCTTTTATCAGAATGCATTTTTTAGAAAATATTTTAATTGTTTAGATACATAAAATCTATTAAACATAAATAGCTGATACATCACATAGTATAACAAATCTGTTTCTTTAATGCTATCTAAAATTATAAGTATAATTATAATATTACAGTAAATATACTCGAATATGTTATTTTTCCTATGATTTTCGGAGTGTTTCAGTAATACATTTTTAAATTCATTTCTTTTTGAGAAGAATTAAAAATGCTTGTTATTATTATTAAATGATATGTTTTACATATCCATTCAGGATCTGAAGAATTCATCGACAATAATCTTTTGGAAAAGCGTTCCTAACTGATCATCAGGGTGTCCCAAAAATTTAAACAAGCTTTAATAACAATGTTTTACATATCCATTCAGGATCTGAAGAATTTATCGACAATAATCTTTTGGAAAAGTGTTCCTAACTGATCATCAGGGTGTCCCAAAAATTTAAACACGCTTTAATAACAATGTTTTACATATCCATTCAGGATTTGAAGAATTTCTCGACAATAATCTTTTGGAAAAGTGTTCCTAACTGATCTATAGGGTGTCCCAAAAATTTAAACACGCTTTAATAACAATGTTTTACATATCCATTCAGGATCTGAAGAATTTATCGACAATAATCTTTTGGAAAAGTGTTCCTAACTGATCATCAGGGTGTCCCAAAAATTTAAACACGCTTTAATAACAATGTTTTACATATCCATTCAGGATTTGAAGAATTTCTCGACAATAATCTTTTGGAAAAGTGTTCCTAACTGATCTATAGGGTGTCCCAAAAATTTAAACACGCTTTAATAACAATGTTTTACATATCCATTCAGGATCTGAAGAATTTATCGACAATAATCTTTTGGAAAAGTGTTCCTAACTGATCTATAGGGTGTCCCAAAAATTTAAACACGCTTTAATAACAATGTTTTACATATCCATTCAGGATTTGAAGAATTTCTCGACAATAATCTTTTGGAAAAGTGTTCCTAACTGATCTATAGGGTGTTCCAAAAATTTAAACACGCTTTAATAACAATGTTTTACATATCCATTCAGGATCTGAAGAATTTATCGACAATAATCTTTTGGAAAAGTGTTCCTAACTTATCTATAGGGTGTCCCAAAAATTTAAACACGCTTTAATAACAATGTTTTACATATACATTCAGGATTTGAAGAATTTCTCGACAATAATCTTTTGGAAAAGTGTTCCTAACTGATCTATGGGGTGTCCCAAAAATTTAAACAAGCTTTAATAACAATGTTTTACATATCCATTCAGGATCTGAAGAATTTATCGACAATAATCTTTTGGAAAAGTGTTCCTAACTGATCATCAGGGTGTCCCAAAAATTTAAACACGCTTTAATAACAATGTTTTACATATCCATTCAGGATTTGAAGAATTTCTCGACAATAATCTTTTGGAAAAGTGTTCCTAACTGATCTATAGGGTGTCCCAAAAATTTAAACACGCTTTAATAACAATGTTTTGTATTTCACAAAAATATAATATAATGACGAAGAAACATATACAATAACCTTCCGAGTTACCCACAATTCCGAAAATCGTGTTTTATCTTGAGAAACCAATATATTTTATTAATATTTAAAGAATCATATATTAAAACAAATTTTATTTTCCTGTCATTGATTTCCGTAAACGTTTCTCAACAGTTTTATAGTCTATTAATATGCTTTCTTAAACCGGAATGTCAATTTTTAGGAGGCCAGCAATTTTCAATTAAACATTTTCAGCTGCATGACTGAATTTATAAATGCAAGAGTAACAAAATAATATTAATTTTAATGTAATAATAATAATAATATAAAAAGTTTACTTATCTCTCTCTACTGTCTTTTATTTTTTTCAAACATATGTTTTACTTTAAAAGTAAATGTACAACGTGAAATAGCACAAATTAAAAAAATATATTGGCAAACATCTGTTTCGGAGCCCCTAAAGCTCCATCATCAGTGCCAATTCAAAAGAAACAAATAAATAATCCAATGGCCCGTTGCAGCCGAAATATCTAAAAAGGTGGATTAAACTTTGTAACGGTCATGGCAGCGAAAAACGGTTTTTATAAGCCTTTTTGTGCTCTGTTTTTATCACTTTAATTATATCTGTATTTTGATGATTTTAGCAGGTTTCGTACGCTTTTACCACAATTTTAATAGAATTTTTTGCCTTATTTAAATGCAGAAAAGTATTACAAATCCTGCAATTTAACAAGGCGTTTAAAATTTCTGCTATTAAAATAATAAAAATAAAAATTCTATTAAAAAAATGGGGTAAAACTGTACGAAACCTGTTTAAGTTTATTATATTATTTTATTAGTACGAAAAATATTATGAAAAAAATATCGAATTAAAATGTTGAGGGCCATATTTTTTTTTTCTTCGCCGGCTTGAATTGTTTATAATCACCATAGGCTTTCAGTTAATATTTTTTTTTCTTTCGGTATAAGTTCTGAAGATAATGGAAAAACCAACTGTATTTTTTAAAAATTGAATCGGACAATAATAGTAACCTGCATTAAGAATAAGTTGCTTCATATAATTTCATTTTCAAACTTTAAATATGATTGATTTTTGTTTTTATTTTTTAAAACGTATTGAATTGACTTAGTTTTGACTAGCAAAATGGAAGAAGAGCTTCATTTTCCTTAATATGGAATATACGAAAATAATCTTAACTTTAACTTACTGCAGTAAAAATTGATGGAATGCGACTTATCAAAATGGCTTATATCTAACATGTTACATAAGTGCCGCGTAAAACAAAGTAGAAGCATCCTATTTCTTTAAACAAGATTATATAACAACAAAGAAAATGTTATTATACACTTCAAAGGAAAATAGAATTCGTTAAATTTTGTTGTTTTTGATTTTTATTCCCTTTATGTTTTGGTATAATCTTTTCTATACGAAATAGCAGAATTATTTAAAACAAGAACGAAAAATCATGCGTCAAGCATAGATTATGTAACACTTCCCAACGCTTCCAAAATAATTTTACAAATCATAACCGTTTAATAAGCTGAAAGATGACATCTAAGTAAACAATCTGGAAAACACATAACATATTTAAAAACGTAATTTCAGAAATTTCCAGCATATATTTCCAACATATACAATATTCGGAAAAATATCCGAATACTTTTATTCAGCCCTGTATATGATCTATAGATTTGTATATATACTACATACTGTGCTAAAGTTTAGTTTAGTTAGGAAACGCGTAGCACAGTTTAAAATTCTCCTTTTGGAGTTTCTGTCAATAAACGGAAATGGGTTCGCGAACTTTTGTGCTGCCCTGTATAGGATCTGCAGAATTTATACACACCAAGTAATAGACAAAAATTGAGTTAAATTTAAAATCGCGTTCAGCAACTTAAACCGTACTTCCAGGAATTATTGTTAACAGACAGTAGAGAATTCTTTTGTGTGTCCCTGTAAATGAACGATGACTGCTATACACACATTATTCTGTAGTAAGCCTCTTGTAATGCACCTTAGTGATCTATATAAATTTCAATGCGTTTAAAATAGTGAAACATTATTTAATTAAACTGCAAACGATTTTTCTCCATAGACGTAATGTAACGGATTTATTTTGACTGTCCCTGTAAAGTAACTATAAGTGCTATGCACAGCATATTCCATATTAAGCTTCTTGTAATGCACCTTAGTGATATATATCAATTACAATGTGTTTGAAATTGTGTAACATCCTTAAAATAAACCGTAAATGATTTTCCCCATAGACCGTAATGTAACGGAATTCTTTTGAGTGTCCCTATAAAAAAACTATAAGTGCTACACACTTCCGTTGCAATAAGGAACATGCTATAGATAACGACAATAACATATAAAAATTGCAGGTCAATCCGAGCATATTTACGGGAGTTAGAGCACGGATAGACGGCAGACGCCCATACAGCAGCCAAACCGGTTGGAAAGTGTTAAAAATATTTTAGGTATTCTCTCTTCCTGTGCCATGTGTGCCCATTGGATATGATACAGGCTCAGGCCGAGTTTGGGCTTCGAAACGAGTCCGGGGTAATTTTTTTACCAGTCTTCGGAGTCGGACTCGGACTCAAAGAAAAAATTTTATTTATTTAAAAAGGAAAAACAAAAGTAAAAATAGTTTAAAAAAAAAACTCTTTTATAAGCATTAGATGTTTATCTTTAAAATCACGTATAATTTCATGAGTACAATTCCTGTTATTTAAAAAAAAATCGTTTTAAAAATTTAATTTGTCGTGGGTCCCATTTATGAAAAATTCACCACTCTGATTTACACTTGGTAGAAATCGCAAACTAATGAATTTATTTAAAAGAATTGTAATTTTTTTTTGTTTCTTTTTTAACATATAATAACTTGAAAAAAAAAACATTGTTTACATTATCCATTCAGGCTTTCTAAATGTTGTTTTCAAAACGGAAAATCATAATTTATTATTAAACTATTATTTGATTAAAGCGTATATTTAAAAATACATAATACGCCTTTTTTCTACTTTTTGTTGCTTAAAATATTTCATTATTGCAGTTTCACAGTCAGTTGGCCTATTTTGTCGAGCGTAGTTTGACACATAATGAAAACCACTGTGTTTGTAACTCATAGATGGTTGAAACCCAAAAGAATATTTGGCAATTAATCACTTGCATTCGGCTAACTGAAAAAAGCCTTAAAATTAATGTATTAATTCATAATTAAGTTATCAAACTATTAAAAGTATTGCCATCGGAAATACACCTGTGTTACATAACTTTTTGTAATTCTAGCATATCAAAGAAGTAAGTGAAAAATTTATTACAAAATTCCATCTTTACAAACAAAAAACAAGTTGAGCTAAATAAAAGATTGTAAAAAACTTCCCAGATGCTATTTGAGGAACAAGAATGTAGTCTAGGTTCTTTTTTTTTAAGTTTTTTTACAATCTTCTAAAAATTAATTTGAAAGCGAAATGAATTGTTATGGATGGGACATAAAGTAAAATGCTGCTGAAGCCATGGCACGGTCATTGTTAATAACATAAAGAAACCGTGGTATATCCCTTGTCTGTCCTATCTTTCTGTTTGGAGTACTTTCTCAGAATTTTTGGAAAACAAAACTCATGTTCTTGTTCCATAGTTATGCAAAGATATTTTAAAAGAATAGTGACTTTTTGCCAAAGCCTTTATTTAAAAAAACCTGCGCAGATAAATGGAAGAAATTTCGCAAGTTGTAAAAAACTCTCTGCGAACTGCCTCTTGCGACAGGCAATATCTTTTATTGCTGCAAAATAAAAAGATTAAACCAGAAAAATTACAAAGATAAATTCATAAGTATTATTCAGAAACTAGCAGAAAAAGGAAATCGGGTGTAAATGCTCGGTGCAAAAGGCACGCTGCTGCTAGTCAGTGACAAGGCTTATGGAATTTATGAATTGATAAGTAGCTATAATTTTTTCCTATAAACTTTTGTTTTGACAACTCGCCGCAAGAGGGATAAATGGCGCTCATAAACGCGAACAACATTTACATATTTTGCGTTTTCACCGCCCTTCTGTTTTGTCCACCGGCTGCATGAGCGGAAAATAGCGCTATTGTGCGCTGACAAATTTAATATTATCAGAGCAGGCTTATTATTTAAGGGCTTTGCTTTTTGCTGATCTCCGAAAGTTGTTAAATAAAAATAACAAATTTGCTAAACTATTAAACTTTTTGTGGTAGGTTTAACCAACTTTTATGCTACAGCAGCTGCAACCATAAGATGTTGAAATCTAGTTCCAATGTTGGGAATTCCGGTTGAACTATAGCTCCGAATGCTGGAACAATGTTTCATCATCTTATGGTTGCAGCCAGTGTTGGGCAGAATCTGATTACAAAGTAATCAAATTACAGATTAAATTATATTATAATCTCCTCACTATGCAATCGATTATCATGTAATCATTACAAAGTAATTTGAATATAATCTGATTATCGCATAATCTGATTACCGTGTAATCGATTACAAGGCAATTCTAATTTTCTCTTTTAAAATATAATTAGATTAATCTGTAATTAGATTAATTTGTAATTAGATTACAAGACACTTCCGATTACGTTTTCAATTGTATAATCCAATTAACCTGTAATGGATTACAAGATGATTCCGATTATGTTTTTAGTTGTATAATGCAATTAACCTGTAATGGATTATAGGTGAATTTCGATTACGTTTTTAATTGTATAATCTAATTAACCTGTAATGCATTATAGGAAAATTCCGATTACGTTTTTAATTGTATAATCCAATTAATCTGTAATGGATTATAGGTGTATTCTAATTACATTTTTAAGAATATAATTTAGATTAAATTGCAATGTGTTACGAGTTAATGTCAGTTATGTTCAGAATACAATTTGGTTAACGTGTAATGTAATGCAACTAAATCTTAATTAAATTCTATAAAATGTATTTAAATTAAACTGCAATCTATCACGAGCTAATTCTAATTGCATTTTTAACACTTTCCAACAAAGTTGAAAAGTGTTTATGAATTTAGTTTGTCTGTCTATCAGTACTCTAATGCGCGTAAATATACTCGGATTTCCATGCAATTGATATATGTTATTGAGGTTTACTGTGGTATGATTGGTATAGAAAATGAAGTATGTAGCATGTAATTTACAGAGACACTCAAAAGAATTCTTTTACATTACAGCCTATTAGGAAAAATCGCTTGCGGTGTATTTTAATGATGTTACTGTATTTCAAACATATTGAATTTAATTTATATCGCTGAGGTGCATTACAAGATGTTTACTAAAAATTATGGAGTACATAATAGCATTCACCGTTCATTTACAGAGACACACAAAAATTTCGGTTACAGTACTGACTATGAACAATAATTGCTAGAAATACGTTTATTTTCAGTTGTTGCACGCGTTTTTGAATGTAACTATTTTTTTATATTGCTTGGTTTGTATAAATTCTATAAATCATATACAGAACTGCACAAAAGTTCTCTAGTACACTGACTTTTATAGACGGAAACTCCCGAATGGGAATTTTCAACCGTGTTAATAACCGAATTAAATTTTAGCATACTGATATGTAGTATATATACAAATCTATTAATAATATGCAGAGCTTCAGAAAAAAAAAATCGGATATTTTTTCGATTATTAATGGTATTTACTGCAATTGGGTTCTCAAATATGCTATGCATTTTCCAACTTCTGTACTGAGTCAGATATACCGATTTCAGCCTGTTCGTTATTGTCAATACTCCATAATTTTACCAAAAGATAGGTTTTTTTTTATAGGGTTTTTACCCCCCAAAAAGTAAATACATGAGTTTTAAACTATTATGAAATGTTAAAAAGTACTTACCGCTCTCAAAAGAACGATTTTACAGTATTCTTAAACTATAGATCTTAAATATCTGTGGTTTAATTAATTAATATAATGTATTTAATTTTTTATAGATAATCTAACGATTGGGAATGCAATGTTAAAAATGAAGGAATATTAAATTAATCCATCCCGTGGACATACAACATTTCGGTTCCGACACTTTGGTCTTGTGTTTAAGTCGCAGCACTTCGATCCTGACATCTGGGTCCCAGTGCCATTTCAGTCCCACAAAGTGACATAATTTTACAAAAGACATTGTCTTTTTTTTTTTTTTTTTTTTTTTTTTTTTAATCCAAAACCACGTGAATTTTACTACAGTGCGAATATAAGTACCCCATAATCACAAACACATATAACTCGAAACCTGTATCGACACCAACACAAATATCGTATGATAAACGTAACCGTTTTAGAAAAGGGGGGGGGTGCTCTATAGATTTTTTTATAGAAGCTCTCGCATATTTTGGTGTACCAAAATATAAGGTGCTGGCAAATTAAAACAATTATAACTTAAGCTGTAATTATCGTAGAACACTGATATTTTGTATGGTAAACGTAATCTTTAAAACGGGGAGGGGGACGTTGTTGGTGTTTTTAACAGAAGCCCCTAACTATTAGTATAGCGTAAATATAAGGGCCCGATAACTATATACACTTACATCTAGGATCCAAATTGTCGCAGAACATACAAATTTCATATGGTAAAAGGAATCGTTTAAAAGGAGGAGGAAGGGCTTTTTTTTGGTCCTGTTTGCAATTAGTAATATTTTCTTGAAATTAATCTAGTGTTTATAGTTTAAAAAAAGTTTTATATTTAATATCGAAATTCATGGAATTTCTGTTTACGTTTTCGTGCATTCTTTTGATGGAAAAATAATTTTTCACTTGTTTGGGTAATATTGGAATATATATGTTCATTTATCAAGCAGGGCGGTCGCTCTGCGAAGCCAAGCTTTAAAAAATACGCCACACAAGCAACGCCAAGAACTGGAATAAAGACCGCTAATGCTTATATACAGAAAGCAACTTCGCAATGTTAAATCGACAAAACATGCCAGATTAAAATATCAGATATCAAACAAACCAAGCGTCGTAGAAAAAAAACCGAAAAACTAGAAGAATCTAAGGAAGAATTTCTTCAATTTAAGACCAAGCTCATCTTCATAAGTGATTTATAAACAGAGATATAGCTTTTTTTTAAAAACGTCGAGTTACTTAAAATGATCACTTTTTTCTTCGTCAAACTTTTTTTTTTCAAACAAGCTACAGGCCTTAATATTGGGCAGAATAAAAAAAGGATTGCATTTTTGGACAAGTAATTACGTAATCTATGTGCTTTTATAAAATTCAGTGTAAAAAAGAATTATTTTCTATTCTTAATTAGCAAAAAACTGTTAATTAACTTGGCGATTAAAAAATTATGCCAAAACAGAGATAAAACCCGCCAACGACCATGTACCATCTGTATTAAAATAGCACAAATCAGTTACAGGTTATAATATAACCACATCAAACTTCATCTGCAAGTCAGCCATTTTCTTTTGAAGATATTTAAAAAAAAATAAAACTTCATAATTATAAGAACACACATTTTATCAGACAAATAAATATGACTGCAAATTGCAGCAGATGACTGTTTCCAACATGAATAAGTATGAGGAATTGCCGCTCAAGGATATCGGTCTGGGTGGCTCTGTTGCGCGTCAACACGGCATGCACAAGGTCCCAGGTTCGAGTCCTGCCCCCGGTAAACTTTTCACTCATGTTTGTTTAGTGTATTTAATTGTCTGATAAAATGCGTGTTCTTATAGTATTGTAAAATAAAGTAATCAGACGTAGTGTTTATGCTTTAAAAAATATTTTTAATATATAATTTGCGTTTTTAGAAAGATCTTTAAAAATAAATTAGTTTTTGAGGGAAGATGTACCTTCTAAAATGTATACATTAAGACTTATCGGCATTTAAAATTTCTTTCCAAACGTAAACAAAATTTTTGAAATGAATTAAATGTGATTCATTTATTTCTTAAAAAAAAAAAAAAAACACGGTAAAGGACAGGCATTTCGTTCGCAGGAATACCTTTTACGTCATTTTCCTATAAATTAATGAAATCCAGTTGTTAAATTACACAGCTCAACACAAATCTGGGGTTTAAAGAATGGTACTTTTTTCTTAGTAAATCAGTCACGCTGATCACAAATATGACATTAGTTTTTTTCTAACGCCCACAGTTTTTTCACAAAACAAAAAAGAAGGGGGTGCCTCTTAATAAAATCAATGTGTAATATTTATCAAATAAGATACATTTTTAATAAAAACAAAAATTAATTTCTTAGTAAAGTGACATTAATAAATGTTAAAATACAATACTGCACTAAAGGATGTGAAATATAAATATAGATGGCGCCACTTTATGTATTGATATTTGCCTGAGAAGGCGCAATTTTCTCCCGCGCATTTGTAGTGAGAACATGCATTTATTCTGCTCGTTTATTTATATCTTACGTTTGTTTTGTCAGTTTCTTATAGCAATATGGCATCAAGAGGTTGTATAAATCCAGGATATAAAAAAAAGTGATTCGGCAGAACTTAGTTGATCCAAAAGAAGTCCTCTTGCCTCCCCTGCACATTAAATTAGGTTTAATGAAACAATTCGTAAAAACCTTAGATAAAACAGGGGATAGTTTTCGATATTTAAATGAAGTTTTTCCACATTTATCGGAAGGTAAAATTAAAGAAGATGTGTTCGTTGGCCCAGATATGAGATGGTTAATGAAGGACGAAAATTTTGAGGAAAAAATTAAATCAATCGAGAAAGATGCATGGGTTAGTTTCAAACACGTTACTCAGAAATGTTTAGGAAATTACAAAGATCCTAACTACGCAACTATCATTGAAAAAAATGGTTCAAAACTTTCAAAAACTAGGTTGTAACATGAGTTTAAAAATGCATTTTCTGCACCCCTATCTTGAATGTTTTCCTGAAAATCTTGGTGAAATGAGTGAAGAACAAGGTGAGGGATTTCACCAGGACATAAAATGCATGGAAAAACGCTATCAAGGACACTGGAATGTAAATATGTTGGCAGATTACTGCTGGGGGCTAAAAAGAGACACTAAACCAGCTTCAAAATCTAAAGGATACAAGCGTTCTTTTGATGATAAAGAAAAGTAATTTTACTGTATATACTAGAATATAATTTCTTATAAAACATGCACACACACTTATATATGTATATATGATTTTATTTATTTATCTGATTTTTTTTGTACATTTTTAAATGAATGTTGTGTAAATTGTATATTCTCAAATTCCAAATTCTTAGTTTCTTAATTGAAAGAAATCCTGACGTGATACATAAAAATGGATATTATTTTGAAATAAGCATAGCAGATTTCTTACAATTTACATAAATTCATGAAAACCCCAGATAAAAATTTAAATTTTGTAGGCCTATGTTATTTTTGTTTTAGAAGTGAAGTTTCCATTTAAATTTTTTGTAACTACAATGTTTAATTGAATAAAATAATGTAAATCTAAGAAATTGCTAAGAAATTCCAAACATGCACAGGGCAACGCAAAAATAAATAAATAAATAAATAAACAAAAAATAATTAAATAGATAAATAAATAAATAAAAATCAGCTTTCAGAAATTCTAAAAATTGTTCGTATATCTTAATTACAAGCTAAAGGAGGGTTTATTTCTATGTTATTCTATATATAATAGTAATTTCAGCAAATATATTAAATTCCAATGCGATCTGATTTAAACTTTAAGATAGTTTATAAGACATGATAAAAAAAAATTATAAAAAATAGTGGCGCGTTACATTTCGGGGAGGAGATGGGGAGGGGCGTGAACAAAATTAGGAAGTATAATAAGGCTATCTGTTTGAAACTTTACAATATTTTATAACACATAACATAAATTTTAAAAATAAAGCCGCGTCAAAAATTATAGGGAGGGGCGGAGCGTGTTTTGTCTACACAAGTGGAGGGGGGCACTTTTCTAAATTTTAACGATATCCGTCATGTCACATATCGTTACAAAGGGCTGTGACCACTTATTCCTGTTATGCATCACAGGTGTCACCCTCACATTTTACGCCCCCCCCCCGACACTACTCATGTGATATATCGTTGGAAAGGTCTGTGAACGCTTAATCATACTATGCAGGGAGGGGGGAGATTTCTAAATTTTGCACATACCCCTCATGTGATACATCGTTGGAAAGGTCTGTGACCGCTTAATCCTATTATGCATCTCCGGTGTTCACCCCCCCCCACTTTGCCCCTAAACGTGATTAGCTTTCACCATCAGGGGGCGCTTTTCTATCTCTGTTTCTATGGGTCGGATCACGACGGGGTACGGCTCATTCGACTCGACATCGATAGAGCTTTCTGCTTTTAGTTCGTTTTTTCACCACCAGGGGGCACTTTCCTATCTCTAGTTCTATGGGCTGGATCACGACGAGGTATAGCTCATTCGACTCGACATCTATAGCCTTAACGATTTCAGTGCCCGAGGTTCATATAGAACAGATTGCGCTACCTGGTGGTGGAAGATGGAACTTGAGCGTGCGCAGCACGACTGCTATACGGTGCCGAAGTAGTGGGGACCCGTGTCGGAGGTTCGTTCGGTTAGAGGTTTATACTATTCGATGTGCAAATTAAGGGATTATCCGGTGCCGAAGGCAGCGGGGAACCTGGTCGGAGGTTCGATCGGCTCGAGGTTTATCTTATTCGAGGTTTTACAAGATTCGAGGCCCTGATGTAAATTAAGGGCCCGCTAGTGGGCGAAGCCAGCTAGTGCTAATAATAAAAGAGCGTGATATCACGTTTCATATCAAATGCAGCACTGACACGCTATGTACTTATTCCATTTTTATTCATTTCCTGGATAAGTCAGTGATATTTTTTAACGGAGGATAACAAGTATTATAACAAGCCACATTTAGTATGTTGTTTTTAAGAGTGTATTTAGTTTAATTGAAAAATCTACTGGTATTTCTAGTTAACCCTTTAAACAATGACTGAAAGTAAAATGTAATTTTAAATTATTTCTCATGTTTAGATTATTTAAATTATGTTTAATCTATTTAAAAAAAAAAGAAATGATATCTACAAAAACAACTTTTCAAAAGTAGAAAAAGCCAAGCGTAAAAAAAAAAAAAAGTTGTGGCTAAAAAATGGTGTGATATCAAATTTCCAAGCTATTATATTATTTATTTAACTTTTTTCCATTAAATAAGTTATCATATATATAAGTCGAGTGCCTACGTATATGTTAATAGAAATCGTTTTCTCCTGTACTAAATACATCCTAACGAGTTTCTGAAAATGCAATTTTTTTCAAATTATGCATGATGAGCTTGGCGGCCATCTTTCCATATTTCTAAGCATCCAAATTTCTAAAGTAAAGGAGTAATATGTTTGCACTGTAATATGTTTATAACAATTTCGAACTTCAGATTTTAACTAAGGACAGATAAGTTAGATAAGACTGATAGTTTGAGAAATTGATTTTTACTAGTTTGAAATTATTAATTACTCTAAAAAATAAATCATAAGATGAATCTTTAAGGTAAGTCATCATTATCTTAAGACACAATTTTCAGAGCATACAAGTCTATAAATTAAACGCTTAAAACATTTGTTTAAATAATAATTTTGAACTTCGGATTTTAACTACGGATTTGAGTGTTTAGAATTTTGTGAATAATATGGAAAGATGGCCGCCAAGCCCATCATGCATAATTTGAAAAAAAATTGCATTTTCAGAAACTCGTTAGGATGTATTTAGTACAGGAGAAAACGATTTCTATTAACATATACGTAGGCACTCGACTTATATATATGATAACTTATTTAATGGAAAAAAGTTAAATAAATAATATAATAGCTTGTAAATTTGATATCACACCATTTTTTAGCCACAACTTTTTTTTTTTTACGCTTGGCTTTTTCTACTTTTAAAAAGTTGTTTTTGTAGATAATATATACTTGATGACACATGATTATTCGTATTTGTTTAGATTTTCATAGAGACTATCACTTTAACTAGATACTAGGGATATTTCTTTTTGCATTGGATTGATAGTACTATATGCAATGACTTCGGAAAAGGTGAATTTTGATTAGAATAGTCCTTTACAGATGGTGCAGAAAAAGTATGCTATCCATTTAAAGGTTTAAAGAGTCTTTTATTCATATTTAGATCAATCAGTCACAGAGATTGCTCACATTAGGAATGCTACAGTTTTTTTTATAGTTAGTTAATTGTTAATCTGTGTTAAACATAACATTGATTACACTCTAAAAAATATATATGTAAATTTACACATAAAAACAGGTGTATAGATGATACAAAAACGATTTGTCTATGTGTGTAAAATGTTGTGTAAATTGCCAAAATACACGCCTAATGTGTAAAAAAACACATTTTAGTATGTAATTTGATGATAACACTAAGCGAATAAAAGTGATCTGATAACTCTTGAAATATACACTTTAATGTGTAAATTGCACAAAAATACACATATTTCTGTGTAATATTCTTACACATGCAAATGTGTAATATTCCGTGATTACACATATTTTTGTGTATTATGCAAACTACACATATTTTGTGTAACTTGTAAAATACACAGTTTCTTGTGTAACATGCAAATACACAGATTTCTGTGTAATAATCTGTTCTTACACACATTTCTGCGTAATATACAAAACACAGATTTTTGTGTAATATTCAAAATTGACAGATTTTTGAGTACATAGCTTTACCTTTAAAATTTGTATGTATAAATTCTCAACTAAATGTTTTTATGATTGCAAAACAAAATTTCATGGAGAAAAAAAGAATTCATGGGCTTGGTGTGTTTATTCTTTCTATCAGGTTACACATATAGAAAAATCGTTTTTGTATCATCGATATACCTGTTTTTACTTAAAAAAGGATCAAAAGCATGTCCTTCCGGCCTGTACCTGGAGGAAAAAGTATCTTTCCTATATCTTCGTTTTAAAATTTTAGCTAATGTTACACGAAAACAGCAAGTTAAAATGCAAATAAAACGTTTACAAACGATTCGTTAATACTGAATTTGAATAAGAAATTCACCAAATTATTGAGCAATAGCCAAAAGGCTTCATTTATCAAGACTTATTTTGGTCGCCAAATTTGGCGATATTTTGCCATATGTCGCCAAGTTTGGCGAGAATATGGCGCTAACGGATATGAATATATAGTTTTATGCGTATGATTGGGAAAATTATTACAACAATGAAAGAAAATAATTTGCGAGTAATCGCGTTTATGTGCTGTTTTGTTTCAAAATGTCAGCCACCCTAGAATTTCAAACTGCTCTATCTCAGCCATTTTTTAAGATAGAGGTAAACCAAAAAATGCTCTGGAATCCTTGTATGAAGACCTAACACTTAATTAAAAAATAAATTTGAATTTTTAACTTTTGAGTATATTTATTTTAGTTTTAAATTTTTCAGTGGCCACCATCTTGAAATAAAATGGCGGACCAAGCTGGCCAACGAACTCGGTTGAGACATTGGTGAGCTTAATACACACAATTAGTTTCATCAAAATAGATTTATAAATACGAGAGTTATCGTTTGACATAGGTCAGATATATATATATATATATATAATATAAATCAACATTTGAACGGAGGGTGGTTTTGGGGTCTGGGGGTCATGATCGGTGAAAATATACCGAAATTTTCTGGAACTGCTTTCCTCCGAACGGCTGCAATAGCTTTATACTTTTTTGTATTGAAAGCAACCTAATAAGAATAGCCAGCTTTATCTAAAATTCTCAAAATATTAAATAACAGCATTATTACCACTCAGTGGGGATTATTAACATTCAGTGTTTCAAGTTAAAAAATGAAAGTATTGCATTATTTTCAATCCCCAACTATTTTTTTTATTTGGTGTACATGAGTTTAACAGTAAAAATGAAATTAAAAAAAAGTCCTTCCGGCCTGTACCGGGAGGAAAAGGTAGCTTTCGTATGTCTTCGTTTTAAAATTTTAGCTAATGTTACACGAAAACAGCAAGCTAAAATGCAAAGAACCCAATTACAGAACATTCGTTAATACTGCATTTGAATAAGAAATTTGCCAAATTAGTCAACTATAGCCAAGTTGGCTTCATTTATAAAGACTAATTTCGGTCGCCAAATTTGGAGGTATTTCGCCAAATGTCGCCAAGTTTAGCGAGAATTTGGCGCTAACGGATATGAATATATAGTTTTATGCGTATGATTGGGAAAATAATTACAACAATGAAAGATAATAATTTGCGAGAAGTCGCGTTCACTAAAACTCATAAATTAATCGTTTGATTTTTGTAATGTGCTATCTTGTCTCAAAATGTCTGCCACCCTAGAATTTCAAACTGCTGTATCTCAGCCGTTTTTTAAGATAGAGGTAAAACACTCCGGAATCCTTGTATCAAGGCCTAACACTCAAGGAAAAAATTTGATTTTTTAACTTTTTTGTATATTTATTTTAGTTTTAAATCATTAAATGGGCGCCATCTTAAAACAAAATGGCGGACAAAGGTGGCTAACGAACTCGGTCGAGACATTGGTGAGCTTAATACACACAATTAGTTTCATCCAAATTGATTTATAAATACGAGTGTTATCGTATGACATAGGTCATATATATATATATATATATATATATATATATATATATACATAAATCAACATTTGAACGGCGGGTGGTTTTAGGGTCTGGGGGTCATGATCGATGAAAATTCATCGATATTTTCCGGAATTGCTTTCTTCCGAACGGCTGCAATAGGTAGCTTTATACTTTTTTGTATTGAAAGCTACCTAAAAGTATAAAGCTACCTATTGCAGCCGTTCGGAGGAAAGCAGTTCCGGAAAATTTCGATATATTTTCACCGATCATGACCCCCAGACCCCAAAACCACCCTCCGTTCAAATGTTGATTTATATATATAGATATATCCATATATATATATATATATATATATATATATATATATATATATATATGACCTATGTCATACGATAACTCTCGTATTTATAAATCAATTTTGATGAAACTAATTGTGTGTATTAAGCTCACCAATGTCTCGACCGAGTTCGTTGGCCAGCTTGGTCCGCCATTTTGTTTCAAGATGGCGGCCACTTAAAAATTTAAAACTAAAATAAATATACAAAAAAGTTAAAAATTCAAATTTATTTTTTAATTAAGTGTTAGGCCTTGATACGAGGATTCCAGAGCATTTTTTGGTTTACCTCTATCTTAAAAAATGGCTGAGATAGAGTAGTTTGAAATTCTAGGGTGGCTGACATTTTGAAACAAAACAGCACATTAATGCGATTACTCGCAAATTATTTTCTTTCATTGTTGTAATAATTTCCCCAATCATACGCATAAAACTATATATTCATATCCGCTAGCGCCATATTCTCGCCTAACTTGGCGACATTTGGCGAAATATCGCCAAATTTGGCGACCAAAATAAGTTTTCATAAATGAAGCCAATTTGGCTATAGCTCAATAATTTGGCGAATTTCTTATTCAAATTCAGTATTAACGAATATTTTGTAAACGGTTTCTTTGCATTTTAGCTTGCTTTTTTGAGTAACATTAGCTAAAATTTTAAAACGAAGATTTGGAAAGCTACCTTTTCCTCCCGGTATAGACCGGAATGACTTTTTAATTTTTTACAAGCCTAAGGAATTAAGATTAGAAACAATTATATAATGCTTTTTTTGTTTATTTATAAAGGTAAAATACCCACAGAAATTTTCCAAATTATGTCCAACTTAGATTTTACTACTTTTTATGCAATTTTAAACATGTACAAAATTTAGGATTTTAATCAATGATTTTTATTTAAAAAAAAAGTCAATTGATTTAAGTCATGATTTAATCACTGATTTCAATCATCTGATTAAAATCGTTGACACCCTACTCGCTACATAATTTTTTTCAAAAAATAGCATGCTACACTACAAATTTTGAGGTGGAAAATTGCAACCAGTGTGGTTTTGCCACTTGTAGCACACTACTTTTGACCACTGGACAAGACATATCATTTAAAAATAACACAAAATCAAGCGTAATGCAGATTCATCGAATACTGAAAAACATTCTGAGAAGTGTGTTTTGGTAGTCGACATTCTCATATACGTTACATATTACACATATTCAGGCTTAAAAAGTGATATCCGAAGAACTAAATGTCCCCTATGGCAACTTCTAAATGTTTATGTTATTACTATTTTTTACGACTGACAAAAAACAAATTTTAACTAAACTTCCTTAACTTTAACGCCTTGTAGAGGACGTTTTCAATTGACTGACAAGGATTGCTTGAATATTTCTCTCATACCGCATAATTTTTACCAAACCAATATACTGAACTATTAATTGTTATGCATAATGTATCAGCGTGGTTGTCAAAACATGAAAACGTTCTAGAATATTATTATTTGCTTCGAATTCTTGAACTGCCATCACTGATACTTGATGAGAAACACTTTCCAAGACATTCAGAATACTGTAACAAAACTTCACTGTATAAAACTAAGGTAAAGAAAAATGTTTAAGTAAACAATGTGGAAAACGCATATCGCATTTGAAAACCCATTTTCAGCAAGTCGGAAAAATATGCGAACCCTTTTACGCAGCCTTGCATATACAGTTGACCTAGCTATGCTCGGTCAAAATTAGCTTTGAGGCTCCAAGCATGTGTTTTGGCATTGAAAAACTTAAAAGTCAATTTCCCCTATCATATGTAAATTGATTGGTTGAATTCTGTTTTCGAGAACGTTCTGTGGACTCTGATTGGTTCGATCATGTATCTCGGCTACTATTGGGAATTTCTAGAAAACTCCTTCAGATTCTGAAAGCCAGCTTTTTCGCCTAATATCGCCAAAATATCGCCAAGTTTGGCGACATTCTTTCATTTAGTGCCAAGCATGTGTTTAGAAAGTTCTATGTACACTGATTGGTTTAATTCTGTTTTCGAGAACGTTCTATGGACTCTGATTGGTTGAATCATGAATCTCGTCTCCTATTGGGAATTTCTAGAAAATTCCTTCAAATTCTGAAAGTTATTTTTTTTGCCAAATGTCGCCAAAATTGCCAAATTTGGCGATTTTTTTTCCATTTGGCGCCAAGCAAGTGTTTTGGCATTGATAATCTTAAAAGTAAATTTTCCCGCCAAATCTCGCCAATGTCGCCAACACTTTTTAAGATAAAAATAGCTTGACCCATAATGATCAATCACCAATATGATCAACAACATGATCAACCAATATGACCAACAATCGAAATTTCTCGAACATGTGACCTAGCCCAATAGTCTTCTCGTTCTCGAAACCCGTAGGATATAAAATTTAGTCAAAATAGTCTGAGACGCTTTTTAGATAAAAATAGCTTGAACCATAGTGACACAAAAATGACCCACTAATCGGATTTTCTCGAGCATGTGACTTAGTCCAATGATTTTCTCGTGCCCAAAATCTGTAGGATACAAAATTTAGTTCAAATCGTCTGAACCGCTCTTAAGAGAAAAATAGCATTCTGTTAAATAGCATTCTGAAATAATATTCTGTTCATGTTGGAAAGTGTTTCATAGTCTATGCCAGATGCATGATTTTTCATTATTTCTGTATCAAATTTATACTGTGTGTGATAGAAACTGTCTTTTATGGTACATATAGAGGGTTGCAGTTATTAATAAAAAATTAAAATTTCTTAATAATACTAGAGGGGCCCGGCCCCCCTGCTTGCTACGCTCACAAACCCCCCTGCTCGCTACGCTCACCAACCCCCCGCGTAATCGTGCCCTAGCCAAACCCAGACGTAATCCTTTCGCGTTTCCATTCTTCCATTCTGGATCGCCTCACGATCCTGTATTTTCTATGCATTCAATTTTTAGATTCCACTACGTAATTGTTGTTGTAATTTAAATGAAACCTAAATTTATTATAAGAAGAACGAAAAATCATAGATTATGAACACTTTTCAACGATTCCAAAATAATTTTACAAATCATTACCGTTTAATAAGCTGAAAGATAACATCTAAGTAAACAATTTGGAAAACGCATAACATATTTAAAAACGTAATTTTAGGAATTTCCAACATATACAATATTGGGAAAAATATCCGAATACTTTTTTTCAGCCCTGTATATGATCCATAGATTTGTATATATACTGCATAGGATGCTAAATTTTAGTTTAGTTAGGAAACGCGTAGCACAGTTTAAAATTCTCCTTCTGGAGTTTCTGTCAATAAACGGAAATGTGTTCGCGAACTTTTGTGCTGCCCTGTATATGATCTACAGAATTTATAAACACCAAATAATAGACAAAAAGTGAGTTAAATTCAAAATCGCGTTCAGCAACTTAAAACGCACTTCCAGGAATTATTGTTAACAGACAGTAGAGAATTCTTTTGTGTGTCCCTGTAAATGAACGATGACTGCTATACACACACTATTCTGTAGTAAGCCTCTTGTAATGCACCTTAGTGATAGATATAAATTTTAATGCGTTTAAAATAGTGAAACATTATTTAATTAAACCGCAAACGATTTTTCTCCATAGACGTAATGTAACGGATTTCTTTTGACTGTCCCTGTATTGTAACTATAAGTGTTATGCACACCATATTCCATATTAAGCTTCTTGTAATGCACCTTAGTGATATATATCAATTACACTGTGTTTGGAATTGTGGAACATCATTAAAATAAACCGCAAATGATTTTTCCCCATAGACCGTAATGTAACAGAATTCTTTTGAGTGTCCCTGTAAAAAAACTATAAGTGCTACACACTTCAGATGAAATACGGAACATGCTGTATATAACGACAATAACATATAAAAATTGCAGGTCAATCCGAGCATATTTACGGGAGTTAGAGCACGGACAGACGGCAGAAGGGTAGACGGCCAGACACACCGAAGTCATAAACACTTTTCAACTAGGTTGGAAAGTGTTAAAAATCAGCTTCATCCTTCACCAAAAAAATCCAGCCTATCACCTCAATTATTTATGAAAGAAAAAGATAAAAAAATTGAAATAAAACAAATTTATTTACAAAATAAGTTTCAAATACTTTTCTTTATGATTAGATTTCAATATCTGGAATAGTCCTAGATTTGTACAATACTTACAATACAAGTGCTGAGTTTGTTTTAATAGATCAAAATGACCTTTCCCGAATTCGAAACCTAGCTAGATGGATTTCTCGTGCTCGAATTAGTATAGGCAACACGTTTCGTGTAAATCGTTTGAGTATTTTTCCATTTATAACAAAAAACATTTTCAGCGCTGAGTTTGTTTTACCCTGTAAAAACGAATTTTCTTGTATTCGGAACCTAGCTAGATCTTTTTCTCGTGCTCGATTTAGTATAGGGGACAAGTCTCGTGAAAATCTTCCCAGTTGATTACGATATCATTCATATTCGGGAAAATCCCTTGCTCGTTTAATATATATGAATAATCGGGAAAATCCATTGCTCGTTTAATATATATGAATTTGGCGACAGTAATTTGGTCGACAGGATAACTAACAAGTACCAATTGTATATATAGTGTTACAAATATTGTAAATAGTTAGTGTTTGTGCTTAAAAATAATATAAATAGTTCAATTAAGCTCTATTCTTAAGCTAATATTAATTTTTGTTGCATTGCAGTATCTCAATTTGTTGATTTTTTGCAAGCAAGTAAAAGCTATTGGATTTCAATGGGAGTCTATGAAAATTTGGCGAAATACTGAAAATAGCGCCAAGTTGGCAGCTAATTTTGGCCGACAAATTTGGCGTTATATCGCCAAGTTGGCGCCAAACTTGGCGCCAGACCCGGGTCCCTATCCCTTGGTAACCCCCCCCCCCCCTCAATAGTGCCCATCCTATCTAAATTCTCTACTTTCATGTTAATTCCCCCTAAGAAAAGTCATAAAGCTCTGACCAATCAGATACGTTTTGCGGTATCTACGCAGATTTTCATTGTTCCATTTCAAAAACATTACTTTTTTTTATATATAGAAGGATACTGTTCTTGGTAGAAAATGTTTCATAATAAATGTCGGATGCTTGATTTTTCGATCTTGTTGTATCATATTTCTACTGTGTGTGATAAAAATTGTCTTCTGTGGTACATATTTAGTGTTGCGGGTATTAATAACAATTTAAAATTTCTGATTTATATTCTGTTTATGTGGGAAAGTGTTTCATAATCTATGCCAGCTGCGTAATTTTTCGTTCTTATTGTGTGTGATAAAAACTGTCTTTCATCGTACATATTTAGGGTTGCGGGTATTAATTAATAAAATTTAAAATTTCTGAATAATATTATGTTCATGCTAGAAAGTGTTTTATAATCGATGTCGGATGCATGATTTTTCGTTCTTGTTGTATCAAATTTCTACTGTGTCTGATAAAAATTGTCTTTTATGGTACATATTGTAAATGTGCCATTGAAATTACACGTAATTGTAACTATAAGTTCTCAATTATAATTATAATTACACCATAATCATAATCATAGCATTATAGTTATGATTACAATCCTAATTAAATTTCAAATCCAGATTATGATTACATGTAATTGAAATTATAATCTGTTACATGCAATTATATTGTAATCAGATTACAGATTAATCAGATTTTTCTCAACTCTGTGTAATCATAATCATAGCATTATAATTACAATTACAATCCTAATTGAATTTCAAATTCAGATTATGATTACATGTAATTGAAAGTATAATCTGTTACATGCAATTATATTGTAATCAGATTACAGATTAATCAGATTTTTCTCAACTCTGTGTAATCATAATCATAGCATTATAATTACAATTACAATCCTAATTGAATTTCAAATTCAGATTATGATTACATGTAATTAAAATTATAATCTGTTACATGCAATTATATTGTAATCAGATTACAGATTAATCAGATTGCAAATTTGCCCAACTCTGGTTGCAGCTATTGAAGCATCAAATTTTGGTTCAACATACCACAAAATTTTTAACTGTGTATTTTAAACAAAATGTTAGGGAAATAAAAATCACGAAACGTTTACGTGGGAGAGAATTTAGAACGAGTGGATACGACCGAGGATTTCGCACTGCAGTCTAATAATTTTAGCAATATCTAATATTTTTCAGATACAGGTTTAAACTTCTAAAGAAAAATTAAGAATTAAAGATATCTGCAAACAACATTAATCAAGCCACAGTATCATCTCATCACTTCCATCAAAGTTATATTAAAAACTGATTAAAACTAACAAAAGACACACGCGAAAAAAAAAATAATAACAATCGTAGAAGATGACGCTATCCACTTCTTGAAAAACATGAAACAAGAAAAATAAATTGAATGCATTTTAAAATACAATTTAATTTAATATATCTAATAAAACAAAGCATGTCTTTTATTCTTGTGAAATACCACTGCTTGAATAGATAGATAGTGTCGTTTTCTTCTAAACAATTTTGCTTTTAAACCATAAATATAACATAAATCCGTGCGGATAAATCCTACTTTATTTTTTTCTTACTATTTATATTTTTATAATCATTGTTGAGCATCCTATAATGCGTTATTTTATTTTTGTAACAACATTAATTTGAGGAAAACCTTTTATTTCATTTATGAAAACAATGTCGATTTAATTTTAAATTATCAGAAATTTCTAATCCAAAAACATGTTTTAACGAAATATGAGTGTTGTATGTCAGAAGTCGCTTCATAAACCTTTCGAATGATACCTCATTCGTTGTTGTGCATTTCGTAATTCCATAGAAAAAGGGATGTTGACAACAGAAATAATATATATATGGTTAATAAGAAAATATTTTTTAATGGGAAAATTAATCTTGAAACAATTTAATAATATTATTGACAGTTTTCCATAATTTCGGGATCGAGCTTGGATTCGAGAGGGCACGGATCAGTTCGGGGTCATTAAAAAAGAGCCCGAACTCATCTCTAGTGCCCGATCCTTAATCTGAGTACTATTTAGAAATACTATTTCTAAATAGTACTCTTCTTCTTATTTTATTGCAGAATTACTTGATTAAATAGGGCGAAGATAATTATTTGGAAATAGAACCTCCACGCATCTTCTGACTCTATTGTAGAAGTTATTTAACTATATTTTGAACGGATTTTTTTTTATTGAATAGCATGTTATTTCTTTTTTTTTTTTTTTTCATAAAAGAGAAAAATAAAACTTTGCTTTTAGAAGAAAAACAAGAAAATCGATTTCCAGTTATTATTTCCTTTTATCATCTCTCTTCCGGCATTGATGTTTTTATGTCCCTAAAAAGAAAAAAAATATGAACTGAAAATTTTTTGTTAGAGAAATTCCATTCCTGCCAGAAAGAAAAAATTCCAAAAACATTTTCAGACGGATCACTCTGATTCTCTATTTCTTTTTAATCTTTGAACATTCGTTTGAATTTTTAAAGTAAAGTACGAATTTTTGTGATTTTTTTACGGAACAGAAATTTAATCTTTAGGTTACGGGTTTGGGTCAGCTTACTTCCCATCGACTATTATTTTGTTGTACTAGTACCAGTTTTTTCGAAAATAAACTCTACCACACACTTATACTAGGATATTTTCAAGCGATATCCACAAAGAACTTTTTTTTTTTTTTTTTTTTTTTTTTTTTTTTTTTTTTTTTTGTAAATTTTGGTACGATTGCTCATAAAAATCAAAAGGTTAAAATAAATTTCAAATTTCAGATTTTGCTTTAAAAGTTTATTAATGGGATATAAAGGAAAATATTCTGACTCATTCTTAAACTTTGGCATAATCAGTGGCGTAGCCAGGGAGGGGGTCCAAACGCTCTGGATACCAGAAATATTGTAAAGTTTTCTTTGCCTTGAATATCGCAGAAAGTTCTCCGATTACATAAGGAAAATAAAACTTCACAAAATTATTGGTATCCAGAGCATCTGGACCCCCACCCTGGCTACGCCACTGGGCATAATCATTGTTAATAACATAAAGAAGCCATGGGATATCCCTGGTCTGCCCAAAATTTCTGTTTAAAGTCCTTTCTAAAAATTATTGGAAATCAGAACTCATGTTCTTGTGCCATAGTTTTATAAAGATATTTTAAAAGAATAGTGACTTTTGCTGATTTCTTCCAGTGATTCAATATAAAGACAAATTTGCTATACTGTTGAAAATTTTGTAGTATGTGGAACCAACTTTTGGTGCTTCAGTAGCTGCAACCATAAGATGGTGAAATCTAATTCCAAAATTTGAACAACGGTTGAACTATAGCTCCATATGTTGGAAAAAGGGTTTCACTATCTAATGGTTGCAGCTATTGAAGCACGAAAAGTTAGTTCCCCTTAACACAAAATTTTTATCACTGATATTTTAAACAACTTTTCAGGGAATATTAAATCCCATTGGATTATATGAGAGGGTTAGAATGACAGTCAAGTAAGTCAAAAAATTTTATAATCTAGATAACCATATTTTCACTGAAAGTATATTAATTTATGTTCAGTGTGACAGTGCAAAAACTCATAATTCACTTATGCAGCTTCGAAATGGCAGAACTAGTTAGACCATTTAATGCAACGGGTTACGGCAACTTTTACTAAAACCCTTCCTTTCTCAAATCATTAAATTGTGACTTACACCACTGTCATTCTAACCCCCTCATATGGGCTTTCCACCCGAATTTGTCATTAGCAAAGATTTTTCTAAATTTCATATTTGGTTGTCAATTCTCTAGAATAACTGATATAAAAAGACCAGTCAAATATCGGGAAAACTCAGAAAGACACCACCAGGTGAGCTAATTGACAAATTCGAGGGGAAATCCCATGTAACCCAATGGCATTTCTTCCCGAATTTGTCAATTAGCTCACAGTATTGCTGGTATATTTCTCCGTTTTTACAATATTTGATTGTTTTTTTATATGAATTACTCGATAGAATTGACTATCAAATCATGAAAAATAAGCAAACCGTGTAAAAAGCGAAAGCGTCCGATCATTGCCCCTTAATTTTTCGACAGCTATGTATAATATTGTTTTCTGAGATTTCTAAAGGTAAAGAGCCCTTTACAGAAATCGTCGGTAACTCGGAAGAGTTTATTGTACATTTTAGTTCTTGGTTATATTATATATTACTAGATTAAAAAACATTTGTCTTTTTTTTTTGCATTGTATGTATATAAATGCTTATTCAAATTTGAAGTCTTTTTAAGCTACATTTTCACTATATATAAGCCACTACATAACTACAGGGTGGCTAGTGGTCAGGGAAAAATACAGTCAAAAAAAGTGATGAACACCAGTATATTCTTATAGAAAAATTTATGTTGATTATTCGATCAAATAATCAATTTGAATTTTTCTATAAGAATATACTGTTAAGTATCATTTTTTTTACTGTATTTTTCCCTGACCACTAGCCACCCTGAACTACAACCAGGGACATAATTAAGATGCATAATTTCACAAAATACAAGTGACATCCAAATTCCTGGAGATCTTTTCTAAATTTTTTAAACATACAGAAAGATCGGATGGTATTCAGACACACATAAATGTTAGAACAAAGGCAATACGATCACATGCACAAATGTACAAAAGTGACTCGACTACTTGAGTAACATAAAATACTATCACAATGTTACTACTTTCCTTTGACGTAAAAACTGATAACAGTTTTCCGATAATTTCTGAAGAATTTCTGGATTTATCACACGACTTCTGTTTATCGAAATTTCTAGACAATTTTTGGTGGCCAAATTTGCCGTCAAAATTCCCATCGAAAAAATCCCCAAGAATTCCACCCATATTACAGTATATGAGCACTTTTGTTAATAGAACTTTGTTCAAGTTGAACAAAAATGAAATACAGTTGATATGTTATCAAGTATTAAATTAAAAAAAACAAGTGTATGAAAATAAAACATGAGCTTATTTATTTTAAAATATTAAACATTCAATGATTTTAGTGTAAAGTTTTTTCACAGGTTAGTTTCACATGTTTTTCCTTTTCATCCATAGCTGTGTCCATATTTTTTCGCATGCTATGCTCGTCGTTAATACAGTGGCTTGGGTGAGTTTTGAACACCCGAAGGAATTCAAAATACTACTCCCCTCCTCAGTGTCTACTAAAGTTTTTTTATGTAAATTTTTAAGAATTTTTGGCGTCACCTAAAAGTTTTGCGTTAAGTAAAAACGTAGAGCATGTGACAACTCTTTTTCTACAAAGGAAAGAAAACAGCTACTTATGAGGAATCATCTATAATCCTAATCCACAACACAACAATCGCTAATATAGTAGTTTATTTCCAAGATCAGATACTTTTATGGCCATAACCTGATTGCAGCATGGGTACGTGAGACAGCTATCTTGATCAGAATAAACGACTATTTCCGAATAGTAATCGTTGCTCTTTGTGAAACAATGATGACTGTCTACTTCGTTTCCCAAGAATCCTTAGTCGGGACTTGCAAATGACGCGATAGTAAAGTATTGCTGATTGAAGGCAGTAAGCATAAGCAGTTCCACCGCTTTAGAAGTAAAGCTGATTCTGGGCTAATAAAATATTGGGTCATCCAAAATGTTGAGCGGTTTTTCAAAACGAAGCGCGGTTTCGTCTGCTACTGCTGATTAAGAGTGACCTTGAATGACCCAGATTTTGTCTGTGTGATAGGTTCTGAACTGTGCAACATGCATTTTCAGCGATAACTTCTTTTAAGAGTTCCTCCTTTGCATATGATGGTCATCCAAAGCGGCATCATCTTCGAAGCTGAAATTTCCGCGCTTAAACTTCCCAAATCGCCTTCAAACTGGGTCATCTGAAACAGCTTTTTTCCACATACAGCATACATTTTATAAGCAGTCTGAGTAGTATTTATACCTTCCTTGAAATAACAGAACATAATCGACGAAAATGATCTTTTTTGGTTTTCCATTCTTATCACTGCACTGAAACAAAATGTACGCTTTAACGCCAGCAAGAACTAAACAACGCAAACAGAAAAAACCGAATATACATAGATGAGTCCTTCAAGGTCATTCCTTATCAGCAGTAGCAAAATAACTAAACGTAACTGCGCTTCGGTTTCAAAAACTGCAGAACTTTCCGGGTGACCCAATAAATTCTTTTGATGATCTGATGCTACAAGTTATCTCGTCATAACTATTAACCTGTTAGCCGGGGAATAAACTTTTGCTCAACCGATATGCCTCATTACCAACGGGGTACATTTTGAATGACCAATAAAGATGAATCGATTTTTTTTCATTATTCGTAACAGTAACTTTACATGAATAGGGCGTTTTAATAAGACTAAATATTCTATTAAAATTTTACTGGTGGAAGTAATGTGTTCAAAATATTGCAGTAGTAGTTCGTGTACATGACGAAATATTTCGTCATACCCAGGTAACAGGTTAAAAAAATGTGTAACCGAGTTTAATCGGAGTAACTAGATATACAGTTAATAAAATTGCTCTATTCTAAGGGATACAATAAAGGAAGACTGCAGTTTGTTGGGTGAAATAGAAGTTTTAAATAGAAGTTTTCTTTAACTCTAAAGTTCGAACGCCACAGAGTCAGACTTCCACCACTCTAAATTTGCGAATAGTAATTTTGTCCCTTAATTTTGACGGAAATTCTGGGTTTTAATAAGACGAAAATTACTATTTAGAAATAGTTGAATATAGAATAGAATTTTGCACTGCCGTAATCAAGCTCTATTTAATTGATTCATAAATCCTCTAAAGAACTAGATTAAATATTATTTAATTCTGCCGGGTAGCTAGTATAGATAGCAATGAATTAGTAATCCAACACCCTTCAAATTGTTTAATAATGTCTAATAAACTTAAAGTACGTTAGTAAAATCTGAACAACAGCAATTTTCTAACAGGAGTAACGATAAAACATTTGGGATTTTGTACGATATCAATAAAAGTTATCATTTTATCAGTTTTTAAGGGGAAACATGAGTTAAGTGAAGTGATAAATCTATTCCTACAAAAACTGTGGTCTGCTAAGGCCTAGTTGTTTTCCCAAAGTACATTTTGTTAAGTTTCAACAGGAATTTCGTAAAGAAAAAGAAGTCTGTCAGCGGCCAAAATATACTTTGTCGGAAACTACTAATTACCAAAATTTCTTACTAAAGCTTACGAGTACTAAACGGAGACAGGGGCTAAAAGAACATACTTTACATTTCATACTGTAGAACACATAATTTACAAAATTTCCAGATTATTTTTTTCTTCACGTACAACTATTTTAAACATTTTTTTATTAATAAATAAAAATTGTTAACCATAGCTTAATTACTGAAAGAGAAATAGTCTTAATATGTGAAATGAAATTTTGGTAAGCCCCTAAAAACCATGGCATTAGACCTGACTCCGGGGTCTAATGGGACTTTCCATGGGTCTAATACAAGGTCCATAAACTCCTTGGAATTTTCAAAGAGTCTCGCATCAATATTTACGATTTTTTAAGTTATCAAATTTCTAATTAATATTTGCATGGAAGAATCAACTCGTTTAATCATTGACTTGGTGATAGTTTTCTGCGTTTAAATAACATGAAAAATTCTATTAAAAAAATGTGGTACAACTGGTTCTCACCCTACTAATGTTACACAATAAGTAAACCTGAATGTTTTTAAATAGGCGAGTTCAGGGGAGATATATCAGCACTAATTTAAATTCAATAAATAAAATGTTACTTTAAAAATTACATTTTTTTTTCTAATTGTGTAAAACTTACCACAGCAAAACTTATTGGGGTTTTTATTACCTTGCCATGATAGTTATGTTGCTAAATCGGTATTAGTTTTAGCCGATATAAAATAATAAGTCACAATAAGTTTTACACACTAAATGTATCATTTAAGATGAATTTTAGATTCAATGTCGATATATAGTTATTTTGGGATCCTCTAATCTGACATGTCCCCTTAGTCCCCTACCATATTGAACTGCATTTAGGCTTATTGTAAATCAGCTATTTACACCTAACACAAAACGAACATTGTAAATGAATATTGTTGATTAAAAACTTCAGAATCGTATGTAATATTGTTAAAAATAATCTTAATACAATATCAAAAGAAGTATTTACTAAATATAAAACAATGCCTCACATTTAGAGTTAGGAATGTTTTGTTTCTTACTTTGCAACCCAGCTAATAGTCAAAAATTGTTCAATACGTGTACTTGTGTAATGCTAGTACTTCTATATATTGACAAAAGCCTGAACATTTCACTGAATTATGTTCTGAGAAAATCCATTTCCTTCATCAGCCTCTATGGCCCATTAGTTTCCAGTCTCCCTCATAAATTAGTTGTCACGGAATTCATCTCCCCATGTCTTCAAAATTATAAATATAAAATGTGGCTATTTCATTTATTTTAACTACAAAAGTCTCCAGATCGAAAAAGTTATTTTTATAACTACATTGTGCTATATAGTTTTCTTTTCTATATTATTATAGAAAAATATGCAACATGCTCAGAAAAAGCAAATAATGAGAAGGGTAAAATACTTTTAAAATACCCTTTGTCGAATAAATCTGACAAAGTGTAACACTCCCAGACATAAACCATTTATTTTCTGAAATCAGCTGAAATAAATTTTACATTTTCGTAGTTCTGAAAAGATGACTGTCAACGGAAACTGAGTAATCGTAGCATCGAAAAATTCTAAATTGCTTCGGAAGAATTGTGCAAAGTTACTCTAAGAGTGTACATCTTTGTGGTAAAGATAGTAAGGATCGTTATAAATGATCTTATGCTTTCGTTTACGCAAGAATTCTGTTATTGTGTTCTTATTGTAGACATATCTTTTATCAAGATTTTGAAAAAGAAAGTGTAGACAGTAATATACAAATAACACACAGTAAATGGCAGAAGTACAATAGATCTGACGGGCAAAATCCAAAAGTATCCTACGTGTGCTGATAATTTATGAAGAATTACAAAAGTTAAGAAACTTGATCAATTGCTTTTAGAGTATTGCATCAGTTCTTAAACACTATTATAACATTTCGTATGTTTCTATTTGTATCATGGTATATTCTTAATAATCCATGTACTTTTAAAGTTGAGCTTTTAACCCTTTCAGGGCCAAGCACTAGTGCTCCTGTAACGTTGAACTCCCACCGAAATTTAGGGAAGAATTTAGTTCAAAATAAGAATAAGCAATTTTTTAACTTTTTCTCGTCAAAGTTTAAAAAGTAAAATTTAATTAAAAGTTTCTGGCTTGAATCGGATTAAAATTAGGTGGTATATAATATATACCACCGCCCCTCAAAGGGTTAAGAATACAGAGTGATCATAATTAAAGTTGCTCTTTTAAAAGGTAGTAAAAAAAGAGCCACTAGTCAGAATGACCTGATATTTCATCTG
Organism: Maratus michaelseni; assembly: GCA_963931845.1. Lineage (NCBI taxonomy): Eukaryota > Metazoa > Arthropoda > Arachnida > Araneae > Salticidae > Maratus > Maratus michaelseni. The sequence goes on from OZ007595.1 coordinate 304,816,523, forward strand.
AGTATACATGAAGCAATCAGAATTTGTTTTGCGAAAGAAAAAACAGTTGAAAAGGGGACCGATAGATGGCACTGCACTTTTCATAAGATGCTAATTAAAAGACGTGACTTGCGTACCGCACATTATACTAGACATAAAAAGGCAAGATTATTCTGCGTCTGAGAAGGTGGTCATGACTCTATCATTGAAGGATCGGGCTCTGCTTGTAAATCTTTTTTACATGAACGGTGACTGTGCGGCAAATGCATTGAAGAAATTACAGACATTAAAGGATTTAAGAAGTGGCTCTAGTGAGATGAATATATTAGCTCTGAAGAAGATGTGATAAATTCGAAGAGACAGGTTCATTTGATGTGAAAAAGCAATTGCTTAGACGTCGGTGGAGGATTTGACTATAGAATTGCAGGAAGCGTCATGCAGTGTACGAAACATCCTGCAATGCTATTCATACAAAATTACGCATGTTCAGGAGTTGCTTCTTGCTGACCTGCCAAAACGAGAAGCTTTCGCCTTGTAATTTCTTCCTCGAATGGAAGTGGACAATGCATGGCCATGGAACATTTTGTGGACAAACGAAGCCCATTTCCATCTCCAAGGTTCTGTCAATACTCAAAGTTCCAGAATATGGGCAAGTGAGAATCCGTTTTAAACACAACCATTGCCTCTTTATTCTGAAAAGGTCACTGTGTGGTGCGGGTTTACGGCCACATTTATCGTTGGCCTTTTCTTTTTCGAGGAGATTGGTCCTTGGGATTCTGTCACCTGTACAGTCAATGGGACACGTTATGGATCTTTTCTGCGTAACCAGCTCATTCCAGCACTGCAACAACGCAGATGTGTGGATAGCATAATTTTTATGCAAGATGGCACTCCTTCGCACATTGCAACACCAGTGAAGCAGCTATTGAATCTGCATTTTGGAAATGACAGAATTATCAGTCAACATTTCCCAACAGCCTGGCCGTCACGATCACCTGACCTGAACTCTTGCGACTTCTGGCTGTGGGATCACCTAAAATATGTTGTGTACGGAGGTCTAATAGTGAATTTCGGTGAATTGAAAGCACGCTTTATGCAACACATTCACAATATCACCCCTGAAACACTCCAATCTGTTGTGGAACATGCTGTTTTGCGATTTCAGCTCATAGAAGAAAACGGTGGCAAGCATACTGAACACTTCTTAAGCATGTCGTAGCTGAATTTCTTTTCTTGATGGTTTCATCAGTTTTTGCTTTTTCTATGCTTTTTGGCATAGGGACAATTAAAAACCGGTTTCGTTTTTGCTTTTTCTACGGTTTTTGGCCAAGGGACAATTGAAGACCAATTTCGTTTTTGCTTTTTCTATGGTTTTAGGCTTAGGGAGAATTAAAAACCGATTTCATTTTGGCTTTTTCTATGGTTTTTGACTTAGGGACAGATAAAACCGATTTCGTTTTTGCTTTTTCTGCGGTTTTTGGCCTAGGGACAATTAAAAACCTATTTTTATCTATCCGCTGTGGCACCCCCTTGTCGTGGTGGATAGGCTTTGAACAAAGAGTGTCACAACAGCATGTTACGTCGTCTTTTAATTAGAATCTTATGACGAGTACAGCGCCATCTAACAGTCAATTTTTGAACTTTTGTTTCTTTCGCAAAACAAATTCCCATTGCTTCACGTATACTCAGATGAAATATCAGGTCATTCTGACCAGTGGTTCTTTTTTTACAACCTTTTAAAAATGCAACTTTAATTACAATCACCCTGTATAAAAAAGTAATGTCAGATTATACGTTTGGTTCTGCTTTGTTTGTTCACATTACTTCTGAATAATCATTAAAGGGAAACGGCGAGCTCGACCATAAGGGGTTTTCAGAACCCTGTTCTTTTAAGCTTTTCAGGGGAAAAGTGCTTCTATTTCTAGAATGCTGAAATAATTGAGTGACACCAGAATTTACAAAAAGATTTAAATAAAATAGAAATAGAAAATAAGTAAAAGCTTTTCTTCACGTACGTAATAAAAATAAATTTTTCATTCCAACCAAAAAGTTTTTCCATTAAAAACAAAACATCATGTGTCAGCCTATAAGATAAGAGGACCTTTCAAAATGTAAAAAGAACCCTCCGGTGAGTAATAATTCTCCTGGTGTTTATTTTTGTGTCTGGTAAAGCCAACAACTAGTGCAATAGAATATCGCTAATACGTGGCAAAGGTGTTGCATCAATGTGACAAAATACCTGTTGCAAGGTAATTGTGCGTTTGATAATAGCTTGGTCGATTGTTGAGGAAAGAAATTAATAAACAAGCACAAATTCATCTGCTGCTTCTTGAAATGTATAGTGTTAATGTGCTATCACATAAATAATTTTTTATCACTGATTTCGGTAAAGATAGAATATTCCTAGTGTTCTGTTATGGCTCATGCACTGTGCATATTGAAAATCCTCGCTCAGAATACATACAAATTGACCGAAGCATCATACTTGCACTACGCATAGTTTTCGAGAAAATAAAAAATAAAAAATGTAAAGTCACATCCGGTGTACTGAAAATTAATTTTATTGGAAATATTAACTTTGGTACTTGCGTTATGCTACTATATTTACGATCGTAGATGATCGAAATTATATATCCACGTAATAAAAAATTTTGAAATGCTTTATCGAATGATTAAAATCCACTGCGATAGGGGTCTGTGACTATCTTTATAGATCTTCGCATCCCTAGAGCTTTGGTAAAGCAAGTGCGGGTCGAAGAAACCTGACTTAAGGCCTAGGCTCCGGTTCCTTTCTGGGTATCCGGCTCCCGGAGCTGTCGGGGGATTCGGACTCGTCCCCAAGTGTAAAAGTGGTGGTGTCCCAAGAGAGTGGGATCCACCACATGTCGTCATTTCTTGGGAAAGTGGGAGTGGTCAACAGGTGGTGGCGCCCCCACCGACCGTAGCGCTTACAGGAACTCTCCTGGTCGATTGCGTTAAAAAGTCTCACGAGCCTCGTTACGGCGGTTATCGTGCCTGACGGGTGCCTGTAAGCGCCTGGCGGTGCAGCTCAGCTTTATCGAATGATTAACCAGATTTATACCATTAACTATAACATGTCTACGGATATTTGTGGACGCTACGATGATGGATTGTATTATTTCACCTATTCCACCTTGTACTCAAACTTTCTTTGATATGCATGGTAATCATTTTTAACATCCTCTCGTGCAAACATCATGTGATACGCAGTATGAAGTTATTCACGTTCATATTTCCAATAAAGCTACCATAATTTCCGGCGTATAATCCGCAGCTCATAGAGTCGTTTTTCGACCCAGAAATTTTAATCAATAATTGTAGTTAAATATTTACAGCGATCTTTTAAGTTACATTTTATAAAATAATATTTCTGGGTCGAAAAACGACTCTTTGAGCTGCTGATTATATGCCGGAAATTACGGTAATTTTATGTGCATAGGATGTGGTGTGTCAAACTGTTTCTTCCGCATTTTCCTCGAAAACGAATGATCTAGAACAGTGGTCCCCAAATTATTCTCCTATAAATTAGTTCACACTGAATTCATCCAAAAAGTCTGGATATAAAATGTGGCTTCGCTTCATTACTTTCGTTAGTTGTAACTGTAAATGTCTCCAAACAGAGAAAGTTATTTTTATAACTACATTTTACTATATCGTTTTTCATTTCTGTATTATTATAAAATAATATGCAACATCTTTAGAAGAAGCAAATAATGAGAAGAAAATAAAATATTTTTAATATACCCTTCGTTGAATAAATCTGGCAAAGTGTAAAAATTCCAGACGGAAACAATTTATTTTCTGAGATAAGCTAAAATAAATTTTCCATTTTCGTAGTTCTGAAAAGATGACTGTCAACGGAAACTGAGTAATTGTAGCATCGAAAAATTCTAAATTGCTTCTGGAGAATTGTGCGAAGTCAGTCTTAAGAATGTACATTTTTGTATCAAAGGATATCGTTATAAATGATATCATGCTTTGGTTTACGTAAGAATTATGTTATTATTTTCTTATTGCAGACAGATCTTTTATCAATATTTTGATAAATAAAGTGTAGTAGGTAATATATTAAGAACACAAAGTAAATAGCAGAAGTACAGTAGATCTGACAGGCAAAAACCGAAAGTATCCTGCGTATGATGAAAATTTATGAAGAATTACAATAGTTAAAAAACTTGATCAATTACTTTTAGAGTATTGCATCAGTTCTTAAACACTATTATGAAATTTCGTATGTACGACATTGCATCATGGTATATTCTCAATAATCCATGTACTTTTGAAGTGAAGCTTTTAAGAACATATAGCAGTAATGTCAGATTATATCAAATTCAATGTTTGGTTATGATCTGTTTATTTATAATGGTTATGAATAATATTTAAAGGGAAACAAACGGCAAGGTCGACCATAAAGAGTTTGCAGCCCACAGGCTTTGTGCTTGTGAAGATCCCGAACAAAAATAAAAGATATTTCCTATGCCTTGAAAAAAATTAAAGCCCAAATAAACTAAAATCAAAACAAGTCACGTGTCTTCCGTACAAGGTAAGATTGGTAATTTATTTTCGTGTTTGTAACATACTAATGCAATGGAATATCACTAGTAGGTGGTGAAGGCGTTGCATCAACGAGACGAAATATCTGTTGCTAGATAATAGCGCTAATAATAATAGCTTGGTCGGTTGTTGAGGCGAGACAGTGATAATTAAGCACAAATTGATATGCGACTTCTTGAAATATATACAGCTAATTTGATATTGCATAAGCAGATTTATTTTTTTGTGCACTGATTCTATAAAGCCAGAATATACGGAGTGTTATGTCAAGACTGCATAAACAGTGAAGAGTGAAAATACTCTGTCGGAGTACAGAACCATACCTCTACGACGCATAGTTTTCAAGAAAAATGGAAAAGAAAAAGTTTTCGTCTCATCGGCGTATTGGAAACAAGCATTATTGGAAGCATGAACGTCGGTACTTGTGTTATGAAACTATGTTTTCTATGAAACTATGTCGAAAGAATCTCTCCGCGTAATAAAACATGTTTGAGTGCTACGTCGAATGGTTAACAAAATTTCTATCATTAACAGTAACATCTCTACGCATTTTCACGGATGCTACGATGATTACTTGTATTTACTCGTTTATTCCACGTTGTATTCAAACACTCCTCGATGTGCCTGGTAGTCATATTGAGTATACTGTCGTGCAAACATCATGCGATGTCCAATATAAATTAATTCCTATTCATATTTACAATACCTATAATTTTATATGCACCGTTTGTGACGTCAAATTATTTCTTTCGCATTATTGTCGAAACCTAATGACTACAGAGATGTGGTTCTTTGATTAATTTTTATGTACATGGACAGAAAATTCTCGTCCTTTATAGTTTATGCGTTCTTGACAGAACATCCTGTATATGCAAGATAGGCAATTACCTATCGAATCCTCTTTGGAGTTTTATATGGCACATGTTGATTTACATTGTTTTGGACATTTAAGAAAATTTATATTTTCAAAACTATTACACTTATTATAATAAGCGATATATGAAAATAAAGAAAAACATTTTACGTCGAATGGTTAACAAAATTTCTATCATTAACAGTAACATCTCTACGCATGTATTCATGTCTTTCATGTATTTCATGTGTATGTCATGTATTTCTCTTCGCATGTAACATCTCTACGCTGTATTTTGCTGTCCCTCAACGCTGAATTGTAGAAGCGGTTAACGATGGTTTACCCTTATTCACATGGACACCAAAATCTCCGGATCTTACACCATGTGATTTCTTTTTGTGGGGTTGCATCAAAAATCTTGTTTATTAACAACAATTGCGAAAACACTCAAAGAATTTAAAGAACGCACCGGTGTTGCAACTTTAAGAACCGTTAGCAGTATAAAACTGCAAAATGTGTGGAATGAACTTGATTACAAATAAGATGTTTGTCGTGATACGAAAGATTCACACATCAAACATTTGTAACTGAAAAATAAACTTGGAATGTTTTTCTTTAATTTCATATATCACTTATTATTAATATGTGTAACAGTTTTGAAAATTTAAATTCTTAACATCCTTTCAATTCATTTATGTTAAACCTGTATTTAAATGCAAATCAGAAATTTGATAAAACGCCTCCATCACTGGTGTCACATCAACTCGCGAATGCCGTCACATCAAAGGGATAATCTGGAGTACCGTTGAAACAATCTATTTGGACAGCATGGTGACTATGTACAGTTTTAGCAGAGACTTGCTATTATGCAGTATAGTATATTTGCCTGTGAAATAAAATTTGTCTTTGTATCTCTTGATGCTTTACTTCAATGATTGGTTTGTTTGATTTTCTGAAGACGCTCCGGTCATCTTTTGCATACGAGTGCTAAATAAAATCGGGGTCTCAGTCTGAAATGAAATCCGACCCACTATAAAAATCCTTAGCTGAGTTGGTATTAGAAACGTCACCCTTTGTCTAGTAACCAGCACCATAACCAATACACAAGCAGGTGGCCACCTTTTTTTTGAACTTCCGATGTATATTTCTTAAAATTTGTGAAATTGGATTTTACAATAATTCAGCTAAGTGTGAACTTTTAATTTTTATTTTTAAATCCAACTTAAAACTTTTTAACAAAAAAAAAATGCATTTTGTGAAACCGAAAAACTTCCATAACACGTTTTAACTCTCTGAGTGGTTTGCACGTATTTTTCCGTTTCTTTAAACAACTTAAATCGACCATAAGCAAAAATATTTTTAATAGAATTGTAGCCGATTTATTGTACAAATTTTAAGATATATGTAAAATAAAAAGATATGAAATGTACCTTAGAAACAAACAGGGAAGGAAAATTTTAATTAATATTTGTTTTATGATCATTTTTATCAAAATGCAGGAACGCCCTCAGTCCTTCAAAGGGTTTTAAAATCAACCTTTCATAGACTTTAAAATATTTCATTATTTTGCGAGGTTCTGTATACGAACTATAAATCATACACACCATATGAAAAACGCATTATACAACCGAAACTACATTTCTAGCAATTACTGCCAATATACTGTAATAAAATCGAATTATTTCTGTGATCCTGTAAAAAAATTTTTAATTACTCATGCATCATTTTATATAACAAACATACTATATTGTTAATCAAACACATGTATCAATTCCGTTCAGATTTGGTAGTCCAATACCATTAATATGTATTTAAAATAAATAGAGAAAAATTAATAGACTGTAAAATATTGATCCAGAATATGTACTTTCATGTGTTCTGGTAAACAAATATTAAATGTGGAATAAATTGTAATGCATGTCAATACCGCATATCCTTTTCTTTATATTTGAAATGTAATAACATCACTAAAGTACACTTCAAAAAATTACCACCCATAGAACATAATGCATCCGAATTCCTTTGTATATAACCCCTATCTTGCAGGTTGTCCCCTGTAACGTTTTAGTAAACGTGAATAACGTTTATCAATCCAAGTTTATTTCCGAAACATAGGGCATAGATGAACAGAAAGACAGATGAACCGAAGTCATAAGACTCTTCAATTGTGTTGAAAAATATTTCAAATTCCAGATCAAGAAAATTTTCAGCTGCCACGAACTTAAATAAGTGATATATATATATATATATATATATATCGATGGAGATAAGCTTTTTCTCTTCAACAAGTACAATCCCCAAAAAAGAGAAAGTTCTGTATCCTTTCAAAAATAACTTTTTCTTTCTTTCTTCTATTTCTATCTCTCTCTGTTTTCTTTTTACATCTTTATTACTTTCGAAATGTGATCGTGAAAAAAACTTTGAGGCAAAGAAACGGCCTCAGAAACATTTTGAAGAGCTATTTTATATATAAATTTCAAAGACTTTTGTGAATTTAATGTAAGTTCATCTTACAGCTATGATATGTTATTGTTCTTTTTTAAATGTAATATCTTGTCACATTTATTTTTCATTCTGCCGAAATATATATATAAATAAACAGAATTAAAATATTTTTTTTAAGTTTAGATATGACTGTAATAGCATGTCTGTTTTATATAAAGTAATTTTGTTTCTTTCTCTCTCAAGCTCTGTTATTTTTATCTTTCTTTTTCTTTTTAGGTTTTATAAAAAATGATTTAAGTATTACTTATTCGCAGCACATGTATTGTGTATTTATTAAAAAAGGTTAATATCCAGTACTTTTGTCATTTATTAATTTTTACATATATTTTGTACAGCAGCGTTTCTCTACAGACAGTCTCCAAACTTTTCAAGTACGAGCGATTTGAGATATAAGTTGTTTATATATAAGGGTGGTCCTAAAATATATGTCAAAAATGTAAAGGTAGGTAGAGGGACCTAAATAAGCAGATTTCATATAGGAATGTGGATGCGGAAATCAAGCGTTGAGGCAGTAGAGGGCGCTGTTGGGTTCGGCGGATGAAAGCGCTTCGCTGGCTTGAATCGTCATTCTCCGCACGTATTTTGAGCAACATTCATCGTTACATCAATGTGAAGTTTGCCGAAATGCATTTCATGTATTATGCTGTGCAAGAAAATGGAGCAGCTGCTTAAAGGGAACTATTCCCCAATAGGAATCTGCGAGATCGCCAAACATTTGAACATCTTCATCGGGTTTTGTGCACGAATGGATCGTTTTATGCTTCCAGGCGTAATACGGGCACTGGAAGATATAGCAGAATTCCTGCAGTAGACGAAGAAGTATTACGCACAGTAGATGATAGTCCTTTGACAGACTCGAGAGTCGTTGTACGTGCCCATCCTTTGAGCAGCTGCTCCATTTCCTTGCGCAATTCCATACATGAAATGCATGTCGGAAAGCTTCGTATTGGTGTAACGATGCATGTTGCTCGAAATCCATGCAGGAAATGACGATTCAAGCCAGCGAAATGCTTTCATCCGCCGAACTCAACAACGCCCTCTACTGCCTCAACACTGGATTTCCGTACCCACATTCCTATACAAAATATGCTTATTTAGGTCCCCTCTACCTGCCTTTACAAATTTACATATATTTTAGGACCACCCTGTATATATACAAATCATTTTAACTCTATTAGATCAATTTCTTCTGTTTGCATTTAATAACAAATAAACGGCTTCTGTATATTAAATGTCGTAAATAAACATCAAAATTAAAACGGTACCTTCATTTTACTCTGTGTAATAATTAGATTACATATGAAAACAAAATAGTCAAAATATAGTTGAGAATTTTTTTAACCTGTGAGCCAAATGAGATACTAATTTTATTTTAATATTTTATAAATTCTTATACCCTTGACCTTAATATTTTATAAATTCTTATACCTTTGATCTTAAAATTTTATAAATCCTTATACCATTGACCTTAATATTTTATAAATCCTTATACCATTGACCTTAATATTTTATAAATCCTTATACCATTGACCTTAAATTAAAGTATGTTAAAAAAAAAACAGAAAGAAAATCAGATGTTATTTTCAACCAATGTTGAATAACGCGGTCTTTTCCTATTGTTGGTGTCGGAGACATCCTCGTTCACCCATAATCTCATTGAGAATAATAATAGATATTTTTGTAAAAGTTTTTAAAACGTTTTTTCACCTATTGATCCAAGCAGCAAATATTTGAATCACGTCTGAAGGTGATATTACAGAGGTATCTGCAACCATTTTGGATGGTTGTTCAATTTCTATCATGAATTTTAGACAGGTTTTCCATGCTAGTTTTTGGTATGAAATCCCAGATCGGAGAGGCATAAGTCATGATCTAGAGAATACAGGCTTTATAAAATAGTATTTTATTGCGAATAAAGAGAGCAGGTTTTTTAAAACCATAAGTTCAAGAAATTTGAAAGTTCTGGCGACCTTACCTCAATGTTAAGAATAAGTTTTCTGGAGATAATCAAGGATAACCACTAAGTATTTGATATCACCTTTCTAAGGTTAACTCATCAAAGACTGAATTAATTTTCTGTTTAAAATGCAAAAATTCCATTTCGTACCAATTTTTCATGATACCAACTTTGTTCCCATTTTATCGGGAATTTCTTTCATCAAATAAAGCGAATATTTCTCTTTAAAATACTGGTACTCAAACAGCAGAATGATTGGAAGCTGTTCTGTTACCATATGGTACCGCTAGGCCTTAACCCTTTCAGGGGCAAGCAATTTTGTTCCTGTAACATCAAATTCACACCGGTATTTATGAAAGAATTTAGTTCAAAATAAGGAAAAGCAATTTTTCGACTTTTCCCGTCAAAGTTGAAAAAGTAAAATTTAATTAAAAGTTTCTGGTTCGAATCGGATTAAAATTAGGTAGGATATAATATATCCCACCGCCGCTCAAAGGGTTAATGGGTTAACCCTACAGTGCATGATTTCTTCTTTTAGAATTGTTTTTTTTTTATACTTATATTAAGAATTAGACACCAGAAATTTTAAGATATAACTTTATTTAGTAGCATATAAATGTCATTCTTACAGTTTATAGCCCCTCCTCTTTTCTCTCTTCTAATGGACATGAAGTGCCATCTATCGTCTTCCCCAGACCCTATTCTCATCTTTCGGCTATTCTTATACGCGATTTCGCACTAGACTGTAATTCCATGCAATTCTTTTACACTCTTTCTACTTTTCATTATCTATTATCATTTAAAATCTTCTCTCTTTACATTAAACTTTAATTCTAATGCATTTTTGTTTTATTATTGTTTTTTAAACACATTTTTTATGGCTCTCTCAGGATAAGATACACGAATACTCGTATATTGGATGTAGTTTTTCGCAAACTTGGAAATCCCTTAAAGCATTCTTCTGTTCACTGTTCACTGTCATTCTTACAGGATTAATATTTCTATATAAATATAGTGGTTGCGAAGAACTTGATTTATTTATTAAAAGTTAAATAAAAAGTGTTGTCAATTGGATACACTATGCATTGTAGGGTTAAAGCAAGGCAAATTCACGCTGTACAAGGTATATCGATCAAAACAAGTTGAAAAGCGTTGGTCCAATAACCGAACCTTGAAGGATGTCTGAAATGATAAATTGGAGTGTAAGTGTAGATAAAGATGTTATTATTGCGGACGTAAACAAGTACGATCACCTAGGTAAGAGGGTATGAAATGTTTGAGTCCGGACAGGATATTTAGCCGAATTAACTTGTAAATGAGGCCATCGTTCCCGACTTTGTCAAAGGCTTTGGCGATGTCTAAGAATATGGCAGCAACGACTAGTTTTGTGTTATCCTGAGCTTATTTGTATGTAAAATAATATAGTTTCCGATTTTTATCTATTTTTATCCGACTGCACAGTGTGTTCCATAAGTCTGTTCACATGCTTAATTATTTTTTGCAACAAAATGTCCGACTATTTGACAAGTCTTATGAGGAAAAACCTCACTCCGATAAGACACTATTTTGATTTTTTATGAATTTGTGAATTGTGAATGGACTTATTGGATTTTTGGAATATTTTTTTCTCTTTCCACAAAAATTCCGACTTTTTGACAAATCGAGTGATAGAAATTGCCCTCCTTTACAACAACCTCTTACTATTTTACGAATATTTGAAATCTGAATTTACTTACGGATCTCTTTAAACCATTTTCTTTTTTTGCCAAAATGAATCCGACTCTTTGACTAATCTTATGGGGCAAACTGAACTCCGATATGGCATTTTTTAAATTTTGTATGAATTTTTAAAATGTAAACAGATTTCTGGGACACCCTGAATTCTAACAATATAATAAATTATAACACCTTGTAATAATATATTTCTTTTAAATGATAAAAGGTGTAAATTAACAACATAATACAAATTAAAATAACTTTTATTAGGTTATTTGACATGTTTAGACTCACTCCGAATATTGTTCTATATTGAATTATTGAATATTTTATTCTAGGAATATTCTCATTTGTATTTGAAAATGACTCGGAGTGAGTCAAAACATGTCAAACAACATAATAAAAGTTATTTTAATTTGTATTATGGTGTTAATTTACACCGAATATTGTTCTATATTGAATTATTGAATATTTAATTCTAGGAATATTCTCATTTGTTTTTGAAAATGACTCGGAGTGAGTTGAAAAATGTCAAACAACCTAATAAAAGTTATTTTAATTTGTATTATCTTGTTAATTTACACCCCTTAGCATTTAAAAGATATACCCTGAATTATATTTATTTGTAATACAATTTGACATGTTAAAAATGTCTAGAAAGATATAATTTCACATACGTTCATTTCAAAATTTTCAATAGCATATGCATTATTTTAATCCTTCTTTGAATGATTTTTTGTTTTACAATTGGGTTTTTTATACATATATTAAATATTAGACACCAGAAATTTTAAGATAGATTTTTAACTTTGTTCAGCAACATAGTTCATGAGAAATTTACTGGATTAATATTTCTATATAAATATAGTGGTGGAGAAGAACTTCTGAAACTGTTATTTATTAAAAGTTAAATAAAAAGTGATGGAAATTTACATCACTATGCAATTAAGGGTTAAATGCGTTTCTACTTAAAAACAACGTTTTCAAATCGGCATAAGACGAATAAAAGCACAGAATGCAATTGCGTCAAATTATAAAAAGCTAAAATACACTAACGATATGTATACGTTGGGTGAAATGACATGCGTGTCAAAAACTGACAGCACTTATAAAGCTCGGTGATTTATGAAGAGTTAAACCCTTGAGACTTCTTTCATATTTCTTAACAAGGCAAAATTTTCATTCATCTTACCCTTTTTTCATTTTTTATACCGAATTTTCAACTCGAAATTTAAACGGAAATTCTGTAGGTAAACAATTTAGATGCGATAGAAAATATTTTCAGAGAACTTACAAGATAATATTTCACAATTTAATGCAACGAAAATAAGGAATAAAACGTTAAAAGCATTTATTTAATTTTAAAAGAAACTACAGACTGCTAACAGTTTTACTGCAATTTTGTATATATATATTTTACCTTATTTAATATCAGAAAAATATTAGAAATTCTGACATTAAAGGTGGTGATTACGAATTCTGCTCTATAAATATTAAATAGAAATTTTCTAATCTGAAACAGTAGTGTCAGACTCGTTCAAATTTCTAATGTGTGTATACGCACTTTGTAAATACAACTAATTTTTGTACTCGAATTTAATTTAACACGAATTGACAAAGTTTTTTTTTTCTTATGCGAGTTATTTCGATTTCATACGATCGACAAAAATTCAATTTTTGTTTTTTAATACAAGTAGTTCTATAAGACGGGACCAATGGAAGCGTTCTTTTCAAATTTCCCATTTCAACATTTTTAACCGATTTGTTTCCACGGAATATCTGAGCTTGATCTATAACTGAGTACTTTTTAACTTTTACGATATTCGTCGCTACTATGTCAAACTATCGAATGTGAAAACATGTATTTTTCATTACTTTTAAAAATGGGCCGATTGCCACCACTATATTTTATTAGAATTCTTCGCCTAGTAAAATTCTAATAAAGTTTTTGTGAAGAATAGGATTTCCAATTTGGCCTCCTTATTTATTTAGAAATGCTGAATTGATACCCGAATTTTTGAGAGTCAATTTTACTTTAATTATTCTCGAAATGTCTGTCATTAAATAAAGCAAATAATCTATTTGAAATTTCTGGTATGAATTCGGAATTTCTGAATGAAAACGGTTGCCAACTGGCAACCCTGGTGAAGAATACTATTAAATTTTAGTGGTGACAATCGGTCCATTTTTAAAAGTAATGGAAAATGCATTTTTTCACATTCGATCGTTTGACATGGTACCGACGATATGTTGTATATTTTTTTTATTACTTCCTAATTTTACTGTCATAGCCGTTTCCGAAATAGAAAGTGACCTCATTAAAAAAATCTGCACCCAAAATCGAAAAAGCTAAAAAGTACCCCGTTAGAGATACTCTTTAGATACTTAGAATACATAGACATTACCAATGTCTTTGACAAAGTCGGGAACGAGGGCCTCCCTTACAAGTTAATTCCTGTCCGGACTCATACATTTCATACATTCTTACCTTGGTAATCGTACTTTTTACGTCCCCATTAATAACACCTTATCTACACTACAATTTATCATTTCAGGCATCCTTCAAGGTTCAGTTCTTGGACCGACGCTTATCATCATATTTTTCTAACGATATACCTCGTACAGTGTTAAGGTGATATTGATTGTTGTATTACAATATATATTGGAGTGGATCAAATGAAAAAGGAACCAGGGCCAGAGTATGAAATGACATGGTTTATTTCAAACACAATCTCCAAATCTAATCTGCACAAGCATTTGTCCCAGTGTTTCACCAGATGCTGAATAGCTTGCTCACAGAAGTCCTTTGGCTGAAATCGAAACCAGTTTCGAACATTTCGCTGTACGAGTACAAAGATTGGATAGTCACATGCCGAAAGTACCGGTCTATACGATGGCTATTTCAAGACTGTCCACCGAAACGTCACCAGTTTACCTTGCGGAAGTGTTTGTGTCTGTCCTGCACATGAGTCAATGACAGTGCATGTTCTCCATATACTGACTTCATTCGCTTCGCGAAATCCAACTTCTTCTATCACTAAATAACATATAACACACGGATGCTCTTTTTTACGCCCAAACATTCCGCAGATGCAGATGAATAAAGGCAACCGATTGCCTGACGGACGAAACTGTTGACCGAGCATATCACGTGCTTCTGCATGACTACATAGGGCAAGTTCATTTTCTCAGTAGGAATTGCCTTCTTTAGATACCGACTCTACCCTGTACATAAAGTTCGACACACTCATACAAAAATAAACCAAATTATAACCACTTTTCCATTTTCAGTTGATCCATCCTTATATTCTATTTTAATATAATGCATACGTATTACAATAGTTATAAATGATACATTATAGAGATACCTAAAATACCCTATGGAAAAGACTCATTTAAAATATTGAAATGCAAACGAGAAATTTGAAAAGAATGCTGCAAATGGTTTAACATTAGCTTGCGAGTGTCTTCAAGTGACCAGTGTATGCTTTTAAAAGTCTTAGCTAGTATATGAGGCGCTCAAGATTCTTACGTTTCAGCTTTTTTCTTTTTCTTAAAGTTGAGGGTATTTTTCTTTGCGAAAACAACACAAACTTTTGTGATCTGATAATTTCCACGTAACCTCAAGTTACGGTATATTTCACCATTGAAAATAACTCATCATAATATTAAGTTCTATAAAAATAATTTTCCTTTTTTGAATACTTTTGTACCAAAGCCTGTGGCTGGCACTTTCTCACCCCTATTGTTGAACATAAAATGTTATTTAAGAGGATATATGACCCTCTATATGCTGTAATCATACAGCCTTCTTTCTTTCATTTTTAGGTCACATAAAGATGTTTATTTTATGTATCCTCAGGCATGATTTTAAACAACGCTTTTAAACAAATAAAGTTGTCCTCAAAATTAGTGCAGTTGGAGGCCAGGACAAGTGTAGTGTCCGCACAGTTCAAAACAAATCCAACCGTTTCAAGGAAGGATACATTAGCCTTGAAATAAAAAACAGAAATTACAGGCCATCAGTTGTGAATTTTAACCTGTTGAAGAGAAAAATCGAGGGAATCTAACTACTAGCATCTGAAAACTGTCGGAGAAACTACAATGCACTAAGGACGCCACATAAGAAGTTTTACATAAAGCTTAAACAAAGTTGCAGGGAGTCAAGAAAAGACAAAACACGAAAATTCTATTTATACACCCTAATAATAAATCAAGAGAAGCAAATAAACAAAATATATAATAAACAAAATACATAATAAACAAAATTCAAATTGAGAGGTTTCGATTGCGCATATCAAAACACATTCTACGAAAAGTTAACAGGGCTCCTAAATGGTCCGCCAACTGAATACCGATATTTTTTAACAGACAATTTCATGGTAGGTTTCCACAACATTTCCGCAAAAATTTACCTCCGAAGGTGGTTTCTGCAAAATTTACAAGAAAAATCAAAAAATAAAATATGTCTAAGAAAATACCGGTATTCAAAAAGCGGACCATTTGGGAGCCCTGGGTTAACGACCAGATTATGAAATCATGGACGACTATTGCATAGAGAAACACCAATTAAGTTAAAGACTAAAATAGGGATATTTTTCAGAAGATATTCTTGCACGATTAAAAAAAGGAAAATCTGTTGTGTTTCCTACAATAATAAAATAGAAATGAGACTCTCTGGCAATTTAAACAATGTAAGATAACTTTGCACATACTAGAATGTTTTAAAATGTACCACACGTTAGAAAATTGTTAGTTGCACCCAGAGCTTTACAAATTTGATAAAATTTAGTAACCAGCAAAAAATTTTAGTAGTCAGTAAAAATATTCCCCCGCCATCATTGATTTTCAAAAAGCAGAAGTTTTTTTTAGGAATAAATTGAGAAAAAAGTAATAACAAGCATAGTTTAGTATTATTAGTTACATGGTTTATATAAAGTTTAAGTACAGTTCTAAACTAAGTTTCATATTGAAAATTATGAAAATTATATGTGTCTATGAGAAAAAAAAAGCAGCAGAAATAAGCCTATGTTCGGTAAGTTCGGCAATAATGCCGAATGCTTCAAATATCCAGTACTTTTCTACCAAAATCTATATCTGACTATGTGCATTTTTTTCTCATTAAATACAATTTTACGTGCCACAAAGGCTGGATTACCACTATATCTTACTGTTTTATTGAATCACACACCTTCTAATTACATGACATGCTAGCTGGATAGAGCGGAAAAGAATGGCGTTTTCTGTGCATGAGACGGAAAAGGCCTTTTAAACTCGGTTCTTCCATTAAAAGTAGGAAAAATAAAGGAATATCAATGTTTGCCGCACATTAGTGGGGTTGGGGGAGAGAAAAAATATCTTTTGTGCTCATTTCTTAATTCAATTTTTGAAAAAAAAAAACAATAATTCTTCTCAAACAAACAAACAAAAAATTGCTAGATTAAATTTGGTCGCTAGATAACAAAAAAAAAAAAAAAAAAGGTGGTCGATAGTGGCCACCTGGCGACCGCATTTGTCCAACCCATTGTCACTTTGATATTACACAATGAATTACAATTCTATCAAAAATAGTAATAAACATTTAAATAACAAAATATATGACACATAAAATTGCACATTTTGCCTTTTTTCATAATTTTTTTTTCATGCTTTTTTTTTATGATTAAATCATACCGCAAAGGTACTTTTTAAAAAAATTTACTTTTTTCAGAAAATGCGATGTTTTTTTTTTTTTCTCAGTTGTCTCACTAAGACTGAAAAAGAAATATCTTTTTTATGACTATTTCCACATAATAATTTAATATTTTTGTTTAAAATAAATAGAAGGCTTATGGATATAGATTACAGATAACCATTTCAGATTAGCCTCTATTGTGTTATTTTTATTTTATTTTCACCTATTCAGTTAAATATATATCTTTAGCGAAATATAGTATTTAATAAAGAATCGAAAACGTAAAAGAAAGAAAGTTGAAGTTGGAAAACAGCCAATGTTATTGTTGGTGATCAAAAACATAAACATGCCTATTCTTCATGGTTATTGAGGTAAATTTATCCTTATTTACGACAAAGGAAAATGGTATTGCTGATATAGATGTTATTCTTTCTGTAAATCCAATAACCGGAGAAATCCTATTGTTGTTGTTTTACACATTGTGTTCACTTAATTCCGCTTTTATGGTCTAGAAATAGTGTATCTTATTGATGTTAAAACATTTTGAATAATCCTGCTAAGTCTTTCTAGAAGGAAATTTTGGGACAAAAATTTTTAAACAGATAGAGTAAATTCGTGAATTTCTAATATTACCAATCTTTTTATACATCTCTTTTAAAATTGTTATAAAATTAAAATATACTTGAATGTTATTTTTATAGGGTTTCGTTCATCTCACGAAACCCTATTAGTCCCGCTTCGTTGTCTGTCTGTCACAAAGCCGGTTCTCAGAAACTATATAACTTACAATCATGAAAATCTGTGAGCTAAATACCTACTATGTAGCTAAATACCTACTACCTAAATACCTACTATGAAGCTCAAAATCATAAAATTTGAAAAAAAAATCGTATTATTTTAATATAGAGATAAAAAAAACAAAAATCTAACAGTCTTTTCCTATTAAATTTAAACATTTTTCGCTATAGCAGTTCCCAAAAATTAAAAATCCACAATAAAATTCTTTCTACAATAATTAATTTTCTAGAAGAAATTCTAATTGAAAGATTTCCAAGTGAAAAATGAAAATGAAATAAAAAGTTTCGCCAATTGAAAAAAAGATTAATATGACGTCCTATTGGTAATAAAACGGAAATTTTCAAACATTTCTCAATAATACAAGGAGTATGAGTACGTGTAAATACAGAAAGCAGCTCAATATGACGTCATTAGAAAATTAAAAAGAAAATTAATCTGACGTCTAATATTTTGAAGGTCTCTATACAACATGTTTAATTTGAAATTGATTTTTTTTAGTATCGCATTTAGTCCACATGACAGATATTTTATTATGAAAGAGTATAATAGCGGGCTTCGCCCACTAGCGGTCCGGTTCAGATATTCGAAAAAACGAAAAAAATAGACCGGTAAACTTTTACTTTATAAAAACATGAGGTTTTTTGGGGGGGGGGAATGAATTTTTTTTTGGATTTATTAAAGAAAGGATAAAGTGTTTTGAAAGGAATATTAAACGAAACCCTTTGTGAGATCTTCGATCGCACTTACCCACTTGTTTAATATTTCAATTTTTAATGAGTTTTTTTTTTTTCAGTTTAATTTCTTAAAATAGGGAACACCAGTATTTAAATAGGAACTTTTGTCTCATAATACAGTGATGGAACAGTTACGCAGCAGAGAATCAATTGACACCATTAAATTTCTGTTGTACACTTTGTCTTATTAAGGATAGAGTTTCAGAGATTATTTAAAATGAAAAATAGTATTAAAATTTAGTGGTGAGAAACTGAGTGGTGAGCCCAACTGCTGGGCCACTGTTCCATCGCTGCATAATGCTATATCTTTCTTCATAATAGCCGTGAATCAGATAACATTAGCAGTCTAAATACAAAATTAATATTACGAATGGGATTTCGCTGACATCTCACAAAATAATTCCTTCATTGCATTGACACTCACTTCAAATAGGCCTCATACTATCAGACATTCAAAACTAAAATGAACACGCCATATACATGAAAATTTCGGAATACCGCTTAAATGTCAGTTTATGCGAAACCATAGTGACTTCAGAATGGGTCACAAATGTCACAATCACAACGTGTGTGACAATTATTCCAAACTATGATTATTATTCCAAGTGAATGTCATTCGCTTACTTCTGCATGAAGTCGACATAAATCGCTTACTTCTGCATAACTCGACATAACTCGACATAAATCGTTTACTTCTGCATGACTTTTTTCTTCACAAAAAATGTTCAGAAATACTTTATAAATATTGCAAAGAAAGACCATAAAGACCAATCAAAAGAGAAATTTCATAGAAAGCTTTTCACCAGCTACAATAACAGTAAAAAATCATGATTTCACTTCATTTCTATTTATAAGCAACTGAAAAAAATATATATTAAATTAAAATTATTATTGGTTGATGATAAGTTGATTATTGGTTCCACTCCATCGTAATTACAAACTATCATGTCTCCAATATAGTTTTAATACGAGGATTGTACCATAATTAATACACAAGTTGCCATCATATTTTTATTAACTGACTGACATTGTTCAAATTCTAAACGTTTGTACATCAACACCTCTATAATGACACTTCTGTTTGATTGCCGATAATTAATGGATTCCAATTAAAGGCAACGGGCCGTCACTGAAATTTTGGCAAAAAAAAAGATAAAGACTGTCGGCCATTCACAGAAGACTACTGAATGTTTAAGGAGATGCCACCATTGTCAACAGCAAACTGTACAGATGGATGGAGAAATTTAAAGAAGGGGTAACCACCGTTGAAAACAAACCATTAACTGATACCACTAATACGAATTGTAAGCGAATGGGTGAACTGGATCGCGCGGTAAGAATAGTCATAATCAGTGAGTTTGCTGCAAAGCTGAAGTGTAGTCATAGTATCGGATTCAATTGCAGATTCAAAAAGTGTTGACAAAAAGGATCCGTAGGCACTTAACACCTGATTTGAAGGAAAAAAGAATGGAAGTTTTGTACAACGTTGATGCAAATCTAGAAGGATAGAATGGGAGGAGCCGACATATCAATCTTCCCCTGTGGAAAGTTTGGAAGCCGACAAACGAATTATTTGCCCTCTCCTGTGTCTACCATATTTGACTTTGAGCAATAGCAGTCAGCAGTCACCAGTGCAAGACGTGGCGCATCAAATATGGCACACGCAGGGGGGGGGGGGGGTTGGATAAGAACGGTTTGATGTGACATCATTTATGTCAAGTCCTCATATTCTATCCTCCTAGATACAAAAATGCCATGCATAACTTGTGATGGAGACTATATTGAGTAGTACCTCTGTACTGAAAAAGACTTGATTTAGAAACACGCAGAATTTGTACGATGCATGTAAGTTAATAAAAACTTATGTTAACTTTTGTATTTATCTTGGTACATACCTCGCAATTTTAAGTTCCACGCATATAATTTTTAACTTCTGGTGAGTGTGCATGAAAAATTTTGAAATTTAAATTAAATTTAAGACAATAAATACATTGATTTTCTGTACATTTTTACCATATCTGATTAAAACTAAATTTTGTGTGTGAGAGAGTTTAGAAATTAATATAAACTCTCCAAGAGGGGATTATACTAGTTAAAAGAAATGTCAATCAATACTTTAGTTTCACTCGCATCAAATTACACATTTATCTTGTACCTTATTTGTTTCACTTACCGCAAATCTATTACAATACGCCGGTAATTCTGTTTACGTGATTCACATAATCCCCTTTTATTAATGCGATTCTTCGCATTGGTCTTATTTACGTAACAAAATATCATTTAAAGTTAGGAATAAAGAAACGTTATTTGATTGAATGGAATACTTTCTAACAATCACCGGAAGTACAATTACTGTTGATGTATTGATCCCTTCTGCTATATAGCCTTCTTAAAAAAAATTCTAGAGTAAGAGGAATTATTTGCCGAAACAAATATATCGACGACCGCTGTTTTGTTTAATAACTGAAATCCCTGGAATTAAACCTGTAAATGCATAGGATTTTTTGGGAAAAATGATGAAAACATAAGACTATAGCAAATCAGAGCCCTCGAATACTAGGCCTACGTGCTGACACAAAAATGAAGGCTTTTTTCAGTATCTGTACAGTCCCTTGAATTTAAACATTGGTATTTTGTAAAAGTGGTCTTCGCCTTCTTTTCAAAGATTAAATAAGGCGTAGAATATTTTTAGAAAATTCTCGTATTAAAATGCAAGTGCCGTACAGACGTTAAAAAAATTCTACCTACGACAGACGTCATTTTTGTGTCAGAGAGTAGGCCTAGTATTCAGGAAGCGGTGAGCAAGCTCAGGAAATGCATAATTAGAAACATATAAATTGCATGCAGCTTTTACAGAAGCAGAAACATTTCTTTCCAAATCCAAGATAATTTCATTTTTAGTTTCTTACATTTTCTCAGAGTAATTGTAACATATCCAGAATCAAAAAAAATTACAAGACATCACACATTCATTCAATAACCACAAAAATAGATTCAATGGGTAAAATAATTGTGTAAAATATGTCAAGAGTTACAATAACAAAAACATAATCTACAAAATTCCGTATTTATAAATTTAGAAAATTTTACTATTTTATAGATTCTAAAACAAATGCTAAGCAAGCAAAACAATTTTTGTAGCACTACTTACAACCCTGCACTGTTGTGGTATTAACAGAGCATACATTTCATCTGTGATAATTCCCTACGTTGTAGTGGTATTATCAGGGCCTGATTACCAACGGGCATAGGTGCCAACCTCTCATTAATATTCCGTAATATGCGGTTTAATTTAACCCAGGTTTAACACGTTTCGCACCAGAAATTTTTTTAAGAAATTAAATTAAATAAATTCCACGTAGAAATCTGAAATTTAATAATTAAAGATTCATCCAATAATTTTTCTGGTTTGAAGCATGTTAAACTCGGTCAAATTAACCCGCATATTACGGAATATTAATGAGAGGTTGGCACCTATGCCAACGGGGCACACTTCCACCAGTAAAAAGACGAAAATCTTTATTAAATTTTACTGGTGGAAGTATGCCCCGTCAGTAATCAGGTCCTGGGTATTATTAAAGTTTTCTAGAAAAACAATATCCATATAAATAAAATCCAGAATGTATAAGTTGAAAACTGCAAAATGAATTACGTATAGTCGCATCAAATTTTACTTGAATAAAGATTAGGGAATATTTCGTATGATTCAATTTTTCTTTTATTTGTAGAAAAAAAGGTTGTTGTATTTAGATATGTGCGTGTGTTATAAGATGTGAGTATGTATATATTTAAGCATATAAGTAAGGAAAGGAAGCATTCAGCATGAAGATATCTAAAAAGTTAAAAAGTATATTTATTTATCTTAACCATTCTAGCAATTAAATAAAGTTCGCCAATAGCGAAGTTATTTTTATTATTGTTCCTGTTGTTCTTTCATTAAAAATATATATTTCTTTAATTTGGTTCTTTTTAAAAGTAATCTCAATTTAAATTTCAAAGATAGTGTAAAGTATTTACAATTTTATTTTATAAATAATAATTCCCTGATTATTCCGGAGTCATTTCCGTGGACAGAAAATTATTGCTGCGAAAGATCTCAACAGAACACAGATGCTGAAAACTTCAGTGTAATAAAGAAGCCTTTTAGCCTCTTTGTATGCAGTAAAAATCTTCGAGCCTATCTGTGTAAAAAAAGAAAATACATAAATCTTGAAATAACTCCGAATAATCATGAAACAAAAGATCACACCATCAGTTTCATGGTCGTCAGAAAGAGAAATAAGGATTATTAAAGAGTAAAATTAATTAGAATAACATACGACATCAGTTGCACAATATTTAATTTAACAGAATCATTTCGTTCAGAGCCATATTTAGTGTGTTACAAATAATTTATATAAAAAAAGTCAGGTCTGTGAACATTATTTCGGTGGGCATTACAGTTACAAACATAGTATTTAGTGATTCAAAATGCAATTCGTATAAAATATTTTTCAAGATAAAGGAAAACTACAGCCCTGATATTACATAAATTCAAGTAAATAAAAGGAAAAGATGAAGGAGAAAAGGAGAAAAGCAATTTTTAAACCATTAATTTGACATTATTTTGTTTGAAAAAATTTAGAACTGAAAATATACGGCGAATGACCCGGTTATAATATATATTTGTAGTATATTTATTACTTTAAAACAGAATAATAAAAGGATAATTAGAAACAATGAAAAACGCGTTTTCTTAACGAAGTACAACAACGTATTAAGCAATAATCCCTAGAATGGTTATTCTAATCATTCTCTGGTGACCAATTACGCAATTCTATCACGTGTTCACTTTAATGTGCTATTGCGTGAACAGTGTCACACATAAATGGTTTCATAAATATAAATGGACTCACTACAGATCAATGCATAGAAAAGGGATTACTAAATTTCTATTTTTACTACCCAAGACTACTGTTCTCAGGCTTCTTATTATTTTGCTAAGAATATATGAAAATTTGGTAAATAATAACCAAGCTTTAATTCACAATAATAATACAATAATGATAATAGCGTTAATAATGTTAATAATATGTGAAATCAAATATACAGGGTGTCCACGTATAACCTGACCGACTTTTATTTTCGCAACCGTTGGTCCTAGATCCATACTTCCAATTACAAAAGTGGTCAAAATTAGGCGCAGAGTTAAGATAAAAAAAAGTTTGAAGCTAAAAAACAGTTTAGTGAATTACAGAATTTAAATTTGTATACAGCCCCCAGGTCCTTATACTTAAATTTAGGGACGTTTTGTCTATTCAAAAGTATTGCAAACACAAAAAGTTCCGTATCTGTACGACCAATATTCACTGAGAAATTTGAGTTCAAAGTTATCATGCATAGTATGGGGACCGTATACAAATGGAGATGCGAATGTATCCCCTATCAGAAAGACAAGGAGGTTTTAGAGTTAGATAGGATCATGACAAAAGGGTTGTTGTTCAAGTCAAAAAACATTATAATATTTGTGTAATCACTGGTATTGAAAATAAAAATGTATATTTTCTATAATACATAAAATCACAGTGCACAAACTTATACAAATTTAATAAATTAATTTGAAATAATAACATAGTAAGTAGTGCTTTCTCGCAGATAAACTCAAATAAAAACGAAATAGAAATAAACAATGTGGATAAATATCGTCTTTCATACTTTCTCACTACATGTGTTCCAAGTGTCTTCCCTGGACTACAATACATAGGCGGACACGTGACAGAAATTCGTCTGAACATTTTTTAGCATTACAGGCGTGACACATCTGATGTTGGATAAAATGCAATTCTGCAAATCTACTCAGACTACTGATTCTGCTTCGTAAATCTTGCTTTTTAAATAACCCCAAAGAAAGAAATCGAGGGGATTTAGATCCGGCGATCGAGGAGGCCATTCTACCAAGCCTCCATAACCTATGATGTTATCTTGAAACATGCTACGTAGAAGTGTGCGGGAGGAGGCTGTTTTGTGGGCTGGTGCCCCATCATGTTGAAACCACATCTTGGTGAGCTCTGTTAACGAAACATGATCATCTAAGAAGTCAGATAATGGTCCAGGTAAAAGATCTACATATTTTGTACCTGTTAAAGTGTCATAAAAAAAAGAAGGGCCCCACTAACGCCCCCCTTCCAGATGCCACACCAAGCGTTAACAGACCATCGTACTTGATGCTTGTTGTGTCGTATGACATGCAGATTTTGCACAGATCAGAAGTGTGTATTCTGCCTATTCACAACACCAGTTCTTGAAAACGTGCACTCATCTGTCCAAAGAATGTCATTCAGAAACGACGAGTCTGTTTGTAGCTTGTTCATAATGAAATTGTTAAAATCGAACCGTATATCTTCGTCTCCTGGCAAAAACGCTTGTACCAATTGCGGTCGATAAGAATGGGCTCCGTGTATATTTAAAACGTCCCATGCATGGGATTTTGAGCAGCCACAAACTTCACTAATATCCCTAACACTACACTGTGTATACGCAAGAGCATATCCCAAAATCTCTTCGTCAGAGACATGCGTACTTGAGCTTCCAGATCGAGGATATTTTTTAACGCTAACCGTTTCTCGTAAGCGCTTTACAACATTTAAAATCGCGTTTTTAGACGGATGGCTATCATTTGGAAATTTAATTGCGTATTGCCTTGCAGCCTCTCGTCCATTCCGATTACACTGGCCATAAAGTAATATCATTTCTACGTACTGTTCCGTGGAGTACATTTCAACTACAAGCATTGACGAATCAACTAAATCTAGTGTAAGACACTTTTATTCAGCAATGAAGGGCTTACGTCATTTTTTGTCTGCCAATCGGTATGCAGTGAGTGAAATTTGCACAGGAACCTGCAAATCCCGCAGTACTGCGTACTGCTTTGACATAGTAAGGATAGGGAAAATTCAAAACGCGATTTCGTCTTCAAATAATTGTGGTCGGTGGGTTAAATCCAGTGATCACTCTTTGAGTTAATAGTTAGATGTTAGATCGTTAATGCGAAGTAAAATCGACTAATCTTAGTTTTACTTCAGTTTTCGGAAACTCAAGGAAAACTTACTTTCCGTCTTATAGCCGCTAAATGGGCCGCCCAAAGTGATAGGAGCGCGTTTTGCTTTGCAACTAACTCCAGGAAACACAACACAGCAGCGTGAATTTGCCCAACTTTGATTTTATAAGGGATAAAATCATGCATACTCGACACATTTCCTCTACGATTAAAACTGACCGAGTAATAGCTGTTTAAAGTTGGAGTATATTTTTTGCTGCGAAATAGGTGTCATTCACCTATGTAGTAGAAATATAAATAATTTTCAGAAATATCAAAAAAATAGTTGAGAGCAAAATTAACATTTCAATCTAATATAAATGTGAAATCTGTAATCATTCTGACATATTAATGCAAAATATACAATTTGTACTGAGCATATAAGAGGATAAAAATAACAGAATTTTTGTTAAGTAAAAGGATGAAAAAAAACAACCTCAATTCTTTACAAAATGATACAGATTTTTAAATGCTGTTAGATTACACTGTCTTTCAAATTTTGGGTTGTGCGATGTTTTTTAGCTTTTGAAAATTGATTCTTATGTATTTTTTTGCTGTGAATCCGAAAATGACCTTCATTTAAAACCATCACGTCAAAATTTTTCTCAAATCGCAAATTTCGAAGTTAAAAAGCTCAAAGTTAAAATTGATCCCCCCTCCCCTCCCAACTTCATCGAACTACTGATCTGTTTAGCTGTAAGAAACCCAGTATAAGCCAAAAAATTGAATAAATTATTGAATTAAATAAAATTAAGGTTTTTTGCCATTTTTTAACCTGTAAATTTACGATTTACGAAAAATCCTGACATGATGGTTAAAAGTGGTGGTAATTTTTTTATTCAGCGTTAAAAAATACATAAAACGTAATTATAAAAGTTAAAAATACAACCATCGTAGGTTTATGTTGTCTAATCTAAAACTCTTTCTTAAACTTGTTGACGGTAATCTAGCTGAATTTTTTTGTGTTATCCTCTAATATAAGTATGTATAAGATGGTAAGCGTCGAAAATCATAATATTACATTGTAATCGGATTTTAGCCAGTATGTGAATTTTAACTTCGATCGGGCACTTGAAAGTGAGTTAAAGTTCGAGTGCAAATTTTAAACTGGAAAGACTATCGTTGCGCGTTAAATAAAACCTTATGAAAATAACATAATTTTTGTTAAAAGAAATCATTGCCTCAAATCCTTACAAAATAAAACATGTGTTAAAATACAATTATTTTAATTAATCTGAAACTTAACTAATAAAAGTTAACTAAATCGTAATAGTTGTACGATTTCTTTCAAAGCGCAGATACCCTGAAATAAGTTTATGTACTTTATATACGACCCCTGAAAGCATGGCCGAAATCATCTGTTTTGAGATACAAAACAGTGGTATAAGTCAGGCATTTCAAAGTTTCATAACTCGGTCAATTTTAATGTTAGATGAATGGGACTTTTTTTGTCTTACTTGTTAGTGTCACAGTAAATTTTTACTAAATATCACTTATAAGACAAGAGGACCGTATACAAATTTAAATTTCATAATTTTTTAATACATGATTTTCTTGACCCAAATCGCTTTAAAAATAATTCTTTACCTAATTTAAACGATTTTTGTAACTGGAAGTATGCATCTAGGACCAACGGTTGCGAAAATAGAGGTCGGTCAGGTTATACGTGGATATCCTGTATACGGGTCACCCAAATGAACGTGAGAGTGCTGCCGGTTTGACAAATGTTTTAATGGTATCCCTGTATTATATATACAGAATAAAGAATGATTCATACGGAACATACTCTCTGGACATAATTGCCCTGAAAGTTGAAACAGGGGTCCAATTAGGTTGTAAATTACCTTGAGAAAGAACCTTAGAAGCTGAGTGCGGAACCATTCTTAGACAGTGGATCGGACCTCATTATTATTTGCTAATCACTTCCCCTTAAGAAGTTTTAAGATATGGTAATCGTAAGATGAAAGATCAGGGTTATACGGGGGATGGCCCGGAGTTCCCATAGAATTCAGTGCAACTAATCTTTGTACACGGTAGCCACATGAGGGCGGGTATTATCATACAGAAGAATAATCCCTTTGGACAACATGCCACAACGACACTTCTTGATTGCTGTTCTCAGTTTCTATAAGGTGGTGCAGGTGGCGTTGACAATGTTTGGAGGCATCCATGATACGAGTCACCACGCTAGCTTACAGCCTTGTTTCACTTATACCAATGGAGCTATGAATAAAGAGGAGGAGACAGATAGTACCAGTTGGTGAGTGAAGTAACTGAGCGTGTGGTCCCAAGATGGCCACCATTGTTCCTATACATCAGATAAGGCCTTGATTAACGCAGAGGACAGTTCCACCAAGGAAAGAAATAGAAAATTTCGTCTTATTTATGACAGAAATTCTGCATGAATAAGGCTGTTTAAATAAGGCGAAAATTTCTATTCAAATTTACTGGTGGTAGTTTGCCCTGACAGTAATCAGCCCCTGTGGAACCGGTTACAGTTGAAACTTCACCATTTTGAGCATATGTCAATTCCTTTTTATTCAAAATTCCATGCTGATATCGCCTACCTTTGCCCCACTCAGAGCCCTCTATTGTTGCATACGCAGCCGCAGCATTCTTACCTCTTCAAAAGCGGATGTACTATCATCCCGCTCGCTTTTATTTGGGCGACTCTTATATTTTAATATTTAACGTGTTTTTAGGTTTGAATATGAAAAAAAATTGTTTGGTGATTTGTGTACGATATAATTATATTTTCATTATTTAATTATTCAAGAAATTTATCATTTTTGCCTATTAGTTTATCAATAGTGAAATAAGGAGAGCCGAATAAACACTAAACCTTTTTTGAGCAAAGCATATATCTCATGGATTTTTATGGATTTAGTATTAATAATTGCTCTCCAATCCTGCTTGCTTTGTGTGCATCTATAACTATACCAGACCATGGTATGATACTTTTAAGAAGATTTGTAGTTTACAACGCATTATAATGTTTTTTATGAGGAATTTAATACTATGTACTTTTCATAATTTATAGTTTTAGTAATAATTGTTATTTACAAATATATACAGAAATTTGACTAAATTTGTGATCTTATACATTTTTTAAGATTAACTCGGTTATCACAAGATTACTACTTATTTATTAAACAATGTGCTGAAATATATTTTTTAAATAACCCTTACCTAATCATTTTGGAAGATGACGTTGAATTATTAAAGTTTATTAAATTTAAAGAAATTTCATATCTTTTAAGGCTTCGTGATATTCAAGATTGCTATATTACTAGCGTATCGTGTATAATATTTATTGCCCGTATTATTAAAATTAGGTGATTAACGTATATTGTTTCATGCAAATTAATAATACTGATTTTGTAAACATGCTGTGCATTAAATTCATTTACCCAAGAACTTTTAAATTCTCACAAATAATGCAAATTCTAAAGCAGAATAAAATACGGATGTATTCTATCAAATAAGAGGCAGTTTAGACATTTCATGTATACAAATGGTTAATATTAAACTGAATTTCACTAAATTATTCTTCTGTGTATAATTTACGGTATAGCTTCCTTCTTAAGGCGAGATTTATGTCGCAGTGAAGCAAGTTTAAAACTGAATGCACTTTACAATGTAAAATGAGATACATGAAGATTTAAGAATCGTCAGGTCGTTAGGATAAATATAGTGAAAGTTCGAAAATCTTTCGTTTCGTTTCTCGACAAAATATATCTCCAATAGAAATATAAACATTAAAAATGTATTTATAGAAAAAAAAATTCTATTTTTTTAATAATATGATTTTTTCAGTACGCGATTAAATAAATTAGGTAATGTTCGATATTTTTAATTAAAATTAATGAAGTCTTTTAAATTTGCTAACATTATTTGATTGCTATCGTTTCTATTGTTATCATTTTCTTTGGAAAAGAAAAAAAATATTAACAATTTATATTTTCATTTAAAACATATGAATAAAACATTTTATTAGTTTTATTTGTATTATATTCTTATTCGTTCCAGAATAATATGTTTGCACCCACAAAAACACCTTTATTCTTTATTACTCTTAAATGAGTAGGCAATTTCACGATAAGATGAAGAGTAATATTTTATACTTCTTTTAATTGTTAAAAATTGTAAAATAAACCCTTTATAACAGAGAAAAAAGTTTTAATAGGTTGTTTACATGTTTCGACTCCACCGAAGCCATTATCAAAAGAAATAAGAATATTCTATACTTGCATGATCTATGATGGAATGAATTGAAGCGTCACCATTCGATTTTTCACATACTCTTTCAGATTATCCTTCCTACCCTGAATGGGTCGAATCGACCCACCTCTATAATTTATTTTATTCGATTGGAACCAGATTTTTTTTTCATAAAGCAAGTTAAATAAATGCTACAGAGAACTACGTTAAATGAATATGTTAAATCATTTTCAAAAACAAATTCTGGTGTGAATTGTTTTTATCAACGTTGAGTAAAATTTTAACAGGGTACGAAGGTTAAGGACGTTATTTTTATTTTTACTTGGATGTTGGCGGCACGGCAGAGTGGTTGGTAGCTGGTAGCGGAGGCAACTGCCATGATGAGAGCCCTGGTTCGAATCCTGGTAATGCATGGATATCATCGTGTGTGTATCTTCAGTGCTGTCAACTTCCTTGTGTCTATCCCGTCCTTATGAAGAATATTTATGTAATTTGTCAAAGTCCTGGATGTATTTCTGTGAATAAAAAAATATGGATCATTCGAGACGCCTTGTAGCTTATAGGAATCAAAACAACCTCATTCAAATGTTCAAAAACTTGGATTTCTCGTTCAACATTCGTAACCATGGAGTAACAAATTATCGTAGAAGTAAGTTTACCAAACGATTGAAAATAAAGTCTACTTTTAAATGATGTACATAAAATTTTATTAGGGGGCAATCTACATATCAAAACAAACACAAACTTTGTTTTTTCAACACCCAATTTTAACACTATAAATAAATTCTACACCCTTCAAATCATCTAAGGACAAATTTTCATGAAATTCCTGCGATTAGTTTCACAAAAAATAATTATTTTAAAATGGGCATATTTTAGGGGCTATATCCAAATTGAAGTTCGATACTCGAGTGCTGAAATGCTACAACAGAATGAGAAAGTTACTAGGTATTAATGCATTATTTATTATCAGTATGATCATAATACTCACTTAATGTGTTTCGGATATTGTTATATATGGTAAAATCGTTTTCAATATTGATTTTATAATGTTTACATACGTTAAATTATGCGATTTTAAAAAGTAAAAGGTTATCAGAAATTAAAATAGTTTTCAAATACATGAATGTGTTTGGAATTTTATAGGTGTCAAGATACATATTTAGATTGCTTTTTCTCAGATTTTGAATGTATTTAACTCGTTCTTTTCTAAATTTTATTGGCAGAAATGTGAAAAATATCGGCGAATACAAAATTAAGAATGAAATACAGTATATAAAATATACTGTACGATATATAAAAAATATAAATAATATGTACCTTTGAACCTTTTGTTCAACTCTTTTCACAATGGGGGCTTTTTTCTTCATAGTGGTAAGTAATATTATCAGGGCCTGATTACCAACGGTGCACACTTCCACAAGTAAAACATAATAGAAATTTTATCCTTATTCATGGCAGTGATTTTGCATGAATAGGGCGTTTTAATAAAACGAAAATTTCTATTACATTTTACTGGTGGATGTGTGCCCCGTCGGTAATCAGACCCTGACTATCATCGCACCTCAAGTATCTTCTGATTAACGATCATCGGTCCATCAGTAAAAAAGCGTTATCGCTTTCTTCTGCACTGTCATTGCTGTTTTTAATTCGACGTTGTTTACCTCACAGATTAAATATTACCTACAGATAGGACACTTCCATAAGCTCAATGGTAACCGAATCGCAACTTCAGAGCACCTAGTGACAACAGTCGCAAACGTTCCGAGCCACAGGTAGGTATTACTTATCTTATTTGTATAGTATCTATCTTTTTTTATTATTATTATTATAAATGCGTCGCCGCAATTTGTTATGTTTGTTATTGTTTAAAACATCAAACATATTTTATTTTATCATACATATACTTACAAATATACATATTTACACGAGTTTCTTACAGATATACACTTTTTTCTTAATAATTTAAACTGAGAAACTTTCAAATATTTAAATGACTCCATACTTGTAAAAATTTTTTATGTTAGAAATAGTATTTAGTATTAAATTTTAAACAAATCAGTATTAAATAACGTTATTTTAACACTATTTTAAATAATTTTTATGTATAAATTCCACCTAGTGAAACATTTTAAACAACGTTATTTAATACGATTTTAAATATTTTTTATTTAAAAAAGTAATAAATGTAGCAATAAATGTAGCATATTTAAAAATTCCATTTTGTACCACTTTTAAACAACGTAAACGCACATGATTGTGCTTGACAAAATACCATATTTTTTGACATTTTGCAATAATTAATCGCAAAGAAAACATCCCTGAAAAGAGCACTTGGAAATAAAAATTAATTATATTCAAGAAAAATAGCTCTGAAAAGAACTTTTATGAAAATGAAATACTAAAATAGCTGTCGTGTCGATATTAAATAAACAAAACTGCCAACAGGTATACATGTGACCGTGACAATCTGACAGTTTATAGATTGCGCGCGTGTGTGTTAGTTCTTGACTGTTCTCCGTAGTGGCGCTTGTATCGCGCCGGTTCGGTGTTTTCGCTCCGCTGTTAAATCTGTATGACTATATTTAATCTGTGGTTTACCTGTCCTCCCTGGCAGTATTTCATCTCTACTCTCGAACAATTCCAAAATATTTTCTTCCGCAAAATAACTTTTAGTCATATTTTGAAAATTAAAAAATACTCAAGTAAGCAAGTTATTACTAATGCGTAAAATACTGAAATGCAGACTATAATGAAGCCAAATTGTGCACATTCGAAGAATTATCACAATGTATGAGCAGGCGAGTGGCGCAGCGGCCGTTTTTCCGTGAATAGCCCTATAACGTGACAGATAGAATAGTAAAATAAACGTGACAGATTGCAAAAACGTAAACAATATGCTCGCATATAACCACGCTAGGATTTAACCCGCAAATTTGCATAACTTTTTATTTAACTTTTAATAAATAAATCGAGTTCTTCGCCACCACTATATTTATATAGAAATATTAATCCTTTGAAAATTGCATAAATATGCTACTAAATCAACTTAAAAATCTATCTTAAAATTTCTGGTGTCTAATTCTTAATATATGTATAAAATAATATAATTCTATAAGAAAAAATCATGCATTTAAGGGTTAATAAATAAGAACTACATAAAACGTAATGCGTTCAAAATATTAAAGCAAATTTCTATGACGAAAAATGCCGTCTTGCCCATTGCAATAGTAGTTCATGTATGACAAAATATTAGTTAACAGGTTAATAATATTAATAAAAATAAATAATATTTAAAATATAAATATATAAAAAATAGTACTTGTATAAAGAAATAATATTTAAAATATAAATATATAAAAAATAGTATTTGTATAAAGAAATATTTAAAGTATAAATATATAAAAAATAGTATTTGTATAAGGAAACAATATAGAAAAAAACCAAACAAATTGCTTTTTAGTCTGAAAGTAAATCCCAACTCGATTGCTAATGGCATATTTTTAAAACTTTTTCAGCAAATACACAGCACATATACATTTATAGGAAACTTTACGTCAGACATATATACTGCAGAAAAAAATAAAATAGGTTTATTAGACTGGGGAAGAAGCTAGAAATTCAATTAAAGATAACAAAAATAATGAGTAAGAATAAGTAATATTTTTTATCTAAGAATAGAGATAATATTAATAATATTAATAAATATGATTAATAATTTAAATATAAATATATAAAAAATAGTATTTGTATAAAGAAACAATATGGAAAAAACCCAGACAAATTGCTTTTTAGTCTGAAAGTAAATCAACATCTCGATTGCTAATGGCATATTTTTAAAACTTTTTCAGCAAACACGCAACACATATGCATTTATAAGAAACTTTACGTCAAACATATATATATACCGCAGAAAAAAATAAAGTAGGTTTATTAGACTGCAGAAGAAGCTATAAATTCAATTAAAGATAACAAAAATAACGAGTAAGATTTTTTTAAGGTAGGACTGTTCATTTTTTTATAAAATAAGCTTTGTTAATTTAAAAATAAAAGCGAAACTAATTTACATAAATGACGTAAAATTAGAACTCATGCAAACACAAATTACGCAATTTTAATAAAAAATTTAAAAGCAGACACAGAAAAAGTTTAAAAAAAAAATCTTATTCTAATCAACAATAAAATGAGTAAAACATTTTTTTTTTCAAATTATGCTTTTCTGCACATCATAGACGGCCCCTTAAACCATTATCTTGCCATTTTTTAAGCATAATTTGAAAACTACTTGGAAGAAAAAAAAATTAATTTTGAACGTGGATAAAGTAGGACATAATAAATATAAATCCATCAAAAAAATTGTGGGTTTCAATTCATTATTTTTTCGATTATTGATTTCATTATTCGTAATTCATATTATAAAGTAGGATATAGATTTAGATGTATTATTACAGCCTGACTTGAAACTAACCACGATGTACATAGCACGGACATAATAAAATCTAATTAACTGAACACAATTTGAACATTTATTGAACATAATAAGCTACTTGTCTAATCTGCTAAAATTAATAAAATATAATTTTCATGAACTTTCACTAACATATATGAGAGAGATTATTCAATAAGTGAGAAGTAATAAATATTAAAATGTAGATGTGAAGTTTAATTCTGCGTTACTTCATGTTTTAAGTTAGTTACGTCAGCTTACTACTCATTATTAGGTTAATTATTAAACATTTACATAACTTGATTTTAAACTTACTGTAATTTAATTTGAATATTTCAAACTTACATCCCTTTTAACATATTTAAACAAAACAGTATCGATTGCCAATTGCACAGTTTTGGTCTTCCGCTTGGAATACATTTCGCGGTAACACGAAATTTAATTTTCGAAACCTCAATGGACTTATATACTCCTACTGATGTCTGGATCTATGTCTATCAAATGCTCTTTGATGAATTCTAATTTCTGAAAAAGTTCCTTTTTCAATTTCTTTTTGTTATTTTCATTTTAGCAATTTCAGCAATTTCCATTTTTTACAATTTGACTCCAATTAGCTTGCAAATAAAGGATAACACATTAATTGAGGAAGCTTATAAAAAGAAATTTACCACACTGATTGAAAACGCATAAAACGAGAGAAACCTGTATAAGATAATGATTTAAGAAAATAATTGACATTATAAAAGATACAAACTACGACGAACGTTTTCATATGAGAATGACAGCTATGTTTATTTAAAGGAAGGCTTTCGGGGCGCGTTCTCTGAGTCCAAACTCTAAAAAGTACTCCTCAAAATGTAAAAATAGATGTTATAAGAGAATTAAAAATTACATTACGAGGCCTCAAAACTATATAACCGAGCTAATAAGATAATAAAAATTGTATAATGTGTCCTAGGTGTCCCCAAACAGAAGTTTGAAAAAGATATCCAAGTTAATAAAATGATCCTTTGTTGTTGTTGTTGTCGTGTCCAAGAAAATGCTTTGGCACTTTCTTTGGGAGAACCTCATCTTTTCTCGGGTGTAAATAGAACGAGACAGTAGAATGCATAGTATACAAGGATTAATACATATGTATTATTTTCATTATAGTGCTCAACTGCCATCAATCACAATGAACTACTCCCCGTGGTGTAAAACATACGGGCGTTCATCTGAAATGGTGGCGCTACCGTGTTCGATTCCCGCACACGCATAGTGTGGTTCCTTGGTTGGTTGGGGCAGTTATGTAAATATTTTGCCCACAAGGACTAACCAGACCGGGACCTCCGTTTTAAGTGGAATCAGGAACACTTTGCACATCCAGGCCTGAGTCAGAATTCAAACCCAGCATCTTTAGTCTAGTCTAACCTCTTGACATGCAGGAAGTGCACACATGACATAGTGTGCAGTTCCCGTCTATATTTGCGTTGTCCTGTGGAGAAACTGTAAGAAGGTTGTCATCTTGTGCATGGATTTCTGAAAAAAAATTAAGAAGATATTTGCTTTAAAAAAAATTGTAGCAAGGCTTGTATGTGTCGTGTCCATATATTGTGTAATAAATATCATTCGAGACACCAGCCATAATAGTTAAGTCTCAAAGCAATCCCGTCTAAATGTGCCATCATTCACTGTTATGACAAATACAAAAAAGGTGTTGGATAATGTCAAAGAAGAGTAGTTTAAAGAATTTATTTTGCATTTAAATTGCTATGTTTATTCTTCGCTTGTGTCATTATTCAAGTTGCAACTTTCAAATAAGAAGAAATAATTCACATAAGAATTTGAGGTGAAAATTTCGTATTATTGCGGATAAAACTAATAACTGGCAAAATAAATCATTTATTTGAAATATGAATCGTACATGGAAAGGCATTTAACCCCTTCGCGACGAGCGTCCTTTACAGAATTTTTAATCTTCCACCACCGGTTTTTCAAAACAGAAATTTTTGCCTAATTGAATTGCAGAAATGCTATGATTTCAGAAGGCAAAGCTTATAATAAAGAATAACTGGTGGGAACAATCAAGGATTCTGAGCATCTTATGCGTAGGTGCCAACCTCTCATTAATATTTTTTGCGTAATATGCAGGTTAATTTAACCCAGTTTATCAACGCTTCAAACCAGAAAAAATATTGGATGAATCTTTATTTATTCAATTTCAGGTTTCTACGTGGAATTTATTTAATTTCATTTCTCAGAACAATTTCTGGTGCGAAACATGTTAAACCTGGGTTAAATTAACTCGCATATTACCGAATATTAATGAGAGGTTGGCACCTATGCTTATGTGACACGTATACGTGTCGCTCGTCCCCAAGGTGTTAAAAAATAAATCATATTTCTTACAGCTACACAAAGTGAAAAGTATAAAAACAACTCGCTTTTAACTATATATGTATTTTAATACGGATTACTGCCAACAACAACAGTGCAAAAAATTCCATGTAAACAAAACATCATTTCTACGCTGGCAGTTTCTATTGTTGTATCAATATACACTTCCTGTAACAAAAAGTTATTCAACAAATGTAAACTTATATTTATTCGTGGTCTTTCATGAAAGTGACAAATAAACATCGACTAAATATAAATGCAAATTTGAATCGTTTTTAAGATATATCACCAGTAGATCTGGGAAAAACAATTAAAAACATTCATTCGGAATGTTCTTTTGAAGCGATAACAATGGAATTTCAAAGCATTTGCTGCCAACTTTGATATCGTAATCGAGTCATTTGACTGGATGTTATCAAATTTTTAGTTGGTTGAATATCTAGATAAACTTTTAATTATGAACGCAAGAAAAATACAATCCTATTTCTTGATTGACTTTTACATTTTCTAAAACTTAAATGGAGGTTTTTTGTTTGTTTGTTTGTTTGTTTGTTTTTTATCAATAAATATGAATATTTCTTTAACAGGATTCGTTCGCTTTTACCACAATTTTTAATAGACTTTTTCGCTTTATTTTAATGCAGAAAAGTATTACAAATACTGAAATTATACGAGGCGTCTATAATTTCTGCTGTTTAAATATTAAACAGTAAAATTCTATTAAAAAATTGTGGTAAAAGCGTACGATCCCTAATAGCTTAAATCAATGAATTACAAGCAATAAGTGTTTAATTTATCCATTTTCTTTTCTAAATAAAATTGTTTTGCTATAACTGGATTTCGTAGAAATTTAAAAGTATTTTATATATCAATGTTCTTGGGGCATATAATGTCGATAAAAATTTTTAATATTTTTGCAATCAGAGTTTTTCATCTACATTTGTCAAAGGATTATTTATTTTAATTGAGATAAAAATTAATTGAAATTTTAATGAAGAATTACTGACCATACTTAGACTAAATATTTATACCATGCTCTTTCTCAAAATGGCATATTGGTTTTACGTTTGATCATTCAAGCTGAAATCACGTAATTTTTATGATTTAAATTATTACTTTGATTTTTGTGAAATGAAAGATTATATAAAAGACTTTCAGAAAAATCACACCCTTCGCGAGGAGCGTCCGTTACATAATTTTTAATCATTTCACCACCGGTTTTTCAAAACAGAAATTTTCACCTAATTGAATGGCAGAAATGCTAGGATTACATAAGGCAAAGTTTACAATAAAAAGTAACTGGTGGGAATAATCGAGGATTCTGAGCATCTTATGCGTCTCGCTCGTCCCCAAGGGGTAAACATTTCAAACTCAGATATATTTTTTGTCTTTTTATTTTTCTTTATTATAATTATTATTATTTTAATTATATTGAAATAAAAAATCTATAAAAAGTTCGAGACAATATTGAAACATACGAATTCGCCGATCTATCGAGGAGATTACAAATTCTGCGATTTAAAAAGATGTTAAGATTAAGATACATCGTGAGAGATGTTAAAGATTTCCAACTTTTGTTCAAGGTCCTTTAGAGATAGATCGTAACGACTGAATCTTTTCAAACAAGTTTTAGCTAAAGACTTTACGACATCATAAATCTTTTTATCCTCTCAAAAAAAATAAATATTTTGCTACTTTTCAAACAACATTAAATATCGATGGGACGGCAAAAAGTTAAAGGTGCCTTTCAATTGAGCAAAAACTCTATTACGTTATTAAATTTATTATTCACGCATATTAAAATTTAGTTAACTTAGTTAAATTGATTTAGTTAAATTAATAAAAAAAACCATATTCAAAATTTTAGATTAATTTTTTTACAAATTATATAATAAAAAGATGGTGGACAGGAAACACTGTCTCTCTGTGTAAGGTATGAAAGAAAAGTAATAATTGAACAGAAAAAAGTAAGTTTATTTAATATGCTTTATATACAAAATATAATAACTTTTAAGTTATTTTGAAACGAGAATAAAAAAACATATGGCAGATATCAAATATGACAGAAGAACTACAGCTTTAGCCAGACTACATAAGATATAGCCATTGCAGATTGAATTCAAGAATAGTAATCCATCAAGAGTTTATTTCCCATCCATTATCCGTGCATCAATAGAAATATATTTTCAAAATAAGAACATATGCAATGAATAAGCCTCTTTTGAATTACCTAAAATTTGGCACGAGATGATTTACAAATTAAAAAAATATATAGTAAAATAATAATTGTCACGTTTACAGTTTGACCATTTTAAGCACCTACTTGCATTATACATGTCATCTCGGG
Source organism: Maratus michaelseni (assembly GCA_963931845.1). Classification (NCBI taxonomy): domain Eukaryota; kingdom Metazoa; phylum Arthropoda; class Arachnida; order Araneae; family Salticidae; genus Maratus; species Maratus michaelseni. The sequence goes on from OZ007595.1 coordinate 304,855,780, forward strand.
ATTTGTGTTTATCATTTTCAAAAACTTTGCGAAAATAGTTTATTTATCATGTTTGATCTTGAAGAAGTTGCCTTTAGAGTGTATGAAACATGTCATCTTTGCATTAAAAAGTATTTTCAAGACTTTGGTGTAATGTTTTTATCACTTTAAGCAATAATTACATCGCATTTAACACACACCACATCACATTAATCACATTTAACAAAAGTTTTGTTTAGAAAATTTCAGCCATCGCCTATACAGTTTAACGAGTATTCATTTTTCTAACTCATTTTATTCGAAATTGTTATTTTGCTAGTTGCGAGTATGATTTTGGGAAATTCTACGGAAAACGTTACCTTCTGAGCGTAAAAATATAAATAAAAAAACTAGTCGTTGGGGGCCACCCCATATACTTACCCATCATGGATATGCATAACGTAAAATATTAAAATAAAAAATGTGTAAACTACCTATAAAATGTATTGCAATTCGAATAAAATCGTGGCTTGATGACGTTCTAAGCTTTGAAGGCTCGATTACTGAATTGCTTGAAAGAAACATCCTTATAACTCCAAAAACAATAATCCTATTAACTAGCAGTTTATTGCATCTGATTAAGCGTCTTTCCAATTAAAATATATCTTTGAAGTGAAATTTGGATGAAATACAGGGTCATGAAAGATCGAAGAGTGCGGAAAAAAGGATTATAAATATCTCGGTAACTGATTATCCGATCGACTTCATGCTTTATGCAAAATTTATGATTTTTATTGTCTTTTCTATTCACTCCTTAAATTAAAAAATTTCGAAAATTTTTATATACCTTTTATCAGAGCGAATATTTCGAGAGTCCGAAAAATACAGTTCCGGATAATCGAGGTTACTGAAATTCAATAGGCTTCTTCCCATTATTACATACTAAGTAGATACCAAATTTCAAGTCTCTATCTCAATTTGTTCGGGAGATAGAGCTTTTACAGACACACAGACGGACGGCATTTTTTTCTTTTTCTAAAAATATGTGTTTCGGAATCTCCAGTGTCTGAAACGTGTAAATCCGTCAAAAAAATTTTTTTCGATTTTCAAAACGATTACAAGACTTACCCTATACTACGTATGATGGGTAAGTAATTAAACCAAAAGCTTTAATATTAATATTCTTAGTTAATCTTTCATCTCGTTTAACCCATTAAAGCCGGAATTATATTCGTTTTTAAAATGCAAAATTTACATTTCACACCAGTGTTTTTTTATTAGCAATTTTTGTTTGATTTTATCATAAACTCTGAATCATTAAATAAAGATAATGTTTCCGTAAAAAAATTCTTGTGTATAAACAAAAAAAATGGTTGAAACTCATCTGGTACCATATGGTACCGCTAGGCTTTAATGGGTTAAGGTTTATACCAGTGTTGCCAGTGGGCTAATATTTTATGTGCGTTCGTAAGTATATAAATACGTAGCACTTATAGTCGTCGTCTGGTCCGTCCGTCCGCATATAACAGCGCACAAACTACCTAACTAAATGGTTTGAAATGTAATAGATATGCTACGGCTAAAGCAAGAATTAAAGGTAAACCTATGTTTAACCGGTTAATGTGGGGATTACCGAGTGTTAGCGGCTAAATCCCGAACAGTTCCCAACGCTTCCTTCTTTAACTGGCTAAAACTGGGTCTAACCCACAGATTAAATATAGTCATACAGATTTGACAGCGGAGCGAAAACCAGAACCGGCGCGATACAAGCGCCACTACTGAGAACAGTCAAGAACTAACACACACGCGCGAGATCTATAAACTGTCAGATTGTCACGATCACATGTACCTGTTGGCAGTTTTGTTTATTTAATATCGACACGACAGCTATTTTGTATTTCATTTTCATAAAAGTTCTTTTCAGAGCTATTTTTCTTGAATATAATTAATTTTTATTTCCAAGTGCTCTTTTCAGGGCTGTTTTCTTTGCGATTAATTATTGCAAAATGTCAAAAAATATGGTATTTTGTCAAGCACAATCATGTGCGTATACGTTGTTTAATATGTTGTACTAAATGGAATTTTTAAATATGCTATATTTATTACTTTTTAAATAAAAAATATTTAAAATCGTATTAAATAACGCTGTTTAAAATGTTGCACTAGATGGAATTTATAAATAAAAATTATTTAAAATAGTGTTAAAATAACGTTGTTTAATACTGATTTGTTTAAAATTTAATACTAAATAGTATTTCTAAATATGCTATATTTATTTATTTTTTAAATAACCACATATGCATCGTTAAGAAATATAAAAGTGGTTTTACATACTTTTCATAAGTATTAAGATAACATAAACGAATTTTACAAGTATGGAGTCATTTAAATATTTGAAAGTTTCTCAGTTTAAATTATAAAGAAAAAAGGTGTAAATCTGTAAGAAACTCGTGTAAATATGTATATTTGCAAGTATTTGTATGATAAAATGAAATATGTTTGATGTTTTAAACAATAACAAACATAACAAACTGCGGCGACGCATTTATAGAAAAAAAACAAAGATAGATACTATACAAATAAGATAAGTAACACCTACCTGTGGCGACACGCTCGGAACGTTTACGACTATTGTCACTAGGGGCTCTGAAGTTGCGATTCGGTTACCATTGAGCTTATGGAAGTGTCCTATCTGTATGTAATATTTAATCTGTGGTCTAACCAATCATAGTCGGTTAAAGCCCGAAGAGTTCCCAACGTTCCCACATGTAGCCGGCTAAAAGCAGGTCTAACCGATTCGGGAGCAAATCCAGATCGTGTTAGCTCGGCAGTTAGTTGGTTAGTATTGTATCATCCTTGCCTGTGCGTGTTTGTTTTGTAACATGTTGACGAATTTATCTAAAAAATAGAGATAGAAAATGGGTTCAAATCAAGTTTCTATGACATAAGTTACGGACCACTGCTTGGATGAATTTCGTACATTATAGAGGTTGCTGTACAGCGAGTTTTGTGTGTCCATTGATGTTTTTTTTTTTTGGTTCATGCGCACGAAACGATCATACACAAGTTACTTACCGCTGCTTGAATAAATATCGTGCATTCTAGAGATTTCTTCCAAGCGAGTTTCGTGTGTCCAGTGATTTCTTTTTTTTTTCGGTTCATGTCGGCGAAGCGCACGTACATAAGTTACTGACCTTGAATATATTAATAAATTAATGTCCTTATTCATGGTTTACTTTTATTTATGTATTACCGTATTATATATTGTTTTTTAAACATATATAACTGAGCTTCGAGCTTTAACCGACTAGGGTTGGTTAGACCCAGTTTTAGCCGGTTCCAGGTGGAAGCGTTGGGAAGTTCTCGGGCTTTAGCCACAAAGCTTTGGTAATCTCCACTTTAACCGGTTAAACCTAGGTTTACCTTCATTCTTGCTTTAACCGTAACATATATAATCGTTTCAAAATTTTATCGAGTCATTTGAAATTTTATAAAAATCGAATCAAAACTTAAAAGCTATCAATAAAAGTTTTCTTTATTCTATTAAATACTATCATACGTAATCTAAATAATAAAAGAGCAAGTCATGTGACTGAGGAAAACAAATACGGCCTATCCAGTTCTTTTTTCATAAGCGAAGCGGCCATTTTTATTCAAAATTATTTTTTCGTATAAAATTGCATAAAAGTTGCATTTTTAGAACGATCGTTAAAAATTGTTTGCTTCAGAAATGAATTACATTAAAAATTGTAGATACAGTAGTAGACAATGTCGATTCTGAGATAACTTCAGTGGAAATTAGGTTAACAGCCGAATATCTCAATCCATTAAAGTAAATAAGCACAAAGGATTCGTTCATCGTGAATCATTGAAATATTACACCGTGGAGGTAATCATTCGCAAAGCAAGATCTCCATAATGAATGTTGCAGCGCTGTCTGGTGTCGAAAAAAAATTGTATCTGTAAACGTGGCATACGTAATAAGAAAAAAACGCATGCCCATTTAGCTCATAACAGATGACAAAATTCATTTCACTGAAATAATGATGATGATTTTTTATATTGTAAAACTAGTTATGGTACGAACGTGCCTCATTTGTCACGCTTAACGTACAATTACCAGCTTGTTTAAAATGCAGATTGTTTGATTGGCACCAATCTTTTTAAATGGTATATAATTCGCCTTGCTTTCGCCTAATTTAATCTGTCATTAAATAAGGCGAATTTTTCTTTCTTAAGAAATTGGTGGAATCAAGTAAAACTGAATTTTAATAATATAACCAACTGACAACACTGATTTATACAGGTGTTTGAGATATATATAGGTGTTATTATTAGGATTATTCAGAAATTAGGAATTCTCACCAGAAAGTATGAATAATTATTTTTGTTTTATACAATAATAGATATCCCATGAATAAATTTAAAAAAGCGTTAGTATTTAAAATTTTCTGGTATAAATTTGGAATTTCTGAATAATGAATGTACTAAATTTAAAAAAGCTTTAGTATTTAAAATTTTCTGGTATAAATTTGGAATTTCTGAATAATGAATGTACTAAATTTAAAAAACACTGGTGGTCGTATAGTCTTAATATTTTTGTTGGCTTACTTTATTTTATAAATGATTTTAGAGGGTAATTTCTGTAATTTCCGGCGTATAATCCGCAGCTCATAGAGTCGTTTTTCGACCAAGAAATTTTAATCAATAATTGTAGTTAAATATTTACAGCGATCTTTTAAGTTACATTTTATAAAATAATATTTCTGGGTCGAAAAACGACTCTTTGAGCTGCGGATTATACGCCGGAAATTACGGTTCTTAAATAATATTGTAACGGAGGATACATCTACAGAGGGTATAAAAACACACAATGTTTTGTTTTATAACGTCATGTTTTTTTGGGATAGCATACAGAAAATCTCAAAAATAGTTTTATGTACATGAATTAGAAATTTATTTTTTTTAATAAATGATGCTTTTTTTATAAAATCGGATACATAAAGTTCAGGATTTTTCCTAGTTCAGTAAGAATACCTCAAAATTAATGACAAAAAGACAATGTGCACATGCGCGGCTAACAACTGAAATTAAAAAGGAATGTCACCTGCTTCTGAATATTTTTATTAGGTGACAAATTCTCCTGTGTTTTCGAATGTGGCTATCAATAAAGAGGAGGGGACATATAGCGTAGTGTCTACGAATCGCGATTGAAGTAACTGAGGATGTAGTCATAAGAAAAATAGACGGATAATAAGTCGTAAATTAAAAAGAGGTGTCACCTGCTTCTGAATATTTCTATTAGGTGACGAATTCTCCTATGTTTTGGAATGTGGCAGTGAATTAAGAGGAGGAGACATATACTATAGAGTCTACCAATCCGATTGGTCACTGAGGATGTAGTCATAAGATGGCAGCTGTTGTTTGTTTACATCGGATCACCAGAGTCTGATGACAGCCAGCAAAAACTTCCACCAGTAAATTTGAATAGAAATGTTCGCCTTAAACACGCAAAATTTGTGTCATAAAAAAGGCAAAAATTTATATTCGTTTTTACTGGTGTAAGTTTGCTCTGGCGGTATTATAATCTTTTTCACTGATTGTTACAAGAAGATTGTTTATGTAGTCACATTATTGCAAAACTGCAGAGTCTGCTACTGCCAGAGAAAACGTCAACCTGTAAAAGCGCAAAGATATTTTTGTTTTATTCATGACAGAAATTCTGCATGAATAAGGATTTTAAATATGTACAAAGTGTTATTAAAATTTTACTCGTGCAAGTTTGCCACAGTCGTAACCAGACCCTGTGGACAGATTACAATTGAAACTTTACCATTTTGAGAATATGTCAATTCCTCTTTATTCATAGTTCCATGAGACACATCTACAGAGGGTGCGAAGTATAAACACACAATGTTTTTTTTATATACATATATAATGTCATAATGTCACTTATTTACGGTAGGATTTAAAAATCTCAAAAATAAATTTATGTACATGATTATTATTTTTTTCTATATATATGTTTCTTTTTTAAATCGGAAAGTTCATTTTTTTCAATTCAGTGAGAATACTTCAAAATTAATAACAAAGGTCAAATGAGCACATTCAGGTCTTACAACTGAAATTAAAAAGGGATGTCACCTGCTTCTGGATATTTTTATTAGATGACTGATTTTCCTATGTGTTAGAATGGGTCTATCAATAAACAGGTAGGGACATATATAATGTAGTGTTTACCAGTCGCGAGAGAAATAACTGCGGATATAGTCATAAGATAGTGGCTGTTCTTTGTTTCTATCGGATCAACAGGGCCTGATTAACGCCAGAGTGAAATTTCCGCAATAAATTTGAATAGAAATTTTCGCTTTATTTAAACGCTTTATTCTTGAAAATTGAGGCAAAAATCTCTATTCGTTTTTACTGGTGGAGGTTTGTCCCGGTATTAATCCGACCCTGATCCGGCGTAAACAAGCAACATCCGCCATTTTGTAACTACATCCTCAGTTACTTCACTGGCAACCCATAGACACTACCTTCTCACCTCCTCTTTATTCATAGCTCCATTGTTTCAATTTATAGTGATTTTGCACAAATAAATTTCGCACCGACATTTATTCGCGATTCAATTCGAAAAATCACCAATGTGTTATTAAAATGAATTTATAAAATGAACTTAGATACACAAAATGCATGCTTCATAAAGTGTTGCGGAACTTTTGAATCAAATTGTATTTAATTTAGTATCGAAATGTACATTACAAAAAACAGCATCACAGTTTCTTAGTAATTTTTTTTCGATGAAGTTTACATTTCAGTCGAGCACAGTTAGTGACATTTTCTGTCTGGAATCAAAATGGAAGACTCCCCAAACACTCGTTATTTTTATCCTACCGACCAGAAAAATTTACGGAAGTTAATTCGTCTTGTGTTTCTTTTTACGACTGCCTCTGTAAAGTGCACTCCGTTGTAAACATGTTTCTTAGCCTCGTAAATCACAGCATAAGTAGGTCGGAATTATCTAATTTTATATTCTGAAGATTAATTAACAGCATTTTGACGAAATGAATGAAATATTATTTAATTTCACACCTGAAATGAGTTACTTGCTTTTAAAATGACGTAAACAAGTAAATTTGCTTGTTTACTTTTTATATCGTTTTTACTCTTCGTTGAAGAACTTTCCACGTTAGCATTAAACATTCTGGGAATTTTAGGTTTATAGACTTACGGACTTTGAATACCACTATCTTTATTAATAATATTAGCTTTATTTATTAATAAACAGACCGTGAATTCTATTCAAATTTTATAAGTATATTTCATACCAGAATTTTTATTTTAAGATGTTCACTGGCTATGATGAAATATTTCGTCATACACGAACTACTACAGTAATATTTTGAACGCGTTTCTTTTTACTTTGTAAAATATTAATGGAAATTTCCATCTTATTTCGTGTAAAATTACCCCATGAATAAGGGAAAAATTTCTATTATTTTTTTACTGGTGGGAGTGTGTCCCGTTGGTAATCAGGCATATCAGTTGTATATAAGTTTATTCCCCGGTTAACAGGTTACACTGTTTAATTAATTAATTTATTTATTTATTTATTTACCGTAAGTTTCGGCTTTTAATTCTCGAATCAAACTATTATGTTTCGACCCAGAAATTGTATGTTATATAATGTTACTTACTAGATCGCTGTAAATGTTTGACTTCAATTATTAAATAAAATTTCTGTGTCTAAATATAATTGTTTGATCCGCGGATTATAGGCCGGAAATTACGGTATTTTGTAAAAATTATCTTTTATTTGTTTTATCAAGTAATTTCTGGTTCGAATCGACGTATTTTCATTTGGTATCAAATGTCCGGTTGCTTTGTTGGTAAGTTTAGAGTTAAAAAGAGTTTGTTACAAGTCATTCATAATGTATTTGTATTTTTAACCATTTGAGGGGCGGTGGTATATACTATATACCACCTAATTTTAATCCGATTCGAACCATAAACTTTTAATTAAATTTTACTTTTTAAACTTTGACGGGAAAAAGTTGAAAAATTGCTTTTCCTTATTTTGAACTAAATTCTTTCGTAAATACCGGTGTGAATTCGGTGTTACAGGAACACAATTACTTGTCCCTCAAAGGGTTAAACGAAAGAGTTGCTTATGTAGAAGAAAACTTGGTACTATAATATAATTTCTGTGCGTTACGTATCTAAAATATATAAATATATGAATAAAATACTATGCACTTTAGTCCCAACTGTACTGATTTGTTATATTATTTTATTATTATATTATATTATTTATTATTATATTATTTTATTATTATATTATATTATTTATTATTATATTATTTTATTATTATATTATATTATTTATTATTATATTATTTTATTATTTATTATTTTATTATTTTATTATTTATTTTATTTATTTATTATATACATATTTATTTATTTTAGTCGAATTGGTATTATGGGGGATTTACGTTAGGATTATGCTACTTTTGAGCGTAGAAATTTCAATAAAAAAAATGTAAGCAAAAATTTTACATTAAACTCCACAGTTTATATTTTACCCTTTTCAACTTCTATAGATAGCCGTATATCTTTTCATTTTTTGATAACTAATTTATTTTATAAAAATTTGGGGCGTGGGATATTTCTTTGATATTATTTTAATGGGGGATACAAATGCACAATGTTTTGTTTCAAAATGTCGTTCATATTCCGGGTAGCAAATTCACAATCACTCAACGTCCTACACACTTGACGCCAAACGGTTTGGCAAGAAAATGAACTGTAGTACGCATTCGTGTGTCTTATACGAATTTGCAAACGGTTGAAACTACTTCAGCATTTCGACCGCGCATTTCTTCTTTATGTAAGAAGTATTTCTGACTAATTATAATACATATGTATGCATATATATTGTGAACATATGCATTATTTAATGTTTTAGAGCCGCTTTATAACTTTACCTTTCTTAAAACGATCACAATAAATTAATAAATAGATGAAAGTTTATTATATTGACCTTAATTACTTGTTGAGGAAATGCTAAAATAGGTGTTTTGTTGCTGATTGATAATAGGGTAAATGTGACATAACAGTAATGGACCCCTCCCCTCAAAGTTTTTGCTTTATAAAAAAATATCCAATAAAAATTCATCTTTTATTAATTTTTTTTTCAGACTCTTCCTTGCATGTTTTATAATGTGGTATCGCAAACGACGGCGATTCGATAAACAAAAATTTACCCGATCTTATATTATCGCCATTCAGAACACATGAAAATAATATATTTCAATAAGATAAGTGAAAATCATATAAAACTCAACAACCTTTTATTCATTTTGCTTTATGCCATTAAAAAAACCATTCGAGATTCGACACACCTCAAAGTTACAGACGCTTAAAATACATTTCCGTAAGAGGGAGAAAAGTCGTATCTCTTTGCATTTAATCAGTGTATGGTGCCGCCCTCTCTTATCACATTAAATAAACCAATTCGAGACTCAAACCCAGGGATAGAGAATAATATTCAATATGTCTTATTGGATATTCAATGTATCTTATTGAATATAGAATATATCTGATCTCAATATCTGATACTCAATATATCTTATTGAATTACTCGAGCATAAAATATTGCTTCACTGTTCCATTCAGTGAAATTTTTACTGAACAAGCTAAGAGATGGTTTTACTTAATTCATTTATATCTTCTTTGTTTTCTTACAAAAATTGCATGCTTTTTTTTTTTCAGTAATAGAAAACTGGATTTTTTATACTAATGGCCATTTACAAAATTTCATTTATTTTTAAGATTTAGTATTCATTACTGGAATGCTCAATTAGGCTTCTTCTCTAATCTACTAACTAATTTATATATATATATATATATATATATATATATATATATATATATATATATATATATATATACTTAATTAGGATGAATTTGAAAAGTAAACACCTAACGATCCTAATTAATGTATTGAATTTGGTATTATTGCAGTGCTGTATTATCCCTTTAGAATGTATCTCATTCTATCAATGCTTAACAAACTGATTTTTTTTTTTTTTTTTTTTTGGAAAATAATTTAAAAGTGAAAAAGCGTTTAATTAAATATAATAAATAAGTATCCGTGTTTATTCGAGATAAAATAAAGTAGTATAAAAGGTAAACTAGTCGGATGTGCCAATCCAAAACTTTCTTCTATCTCAGTCATGTTAATACTTCAAAATTCGTTATCACATCGCCAATAAAATCAATATTTTTCGATAATCTGTTGTACGTCAGCTGCTTTCGAATCGTCGGGTTACCGGGATGCGATCAACTGATGTATAATACTAAACTACGAAAAGTCCTTCAGGTCTGAACCGACAAGAACTGATAGCCTCCCTATTTCTTGGTTTTTCGATTTTAGCTAATTTTACTGGAAAACACGAAGGTAAAATGCGTGGAACCTAATTAAAGAAGATTCAATCCCAGCTCTCGTCAACATTGAATTTGAATGAGAATATCGCCAAATTAGTCCTCTACAACCAAGTTGGCTTCATTTATGACAACCTATTTTGGTCGCCAAATTCGGCGATATTTCGCCAACTGTCGCCAAGTTTGGCGAGAATTTGACGTTGGCGAATATAAATATATAGTGATAAGCATATAATAGGGTTAATTGTTACAACAATGAAAGAAAATTTGCCGAAACCATGTTAACTAAAACTCATAAGTTAAACCCGTTTATGGATGTCTTGTTTATGCTGTCTTGTTTGAAAATGTCAGCCACCCTAAAATTTCAAACCGCTATATCTCAGGCATTTTTTGAGATAGAGGCAAAACAAAAATTGTTCCGGATTCTCCGGATCAAGGCCGAACATTTAACGAAAAAAACTTTTAGGATTTCTAATTTTTTTGCACATCTTTTTGAATTTGAAATTGAATTTGGCTATTTTGACCTTTTGAATTTGGCTATCACAGCGCCCCCTTTCGTCGAAATATCCCCAAATTCTGATAGAACCTGCTTGCCATAGCCAAAAACATAAAAAAAAAATCTGGTTCAATTTGAAGCATAACTTCATACACTTTTAGATGGTACAATAGTGAAAATGGAACAAAAATATCGATCGCAGCGCCCCCTTTCGTCGAAATATCCCCAAATTCTGATAGAACCTGCTTGCCATAGCCAAAAACATAAAAAAAAAAAACTGGTTCAATTTGAAGCATAACTTCATACACTTTTAGATGGTACAATAGTGAAAATGGAACAAAAATATCGATCGCAGCGCCCCCTTTCGTCGAAATATCCCCAAATTCTGATAGAACCTGCTGGCCATAGCCAAAAACATAAAAAAAAAATCTGGTTCAATTTGAAGCATAACTTCATACAACTTTAGATGGTACAATAGTGAAAATGGAACAAAAATATCGATCGCAGCGCCCCCTTTCGTCGAAATATCCCCAAATTCTGATAGAACCTGCTTGCCATAGCCAAAAACATAAAAAAAAACTGGTTCAATTTGAAGCATAACTTCATACACTTTTAGATGGTACAATAGTGAAAATGGAACAAAAATATCGATCGCAGCGCCCCCTTTCGTCGAAATATCCCCAAATTCTGATAGAACCTGCTGGCCATAGCCAAAAACATAAAAAAAAAATCTGGTTCAATTTGAAGCATAACTTCATACAACTTTAGATGGTACAATAGTGAAAATGGAACAAAAATATCGATCGCAGCGCCCCTTTCGTCGAAATATCCCCAAATTCTGATAGAACCTGCTTGCCATAGCCGAAAGCATAGAAAAAAAATCTGGTTCAATTTGAAGCATAACTTCATACAACTTTAGATGGTACAATAGTGAAAATGGAACAAAAATATCGATCGCAGCGCCCCTTTCGTCGAAATATCCCCAAATTCTGATAGAACCTGCTTGCCATAGCCGAAAGCATAGAAAAAAAATCTGGTCCAATTTGAAGCATAACTTCATACACTTTTCGATGATACAATAGTGAAAATGGAAAAAAAAATATCGATCGCAGCGCCTCCTTTCGTCGAAATATCCCCAAATTCTGATAGAATCTGCTTGCCATAGCCAAAAACATAGAAAAAAAATCTGGTTCAATTTGAAGCATAACTTCATACACTTTTAGATGGTACAATAGTGAAAATGGAACAAAAATATCGATCACAGCGCCCCCTTTCGTTGAAATATCCCCACATTCTGATAGAATCTGCTTGCCATAGGCAAAAACATAGAAAAAAAATGTGGTTCAATTTGAAGCATAACTTCATACACTTTTCGATGGTACAAAAAAGACACACACAGACGGACAGACGGACAGACGGACAGACGGACGGACGGACAGACGGACAGACAGACATTTTGTAAAAACATGTTTTTCGGAATCTCTGACCCCTAAAACGTGTAAATCCGTCGAAAACTGGGAGTCGAAAAAAATTTCGATTACAATACTTTCTTCTATTATAGATAGAAGAAAGTAAAAATGTAAATAACATCATGTATTATAAAATGTGTTTTTACTTCTTTCTAAGTTTATTTTATAAAAACAATTATTGTTTATTTAATGTAACTGTTTACAAAACAGGAAATTATTCATTTTCATAAGCTTGATAGCCTAAGCTAACAAGTAGCTACTTCAGTAGCTACTGAATCTTTGTAATATCTTTAAAAAATGAAAGCTTTCATTTATTTTGAAAGCATTTTAATGCTGACGATAAAACTCGAGGTAAAAAGGTAGGATGAATGTTGTAGGATGTACAATTGTAGTACAACTTCTATTCAATGGTACTTGTACGATTTTGAGTTTGCCGGACAAATGCTACGCATGCGCGAAGTTCATTTTCTCGCCAAAGCGCTTGGGGACAGAGGTTGGCATCAAGTGCGTAGGACGTTGAGTGATTGTGAATTTGCTTCCGGGTAAGGTATGAAACTGAAAGTAAATATATGTAGAATAAAGCTTTACGTATATGAATTAAAAACATTTTTATTAAATAATTGATGCTTACCTTTTAAATCAAGAACGGGGGATATATAAAGTTCATGACCTTTACTAGTTCAGTGAGAATATTTCAAAATTCATGACAAACGACAAACAGTGTACACCCACGGCTAACAATCGAAAATTAAAAGGAATAACTTCTGCCTCTGAATATTTTATTAGGTGACAAATGCTACTATGTTTAAAAAATTATTGCACAAAATTTTATTGTAATGGAGGATATGAAAAAGATTTGTTACAGCAAATCAAACATATTTTTAAAAAATGTGTTTTTTTTTTGTTTTTGTTTTTTCATAACAAAATTCACTTTACATAAGGAATTTTTCGAGGAAAGAAACACATTGTTGAATGAATACTATATTTATCACATTTACGAAATAAGTGAAGATGATAATATAGGAAATCAGTTGTTACACGTGATGGGAGTGTACCTTCGTTAATTAAATAAACAAATCACAAAAATCATAAATCATCAAATATACATTTTTAATGTGTTATATTATGTTAAACATCTGAAACATTAAAAAAATATATATCATGTCAAACATTAACTATCATGTGCTGAAAAAATAACTTTTTCTCAAGAATGACCCATTTGTACACTTGAGCTGTAAAATAGTTTTTAATTTGGGGTTAGATGCGCAAATTACATGCTTTCAGGAAGTTTTACAGAACATTTGTACGAAACATTTGTACTTCATTTATACTTGACATGGTAAAGAAACAAGACACAGTTTTTCTATAATTACATTTACTTTAATGTTTACATTTCAGTCCAAACACCGCACCGGTTGGTGACATAATCTGTCTGGAAGCAAAACGAAAGACACCCCGAACACTCGTTATTTTTATCCTGGGAAATTTATAGTGGTTAATTCTTCTTCTGTCTATCTCTACAATAACTGTAAAGTGCCTTTCGCAGTAAATATGCTTCATATCCTCATAAATCACAGTATAAATAGGTCGTAATTTCTTAAGTTCTAAACTTAAGATTAATTAACTACGTTGTCACGATATGAATGCAATATTATACAAATTTCGCACTTGAAATGAGCTATTTGGTTTCACACGAGTTGTACTTTTCCAACTGAATAAAAAAGTTCACTCACTTCTTTTTAACTCAGTTTTAAAATTACAACTAGTGTGACTTATTTATCAATTATATTAAAATTAATATAGTGTTCATCCAACGTTTATTGGAGCTCCATTGCCTGATTCAGAAATCAGACCATTTGTCATAACCATTAAGGTTCTCTTTATGAATTGTGCCCGCCAGATGTCCGAGATAGCTCAGTTGGTAGAGCATTAGCGGTTTACGCCAAAAGGCCCCTGGTTCGAATCCTGGCCTGAGCTCTCTTCACTCAATTGGAAAATTACGTGTTATTTATTTACCAATTAAAATAGATGTGTTAAAATAAATACTAGTTGACCTGCCCGGCGTTCCCGGGCATGTGTCAATAACTTCAAATAAACCACAAATTTGTATTTTATATCTTTAACCCGATTTTGTATAAATTTATATTTTTAAATGAAAGATTCACAAACGAATATTAATATTTAGTGGTAAAAGTGCTTGTAAGAAGACTATTTTCTTGTTTTTTCACGTACATTTGGATACTTTTGGTTTATTATATATTTATATGTTTTATTTGTATTATATCTTTAATTTGCAATAGATGGCAACACTACCGATTCAATCAGGACCGGTATCTCTTTCGAATTTCTCTCTACTCTCCGTTTCAAATGATGATTTTCACTATCTTTATATTTTATTTTAATGTGTCATAAACTATATACTAAAAGTTTTTTCTACTATTATTAAAATTATAGATAATAAAGGCAATTTTTTAAAATTTAAATATTTTTAATGCAAATGTTTTTTTATTTATATTATACTTTTAATGCAAATTTAATTTGTAAAAATATTGTTGGTTGTTAAACTTTACATAATTCAAATGCATTCGAATAAAAAAAATACAAATTGTATACGTAACTTCTTTTCCTGAAAGTGTGACAGTAATTGAAATGAATTACAGCCAAAAGTAATGCAGAAATCATTCTGTGGGAAGCGCGTTTCGAACCCACTTTCTTTGAAGAGAGACGGAGCTTAAATTAACGCCTTAAACCACTCAGCTACGTTAATCACGTTCAAGTGTATCTTAAAACTAAACACGTTTTAGATTTATTCTCGCGCATGCGCAAAAACATCGAATTTGCGCTGAAATTTTTAGCTTGTCGCTTTAACCCATTTTAGGCCAAGCATAGAAATTTTATAAAATGTGGTATTATTTGCATTGAAATTTGCTTAAATTACATTCATTAAGACACCAAAAAAGTTTCGTGCATGAAAAATAATATTTTATTTAATTTGACGCTACCATTATTAATTTACCATTAATAATTTACCATTAAATTTAAATAAAATATTTTAAGTTTTCTTATGGCATTTGTTTTATTTTTATTTTATTTACAGAACTTGCAACTTTACTCCATTATAAAAACATATGATTAATCTCAAGTGGAATAATTATACATTTTCAAAAAGTCGAATTTGTCAATAACCGTTTCAAGTAAAAAACCAGCGTATTTTGAAAATTTCTCAACAGAAAGTGATTACTTCAATTGAATTACTAATATTTTATAGATGTCTCCAGAACCCTTAAAAATGGCATAAAAATAAAATTAGTGAAAAATATACGTCACAGTGTTAATAAAAAAATATTTATTGAAATGGTGCGTTTACGCACCTTTGGCCGAAAATGCGTTAATATATAGGATAGTGTCCAACGTTTCTTCCAGTTCCATTACCTGTGATTTATTCTGTTGAGCTGATTCAGATATCAGTCCAGATAAGGTTCTCTGGGTGAATGTGCCATATTTGTCCAGGATATTGTCCTTAAGCCAAAAGGTCCCTGATTTCAATCCTGTTCTGAACGCTTTTTTCATTCAGTAGGAAAATTACAACTCGTGTGATTTACTTACCAATTAGAATAAATGTGTTAAAATTAATATACTATTTGATTTTAGTTGAGATGAAATATCAATAGATGAAATTGTCATTAAGATGAAATCCAGAGAAACAGATCTCTTTGTAGTTCAGTTTTTAATGAAAGCAGATCCCTTTCTGAAACTTTCTCGGATTTTTTTGACTGGCGCCGGCAGATTCTTGGGAGTTTTTTGCAAAGATTAAGAAAAATTACCGGCCGAATTTTTCAAAAATTGTATTGTCGAATGCATATATATATACGTATATATATTTTTTTTTACATATGCTCAGAAATTTTCAAATTGATATCTTAATTAGTTTTTTTTTTAATTCTCTTATTAGTAAATAAATTTCGAATTCGTTCATTCCCGCTTACAAATTGAGACCAAGAGTTCTTTTCTTTAGCCATTTTGATTAAAAAGGTGGCATTTTCGATGCGATGTTTAATTAGATTCTAATTAATATCTTGGGTAATTATCAAAATATTAAAATTCTGAGTTGCAGGTTCACCAGTTCGGGCCTTGGACTACCTAAATATAAATTATCAGGCTTCAAGAAATGCTAGATTTTGTTAGTCATCGCAGACAAACAAACAAATAGACACACACAGAGCGAAACTTTTTTTTATTTAGATAGCCATTCCGTGAATAAAATAAAAATAAATTTTTACGAAATTTACATTTCGGCCTAGAATGGTTGTAAAGCAGTTTAAGTAAAAAATATATAAATTAAAAAACTGTTTTCGTTAAGTTTTAGATACAAGGAATCAGGGGCATATTTATTCTGGCTTTAACTTAAAAAATGGCTAAGATACAGTTGTTTGAAATTCCAGGTTGGCGGATATTTTGAAATAATCTGATTTTTGTTATGCTGTAACTCTCATACTCAAATTATTATTCAAAATCAGTATAAACGAAAACTGAGATTCAATCTTCTATAATCGAGTTCCGAACATTTTATCTTTGGGTGTTTGAGTAAATTTAGTTGAATTTTTAAAAACACGGAATATGGAAACTACCTTTTCCTACCGGTACACGCCAGGAGAACTTTTTTTATATTCAGTCTGTACAAGTACTTGTTCTTTGTATATTTGTTCGTTTAGTATATATCAGATCAATTTAATGATTTCAAGTTTTCAAACTTTATTCTAATTTCAAATTTAATTAATATGAAGCTATGTATTTATTGTACACAAAAAATGTTCATTGAATAATTTTATCTCTCTCTTCATAACATTCGCTTGAAACATAACATTTGAAAAAGAAATCGAATTATTAAATGAAATTAAAAAAAAAAAAAGACGGCATGCAGTATTTTAATATTTTAAAAAATATATCTTACTCAAAGATGTTTTACAATTGATTTATATGCAACTAATGACATCTTCAATATATACTTGTTAATCTCTTAAAACAAATTTCGTTTCGAAAAATTAAAATCAAAAAAGTTCTTACCAGAAAACATTCGTAGAAAAAATATTTAAAATATATAAAATAAATGTTACAGTAACGACATATTCTTACTTTATTTTTATTCCAGTAATAGAGTTGTCCTGTCAGATGACTCTTATACCACTATAAAGTAAGTGTTAATCATAAAGTAAGCCATGTATAACTTAGTAATATATTTTAGATGTCTGCACGTGCCCGTGTCCAGTCCGAGCCCGGCGCCAATTTTGAATCCCGAACCTTGGCCGGACCAAGCCTCGTATTTATTCTTTCCGGGCGAAGTCAAGCCTGGATTTCATTCTCCCTATAGTTTTGCACGAACCAAAATTTTCAGGCCCGGTCCCGGCCCATATGAAAATCATTGGTCTGGTTCGGCCTGGCCTGTATGAAAATCAGTAAAATGAGGCCCAGTTTGAAAACGATGCATACATTTTTAGATGGCCATTTTTCTTCAATTGAAACTCTTCTTAAAGAATAGCACATACATTTCTAGGCAAAATAAAAAATTATAGTACAGTAAAATCTGTGAAATAGAACCTGTATATGACGTAAACCTGTCTTAAACGGGAAAAATGTCTTGACCCGTGCAAAATGAATATAATAATACATATACAACAGACCATGTACCTGCCAAGAATGGAACGTGTCGATATATATAACGGATTATTCTTCTCTTACTGAATCTTCATTCGAATGTAATTCTCTAGTCATTTTTTTTCAATCGGTGTTCTATGTACGTAATTGTCTAATTGGTCATTAATATTGTTGGTATTTTGTACTCCATGCATTTCGAACATAATCTGTAAATTAAAACACACATAAATAAAGCCTGCATTCAGCATTTTAAAATTATTATACAGACATATATACATTAAAATGTTTTAAATGTATGTATGTCTGTATAATAATTGTATATCTTTATAATCTGTAAATAAAATGTATGCATAAGTTAAAGTGCTTTTTGAATAATTTTAATTCTGAGATAATATTGCTTCAGAAATATCGGCATGTTTTGTAGACAATCAATCTGGCGGGTCCGGGCCGGGCTAGGGCCGACCTTTTTGATTTTATACCGGACAGTGTTCGGGTCTAGATTTTAACTTTTACACCGAGACGGACCAAGAAAAATTTTCAAAAGTCGGGCCAGGTAGGAAGCAAGTATTGCTTAATTTTCATATTTTTGTAAGAGACATCGAATTAAATTACAATCCTTTGAAAAGAAATAATTCCGATCCACATGAACGACGTCGAACCCTTTGCACTCCTTTGTCGATTGGGATTCGACATCGGTTTGTATCACAGAAATTTCTATGTCAAATAAAACTTCCTCCAAATAGTAATTTTTGTCTTATTTGATCGTAAATTTCTGTTATTAAATAAAGATAATATTTCTGTTCTGAAGTAGTCGGGCTGAAAATACTGGAGACTTCGTAGCTATAAAACCTTACGCTAACACAATTCGGTGTGCAAAGGGTTAAGCTGTTACACTCTTCTTCCATGTAAGTGAATAAGAATATCTGTTGGAGAAATTGGTTATGATACGATTATTTGTTGTGACAGGAAAGAATAGGATAAAGAAGTGAAATTTTAAAAGGCAGTTTTTATAACATTCTTTTCCGTTATGACTTTACAGCGGAGTAAAAACAACAAGTACAAATTTATAAAACTTATTACAATAAACTGGAACTGTTTTTGAAAACAATTGGCTATTACCAACTTCCGATAATTCCGTTATATTCTTGGTGATAATAAATGAAATTGAACAGCTATTACCCAAGAGGAAGACTTCGAAAACATAAAACAATTAAACTAAGATTAACATTTTTATTATTACTATTATTTTGAGAAAATATATTTATAATAGTGTAGCGACACAATCTCTCAAAACAACCAAACAACAATTTCGACAAACAGTATGTAATGAATCTCTAGCACGGAGCAATTGAGCTAGCCGTTTGTTCGGTTCTACGGCGCTCGTCATCTGTTCAGAGGACTCTGGTTCAATCCCAACCAATCTGACGAGTGTCTCGCGGTTGACAACATGTGACCATACTTAGATACTTACCTTCTTATTACAGATTTGAAAAATAATTTAAACTTTTTGTTGCTATAAGGTTATGTGATTGGTGGTTGAATGGTTAGAGCGATGCGTTTGAGTATAGATAACATAAGTTCGAATCCCACGTCTTCTTTTTTTTCCCAACCTTTCTTCTAGATATTTATTTTAAAATGTTTTATCAGTTAAAATATTCTATTTCATTTTTTTATGCTTTTTTATTTATAAATGTTTTATATGTGAAATACTGTATTTTAATTTTATTTTCAACTTTTTTATTTAAAAATATTTTATACATTTTTCATGATAAATGGAATATTTTTAATAAAAGTAAATTTGTATGTTAATGACAATTAAATATTTATTTTTATTTTTAAAATAAAATACTTACTTATTCTAGTTCAGAATTTTTTTCTGCTTTTTAATTTTAAAATGTTATGCATGGGATGTTTTAATAAAAGTTAAGTTTGATATTAATAACAATTAGATTTATTTATATTAATAAAATAATCTTTTTTTAAAAAAATACGATAAAACGTGCTTAAAATTTTACATTAAAGCGCCTTTTAATAGTTAAAGCTTCGTTTCAATGCGATATTATCAAATACTTTTTTTTTTAAGGTGTAACAGGGCAGAAATTTAAGTATGGTCACGTGATGTCTGCTGCGAGACACTTGTGCCAACATGTTTTTTACTGTTGATAAAAATTAAAAACATTCAGAAATTCAGACTTAATTCTAAATATAATTACACTGCATAACAGTACCTAGCAATTCTTATTTTACAATGCAATATCTAATTTTTGTACTGAAAACTACTTTTGCGGCACTTGAGACCTAAAAGCGCTGTTGAAATGGAAATGACGAATGGTTGAAACGGAAATGACGTATGCTTCCACCAATGAAAATAAGTCCATGAAGCCCGAGCTTACCCACTGAAATACAAAGGGGCCCCCAAATTTACCTTTCAAAACTAATTTTTAGGGGAAAAACATTCAGTCGGGGTAAAAAATGTATTTTATTTTCTTAATTATAGCCACTAAATTTTCCCTCAGACTATTACTGACACACTTATACTCCATTTTTTTTCTTCCTGTTGATATAATAAATAGTATAAAAACAGTGATTAAATGCAACCTATATTCATATTTCTTACATTTTACATTTGAATTTAAAAAATAACAGAAAATTTAATCTGTATAATTATATTTTGGTTATATTAATAAAGAGTGGAGAAATGATATAAAATATGAAGAATAGGTTTGTACAATTTGTAAAGCATAAAATATATTTTGAAGTTCAAATATTCGCACTTGTTCCATATCTGTAAATTCATTTACAAAATTAATTTGCTGTGTATAATTATGTATATAATAAAATATTTGTTATATGTATATAGGTAGTTAGTTTTAGCTTAATATTAAAAGTTTTGTTTACTCGAAATTTTGATGGTAAAATTTCGAATTGTTGAAGCATAGTTGTCAAAGTAAAAAGGGGGGGAGGCAGTATGACGTCGAGCTTCCCCTACTTCTAAGTCTCAAGCGGTCCCTGACGATGACCTAATTTTGGAAGCGTGGAATGATTCCGATGTAAGAATGACATCATACTTTTTTTTTAGTGCTGCTTTAAATCAACGAATTACAAAATATGAAAATTAAATATTTAATAGAAATTTTCTAATGAGAAAAAAGGGTGGCGGACTTTTTGGAAATTTCGAAAAAATAGCCAATAACAATAAATTTTAGACAGTGCGAGAAAAATGTGTTAAGTTGAGCTACTAGTTATTTAATCTAGTTTAATAATTTTATTGTATTTGCAGTATTGCAAATCGTTTTGATTATATACTAAAAAAAATAATAAAAAACAAGAGGGGAAAATTCTGCCTTAAGGTAGAATATAGATTGCCACACACGGTTTTTATTTTATAAATAAATAAATAAATAAAATAATAATAATAATAATAATAATAATAAAATAATAATAATAATAATAATAATAATAATAATAATAATAATAATAATAATAATAATAATAAAATAATAATAATAATAATAATAATAATAATAATAATAATAATAATAATAATAATAATAATAAAATAATAATAATAATAATAATAATAATAATAATAACAATAAAATAATAATAATAATTTTTTAAGAAATGTCAATCAATTGTACCATACAAAGCCATATGATAACCGTAGGTAGTCATATATACACCAGTTTTCATGATTTTATTTGAAAAAATGGCATCAATGGTGGTTTGACCTCGGTGGTACAATGCTTCGGGTTGGTTCGTAATACAAGACCGACCTCTCTCAATTCTTCGATAAATGCTCGACCTTCCTCGCTATTGAAATTGATATTAAAATCTCCCCCGAGAACTGTTTTTTGATCTTCATCAATTGTCATGATATCTAGAATTTTTTCTAAAATTTCTTCTGTACTGGCGCGGGGATTCGCATAACATACTACAAATCTCACGTTATTCAATATGTATGAAATGAGAATTCGCACTTTGTCACCGTCGACCATCACATTTTCTTTATTTTCATCAATTATATTTTCTTTCATATATGTCATAATGCCTCGATTTTTTAGCGTTCTACTCCAACCGTTACTATGGATTGCACCTGCTACTTTGAATCCCGGAATTTGAAAGTCATCCGTTGGAATGGTATGCGTTTCGGCTAGAAGGATCAAATCACTCTGTCTGAAACACGGATCTGCCAACAAATCCTCATGGTGTGTAACTAATCCTTGCACGTTATGGAACATGAATTGAATACCAGCAAATTATTCGCGATTACTTAGAAACTCATAAATGGGTTTTAAGGGTTTGGATCTCAAACGCGTCAGCTCTGCCGCCAAGGAGTCGTATTCCGAAGGAGGTTTTGGTGGTTCGAATTCTGCCACGATAAACAGGCTCGAGTGACTCGAGACAGCGCGACATATAAGAGATTTCTTTTCATTTTCTTTCGAAAATGGACCACGCATTCTTCATAAGTGGCTCCTTGCGATTTATGGATGGTGAGCGCATCGGACTGTATGATGGGAAACTGTTCTCGGTAAACGGTGAGTGGCGAATTTCGGGTACTGTACATATTTTTTTTCACACGGTTGATGGGTGTCCAATGTCGATTAATCTGGTTTCGTACCATGTAATTGTTGTACTATCTTCTTAAATTTTTACCAACAGTCTTCTCATCAAACTCTATCCATAATGTTTGAACGGCGCGTGCTTCACTGTTTTTTAGTTGACTCGATTATATTTCCCTCAGGATCCCCATCGCTCCGTTAACGAGTCCGTCCGCCGTATCCAAATTCAGGATGAGCATATACCTGGCATCTAATTTGAGAGAAAGATTCTTATTTAAATTGCTCGCGTCTTTCCTACTCATACTTCCTACTTTTCGCAACATGCTTTGCTTTGCCCGTCTACTTCCTTTGCCTGTTACGTAATCATTTCCTTCGACCGTGCACCCTTCCGTATTTAATTGTGCAATTCTCAGCGTGTTGTAGGCTTCTACTTCGGCATTCGTATAAAACAAATGGATCGGTGAGAAAGGTAAGGCTGAAGGGTCCTGCACGATACGGCTTTCAACCAAAGCGACATCTTCTGGCGTCATGGTACCATCAGCCACGTGATTGAGACACTCAGCAAAAGCCATGTCTTCTTTTTGCCACATAATTTCTGTCAATTCATAAAATTGGAAACGTTCCCAAAGAGGATTTCCAACCAAATGATCCGCTTCGTAGCATTTAGGAATCTGGTAAACGGGCGTTCCCATGACGGGTGGAAGTTGTCTGAAATCGCCAAAACAGAGAACGTTCAAGTTTCCGAAAGGTTGATCATTGCCCATAATTTGTCGCGTACGTTGGTCGACGCAACGGAAAATGGCATATGACACCATGGATATTTCATCGATGAGGATTGTCTTTAGGTTTCTATATGCCGCTCTGTACTCACTCACCGTATGGTCCTAGAGATCGACAAAATTTGTTTTATTTTAGTGGGTAACGCAAACGTTGCATGTAGCGTTGCCCCACCGATATTGTAAGCGGGTTTTCCAGTGGGTGCGACCTTCACTACGGCTAACGCTGAGGGATCGGCACCCGACTTTGCGTAACCTCGAAGTAATGTTTGCTCGAGAATACGGATGAAAGAGGATTTACCGCAACCAGCTGGTCCCGTTATAAAGATGCAATAGGGTTTGGCATTTGTGAATTCTAAATGCTTCACATGCTTCAACAGATGAAGCTGTCGCTCGTTTGGTTTTCGAATATTGCCTTGATATTCGTTCTCTTCTCATCGGACCGTAATTTTAAACGTACAAAAGTCTTTGCCGACATATTCATCAAAATCGCGCTGAATATCGACTTTGAATTCATCTTTGAATTGTAATGGTTCTTTCCTGATGCTTTTGTCTTCTTCCTCCATGTCGTCGTCTTATCTATCATTCTTTTTTCGAGGTCATGCATGTTCACCGTTAGATGATGATATTTTTTTTGTTCAACTCAATCATCGATTTTTTTTCGTGGTGAAGTTCTTTAAAATTTTGATTTAAAATGTCTTTAGTTTCATCTCTCCAACGCGTATACAACAGAATTTCTTCTCGATAAAACTCATCCGGTTCGATCAGTTCTATGTAACCGACTGATCTCAACACTTTTCGAATGCGCCTTTCTTGCATGTAAAGATGTTGATCGATCAGCCTGTGCTCCTCGCGACCTGCCTTTTTAAGCTCATAACCCGTGGAAAAATCTGCGAAGCATAATGTTTCGAAAGCTGTCGGTCGATTAACATATTTATCAAAGATGGATGACTGGAAGATATCGAAAGATTCTTTGGGTAAACCTTTTAAACTTTCTTGATTTTTCACCATTCGAACCCGCTTTCCTGGTGGAAACGTGGGAATGAAGATGTCGTTGACTGACAACCGACTCATTGGTAGTTCTAAAAGACTCCAAGCTGCTTCTTGAGCACTCACTTCTGATACACTTAAATAAGTATTCGTCACATTTCTCAAAAGGGATTTGAGGTTCCTTTCCGGTTTTTGCCTACATTGTTGGACACATTCTTTGAGTAATTTGGACATGCCTCGTTGCGATTTGTTGATGTAATCTACCATATACGCGGTGCCAGCAAAACCATTCGTAATATATTGGATATCCATGTTGGATTGCATCATATTGAGAATCTTTGGGTTATAGTTATTCAGCATGATTTCATTCACCTCACGCTTCAAGAACACCGTGGTCCGATTGATTCCCGATTGGATGACATTCAGGTAGTGATCCAATGAATAATCTAAAGTAAATAGGAATTCATCAAAGGTCTGCATATTATTTTTCCAGTCTAGATCGGATAAATAGTCTCGTAGTTTACGATAGTCTTCTTTGAGCATTTTATTGCGAGGGTCACAATCATTCAAAGGATCCAAAATTCGCGTTCTATCCATGGGAAAGTGCGGTATGTGAAACCGACACCCTTCATATTTTCCCTTTTTCATGTAGCACATGGTGGTATGGCGATGTTTTTGGTAGTGTATGAACGTATTTTGGGAGCTACAGGTCATCATTTCCTCAACAAATTTCTCACACGCTTCGACAGAGTCTTGCTCGTACACAGGAGCATTCTCGAGCCATAATAGCATGTGCACATGAGGACTCCCCCGGTGTTGAAATTCAATTCTATAATAGTCATATTTAATTTTGTAGCCGGCGAAAGCCCCGTTCCTCTGTTTCCATGTTTTTACCAGTTCCCGAAATTTAAAATTAAAATAGAGTGCGCAAGTCATGGGATCTTTTTGAATGAGTTCGCACTTCTTTTCTTTGGTAAACAATTTTTCATTTTCAAATTCCTCCCTCGTCAAAGTGGGATTGTCGACGTTCAAAAATAACGCCTGCATCAATTCAAAGCATTGCAGCTCGGCCGCAGACAATGTGACAAATAGAGTCGGGATTCCCCACTGTCGCATTGCGGCATACACACGTTTTTTCTCGTTTTCCCAATGAGCAGGTGCATTTTTTATGTTTTTGAGGAATTTGCAGCCGTCGTCGTGCTGAATGAGGTCGTTCACAAAATTTTCATCGAACAAATTTTCGGCCGTGAGTCTTCCATCCAGTGATTTCTTTTTCCGAACGGAAATGCCGATAGCATTTTTAAGACGAAAGTGATTAAATTTACTGTACGCGTACAGCAAATGATCAGGTCGGACTGCCCGTCGATCCGATCTTCGTATTTCTCTAAATTGGCGATTTTGGTGTAGGTATACTCATTTTTAAGGTGCCTCACTTTCCCACAGTAAATAGTCGGAAAGGACAGCTCTTCAACATTTTCATCAAAAATTAGCGACTTGGGTATTTGATTTTCACCGGGTGCTAAGCAGATACAGCGGTCGTCGGTAAGCAAAGTGTGTGTCTCACTCAGGTCTACTTCTGACTCGTCGACCTCCTCTTCTTCTTCTTCTTCTTCTTCAAATTCTACTATTAGCTTATCCAAGTCAAAGTTTTGCCATGTTCTTTCCCAATCTTCAGACAAATGTACTTCAAGGTGCTGATACAGTTCCTGTCGAGTGAGGTAACCGGGCTGCTACATGGATTTTTTGCGGACTAACGATCGCGCTCATATAGTCTGATTTGTAAGTCAAACGTCTTTTTAACTTGACGTAGACTGTATAGCATTCATCTAGATTGCGTGTCAGGTGATCCACTGTGGAATCTAATTTTATAGGCACGTTCACCACCGAACCCTTCAATTTGAATTGGCATCCGTGAACGGCATAGATTTGCATGAAAGGAATACGCAACGCCACCAGTCGTTCTTCTAACGGATTCAAACATTTTAAGCAGTCAGGTATTTCTGCAAATTCGAAACCGTTTGATATGGCGTACTCAGGAATTTTGAGTTTCATCATATCATTGTATCACGTATTACAGAAAGAGCCCTCATCGCCGATATTTTTATAAAATGTCAGCCTTAGAAATTCTTCGGTCGCTCCTTTAGCGATTAATCTCGATTTCGAAAGAGGTCGAATCGAAGTTTTAAACCATAGTCGATCGCAGCAATAGCATTTGTGGTTTGGACCATCGGATATAGTGTCAAAAAACCGATTGGCTATTATTTGAAATTCTGGTTGTTCGCAGGTCTAGTTGAGATCGATATTCCGTTTTTGTCGTTTGACATCGGGCGTATCGAGTGTAGATACTAATTTATTACGTTTATAAGCTCTTTGAAACGAGACAGCTTCTTGAGCGCGAAAATTGGGATCTTTTCTTTTAGTCTGCATAATTTTAAGCATTTTATTCCGATGAACCTCTTCAGAGGGAAATGAATTGGGAGGACGACCCATTTTAGGGCGCGGAACAACAGCTGCACCATTCTCGTTCTTCTTAATCCAATAGCGAGCAGTAGCAGACGTAATATCCAGTGTACGTGCAATTTCAGCAATCGAAGTATCAGCATAATAAAGAAAGATAATTTGTTTTTTAATATTGTCAGTAATAACAATTTTTATAGTTATGCATAAAATGTGTCGATTAGCTAACCAAATTAACTAGCTGTAACTCAGAATAAAACCGCAATGACAACAAATAATTTTAAAATATCTAAATAACAAAAAAAAAATTCCCCTGTTAAAATGTTGAGTTGTTCAATAACTATTCGATTTAGAAAAATATTTTTCTACCACTGAGCAAATTTTTTTAATGAAATTTAATTCATGTTGCTATGGCAGCAGACGATAAAACGATATCTTTGGAATAAGGGAATAAATAGAAGAAAAAATTTTGTTGATGTTTGTGATAAAATGTTTTTCCTTATTTTTTAAAAATGTATATACATAATTCACTTTTATACTTTAACAGAATAATAAGTTTTCTATAATTCGTTACTCATGCTATGGCCAGTATACACGATACACGTCGAGCCACAATGTCTTTATCATTATCTTTTTACGCGTAAAATTTCGCTACGGTGCTCCATTGTGAAGTTTTGTAATTTTTGAAATCTAATATTTGAAAAACGACATAATCATTAGATTTGAAATTTATATCAAGAAAAATACAATTTTTTACCATTCTAACGCAGTTTGTAAAACAATTTTGTGACAAATACTTTTCGAGTTATTAATTTTTTAAGTAACTTCAAATGTTTCATTTTCCGAGAATTATCTGTGGCAACGATGGATTGCTGTGACTTTTCATAAACATGAAAAATGATAGAGATTGAAAGAATAAGCCACCCTGTGTGTGGCTAATAGTCGTTCAAAAAAAGGAAACAAGAACGAAAAATCATGCGTCAAGCATAGATTATGTAACACTTTCCAACGCTTCCAAAATAATTTTACGAATCATACTCTTTTATAAGCTAAAAGATAACATCTAAGTAATCCGAATACTTTATTCAGCCCTGTATAGGATCTATAGATTTGTATATATACTACATAGGATGCTAAATTTTAGTTCAGTTAGGAAACACGTAGCACAGTTTAAAATTCTCCGTCTGGAGTTAAATAATACGGAAATGTGTTCCCGAACTTTTGTACTTCCCTGTATAGGATCTACAGAATTTATACACACCACGTAATATACAAAAAGCGATTTAAAATTAAAATCGCATTCAGTAACTTAAAACGCACTTCCAGGAATTATTGTTAACATACAGTAGAGAATTCTTTTGTGTGTCCCTGTAAATGAACGATGACTGCTATACACACACTATTCTGTAGTAAGTCTCTTGTAATGAACCTTATATAAATTTCAATGCGTTTAAAATAGTGAAACATTATTTAAATAAACCGCAGACGATTTTTCTCCATAGACGTAATGTAACGGAATTCTTTTGACTGTCCCTGTAAAGTAAGTATAAGTGCTATGCACACCCTATTCCATATTAAGCTTCTTCTAATGCACCTTAGTGATATATATAAATTTCAATGCGTTTAAAGTATTGAAACATTATTTAAATAAACCGCAAATGATTTTTCCCAATAGACCGCAATGTAACGGAATTCTTTTGAGTGTCCCTGTAAAAAAACTATAAGTGCTACACACTTCCGTTGAAATAGGGAACATGCTATAGATAACGATTATAACATATAAAATTTGCAGGGCAATCCGAGCATATTTACGGGAGTTAGAGCACGGACAGACGGCAGACGGCAGACGGCAGACGGCCAGACGGCAGACGGCAGACGGCCAGACGGCAGACGGCCAGACGGCCAGACGGCAGACGGCCAGACGGCCAGACAAACCGAAGTCATAAACACTTTTCAACTAGGTTGGAAAGGATAATATCAAATTGGATTCTCGTTTCTCACAAAAAAGGAAATAATCCACAAGTCTGTAGTTTGTCTTTTTTTAATGCACTATTTTTCTCTAACCACAACATTTTTTACTGCGTTTATATAACAAAAAAAATAGCAAAATGATTAAAACTTCTTCTTCTTTCTTTTTTTTTTTTTCAAATAAGATCGGAACAATCATAAGCGTATTTAGTTGTCTAGGCAAAAACTTATAAGAAAACAGTCTATGAAAACATGATTCCACGAAATATTATCTATATTTTGTCCAATGGAAGACGAAAATATACTCTAAAAACATCATTTCACGAAATCTTATAAAGCATTTTTTTTTCTCTTTCCAAACATTTTCAACAATTTCATTCAAGGAAAACAAAATTACAAGAAATGCTACATTGAAAATAATATATTTGAGAAAAAGAAAATACCTCAACAGTAAAATTCAGAAAATTTAAGATTTGTTATTTATTCTGAGTTTCTGGGAAAGATTCCCTTATCTTCAAAAGTTATTTGAAAACCTGAACCTTAACCCCTTAAAGGGCGGTGGGATATTATATATCCTATTTAAATTTAATCTCCAAACGTTCCAATGGCACCAGAATTTTCGAAGAAAATGTTGCTTTTGTAATGTATGTAAAGAAATGCTTTTATTTATTTTCAAATAAATTTGTTTGTAAATGATGGTGTCACTCAATCATTTCAACATTTTTATAATAGAAGTACATACTTTGCCTCTAAAAGGATTAAATTATGAAATATTAAGCTATATCAAAAGAATTTTCGTTTTTTGAATGCTTTCATACCAAAGCATGTAGCTAGCACTTTATCACCACTATTCTTGAACATAAAATGTTATTTAAGAGACTACATGGTCCCTCTATATCATACAGACATCTATCTTTCATCTTTAGCTTACGTAAAGAGTGATACAAATGTTGAGATTCTATGCATCTTAAGGCATGATTTTAATCTAGGCCTTAAAACCAATGAAGTTAGTTGTCCTCAAAACTCGTGCAGTTAGAAGCCAGGACAAGAGTAGTGTCCGGACAGTTCAAAACAAATACAAACGTTTTAACCCCTTGTGGGGCACCGGTATAACGTGTGTCCCACCGAAATAAAGTCACCGTGATTATGTGCTGTAACTGGGTATGAAAAAAACCAATGAGAATGAAACAAATATATTAAGAAAGTCTATATACAAATACATATTTACAAGTAGTAATTCACTCCCTGCCCCACCTCGGCAGGAAAAAAAATGAAAATGTAAAAAAAAAGAGGGGAAAAAGGTGTCCCGCTGAAATAAAGCCACCACTCCTATCAGTGTTTATGGGAACTCCCGACATTCCAACTGCTACAGGTCAATAGGTTTAGGACGTCAGGAAGTTGTAAAATACCTGTTCTATGCCAGTCGAACGTTGTGTAGACTTCAGAAGGTTGTATTTTCTGCATCTCCTGCAGTATTGCAATAGGAAAGGGAACCCGGCTATCAGAGTTCGAGAAAGACCAGATCTCATCAAAAAGTCACCTGTAAAAAATGCAGCCAAGTCTCGTAACTCATTTACCGTAAAAAGTACTGAGATCGTATAAAGCCAAGTTTAACTATCTTATTAACTCTGAAATTTTCATTCACAAAATCACTCCTAGTCTCTACATCTTTAGTTAATTATTATTTTGTGACTTGGCAATTACTTAGCACGAGAATGTGATGTATATAGTTAGTCTTAATCAAATAATACTATAACATATTAAGGTGTAATAATTTTCCTGTGCGTATATAATTTGCTTTAGTTAAATTATCCCATCCCATCCCATAACATAGTAAGGTGTAATAACTTCCCTGTGCTGCGTAATTGCCAAGTCACAAAATAATAATTAACTAAAGATGTAGAGACTAGGAGTGATTTTGTGAATGAAAATTTCAGAGTTAATAAGATAGTTAAACTTGGCTTTATACGATCTCAGTACTTTTTACGGTAAATGAGTTACGAGACTTGGCTGCATTTTTTACAGGTGACTTTTTGATGAGATTTCACTTCTTTTTGTAAGTAACCCTCCTTTTCTTGATTTTGGGTTCTTTTTGGAGATCATCCACTGATTTTCGCTAAGCTCACACTCTGTCCCTATTATTTACAGGTATCAAAAAATTGAAGCTTTAGTTTCGTTTGCAAAGTACTGTAGATAAAAAGAGATTTCAGGTTCCTAGGCAAGCACTAAATTATGGGAGGGGGAGTGCCAAAAGTACTCTCAATTGCTTCCAGGATAGGCGCTATGCATCTGAGATATAACTCGCAGCCCTAGATACTTGATATTTAACATAAAAGAACTTTTTAGTATAAAAAGAAAGCCAAAATTAAAATTTCCGGAAATTTCCAATAAATCAAACTATATTCCTTTTTTCGATGGTTTTTTTTCGTTTTTTTAAGACTTTTTTTTATTATTTACGGATTTTTTAATTTTTCCTTACTTTGTGTACAAAACCACTGCCTTTCTGCCAAACGTCAATCTTCTAGGACTACAAAATCGAATTATTTTCAAATTTTCGACTTTTTATGAATTTATTGATTTTTCGATTTTAATTCTAAGTTACCTGATTGTCATGCCAATATAGTAATTATTTGATCCGTCTTCTTAGGATCATTTAGGTTCAATTTAGAGATAAATCAAGTGAATCTTAGAGTCACCATGATTTTATTTAGAAAGGACTATCAAGCCATAACCAGCCAGTAATGTTGGGTGGGTAGGGGGAGCTGTGAAAATTTTTGTGGGGCTAACATCATTTAACAATCCATATTTCATATGTGAAGTAAATAGAGTACAACATGTGAAAGAAAACAAACTTGTCTATAAAGAAATCGCCTATATCGAAGCCAGTCTATAGCGGAACTTTTCTATAACGAAATTCGTAAACGAAAGAAAAGAAAACCATAATCCGGGGGAAATAACATAAAACAATTAGGGGCGTTGTACTAGCTAATAGGAATATTATCTTATAACTAATGTTTCTAGCAGTACAAAATCAAATTGTTTTCGAATTTTCGATTTCTTAAACATATTTCGATTTTTCGATTTTATTTTCGAATTTTTTAATTGTTCCTTTTATTGAATAGTAAATACTAACTTTACACCAAGTTTTAAGTTTCTAAGACTACAAGATAAAAATATTTTCAATTTTTGATTTTTTCGCATTTTTTTTTATAATTTTCTGGATTTTATAATTTTTTCTTATTTTGTATCCTTTATTACAAATTTTAAGTTTCTAGAGCTACAAAATCGAATTATTTTAATATTTCCGATCTTTTTCGATTTTTTAATTTTATTTTCGAATTTTATTGCGTTTTTATTTTAACTTATTCTGAATCCTAAACACTATCTTTACCTCGAATTTTAAGTTCGAATTTTAAGCCACCATCACTTTTGAATTCGCTTCAGTAGTTCCAGAGATTACCCCCTACAAACAAACGAACAAACAAACAAAAAAAAACAATCTTTACTACTTTATAATATTAGTATAGATTTCAAGTTTCTAGCGCTATGAAATCGAATTATTTTCAAATTTTCCTTATTTTTCGATTTTTCCGATTTTTCGATTTTTTTATTTTATTTTCGAACTTTATTGCGTTTTTTATTTTAACTTATTCTGAATCCTAAACACTATCTTCACTGCGAATTTCAAGTTTCTAAGGCTAAAAGATCAAATTATTTAAATTTTTTTCAAATTTTTTCGAATTTTTCGAATTTTTGATTTTTTTTCGAGTTTTCTGGATTTTTTAATTTTTCCTTATTTTGCATCCTAAATACTACCTTTATTCCGAATTCCAAGTTTCTAGCGCAACAAAATTGGATTATTTGAAATTTTTCGATTTTTTTCGATTTTTCGATTTTATTTTCAATTTTTTTTGTGTGTTTTTGATGTTTTCTTTTTCTGAATTCTAAACACTACCTTCACACCAAATTTTAATTTTTTAAGACTACAAGATCGTGTTATTTTCAAATTTCAATTTTGTTCGATTCTTTTGAATTTTCGAAAGTTTTTTTTTTTTTTTTTAATTTTCCGGATTTTATACTTTTTCCTTTCTTTGTATCCGAAATGCTAGCTTTATTCCAAATTTTCAGTTTCTGTGGCTCTGGGATATACCCAATCTTTTTGATGACGCAAGAGTGAGTGAGTGTGTGAGTGACAGAAAATCGAAACTTTGAGTTCATATATCGTCTGCACTAATTTATGGGTATTTTTAAATTATCCATATTTTTGAATTTTTCCTTATTTAGTATCTTAAATATTACCTTTATTCCAAATTTCAAGTTTCTAGCGCTATGAAATCGAATTATTTTCAAATTTTCCTTATTTTTCGATTTTTCCGATTTTTTCGATTTTTTTGTTTTATTTTCGAATTTTAAATGGTTTTTTATTTTAACTTATTCTGAATCCTAAACACTCTCTTTACTGCGAATTTTAAGTTTCTAAGGCTAAAAGATCAAATTATTTTAATTTTTTCAATTTTTTTCGAATTTTTCGAATTTTTGAATTTTTTTTTTCGAATTTTCCGGAATTTTTAATTTTTCCTTATTTTGCATCCTAAATACTACCTTTATTCCGAATTCCAAGTTTCTAGCGCAACAAAATCGGATTATTTGAAATTTTTCGATTTTTTTTCGATTTTTTCAATTTTGCTTTCGATTTTTTTTTTTTTGTGTTTTTGATGTTTTCTTTTTCTGGATGATAAACACTACCTTCACACCGAATCTTAAGTTCCTAAGACTACAAGATCGTATTATTTTCAATTTTCAATTTTGATGGAATTTGTTGAATTTTCGACTGTTTTTTTTTTTCGAATTTTCCGGATTTTATAATTTTTTCTTTCTTTGTATCCTAGACACTACCTTTTTTCCAAATGTCAAGTTTCTAGGGCTACGGGATCTACCTAATCTTTTTGATGACGCGTGAACGAGTGAGTGAGTGAGTGACAAAAAATCGAATGTTTGAGTTCATATATCGTCTGAACTAGAAAAGATAGAAAGTTTTAATTTTAAATTTTGGTCCAAATACTTTAGAAAAACGAAGTTTCAAATTTTTAGGATACTCCAGCGCGGAGATATGAGGGGGTCAAACGTGCCCTGAGTTGCTTCCAGAAAAGTATGCTTACGGCTGTCCTCTCTCGACTTGGCGGAGGCACTGCCGTGCCTCCAGATCTAAAACAAACTATCCCCATCCTGTGGGATTTGTTTTTCAATGTTTTACTTTATTTAATGCAAAACATAGATTGCATCCGACAACTCATAAAAAAATCCTCCGGCCTGTACCGGCAGGAAAAGGTAGCTTTCCTATATCTTCGTTTTAAAATTTTAGCTAATGTTACTCGAAAACAGCAAGTTAAAATGCAAAGAAACCGTTTACAAAAGATTACACTGAATTTGAATAAGAAATTCGCCAAATTATTGAGCTATAGCCAAGTTGGCTTCATTTATGAAGACTTATTTTTATCGCCAAATTTGGCGAGATTTCGCCAATTGTCGCCAAGTTTGGCGAGAATTTGACGCTAATGGATATGAATATATAGTTTTATGCGTATGATTGGGAAAATGATTACAACAATGAAAGAAAATAATTTGCGAGAAATCGCGTTCACTAAAACTTATAAATTTATATTAAAATTATTAAAATTACAGACATTACAATACACTTTCATAAAACATTAAAAACATATTAAAATTGGACGTTTCGGATTTACATGGAAAATCCCTCTTCAACAACAACATTTCACTTAGCGTAAATCATAGTTCAAAAATATCAACAAATAGAAAATGCAACGTGTCAAAATTTCGAAGTCAAAGTTACAGTTATAATAACACGGAGTATTCATTCGGGATTGCACCTGCTTGACCATTGTGACGTACGTACTTAAACCAAAAAGAAATAATTCCAAAGGCCGGGAAAGAAAAGCATCCGATAGTTAAAAACAGAACAAAACTTTTATTTACATGTTGATCTGAGAAGAGTTCTTAGGCGACTGACTGGTGTGTCGACTATTGCATACAAAAGATGCGCACGCAACGAAAGGGTTACAGCGCGTGCTGGAAAAATGACCTTGACAGGAGAGGGATAATTTTCTCTCTTTCTGCAACATTCTCCCACCTTTTGAGTGGGCAGCTAAACACTCAAAATCTTTACTTATATTATGCACAAAATACACAATACATAGTACTTACATAAGAAATCACTTATACAATCAAAATACAACCTTACAAATTACAACATAAATACAGTATATAGTATATGCAAAATAACAATAAACACTGGAATACATATAAAGAAGAGAAGTGAAATTAAGTAAAATAATTACTGAAATTAAATATTCTGAATATAAAATTTACCTTACAGGTGTTTTGACAATTCTGCCGCTACTGGTCGTTAAAGGCATAGCCTCATCATTTGTTTCTTGTATTGGATTTTCCAATTCTAATCTGAACAATCGCTGAACTGGCCGTAATAACTCAGAATTGTTTGTTTTTATAAGCGCAAGTCTTATTTGGCCATCTCGACCTGGTATAACTTTTAATACGCGAGCTAGATTCCAATAGGAACGTTTTTTATTAGTATCTTCAAGTAGGACAATTTCTCCTACTTTAAGTGATTTGTTTTTATAGCATTTTATAGACTGCTGTCGTAACTGCCCTAAATACTCTGTACGAAACCTAAGCCTTAAAGTTTCTCTTATCCGCTGCAGATACTTAGTTCTTTTACTCAATTTCACTTTATCTACATTATCAATATCAGGTACACCTGACTGTGGAGTTTCATGTAACAATTTCTCTGGTGTTATAGCAAAGTCCTCATCAATGTCCTCTGATACGTAAGTAAGTGGTCTGGAATTAACAACTCTCTCACAGTCACACAATACAGTTAGTAGTTCTTCATAATCAAGAGAAGCACGACCCAATATTTTTCTTAAGCTTTGTTTTACAATCTGAATCAAACGCTCCCACCATCCGCCCCACCAGGCTGCGGATGGAGGATTAAACTTCCACTGAATTTTTTGTTCAGCAGCTTTAAAACGGAGACCATCCCAGTCTACAGTTTGCAAAAATTTCTCCGCGCCTATGAAATTTTTTCCATTATCTGAATATATGGTAGAAGGTCGTCCACGGCGTGCGATAAAACGTCTTAAAGATTGAAAGAAGGATTCGGTCGATAAGGAAGTGATTAATTCCAAGTGGACGGCACGATAGACTGCACAAGTAAACAGTACAATATATGCTTTTCTACCATCTTTCAAATAAAGTGGTCCAGCCAGATCACATCCTATAATTTCAAATATGCAAGCATCACGGACCCTATCATTTGGTAAAATTCCTGGGATGACCTCACATTTTTTCGCTTTAAACCTTTGACATTTTAGACACTTACTAATACAATTTCTTATTGTCTTGCGAGATTTTAAAATCCAATACTTTTCTCTTAAATTTGACATTAACAATGAAGTACCAGCATGTAATAAATCATTATGTACACTCATTATCAACAATTTTACAACAGAATGATCAGATGGTAATATAATAGGATATTTAAAATCGTATTTATCTTCCCGATAAACAACATTTGATTTAGCTCTTATAAGGCCATCACAATCAACTATGGGTCTAAGTTGTCTTAATTTCTCATCATTTTCTCCCTTAAAGGATTCTTTCTGAATTAGTACCATTAAAGCCTTTTCCCCTTTTTCAATTTCTGGTACAGATAAGTCCCTTGAAAGATTTTTGTCAACTTTTTTTACATTGTCGTAAAACCTAAAAATCCAAGCTAACATCCTTACAATTTTCTTAAATGAAGAAAAATATTTATAATACCACTTAGCATCTTCATCATTTTTTACTAACGTTGTTATAACTGTTTTACGAATCTCAGAATTGACTAAATCCTCATTTGGCTCATCATTCGATTTAGGCCAATTTTCTTTTTTTTTCGTGCAACCAATCAGGTCCCTCCCACCATTTCCTCTCAACTAACTGTTCAGCAGAACACCCCCTTGAAAGCAAATCGGCAGGGTTAAGAGAACCTGAGATGTGATGCCACCAATGAGGCGAGGTCAATGAATTAATTTCTGTAACCCGATTTTGAATGAATATTCCACAATTTTGCTTTCGCTGAATCCAACATAAGGCTGTTGTAGAATCGGTCCAACAGTAAATATCAACCCCTGATAAATTTAGATCTTTAATTATGTTAGATAACAATCTAGAGCCAATATTGCAAGACAAAAGCTCTAAGCGAGGAATTGTAATGGGTTTTAAAGGAGCTACCCTAGATCTTGCTTGTACTAGATTAATTTTTACCCCATCGTCGTCTTCCGCTCTTAAGAAAACGCAGGTACCGTATGCTTTTTTACTGCCGTCGCAAAATAAATGCAAGCTTATTTCTTGATCACTTTGTTTAAGCCCAAACCATCTAGGTATATTTATCAATGAGAGTAAATTTAAGTTTTCTCTCCACGCTTTAAATTTCTTTGCCAAATCATCGGGTAGGTTGTCATCCCATTTTAGTTTTGAATTCCATGTTTCCTGTAAGATTAGTTTCGGAATTAGCATCACTGGAGTTGTATAACCAACAATATCAAAAACTTGGTGTGCTACTGCCAAAACTATTCTTTTTGTGACTGATTCTAATGGATTTATAGCCTGTTCTATTTTACACGATAGTGTATCCGTATGTGTATTCCATACGAGACCTAATAGGGAAACATCCTCTTTCGTGGAGGAATCCTCCTCAAATATTTCATTAATTAAATTGGATTTCCAACATCTTAGATTAAAATGACCTAAAGACATGATTAATTTTGATTCTAAGAAAAACTTTCTCATTTCTATCTCGGAGTTTAAACTTGTTACGCAGTTATCTACGTAGAAGGCTGTTTTCAAAATATCTGCAGAGTGCTTTAAATTTTCTGGAACCGTATTTAAATGATACAGTAAAGTTGCGGCCAATAAATAAGGGCTGCATGTAACGCCGAAAACTACCCTTTGATGCCGATATACATTCACCTGTTCTTGATTTTCTTTATCAAACCACAGAAACCGCAAAAAATCTCGGTCTCTTTCTTTTATCGCAATCTGCAAAAACGCCTTTTCAATATCAGCGGTGACGCCTACATAATTCATACGAAAACGATTCAAAATTGAGGGGATCATTTCTATTAAATTTGGACCCGTAGCCAGACAATCATTTAAAGATGGAAAACCAGGTAAATGAAAACTAGCGTTGAACACTGGCCTTATATTCGTGGTGCTGTTCTCCTTTATTACCGCCCTATGAGGTAAATAATGAACACCCTTTAGTTTCTCAGTCGATGTCTTTTCGATTATGCCGAGAGCTAACCAGTTTTCAAAAATATCACAATAATCATTAAACTTTCCGGAATTCATCAATTTTCTTTTGGTGTTTAAAACAGATTTTTCCGCATTTATTTTATTATCCGGTAAAAGAGTGTTGTCCAGAACCCAAGGCAACGCAACTTCATATCGCCCCTCACTATTTATACTTAGAGTCTCTTCAAAATATTTCTGTGTATCCTCCTGCAATTCAGCTTTCGTTTTACTTATTGGGGGTTCCTTAATTCCCAAAACATCTAACTTCCAAAGATCACTTATACACCGATTTTTAACTAAAAGAGAAGAAATAATAAGAGAAGCTGTACTCTGAGAATTTGGCTCAGTGCCAGGATTAAATTTACCCATTAATGTCCACCCTAATTTCGTATTTATCGCTGTTATGCCACATTTAAGACTTGCAATGTTTCCTGTTAAAAGCTTACCTGCAACGTCTGCACCAATTAACAATTTTATTTCCTTATCAACTTTAAAATGTTTGTTTTCTGAATCATTTATTTTAATTCCGTGTAACTTAAGTTCATTTAACCAAGGACCAGAAGGAATTTGCTTAATTTCAGAACAAATACGTTTCTGACTAAGTTCTTCTAATTTACATTTATATTTATCATTTACATCACTTAATTCAATTAAATAATTTTTATATACATTTTCTGGTGTTTCAACACCACCAAATAGAGATTGCTTAATTTTCGTTTCACCAATACACCTAAATTTCATACTTTGTGCAACATCTTCACAAATATAAGACTTCATTGAACCACTATCATAAATAGCACGAATAAACATTGTTTTAGAACCATTATGAATTTTTACAATTAAAGTTTGCAAGAGTACATCTGAAATTTTAATGTAATTATTCAAAGTGCTTGTTTTGTTTTCACTTTTATCTCCAACCGAGATATTATCAACTTTGTTAGAAACTAAATCCGGACACAAAATTACAAAGTGCCGATTTTTGCAAATTGGGCATCGATGTTTTGACTTACATTGATTAGCCTTATGATTTCGTTTTAAGCATACAAAACAAGCATTCTTTTTCTTAACTATGTCTTTTTTACAATCTAAACTCATAGCAAAAGCATCGTTACAGTTCTCTGAATTATGAAATTTACTACAAAAAATACAATTAAATTTTTTAAACTTAGAATTTTCTTGAAAATTACTACTATTGTTGCCGTTATTGGCATTAAGTAATTCATAAGCAGTTGACACACTGCTTTTAGGTTCAGAGGGCTTATTTTTCTTAACAGTTAATTTTTCAGAATTTAAGCAATCACGAGTGATTTTAAGTCTAAATTCAGTTTCTACTTCATTTTTAACAAAATCCATTAAGAGATCTAAATCGGTCTTACCTGTTTCAGCTAATGTACTTTTCTGTCGCTCCCAAATTTTAATTAAATCGGTGGGGAGTGCAGATTCTATTAATGGGAGTAACATATGCGAAAACTTATCTTGAGTAACTCCCAGAGATTCTAAGGCACGCAGTTGTGTTTGAAGCTTGTCATAGAGAGTCAACAAATTCACTTGAGTTTTGTCCGTAATAACCAGCTTTAAAAGTTCTCTAACGTAAATCTGTATAAGGACACTTTCTTTTCCAAAACGTTCTTTTAAATAGTTCAATGCCTTTTCATAATTAGCTTCTGTAGCAGGAAAACTCTCCACGATTTGTCGAGCTACTGATTCAGGCTTAGTAGACTGTAGTAGGTACTGAAACTTGTCGCGGACATCTATTCTTGGGTCTTCATCGATTTTGCTAAACTGCGTCCAAAAGGTGAGCCAATTTCTTGGGTTGCCGTCAAATTTAAAGAGTTCTATTTCAGGGAGTTTCTGTTTAGCAACCGGTGACGCCATAATTGAAGAAGAGGAAACAGCATTTACTGTATTGTAACTAAGCTTCGTTTTTAACCTGTTACATTTCACCTTTAACGTAGACATCTTCTCGTAATATTCCTGAGCTGCCTCATATTCCTTTTCGTAATCTTCTTGAGAGCAGCTTTGTTTTTGAAAAAATTCTAAAAATTTTTCATCTATAGTTTGGAGCATTTTATATTTTTCTTGTAGTTGATCTAGCAGTATTTCCACATCATCTAAATCCGGAGCAGCGGCACTTATTAGTTCTTGTAGCTTGTTAGACGTCTTCGTAAAAGATGATCTAGTGGCTTTTCTCTGCTGCTTTGTACTTTCTAGATCCGTCATATTTTTTTTTCGTAAAAAATACTTAAATACTTAATTTAAACTTACTTAAGCTTAACATTTAACTATCGGCAAAATAAGAATGTCATAATTAACATTCATCTCGGTAGTGGGATGCCAGAATGTGACGTACGTACTTAAACCAAAAAGAAATAATTCCAAAGGCCGGGAAAGAAAAGCATCCGATAGTTAAAAACAGAACAAAACTTTTATTTACATGTTGATCTGAGAAGAGTTCTTAGGCGACTGACTGGTGTGTCGACTATTGCATACAAAAGATGCGCACGCAACGAAAGGGTTACAGCGCGTGCTGGAAAAATGACCTTGACAGGAGAGGGATAATTTTCTCTCTTTCTGCAACAACCATTATTGACCATAAATTTATCGTTGGTTTTTTGTAATGTGCTGTTTTGTTTCAAAATGTCAGCCACCCTAGAATTTCAAACTGCTCTATCTCAGCCAATTTTTAAGATAGAGGTAAAACAAAAAATGCTCTGGAATCCTTGTATCAAGTCCTAACACCTAATTAAAAAATAAACTTGATTTTTTAACTTTTTTGTATATTTATTTTAGTTTTAAAATTTTCCGTGGCCGCCATCTTGAAACAAGATGGCGGACCAAGCTGGCCGACGAACTCGGTCGAGGCATTGGTGAGCTTAATACACACAATTAGTTTCATCCAAATTAATTTATAAATACGAGCGTTACCGTATCAAATTATTTTCATTTTTTCAATTTTTTTCGAATTTTTTTATTTTTTTTCG
The DNA here is from genome assembly GCA_963931845.1 of Maratus michaelseni. Classification (NCBI taxonomy): domain Eukaryota; kingdom Metazoa; phylum Arthropoda; class Arachnida; order Araneae; family Salticidae; genus Maratus; species Maratus michaelseni. The sequence goes on from OZ007595.1 coordinate 304,896,910, forward strand.
AACTTTCTGGATTTTTTTTAATTTTCCTGTTTCTGTATCCTAAATACTACCTTTATTCCTAATTTGAATTTTCTAGCGCAACAAAATCGGATTGTCTTCAAATTTTCGGTTTTTTTTCAATTTCTTCGATTTTTTCAATTTTGCTTTCGATTTTTTTGGTGTTTTTGATGTTTTCTTTTTCTGGATGTTAAACACTACCTTCACACCAAATCTTAAGTTTCCAAGACTACAAGATCATATTATTTTCAATTTTCAATTTTGATGGAATTTGTTGAATTTTCGAATGTTTTTTTTTTTCGAATTTTCTGGATTTTATAATTTTTCCCTTCTTTGTATCATAAACACTACCTTTTTTCCAAATGTCAAGTTTCTGGGGTTACGGGATCTACCCAATCTTTTTGATGACGCGTGAACGAGTGAGTAAGAAGTGACAAAAAATCGAATGTTTGAGTTCATATATCGCCTGAACTAGAAAAGACAGAAAGTTGTAATTTTAAATTTTGGTCCTGTGGGCCAAATACTCTCTATAATTGAAGTTTAAAATTTTTGGGATACTCCAGCGCGGAGATATGGGGGGGTCAAAAGTGCCCTGAGTTGCTTCCAGAAAAGTATGCTTACGGCTGTCCTCTCTCGACTTGGCGGAGGCACTGCCGTGCCTCCAGATAACAGCTTTTAAGAAACAAAGTCTTTCTCGTAGACAAATATCCAAGCTAATTAAACGACCTAAAACTGTAATAGACAATTTTGTGAATCGGGGCAATGCATACGGGTTTAAAAAAAGCCTGTGTACATGCAGAAAAATGACTTCCAGGCAGGAAAGAGATGCTGTGCGTCGTCTTTCACGAGGTGGTATTTCTCTAAGACAATTGGTCAAAGAGGATAACATCCCTGTGACAAAATTAACCCCGTCACGGATTGTAAAATGTACAAACAACTTGCGATAGAAAAAGGAAACAGCAGCCCATGTTGAATGCTATCTACAAGCAAAGAAGAGTCGATTGGGCCAAATATCATCAAACCTGGAAGGACCAGTGGCATCGTGTTATATTTTCAGATGAGAAAAAAATTAATTTGGATGGCTCAAACGGTCTTGCTTTTTATTGGCATGACACGAAGAAAGAAGAGGAAAAAGAAAGTTTTCTCCAAAAGACAGCAAGCTGGAGGCTCATTAATGCTGTAGGGAGGCTTCGGATATGGTGGTAAACTTAACCTGGCTTTTCCCTCAGACGCATGAAGGCTACCGATTACCAAGAAATGCCAGGAACCCATTTACTGCCATTTGCAGAGAGAATTGGTGGTATAAGTTGGCTTTTCCAGCAGGACAACGCCCCCATTCACGTTGAAAAATTCTCCTGACAATGGGTTTTAGATAATGGGGTGCATGTCATGGAATGGCCTGCCCTTTCCCCTAATCTTAATCCCCAAGAAAATGTGTGGAGTATCCTCAGTAGGGCTGTATATGCTAATGGCAGACAGTTTCAGTCTGTGGCAGAATTGAAGGCCGCCATCATTAAAGCCTGGGATAATATTGATGCTACTGTCCTCCAAGGATTGGAAAATAGTATGCCACATCGTATATTCCAAATCATATATAAGCATGGAGGATATATTGGCTATTAACAGTAGTGGCTTTATTTCGGCGGGACAGTTTTCCCCCTCTTTTTTTAAAAAAACATTCATTTTTTTTCTGCCCAAGTGGATAGGGAGGCAGTTACTCCTTGTATATATGTATTTGTATATAGACTTTCTTAAGATATTTGTTTCGTTCTTATTGGTTTGTTTCATGTCTAGTTACGCCACACAATCACGGTGGCTTTATTTCGATGGGACACACCTTATAATATATACCACTTTTTAGGTGCGTTAGTAATTATATAAATTACGAACCTATTGTCGTTGCTTGGTCCGTCCGTCTGTCTGTCTGTCCGTCCGCATATAACAACGCAAAAACTACCCAACCGAATGGTTTGGAATTTAAGATATATTATCTTTGCAGAATTTTGTCGAGACATTTCAATTTTTTTTAAAATCGAATCAAAAGTTTAGGAGATATTAATAAAAATATTTATTAAGAAATTTGAAATTTTTTTTAAGTCTTGTTAGAGGAGCTTTCGAGGTTTAATCGTCAAGCGACCGAGATACTTATTTTATGATAGAAATTAATCTTCAGACGATATAATTCATTTCACAGAATTAAAAATCATCAAGATCTGAATATTTATATAACTAGCTATAGTACGAACGCACCTCATTTGTCACGTTTGACGTACAATTTCCAACTTGTTAACATATAACTTTGCCACCAGTATTATTAAATAAAAATATTTAGTATTATTTTTTGCAGATTGAGAAGGAAAAAATTCATTATTTAAAATTACTAGTGTCAAAACATCGCAAAATTTAGCATTTTTAGACAACGTGCTTGCCCTCCAAGGGGTTAAGCCTTTCGGGGGCAAAGTACTTCTAATCGTAAAATGCTGAAATGATTGATTGACACCAGATTTTACAAACAAACTTATTTGAGAATAATTAACAGTTTTTCTTCACGTACTTAATAAAAGGAAAATTTTCATTCCAAAATTCTCGTGCCAATGTTGCTTTAAGGAATTAAAATTAGCTGGTACAAAAATGAACCACCGCCCATGAAAGTGTTAAGGAAGGGGACCTCAGCCTGGAAATCCATCCCAGCAGTGACAGGACATCATTTGTGAATTTTAACCAGTTAAGGAGAAAAAAGAGGGGAATCCATTCCCCACAATCAAACAAAAATTATTAATTTTGAATGTGTAATTTTGTTGATTTTCAGCATCAAAATTCATTGTGGAGAATAGATTTCCCTCTTTTTTCTCTTCAACTGGTCAAAATTCACAACTGATAGCCTGTTACTTTTGGGTTTGATTTCAAGGCTGAAGTCGCCTTCCTTAAAACGTTTGGATTTATTTTGAACTATCCGGACACTACTCTTGTCCTGGCCTCCAACTGTACGAGTTTTGAAGACAGCTTTATTGGTTTTAAAGCGTTGTTTAAAATCATGCCTTAGGATACATAAAATAAACATCTTTATGTGACCTAAAAATGAAAGAAAGAAGCCTGTACTGTTGTACCATCGATTAGATGAAAAGGTAAACATCCGGTTTAAAGGCGGAAATGGAAGAATCGATTAGTTATTAGAGGTGACAATTTAAGCCTGATTACCGCAGGGGCAAACTCCCACCAGTAAAACGGAATAGAAATTTTCTGGATAGAAATTCTGCAGGAATAAGGCGTTAAAATAAGACGAATAATTCTATTAAAAGTTACCGGTGGAAGTTTGCCTCTCCAGTAATTAGATTTCTTCTTTCTTTCTGCGAGACGGCTGTATTTGGATTCGTCCTTATTCCCCTTGATAATTTTGATAAATAAAAGTCCCCCTTGATAATTTTCCACACAATACGTGGTCGGACAATATGATGGACATATCTCCTCTTAAATAACATTTTATGTTCAACAATAGGGGTGATGAAGTGCCAGCAACATACTTTGGTATAAAAGCATTCAAAAAACGAAAATATTTTTGATACATGCTAATATTATTTCAAATATCGTGTATATTTCACAATCTATTACCAAATGATGTAGTTTAAGAAACAGTTTTAGCATACAATAATTATTTTTTATCACAGCATATTAATTTAGCAATGCTTGAAGCTGCGCAACATCATTAAAATGCGATTCAAACTATTATCTCCAATAGGCCATAATGTGTCCGAATTCTTTTGAGAGTCCCTGTAAATGAACTATTAATGTTGTATACTTTATTTCAAATAAGAAACACGTTATAGTAAACCTCAATAATATGCATCAATTTCGTGGAAATAGAAGTGCATTTACGAAAATCAGCGCGCGGTCAGGAAGACAGGCGAACACAAACCATAAACACTCACTCTTCGGAAAAACGGAAAGGAAAAGGAACATAGTCTGTCTAATATATAGGAACTAATACTAGGTCTAATACATAGGAATCATAATAGATTTAATACATAGGAACCACAGGAAAAAACTAAATTTAGCTAAATTATGAAATATTCAACGTAAATACATTGATATAATTTAATTGTTACTGTAATGGGTGCAAATACAAAAATACAGTTTTAAAACTTTAAAAACTATTTATGATGTAAAATCAGATGTCAAGGTTTCTTTGCGCTTTCGGCTAAACATTAGCCATTATCAGAAGATAAAACAAGTCGAAAATTGCAGTTCTGAAGAAGTTCACTGGGCAGGTAGCAAACTGGCGAAACCAACAAACTATGAAATGGAGGGAGTGAAGAAAAATGAGGCATGAGGCGATGCCATTGAATGCTGGTGGGGGAAAGGAGGGGTGGTCAGTCAATACCAAAAACACCAGAGATACTAAGTAAATTATAACAAATATGCGGGATCTGATAAGATAATACATCGTTGCATGTATTATTGTCTCTTTTCAAAATTTCCAGGGACCCTCTGACTATGCAGTTGCTATACTGTGAACCGTGTGAATTATTTTAGCATTATTGAAACACTAGCAAATCCGCCCGGCGTTGCCCGGTCCCGTCAAAAAATAGTAAGAAAAGCGAAATCACTCTAAAAATCGCTGCACGAAACCCTTCTTCTGGTAACTCTTTGTCTTTCGGAAATTAAATAGAGAAATTTACCCGAAGCGGAAGTAAATTTAATACCACCCCCTCAAATGTCTGGATCATTTGATTCAAAAGGGTCAGTTTTTGGGCAAAATTAAAAAAAAGTTACCGTCTGATTTTCACAAAATTTGCATTTTCGGAATCAGAAGAAAACTGTGAGTTTCTATTCAAATAATCCAATACTTTTCTAAATACTCGAGGATGAGTGAAATGAAACTTTTTCGTTTTTTGGGATTATCAAATCGGTAACTTTCTTTTGCGGTTTCAATAAAAATGGTCATTTTTGGCGCACGCGCAGGAAAATCTTTTAGTTCCACCGCCAGGAGATGCATTTTGTTCTAAACGTATTATCCCACACGTGACTCCGCTGCCTACGATACCGTGTATAGCAGACGTGCTAGGCACGTGCTGCAAAATCTTTTACTTCCAGTTTCTACCACCAGGTAGAGCATTCTGTTTTAAATAAACCTATTTCCGAACGAAACTCTGGCACTCGTTCCTGTTGCTTACGGGACCGTGTAGAAGGCGTGCCGTGCATGCGCAAAATATCTATTAGTTCCACTTTCCACCACCAGGGAGTACCAAATCTATGTCTTAAATAAGCTATATCTTAAGTAGTTCATGTTAAGTTGAATGAACCGATTCCCGTTGAAATCAGACCCACAGAACACGAGAAAATAAATCACCCCCTGGATATTAATATTCATAAATGGTAATTAACCAAGGGCTGAAAAATTATACCGTAGTTTATTTAGTTCCTGGGAGACCTCTGAAGAATGTCAAGTTGAATCGGACCAAGATTAAATGCAAAATCTTTTAGTTACATTGTCCATCTCCAAGGGTTGCACTCTGTTCTAAACAACCCCCTTTCCGAACGAAACTCCGGCACGTGTCCCTGCTGCTTATGACAACGTATAGAAGGCGTTCTGTGCACGGCAAAAAATCTTTTAGTTCCGCTTTCCGCCGCCAGTATCTGCTAGTAAATAAATATTACTTTGTAAAACCACTTTTAAAAAAGTTGTACATATTCTAGTCACTTCAAATTTAAATCCAAAACGTTCTGCCCTATTTCCTTTTTCGAGAAATTCTGTCCAGGCGGAAAGCGATCTGTCAAACACAATGTGAACGAACGAAACTACTTTTTGGAAATAAAGTTTAAATTTCTTTAGAATCAAGTTAAGCGAATGATTAAACCTGCATGTACTATATAGATTCTTTTTCTACAGAGGAACATTAAACGAATAATTAAATAATAATGAAAAATGGGCAGTTATTTTTTCCATAGCGAAGGAAAAACGAATAAGAACGGAATGATGTTTTTATTTAATTTTTTATATAATATTCGCCTTATTTAGTTACAAAAATTCAGCGATGAAATGTGAAGAATTTTATTGCACAAAAATTGTCGCATTCAAAATTTAATTGCGGCTAGCGCCCTTTCAACCGAAAAAACTTGTAGTATCTTCTATATTATATTCTTATTTCAAAGAATTTGAAAGAAACCCCTCGAAAAATAAAGAAATCGACAATATATTAAGGAGTATCATCCCCCCGTCCCCCCTTATAAGTAACCAATGAACGCCCAAAACTAATCAGGGAAGCCCCTTATTACAATGAACTTATATACACAATTTGAAGCAAATCAGGTTAGTTCTGCATGAAAAACACATTTATCTAAATTAAGAGGGGAGGATTAGCCCCTCCCGGTTACCTTCTTTATACTTTACCAATGAACCCTCAAAACTAATCAGGAAAACTCCTTTTCACAATGAGCCTATATACAAATTTTGAAGAAAATCGCATAATTCTACATGAAAACCCCTTTATCTCAATTAAGTGGGGGGTAATTAGCCCCCCTTTATACTTAACTAATGAACCCCCAAAACTAATCAGACAAGCGCCTTATCACAATGAACCTATAAACAAAATTTGAAGCAAAACGGTTATTTCTATCAAGAGTTATCGCGTTACGTACATACGTACATACATACATACGTACGTACATACAGAGCCGGCGGGCACATTAGCTCTCAGGTTTCGATAGCTTGTGAGTTAAAAAAAAGTAAATGAATATTGTTTTGTAAATGCCACTTTTAAGATTTAGTTGTACATTTCTTCGTCATGTCATATTTAAATCAAACATTTTCTGCCCTAATTCATTTTTGAAGAAAATCTCTGCCCAGGCAGTAAGCTAGCTGTCAAGCATCAAACACAATGTAAAGAAATAACGAAACTATTTTTGGATATATTTTTTAATTGTATAGAATAAAAATTAAGCGAATAATTAGACCTATATGTATTATATATTTTTTTCTACAAAGGAATATTAAACAAAAAATAAAACAAGAATGACTAAAAAGGAAAACGAGGTGTAGGTATTTGTTGATAGCGGAAGAAAACAAATTAGTGCAGAATGATATTTTAATTTAATTTAATTTTGTTTTAATACACACCTTTGATAAATAAGCATCTTTTTTAAAAACAAACACCCTTATATTTAACATATTTTATTTAAAAAAAATCTGTTTCGAATCTAAATGTATTTACTTCATGCCGGTCAAAATGATTGCTATGGCCGTTCCAAGCTTACCAGTTTGACCTCTTTTATTCAGAATTTCCTAATAGTAATTTTTATTTTATTTAATGACATACATTCCGTGATTACATAAAGTAAAATTTATTCTTTAGGGATTTCCTGTATGGATTCGGAATTTCTGAATATAAAATGAAGCCAAAATGGTAACCCTGGGCCTTTCTGCAGGATTCGCACGTTTTTGTTTTTACCACAATGTTTTAATATAATTTTTCTATTTAATATTTAAATTGCAGAAATTGCAGACGCCTCGTTTAATTTCAGGATTTGTAATATTTTTCTGCATTTAAATAAAGCGAAAAATTCTATTAAAAATTTGTGATGAAAGCCTACAAACCCTGTTATAGTGGTAAATGCCTTAGTACTCTTTTAGCAAAAATATAACGTATTTTATCTGAAGATTAAATTGAGACAAATAGGTTGTGACAAATGGTATGACAGGTCGTGTTCTATTGGCTAAATAAAGTTCACCACATTATTCTTGATAATAATTATGTCAATCAATTCATTTTTTAGATGAAAACTTATATCTTCACCTTTAACAATTGGTATTTTCGCAGATTTACAATTTTTAAAATTATGTTTAAACCCATTCGCTGCCAACCACGAGTATACTCGTGTTTTTTCAATCTAAAATTACGAATTCTTACCGGAAATTTCGAAAGAAGAATTTTGATTTTATGTAATCACGAAATGATATTGATATTAGTATTTTCTGGTATGAATTCGAACTTTCTAAATAAAATAAAATTCCGGTAATTTTAACCAGTGAACGTGTTAGGCAACAATAACTTAATCTAGTATTCATTTTGTGACAAACTATAATACCGTTATCATGTTCCTCAATTTCCATGACTAAACATTTAGAATTCTTTTTTTCATTTAATTCCAATACATTTTTACTTTTAGAAAGAATATCTTTACACATAGCTTGATTCTTAAAGAAAAATAGCTTATTTATTTATTCTCAAATTTTAAAATGAAACAAAAAAACTTGCTATTGAGAAATAAGAAAGTTACTTAAATTTCTTAAAGTTTTTACAATCCTTCAAAAATCAGTTTGAAGGATAATTGAACTGTTATTGATGGAATATAAAGATAAGATTTCTATCTTATTCTGAAGCCTCTGCACGATCAGTGTTACTAACATAAAGAAGCTGTGGAATATTCCTTGTCTGTTCTCGCTTTCTGTTTCAAATCCTTTTCTCAAATTACTGTAAAGCAGGACTCGTGTCTTCTGCCATAGTTGTACAATGATAGTATGACAGAATAAAAATTATACCTTTTGCAGATTTCTGCCAGTGGTTGGGTAGAAATAAAAAATTTACTATTTTAAACAGATTTTCAGAGACATGGAAATCACTATACGTTGTCGTTAGGGAGTATTTAGGATTAATACTTATTCATGGTTCGTACGCTTTTACCACAAAATTTTAATAGAATTTTTCTCTTTATTTAAATGCAGAAAAGTATTACAAATCGCCCAATTAAACGAGGCGTCTACAATTTCTGCTATTTAAATATTGAATAGAAAAAAATTTATTAAAAATTGTGCTAAAAGCGTAAGAACCCTGTTATTTCTATGTAAGAAGAGATTTTTAAATGAGAAAACTAATTTTGAAACATGTTTAAAATCTTATTAACAATTTTCCACTGCGCAGTTTTGGTAACGGACTGGGATTTCAAATACCCGAGCTGAGGCTTAAAAAAGAGGCCGAACTCATCTCTAATACGTACATCCGAATTGTCCATATTCATAAGCATAAAAAATTTTAATTGATTTTTTAAAAAAATCCCTGATGGATCGGCCTACAGGCACAGGTAGATTTCGAAGACGCAGACCGTGGGGCGCCTGTTTGTCGGGAATTGCGGAAGAAATGACCTTTTTGCGATGATGCGGCAGTTGGAACCTCCTACTTTGAAACCTAACTTATTTGCAGGTGGAGCCAGCAGGGATAAGAGTTGGTCCTTTCAAAAAATTGTCAGTGTAAAAGTTTTAGATAATATTAAGAGGATTTATAATAAATTTAAGCGGATTTGAAATCTTGGGAATTGACGAAGTTATGAATTTTTTTCTTCTAAAACCCCCCTTCCCCCCCCCCTTAAGGCCATTTTTAATTATATCAGAAATCTGTCATACATAATTTTTCGGCCCTTTCCCTAGAAGTAATAATAACTTTAAACGGATTTGATACGTATCATAATTAAGAAATTATGGGGGTTTTCTGTTTTCACAAAAGCCCCCCCCCCCCCCCCATTTCCCCCCCTTGTTTCGATTTTGCCCATTAACGAACTTGACCGAGATTTTATGCCCCTTGATTTTATGTATCAGTTTGGAAGAGATTTATGCAGAATTTTTTCAGTTATCGTGGTCATAAAAAAATGACATAGATAGATAGATAGATAGATAGATAAAGTTTTCAACTGGGAGTGGTTTTGGGTTCTGGGAGTCATGATCGGCGTAGATCTGCAAAAATTTTTCAAAATTTCCAACTTAGGTGAGAATGTAATAGATAGTATTTCTTACGAAATCTACCTAAAAATGCAAAGTGGTTTGCTATATAACAGGACTAAATCTGTACTTTACGCTGTTAAATGTATATAATCTATCTATCTATGTCTTAAAGGACAAGCGTGTCCGTGCGTAACGCTGACGTCATTTTGCGAATGGCAACACTTGACGATGATATTTCGATTTTGCGATTCTTACTACTGCATTTTTTTAAATTTCTAAACATCGCATATTTTTCAATTTTTACACCGTTATATAGGAAAAAAAATCTACTTTCAAATGCAATTTGTTTGAAAACTGTGTCGCAATTTACTCATTTATTATAGCATTTAAATTAAATTTCAAGCATGATATATATTTTTTTAATCTATCTCTATCGCTTGCAGACGATTATTAATCCGTTTGCACTTTAAATACTATATAAAGTTCAGCATTTGTTTCCAGCTAATATTGCTTAACGAAATTAAAACTTCTTTAAGCAATCAATAAAATAGTATAAATAAAACACAAATTTAGCAGACATGTAATCGAAATAAGGCTGAAAACCGCTGAAATTATCACAATTAAAGCAAACTGCTGTAGGTAACGAAATTTTTAGCGATTTCTTCGGTTATTAACTTCTGGCACAAGGCCAATACAAAATTCCCGCTTTTAATAAACCAAAAATTTATTTAAATATACAGGGTGTAACTGAAATGCTTCATCAAACTTTGAGGGATGATAGTACTCATGAAGATGAACAAAAAATGCAATAGAACACGGGGTCGCAAATGACATTTAACCCTTTCAGGGGCAGTGGTATGTCTAAAAAACCACTTAATTTTAATTCCAAAACGCCACAATGGCACCAGAATTTTGCTAAAATCTTTTCCATTTAATATTTATGTGAAATATAGCCTTTTTCTTATTTACAAACAATTTTTTTTTGTAAATTCCGCTGCCAGTCCATTTTCAGACGCATTTTCTCTATTTTTATCCTTTAAGCCTTTTAGGGGCAAACTACTTTTAGTACTAAAATGTTGAAATAAATGACTGGCACCGAAATTTATAAAAAAAATTGTTTGTAAATAAGAAAAAGGCTATATTTCACATACATATTAAATGGAAAAGATTTTAGCAAAATTCTGGTGCCATTATGGCGTTTTGGAATTAAAATTAAGCGCTTTCATAAACATACCACTGCCCCTGAAGGGGTTAAACGTCATTTGCGACCCCATGTTCCATTGCATTTTTTGTTCGTCTTCATGAGTACTATCATCCCTCAAAGTTTGTTGAAGCATTTCAGTTACACCCTGTATAATTGTCATATTTCATATAAAAATGCTCTTTGATGTTGTTAGGAGGCAATCTAAAAAAATATTAAATGTGAAAAATCTAGTTTTCAATAAAAAAAAAAAAAAAAATGGTTTTCACCTATATTCTCTATCCCGGGAAGCCCGGGTTCAATGCCCTAGTATATATAAAATCATTACAATCTCTTTCAAAGCAAATTCTTCGGGATCTTCTTCTTTTGACGGTGTTTATCGGTCACATGACATTAGTGCGCCAGACAGTAAAATGCACTGAATCGTGGTTATTTTGTGCTATCACAATACTGACATAATCTTCTGTGATCTAGGCAATATTGTCTTAAAGTTAACTTAACATTCCCTTAATTTTGCTTTAAAACACTTTGAACATTTTTATTCTGCTTCATTGATTTCTCTAAAGAATATTTTAAAACGAAAATGAAATTAGCGACACATTATTTACATTAAGAGCAACGCGATATCAGATATCAAACGGATTTTCTCTTTGATGGTTGACGTTTTTAAGTCGAATATGTTCAATATCTCTACACTGTAAAATCTAGACATTATCACTGTATGTACTTGGTGCGATAGCATGGGGAAAAATCACATTCTTATTGAAGTATCAACGTTACACGTCCTGTTATATGATGGAAAAGAATAAGACATAAGTTATTCAGTTAAATGAAATTCGAAACATTTAGAGTTTACTCAAGCAGAATCTCAGATTTAATAAAGTGAATAAATTATTTCAGTGTATGACATATAATTCTTTATTATCAGCAAATAGTTATTACAGTGACCTCACTTATACGCAATACACGGAAATTATTTTTCAGCAACAGTTTTTTTTTAAGGTAATTTTTGCCTTATTAAATCGCAGAATTTATAAATCGAATTTTACTGTTTTAAAATAGTGGTATGAAAAAGTAATTACTCAACATCGAGTATAAATCAGAGGTCACTGTATTAGGGTATATGAACTTTTTTTATATTTTATTTAATATTAACCAGAAACAGCTGATTAACAAGTAATTAAAAAATAAGTATTGTTTTCTTTTTTATTATTATTACGATTTATTGATTGATCGCCAGTGGGCGTATTTTAATCAGAGTTTGAAACAGCAGTGTTTTCGTGAGAACCTACATCCACTTTTAACCGCCTGTGGGGTTTTCCCACATCCACTTTTAACCACATAGTTCCCGACACTGCTCATGCTTTACGCGCAGTAAACGTTCCTATATTAAATTTTTGGTATGTCATTGCGAAAGTACTATACATCAGCTGGGCCTGATTACCGCAGGAGCTAACGTCCAACAGTAAAATCTAATGGAACTTTTTGCCTTATTCAGGGTTCGTACGATTTTACTACAATTTTTTAATTGAATTTTTCGCCTTATTTAAATGAAGGAAAGTATAACAAATCCTGCAATTAAATGAGGAGTCTGTAATTTCTACTATTTAAATATTAAATAGAAAAATTCTATTAAAAAGTTGTGGTAAAAGCGTACGAACACTGTTATTTATGACAGAAATTCTGCATGAAATAGAGTTGCCAGTTCGTTACTTTTTACTTACTCCGAAACAGGAACTTGAGTATTTTTCCTGCTTTCTAAGTGCGCCTGACGAAGAAAGACAAAGTTCTTTCGAAAAGCCTTGCGCATCTCTTCATTATATGGTGTTAATAAGAAAGTTATTTTATTTTTAATTGTATACCAGTTTTTTTTTTCTGTTGCCAATAATTTATGAAACCATAATGAGCAGAGGAAAGTATATCCAACAAGGGAAATTATATCCAATGATATCCAATCATAGTTGCGATTTTTTCCAACAGAGCGAAAATATCCCGGGACCAGGACTCCAACCTGGGTACTTTGGCTTGCCTTGCCAACGCTCTTCCTACTGAGCTATCCCAACGATATCCTGGCTGGCATATTACGCTCTTATTTGTTGGACAAGACTGCGAACTGCAGCGCTAATTTCATTCATCCGAGCTATATAACTGTAGCATTTTACATGATGAATCTGAAATACCACGGAAACTCCTGTATACCGTGTAATTAGATCATGATGAGCAGAGGAAAGTATATTCAACTAGGTAAATTATATCCAATGTTTGGAGTATCATAGTTGAGATTTTTTTTCAACAGAGCGAAAAAATTCCAACAGAGCGAGTTGGGATAACTCAGTAGGAAGAGCGTTGCCTCGGCAAACCAAACTACCCAGGTTGGAGTCCTGGTCCCGGTATTTTCACTCTGCTGGAAGAGATCTCAACTAAGATACTCCAATCATTGGATATAATTTATTAAACTTTGTGTGGAGAGCGGTTTGAGAGTAAAATTTTAAAAAAAAGTTTCAATTACGAAGCAGGCTCTGTCGTTTGTGTAAAAAAGTGCCGTAAATCGCTTTGAATTTTAAACTGTCTTTTTCTAATACATTTTTGCGTATAAACAGTTTTTGACAATTCCACTTTCACATTATTATTGCCTATAATTACTATTATCGTGTGTAAGCTTTGCGCTAAAGTTCATTTAGGATAGATTATATAAAAGCTCTGCAGGCTGCCTCAAAAAGATAGAAACACGCTATATTTTTTAAATTTCTGAGATATAGGTAAGTAATGTAAATTGCAAAAGTGTTCAAAATAAGGTAGGCATTAAGATTATGTTCAGGGTTGTGGTGGAGGATATACGATGGTATTACCTCGTTTTTTTTTGTTTTTTTTTTTTGTAAGCTCCATATACCCGTTGTTGCTCAAAAAAATGTATACTCTGTACCGTACGTCCTCTTTCTTTTTGATATACTACAACACTGATTATATTAGTTAAATAGTCCTCTCATTGATTTTCACATGGTAATTAATTTTGTTATTAACACATTTTATTTTATTTAGAAAGTTCGAATTCATACCAGAAAATACCAGTAGCAATATTTACTTTATTTAATTGCAGACATTTCGCGATTACATAAAATAAAAATTCTTCTTTCGAAATTTCTGGTACGAATTCGTAATTTTAGATTGAAAAACTACGAGTATACTCGTGGTTGGCAGCGAATGGGTTAAAATACTGAAATTATTGAATACAACTAGTATTTACGAACAAATTGATTTGAAAATTGCTTTGAAAATAAGTAGTCTTTTCTTTACGTTCATTGTAAAAGCAAAATTTTATTCAAAAATTCTAGATTCCATTTTGCACTTTGGAATAAAAATTAAGTTGCATATATAATGTACCACCGCCCTTGAAAGAGTTCATGTCCTATGCAAATGTATGATAGTTCGTGTTTTATATACTCGTATATTGGAGTATCTCGCAGAATTACATTTCTAATTCGATGTATGAGTGATTCTCCAATACGTAGGTAATTTGTGTCCTTCGCGGTTATATATTGTATTTTGTCAATTATACTTATTTTTTAGCATAAAATGTATTTTGCAATGTCTTTCTACAATTTCAAAGAATATTTTTCAAGAGAATAACTGTAAATTTTACTCCAATAGCATTTTAAATAGGCAAATTGTAACGTCTGTCCCTTGTCCTCACCTCATGCACTTATCTTCTGGAGCAATATTAAATGTAATGACAACCTATTTTTGCCAATTTTACCACCCAAAATAAACAATTATACTTTAAAGTACATAATAAAGAATTTTTATTGTAAATTAAAAATATGTTTATATGTATTCTGGCCAGATAAGTGTTGTCTCCTAGTTTTTATGTCACTACTGTATATTTCACCTTTATCAGATATAATTTGAGGACAGCTGCATTTGGTACGAGCAGCAATCTAGATCGCAGAGAAAATCACAGGGTTCAATTTTCTGGACTTTAACCCCTTGAAGGGCACCGGTATATAATATATACCACTTAATTTTAATCCCAAAATGCCACAATGACACCAAAATTTTATAACCAAATTTTAAATTTATCCAGTACATGAGGAAAAGCTTTCACTTATTAAAACAAAATTCGTTCGTGAATCCTGGTGTCAATCAATCATTTGAATATTTTAGCTACAAGAGTACTTTGCCCCTGAAGGGGTTAAAAGAAGCTACGAGCTACAAAATGGGATAGAAATATAAGAATATGTCTATTACTTGTCACTACTGTCTCCTACTTTAATTTTGCTTGTTATTATTTTTATTTATTTATGATTTTGTCATGTATAAATTACTTTCGCTTAGTTCAAAATGTCATATTAAAGTCTTACTAAGATTAACGTACTGTGTGCACAAAAGCAAATTTCCTAATTTTCTCACTACTGTCCCCTTTCAATGAAATTACATCAGCTAAATTGAAATAAATTTCGAATTGGTAAATTTCAACTGCGTTACTAAAGCTATTTCACGTGTGATAATGTGAAATAGTTTTAAAATGTAAAATCGCGTTAATGTTTTCTTTAAAAACGTTATTTTATACAGGGTGGCTATAGATCAGGGAAAAACAGACTAAAAATATATTTTCTTATGGAAAATTTAGTGTTGTTTATTTAAGCGATTAATAAGTCCAGTTTTTCTAGAAGAAAATACTGGCATATCCCTTTTTTTATTCTACATTCTACATTTTAAATGATTCACATTCATTTGTACGTCGCTACCATGTCAAACTATCGAATGTGAGAAAATGCATTTTCATTACTTATAAAAATGGGCCGATTGTTACCAATAATTTTAATAGTATTCTTCACCAGGGTTGCCAGTTTAGCCTTCTTTTTTTATTCAGAAATTTGGAATCCATACCAGAAATTTCAAATAGAAATTTTTGCTTTATTTAATGACAGACATTTTGTGATGACATAAATTAAAAAAATATTTCTTGAAATTTCCGGTATGAATTCGGCATCTCTGAAAAGATAAGAAGACCAAACTGGCAACCCTGTTCTTCACAGAAATTCCATTAGTATTTTTACTAGGCAAAAAATTCTAATAAAATTTAGTGGTGACAATCGGCACATTTTTAAAAGATATGATAAATGCATTTTTTTCATAATCGATACCGTAATTTCCGGCGTATAATCCGCAGCTCAAAGAGTCGTTTTTCGACCCAGAAATGTTATTCAATAATTGTAGTTAAATATTTACAGCGATCTTTTAAGTTAGATTTTATAAAATAATATTTCTGGTTCGAAAAACGACTCTTTGAGCTGCGGATTATACGCCGGAAATTACGGTATTTTGACATGGTAGCGACGATATAAACACGAACGAATAAAATCTTCTGTTAAGTAAAGTAACATGCAAGTATAATGTCTATAGGCGGAGATTCATGTTTAAATCAAAAACACTAGCCGTCACCAGTGTGTTAAGTCTGTTAAAAATTGATTTCTTATTTTTATTTCCCTGAATTTCTAAATTCGTATATATTTGGTACAAAATCAACCATTTTACTGAATAACTTTCCATTTTATTTCCTATGTACAGGAAATAACTGTCAGATCCTTTCCTTTCTTTCAAAAATAAATTGTCTTATGCTTCGGTGAAATTCTTATATTTGGACAAATAATTTTTCACTGTGATCAATGTTTCTCAGTTCAAGTAATTTTTAAAATACCTCATTTAATGTATCGTTTCTTCTCTAAAATAAATTTGTATCTGCTATTATTCATCGATGCTTTGATAAATAATATAGATTAGAACTCTAAAAGAGACATATATAGGAAATAATTTTACTTATGAAAATCGTTAATACAAATTTTGTACAAGATCTAACATAATGCACATTTTAAAAATGTGTTAGGGTATATTTCTTTTCAAAATTTGTAGCATTTGTATAACATTGGTGCTTATTAATCAACTGTCAGTGTGGTGAAATCAGGTTTTTAACACTTTCCAACCTAGTTGAAAAGTGTTTATGACTTCGGTTTGTCTGGCCGTCTGTCCGTGCTCTAACTCCCGTAAATATGCTCGGATTGCTCTGCATTTTTTATATGTTATTGTTGTTATCTATAGCATGTTCCCTATTTTAATGGAAGTGTGTAGCACTTATAGTTTTTTTACAGGGACACTCAAAAGAATTCCGTTACATTGCGGTCTATGGGGAAAAATCATTTGCGGTTTATTTAAATAATGTTTCACTTTTTTAAACGCATTGAAATTTATATATATCACTAAGGTACATTAGAAGAAGCTTAAAAAGGAATAGGGTGTGCAGAGCACTTATAGTTACTTTACAGAACAGTCAAAAGAATTCCGTTACATTACGTCTATGGAGGAAAATCGTCTGCGGTTTAATTAAATAATGTTTCACTATTTTAAACGCATTGAAATTTATATATATCACTAAGGTACATTAGAAGAAGCTTAAAAAGGAATAGGGTGTGCAGAGCACTTATAGTTACTTTACAGAACAGTCAAAAGAATTCCGTTACATTACGTCTATGGAGAAAAATCGTCTGCGGTTTAATTAAATAATGTTTCACTATTTTAAACGCATTGAAATTTATATATATCACTAAGGTACATTAGAAGAAGCTTAAAAAGGAATAGGGTGTGCAGAGCACTTATAGTTACTTTATAGAACAGTCAAAAGAATTCCGTTACATTACGTCTATGGAGAAAAATCGTCTGCGGTTTAATTAAATAATGTTTCACTATTTTAAACGCATTGAAATTTATATATATCACTAAGGTACATTAGAAGAAGCTTAAAAAGGAATAGGGTGTGCAGAGCACTTATAGTTACTTTACAGAACAGTCAAAAGAATTCCGTTACATTACGTCTATGGAGAAAAATCGTCTGCGGTTTAATTAAATAATGTTTCACTATTTTAAACGCATTGAAATTTATATATATCACTAAGGTACATTAGAAGAAGCTTAAAAAGGAATAGGGTGTGCAGAGCACTTATAGTTACTTTACAGAACAGTCAAAAGAATTCCGTTACATTACGTCTATGGAGAAAAATCGTCTGCGGTTTAATTAAATAATGTTTCACTATTTTAAACGCATTGAAATTTATATATATCACTAAGGTACATTAGAAGAAGCTTAAAAAGGAATAGGGTGTGCAGAGCACTTATAGTTACTTTACAGAACAGTCAAAAGAATTCCGTTACATTACGTCTATGGAGAAAAATCGTCTGCGGTTTAATTAAATAATGTTTCACTATTTTAAACGCATTGAAATTTATATATATCACTAAGGTACATTAGAAGAAGCTTAAAAAGGAATAGGGTGTGCAGAGCACTTATAGTTACTTTACAGAACAGTAAAAAGAATTCCGTTACATTACGTCTATGGAGAAAAATCGTCTACGGTTTAATTAAATAATGTTTCACTATTTTAAACGCATTGAAATTTATATATATCACTAAGGTACATTAGAAGAAGCTTAAAAAGGAATAGGGTGTGCAGAGCACTTATAGTTACTTTACAGAAGAGTCAAAAGAATTCCGTTACATTACGTCTATGGAGAAAAATCGTCTGCGGTTTAATTAAATAATGTTTCACTATTTTAAACGCATTGAAATTTATATATATCACTAAGGTACATTAGAAGAAGCTTAAAAAGGAATAGGGTGTGCAGAGCACTTATAGTTACTTTACAGAACAGTCAAAAGAATTCCGTTACATTACGTCTATGGAGAAAAATCGTCTGCGGTTTAATTAAATAATGTTTCACTATTTTAAACGCATTGAAATTTATATATATCACTAAGGTGCATTACAAGAGGCTTACTACAGAATATTGTGTGTATAGCAGTCATCGTTCATTTACAGGGACACACAAAAGAATTCTCTTCTGTCTGTTAACAATAATTCCTGGAAGCGCGTTTTAAGTTACTGAACGCGATTTTAATTTTAACTCTCTGTTTGTCTATTACGTGGTGTGTATAAATTCTGTAGATCCTATACAGGGAAGCACAAAAGTTTGCGAACACATTTCCGTTTATTGGCAGAAACTCCAGACGGAGCATTTTAAACTGTGCTACGCGTTTCCTAACTGAACTAAAATTTAGCATACTATGTAGTATATATACAAATCTATAGATCATATACAGTGCTGAATAAAAGTATTCGGAAATTTTTCCGAATATTGTATATGTTGGAAATTCCTGAAATTATGTTTTTAAATATGTTATGTGTTTTCCAAATTGTTTACTTAGATGTTTTCTTTTAGCTTATTAAACGGTATGATTTGTAAAATTGTTTTGGAAGTGTTGGAAAGTGTTACATAATCTATGCTTGACGCATGATTTTTCGTTCTTGTTAAATAAAGAGGCAGGTTCGTTGTCGTTGAATGTATTTTATTTGACAAATAGTTCAGAATTTATAAACCAGATTGCACATTCATAAAATATGTTAGGGTATATATTTCTTTACAAAATTTGTAGCATTTGTATAACATTAGTGCTTATTAATCAACTGTCAGTGTGATGAAATCGTGTTTTTAAATAAACAGGCCGGTTCGTTGTCGTTGAATGCATTTTATTTGACAAATATTGCAGAATTACAACATATATATTGAATTCGCAACATAAAAATCCCAAAAGCAGAATTATACTATAGCAGCCAGTGTTGAATTCAGACATTTTTCTCCGTGAGGGATTTGGCAGTTCTCAGATGAACAGTGTGGAGTTCTGGGGGATTTTCACTTTCTCACCATTACCAAACACAAAATTTCAAATCTTTCTGGGGGAACATTTTCATGCTTAGTTAATTGTCAACATAAATATTTTATTAAAAATTGTTATTTTATGTGACAAAGTTTCTTGAACTCGTTTATACTTAGTGCAAATTTAACAACTACACCGAATAACTTACCATATTATTTCCTCTTTGCGGCAAATAACTGTCAAATCCTTTCCTTTCTCCAGAAATATAAATTGTCTTATGCTTTGTTGAAATTGTTCCATTTGGCAAATAATTTTTCACTGGGATCAATGTTTATTTCTTTAAGTTCTTTTAAAAATAGCTTACCATATCGTTTAAATAAATTTTTGTCTGTTACCAAATAATGGATAAATAATATGGTATAGAACTTTAGAAACGCCGAATGTAGAAAATTATTTTATTTATGAGGTTCATTAAAGTAAGCTTAGTACTAAATGTAACGTAACACATCATACATGAAATATTTTTGCAGTCAAGTATTTAAAATTTTGCTTGTAAAACGTACAAAGATGGGAATTATAGGCAAGGCTTGCTTGGTTAATACCAGTATTTGAACATAGTAATCTTCGCCTTACAATAATTCTGCGATTACATAAGATGAATATTACTATTAGACAATATTATTTATGCTATTCAGATACTGGTATTGAAATGTTGGATGCATGCAAGCTCTACGTATAATTCCTTTCTCTGAGCAGAGTATATAGTATTCGTGTTATTGTTATATTTTACGTTTTCTTGTTGCATTTTTACTGTGAAATAAACAAGTAAATTTAACAAAAAAAAAAAACTCAATAGGTTCGTTTCTTACCTCATGCAGAGATATTTACTTATTGCGCGCAAGATGGGGTATTTTAATAAGAGCGATTTGCTTCAACAAGTTGTTTTTGTGGTACACTGTATTTCTATCCCATTTTTTACCAATATCACTCACTTGAACGCTCAGTGGACGATGATATATTAAATTTCTCCCATGTCTCGAAAATCAAAATACACAATACGACGACTATTTTAAATACGTAAAGCATAGCTGCCAACCTCGCGCCATTCTTCCGTAAAATACATGTTCATTTGAACCAAGTTAAACACGTTTCGAGCCAGAAACTTTTTTAAGAAAGGAAACCAAATGGGTTCCACGGAGGAAAATGAAATGAATTATTTAATGACACATCAAATAATTTTTCATGTCAGAAACGTCTTTAACCCTTTCAGGCGCAGAGTAATTATGTTCTTAAAATGGTGAAATGGGTGATTCACACCAGAATTTACAAACGAATTTCTTAGAAAATAAACACTTGCTTTACTTCCTGTTCATTTTTTAAAACAAAATTTTATTAAAATATTCTGGGTGCCGTTTGGAAAGTTGGAATTAAAAGTAAGTGGTCACATTTGTGACCACCGCCCTTGAAAGGGTAAAATAGATCATATCAAATCCCATTTTGCTGGAGTTTAACCCATTAAAGCCTATCGGTACCATATGGTACCGGGATAGCTACCCTCCATTTTGTTGTTTGTGTACCAGTATATTTCAAGAGAAATATTCTCTTTGACTGATGACAGAAACTCCGTAATAAAAGGGGACTAAAGTTGCTACTTTGAAAAACTGGTATGAAATGCAATTTTTGAATTTTAAAGAGAAAAATAATTCCGGCTTTAATGGGTTAGTTAGAGGTTTGTAGAGATCCTACATTAAAGAGAGATTGGACATTGACGAAATGTCTGTCATATAAGTTCCAAAGCAGGAAGCAATGTGGAACGCAGTAGAACGCAATGTATTTTCATCACCGTCTAACACTTTTTATTCTATTAAAATCATGGAAAATTTGTTTTATATGCCTTCAGTATAGTTCGGTATACTTGATATAGTTCGGTACTTCAGTATACTCAATATAGTTCGGTAACTTCAGTATAGTTAGTTTCATAGTCATTTAAATACACTGCGTTCTACTGCGTTCCACCTGCTTTGTAACTTACATGGCGGACATTTCGTCAATGTCCAATCTCTCTCTAATGTAGGATTTTTAGAGGTTTGACAAGTAACAATGACCTCTCACTTATACGCGATGAGCTATTATATTTTTTTATGCCCACAATTTTTGTACATTAATTTTTGCTTTATTTAATCGCAGAAATTTTAAGTAAAATATTTCTTTTTTAAAAATACTGGTATCAGTAATTTCTGTACATCGCGTATAAGTGAGTGGTCACTGTATATAGTAAAGTAATACAGTGTACTTTAGCATCATATTCAAATATATTGACGAATGGTCGATTTCTGAGAAATTTAGAGTATATTATGTCAAAAAATACAAGAAAACAGACAAACATATCATTTTTGGATCCTGATCAAATTGAAACGGAACCACCACCAGAACAAACACTTTACCAGGAAAAAAAAAATTGGGAAAATTGAAGCATACGTTCGAAAGTTACGCTTGGGCATGCATTAAAAATTTCAATTGTAAAGCAAAACGAATTATAAAACCTCCATTACTGGAAATCGGTTAAAAAATAATTTTATGTTTTTTTTCATGAACTCTTGTATATTTGGTACAAAATCAATAACTACACTGGATAATTTTCCATTTTATTTCCTCTGTGCGGGAAATAGATGTCAGGTCTTTTCCTTTCGCGGAAAAATAAATTGCCTTATGCTTTGCTGAAATTTTTCTATTTGGCAAAGATTTTTTCACTCTGGTCAAGGTTTCTTGCTTTATACTGTTTTTAAAATACCTTAAATTATCGTTTCTACCCTAAAATACATTTTTTGTCGGCCATTATACATTGATGCTTGGCTTATTAATACGGAATATAAAGTAAAGAAGCGCCAGTATTGGGAAATTTTTACTTATGGGGTTCATTAAAGCAGGCTCTGTACTAAATGTAACGTCGTATGTCATATGTTTGTCAAACATATTTGCTGTCAAATAAGGAATATTTTGCTTATAAAACAAAATGCATAGTATTTGTCTTCCATTTAATGCTTTCGTGTTGTATTTTTTACAGTTTTCCCAGTCCATGAGTACGGGTGTGGGCGTGTCTGACACTTCTACTCATAAATTAGCTTTTTACTTAAATTGTTTAAAGCACAAACTTTTAAATTAAATAGTTTTATTTTTACCCATTATATACGAAGGTAATACTGAAATTTTTGAGACAGGGGTAGACGATATACGACGAGAAAAAATTATTGGTCAGATAATTAAATTGGAGTTTTTTTATGTCTGTTTTGTGTCAATAATTGCACTTTAGCTATCGTAGAATACATTTTCAAAGAAGAATGGAGTTGACGCGATAGCATTATCCAGCTATGATTTTCTATTATTTTAAAGTGAGGTTAAACTAAGTAAAATGACTTTAACGTCTACAATTAGCATATGGAAATGAAGCTCCGTCTCGTACCACTGTATTCAGATGGTTTACAGAATTCAGAAAAGGTCGAAATTCTGTCGTGAATGAAGAATACACCGGAAAACCTTTGTCAGCTGTAGTACCAGAAAATGAGTCGGTCATGCAAAATATTTTAATCGATGATAAACGCTATACTTACCAAATGACACAGAAGAAATTTAACATTGGATCCGCAGCTATATATAAAGTTATTTAAAAATAACTGCATAAGAAAAAATTAGTGTGTCATTGGATTCCCCATAATGGATGACGTTCGTCCCCCCACAGAACACCAAAAAGCGGAGCGTGTCGGAATCAGAATCATAAAAGAAACCTTAAAATTACTTAACGATAGTGGACACCGAATTATTTCTAAAACCATAGCTAGTGATAAGACGTACATACCTTTTTTGGCGTACCAACACGTCAGGAAAGTAAAGTATGGGTCTTTGTAATGATGACTCCAACCCAACAATTAGCAATGAAAAAAGTAATGTATTCCGTGTTCTTCAGAAGTACAAAGCTGGTCAAAGCCATAAAGCTAAAGGGACATAAGGCAGCTAATTGATACACCACTAAGTGTCTTCCAGAACTTTTTCCAAGAGGTGAATGTTAGAGGACTCATACATCATTATGATACAATACATCTTCGCATTCAGCAAGGATTACGTCGAATTTTGTGAACAAAATAAGATCAAAGTGATAAACCATCACATTTTTCTCCTGATCTTGCTATGTGTGACTTTTGGCTATTTTTTAATCTAAAAAATTGTGTAGGAGTCGTTTTCAGAGCGAGGATGAAATTGGTGAGGCTATAAAAACATATTTTTCATCTATTCCAAAATAATTGGACGGCTTGATGTATTTAACTTTTAAAAAATTCGCCTACAAAAGTACATTGAGCTTGGAGGGAACTATTTTGAACACTCCTAAGAGTTAATAAATTTAACCCTTAATTGCATAGTGATGTAAATTTCCATCACTGTTTATTTAACTTTTAATAAATAAATCAACTTCTTCGCCACCACTATATTTATATAGAAATATTAAGCCAGTAAATTTCCCGTGACCTATGTTGCTGAACAAAGTTAAAAATCTATCTTAAAATTTCTGGTGTCTAATATTTAATATATGTATAAAAAAACACAATTGTAAAAGAAAAACTCATGCAAAGAAGGGTTAACTTGTATCATTTAGTTGTATTTCTAAAATGTCAGTGTGACCTTCGTATCTATCTTAATGTATTGTAGCATTGATTCTCTAAATTATCATTTTCATACATAAAAAATATATTACTTTTTTGTGGCCAGTGTGACATAATTCTCTTTCTTTAGACATGAAGCTGATGTTTCAGAAAACAATGCTGCTATATTACGATAGATAAATGTTGGGTAAACATAAAAGTAGTTAATTTATAAGTTTATACTATACATATATCCTTTAATTACAAAAATAATTAATGACTATCTGAGAAACGGACCATAGATAGGCAAATTAATAATCTTAAACAAATTAATTAAAACGACGACGGGAAGCAGTGTTGTAATAATAACACATTACTTTATATTATTAAAAATATATAAGTACATTCGACTCCTAAATACCCTGTCACCCACCAGGGGTTGTAAAATCAGTCATCAAAGTCGTCCCTGCGATTTTTCCACATTACTAAAATGAGTCCGGTTTCCATCTTTTAGCCCGATATAGTAAATTTTATTCTCTTTTCAGTAAGGTTTTTTCGGAAATCTTACAGCAATTTTTGTGGGGGATTTTCGAATTTTTAATTAAATTTTTAGAGTTTTTTTACGGTTTGCGGCGATTTTTTGACATTCTTGAAAGGAATTCGGTTTCAAACTTTTAGCTTAATAGTATAGTAATTTTGTTCCTTTGCAACATTTGAATTTTTAAAAGTTTTGTATGATATTTTTAGCGGATTCGTTTTCGTTTCGCGGCGATTTTTAAAAATTAGTCAAAGGAATCCAGTTTTCTTCTTTTGATCCAATAAAAAAAAAAGATTGTCCTCTTTTCAATAAAGTTTATTCGGAATTCGTGAGGAGTTTTATTTCTCGAAAAAAAAAATTATGTAATTTTTATTTTTATTTTTATTTTTATTTATTTATTTTTTGTTTATTTTTTTAACTGGCCCGAGCAACGCGGGCGGATCAGCTAGTATTTCAATACAATGCTGCGTTTTTAATAAGATTAACTTTATCAATAAAACCAAATTACGGAGAAATTAAATTCCAAACTTGACTTTTAAAACTCAATCCCTATTTTTTTAACAATCTTTATTATTTGTGCTAAGTTTATTGTTCAGTAATGTAATTAACCATCAAATCGTAAAAGAAAAAATTATTAACGTTCCCAATCGAACTTCACAATTCAAAACAAAAGCCTCTTTAATTAACAAAGTGCGACAACCTAAAAGTTTCTTCTAGAGATCAAAAGTTTTTAATTAAATCTGTACTAATTTGTTTACAAAGTGAGGTAAAGAACATTGGTTGAAGGAGAGAGATAATTGTAATTTACAAAACATACATGATTATCCAAAATTAGTTCATTACTCTAAAGTTTATGTCAGTACGAAATGTAATTGCTTTTAACAATTGAGAATACATCTTTCGAAAATATTAATTAAAGATACTAGTTTTTATGCGGTTTAGTTACTTAAAAAATATTCTGTTAAATAAATAAGATTCCATTTATTATCCTGAGTTGTAGATTTTACAAATACGCAGAAAGATAAGTTACTAAGTATAAATGTAATTTATTTTTTTATCTCTACTAACAAAAGAAAGTTTCGCTCTGTATGTCTATGTGTTTGTCTGTCTGCGAAGACTAGCGAAATGTAGTGCACCTAGAAGTCTGAAAATTTAGGTGAGGATAGTCCACGGTCTCTCCTCATGCACCTGAGTCTCATAATTTTAATATTTTAATAATTAAACAAAACATTAATTAAAAACTGATCAATAACTCATCTCTTTCTTTGCGAACTGGCTTTCAGCACTCGCGAATGCCCAGAACCCGATTTACAGCAGCGAACGAGAATGAAGAATCGGTTTTTTTGCAATTCTGTTTATCTTCAGTCGACTAAACCATTTAGTTTGTTTAAAAACAAAAAGCATATTTTGAAAGCTCGTACTCTTACTTCTCAAATGCCACAGTCAATTCGAAAAAAAAATATGTTAACACTTTGAAAAATATTTTTGATTAAGGGTCGTTTTCCCGGATGAATGTTTTCCCCCTTACGGCAACACCCCTCAAGAGCGCAATTTTAGCAATACAGAAACCAAATACATACTCTAAACGCAAAATCTATTTCTAATCGACGGTATAATTAGTTTTTAAAAATACGAATTTTAACCCTTTCAAAAAACCAGGTCATTTCGCGCCTCAGGAGACAATTTTTTTTCTTACGCTAAAGATTACCAAACGTTCGTATTTCGACGCAGTCTTTTTAGAGCATCTAAGTAGCCCAGATTTACATCACCTACAATTTCGAAATGTTCGGAGCAGAAGAAATATATTTTTTAATAAAATCTGAGAAGTTTACGACGAAAACACATAATAACAGGGTGTTTCTGCGCAGTCAGGCTCGGCTTCGGGAACGTTTTCACACTTTAATATGCAAATATTTTCATATAATTTTATAGAGAACTTGGAAACAGATATATTTAAAAACGACTAAAATTTAAGAGAATTCGGACAACAAAAACTATTTTTTTTATGTTAGCGGACCCGACGCGAAAAACAAAAAAAAAAGCGAAAAAAATCATATTTATTTTACGACCATATAACAATGTTTCTGGCGTAATTTTTACACAGGCTGTAAAACCTTTATATTTATAACCATTAAAAATTGCAAGTGTTTGGACAACAAACACTATTTTTAAAAAACTATGAAAGGACCCTACGTGAAAAAAGAAGAAAATATTTTCTTACAAGGACTTTTATCACTAATTATCACTATTTTTTCGCGATTTTGTTATTAAAAATATAAATTTATACAAAATAGGCTTAAAGATATATATTAGAAATATGAGATTCAATTAAGGTTATATCACGGGCCCGGAAAACGTCGAGTTGATCAGCTAGTATATACATATATATATATATATATATATATATATATATATATATATATACCGGGTCTTCCAAAAATGACTGGTGGATTTTAAAATTCAATAACTTGCAAACGGTGATAGATATTTAAAAAATTCTTGCAGGAGGGTTATGTATGATGTCAGAAGTTTTCTTACTGTGATTCTTGATTTTAGTTCGAATTTCAAACAATAAATGACACTGACAGCAATTGGCGCTCTGTCGAGGCTGAAACTGACGCCCCTCAGCCTTGATGCACCGCCCCCTTAATACTAGTCCTGCCCGCTGACAAAAATGACAGATCTCTTTTTTTCAAAATTTGTACGGTCCCTCGAACATCAACACCAATAAAATATAAAAGTTTTCTTCGCCTAGTTTTTATGAGATCAAATAAGTCAAAGAAAACTTTTAAATATTATTGGTGTTGAAGTTCGAGGGACCGTTTGAATCTTGAGAAAAAAGATCTGTCATTTTTGTCAGCGGGCAGGACTAGTATTAAGGGGGCGGTGCATCAACGCTGAGGGGCGTCAGTTTCGGCCTCGACAGAGCGCCAATTGCTGTCAGTGCCATCTATTGTTTGAAATTCGAACTAAAATCAAGAATTACAGTACGAAAACTTCTGACATGATACATAACCCTCCTGCAAGAATTTTTTAAATATCTCTCACCGTTTGCAAGTTATTGAATTTTAAAATCCACCAGTCATTTTTGGAAGATCCGGTATTTATATATATATAAGCATTCATTGTTTATCTTAACAATCACGCCAAATTTCATGAGTGCAATTCACAATGCTTCAAAAAATGTAATTTACGACACATTAATTTGTCATGGGTCCAGAATATGAAAAATTCACTGCTTTGATTTACGCTTGGTAGGAAGGGCGAATTAGTTAATTTATTAAAATATATATAACTATATATATATATATTTATATATATGCTCTATATTTATTAATATATATGTCATGTCTGGGGGGGGGGGGGTGTCCTCTGTTTCTTTTATTTATGGAAATAGGAAAGAAAAGCATTATTTAAAAAATATATTCAGGATTTCAAAATTGTTTTCTCAATATCTTTCACCATAATGTTAATAACATTATTAAACTATTATCTGATGAAATCGTATTAAAAAAATTTAGTCTTTATTTTATATTTTATTTTCTACTTTTTAGTGTTTAAAATGTTTCATCGTTGCAGTTTTATAGCCATTTGACATATTTTAGCAAGCATGGTTTAGCACATAATGAACTCCATTGTCGTTGTAACTCGTATATAGTTGCAACCATAAAGAATATTTGACGATTTATCACCTGCGCCAGGCTGCTGGAAAATGCCTTAAAATGAATTTATTCATTTACTAGCAACCCGCTCCGGGTGCCATGACGTTTTAAAGATACCTCTAAATACATTTATCAGTGAAGTTCAAACTCAACATCATTTTTAATTTTCACAGATAAAAAAATTGCAGATTAAATTTGATATTTTTTATTATTATTCTATCAACTATTTATCAACTATTTTATCAACTATTCTATTTATTATTATTCTAAAAACACTGTATATATCATGCATAAAATTTCAACTGGAAATGAAAAAAATGTCTGTAAATGAGATCAAATTTACGATACATATAAAATAAAAAGAAAAGTGCCCAGTTAAACTGAAGTCATTGAGCTCACAGGCTATTCACACTATGTGTATATTATATTCTTATTTCAAAGAATAATGCCCCTCAAAAAAGAAAGAGATCGACAATCAATTAAGGGAGGGGGTTAGCCCCCGTTTCCTCCCTTTATACTTAACCAATGAGCCCCCAAAACTAATCAGGGAAGAGCCTTACCACAATGAATCTATATACAAAATTTGAAGCAAATTGGGTAATTCTGCATGAGAAACCCATTTATCTAAATTAAGGGGGGGGGGGAATTAACCCCACCGTTCCCCCTTTATACTTAACCAGTGAACCCCCAAAACTAGTCAGGGAAGCGCCTTACAACAATGAACCTATAAACCAAATGTTAATCAAATCGGATAATTTGGCATGAAAAAACACATTTATCTAAATTAAGGGGGATTAGCACCCCCCCCCATTCCCTCCTTTATACGTAACCAATAAACCCCCAAAACTAATCATGGAAGCGCCTTATCCCAATGTACCTATAAACAAAATTTGAATCAAATCGAATCTTTCTGCATGAAAAAACCATTTATATAAATTAAGGGGAGATTAGTCCCCCGTTCACCCTTTTATACTTAACCCATGAACCCCCAAAACTAATCAGGGAAGCGCCTTATCACTATAAACCTATAACAAAATTTGAAGCAAAACGGATATTTCTATCAAGAGTTATCGCGTTACGTACATACGTACATACATACGTACATACAGAACCGGCGGGCACATTAGCTCTCAAGCTTTGATAGCCTGTGAGCTAAAAATTTTTAAAAAATCGTCTGCTGCAATTGTTACGGTAATCATATACTATATCATAAAGCAAAAGGCCCTAAAAGTATATTTTTTCTTATCCAGGCGCCAAATATAGGTAAGAAAAACGATAAACTTTCAAATATTGTTTCAATGGCCGCCTTTAACATTGTATATTTCTTTTGTTTCCTCTTATGTCCCCTCTCATTTTGTTAATTCTATGTTTGTTTTTTTTTTTAATTTTGGTGTGAATTTACCGTTACACTAACACAATTACTTGCCCATTAAATGTTTAAACTTTTAAAATTAATTTCAAATTTTATATGTAGATCAGGGATGTCAAACTGTGGCCCGCCGGATATACCACTAAAATTTTACAGTAATCTTTGCTAATCATCGAATTTCTGAAATTCAAGAAGTCGACTATTTCTTTAAAATTTTAGTGGCATCTGGCGGGCCACTGTTTGACACCCCTAATGTAGATGATCTGTATAACAAAATAAAGCACGTACAATTCTAATTTTTTTGCGAATCCAAACTGTACTTTTATTTTAACATGAATTACAACTAAAATTATAAACCACGTTCAGTTTTTTTCTTCTTTTGCGTATTATAATGATAAATATTGATATATATATATTTTTTAACGCTCATACTCAAAACAATTAGTAGTTTAAAATGAAATGTTGTCAAAGCTAACCAGGGAAAATTGTTTAAAATCACGAAATTGCGGCATTATATTTAAAAAATAACATTCTATGAAAGGTAAAAAAAATGCATGAGAAAAAACTTTTAAGAAATTAAAAGATTTAATTATAACCTACCGTGATCATTTCTTCCTTTTTATATACTTTTTAATACTTAATAGAGAGTGTGGCAACGCCAACGGCTAAGTACGTCAAAAGATTATATTAATTAACTTAACTATTAAAATTATCTATTCATGGTTTTAAACTAATGTTCATACTTTTTTTTAAATATATGCTTGCGTCTTACAAAAATTGCATAAGACTGATTAAATTTCTAAAGCTTTTGTTATTAAATAAATTAGTATTACATAAATTGGTATTTAATTTATGTCTTAAATTATAATCTTGAATGCAAATGCAAAAAAGTTTAGTAATTCATGCGTGTGCGCGTGGCAGAAAAAAAAAGTAACATAAAATATGCATGTGCAAGAAATCAGATGTTAGAAAATTTAGTTAATTAAATTTTATTAGTGCATATTTTCTCGGGTATTTTAATTAGATGCATTTAATTTCATGTTCTTTGACAAGCCATTTCATATATCGGAAAAGCATAAGGTTTTATTCAGAAATTGTACGTAAGATAAAAACTCATTAAATTAAACGTTTATTAACTTACTTGCTTATTTACACTGCTGTCAATCCCAAATGCAACACCATGATGGAATGCAAATAACAGAATGATATTTATTCGACAAATACATTATAATGGGAAGGAGAAGTAATTACATTTTCAGAAAATTTGGAGGTATAGATCCTGAGAAAACACCACCTAAAGCAGCCACCTCTGGCCGCAATAACGGCATTTATCTGCCTAGCCATGGAGTTGAACAGAGATTGCATGTCATGTACGGGTACATCAGTCCATGCAGCTTCAACACTATGCCACAGTTCATCAACCGTAGTGACGGGCGAGTGGTGGCGGGCCAGTCGCTCAGAAGCCATTGACAGGACATTTTCAATTGGTGAGAAATCAGGAGAACGTACCGGCCAGGGCAACAGTCAAACATGTTCTGTATCAAGGAAGGTCAGGATAGTACGAGCAACATGCGGTCGTGCATTGTCCTGCTAAAACGTAGAGTTGCGGAGGCATCGCAGATAAGACAGAACCATGGGCCGTAACACATCAGAAATGTAACGGCTGCTGTTGAAATTGCCGGCAATGCGAACAAGAGGTTACCGAGACGTGTATCCAATGGCACTTCATACAATCACTCCAGGTGATATGACAGTATGACGATACGAATGCAAGCTGGCAATGTGCGTTTACCACGATGCCATGGATAAACATGGATGCTGGCATCATGATGCTGCATACAGAGCCTGTATTCATCAAATACGACGTGAGACGCCATTCCTGCGTCATATACAGCATCATAATGCCAGCATCCATGTTTGGCGGTATCGTGGAAAACGCACATTGCCAGCTTGCATTAATAATCAGAAAGAAGTGGTACTAAAAAACGGGAGTATTGGCAGCTTTTTAATTCAGTATTATTATATTAATTTATATTTATATATTAATATATAGTTATATTAATACATATGAAGTCTCATGAAGGTTCTTTTATAAATAGGAAAATTACGGTTAAAATTTAAAAAAATGTTAGAAATCTTGGTCACAAAACATTATTTTGCACTAGAAGCTTGTCTAATACTTTCTACGTGTCCTTTATTTAATATCACAAAAGAATAATTTTTTCCATTGAAATTACAATCATGAACCATATTCCAGTATACGAAAAAAATAATTTATTGTACCAAAAAAGGTTCAGTCACATTGTTCGATTCACTTATTCATATTTCTATATCTTTTAAGATTCTGACTTAGATCAATAAATCGAATGTAACCTTTATTCAAGATTTCGGTTTCTTTGTATCAATGTGAATTGTGGTGCCAAAGATACTTTCTTATACGATGGAAGAATGTCGTTACAATCCTCAACTTTTCCATGAAATAGAAAAATATGGCAATATTTTCTCGATATGCATCTTCAAGAAAAGGTCTTAGAAAATGTTTTCAGATAAATGTTCCTTCAAAAAGATTTACTGAATGTTATCTATTTTGTTCTCATTATTCATAGCTATAATTGGGGCTTCTCGTTTGTGGAAAGAATAAATTATGAGGTAATGGAGATGTGAGTATTTTATTAAACTTTTAATATAAGCTAAATTGTTTTTATAGCATCGCAATTATTGCGAGGAAATTTAATTTGTAACATATTTTGTCATATATATATATATATATATTACATCTTTGGTATTAAAACAAATAGCTATCTCTACACTATAAATCATGAATACAAATGAAAAACTTTCGTTTTAATCTTTAAGTACTGTTTGTGGTCTCACAGGCCGCTGCGTTTTTCAGTTTTTTTGCAGTTTAGTTTGTAACTATCAGTTTTAACTAAAGTTACGAGTGAAACTTTGTTTCGTTTGGAGCCCTAGTACTATCTCGGTCTACAGACATCTGAATAGCTGAATTTTTAATAGAAAAATCCTATACAGACAGTTTAGTACAGAAACAGTAATAGGCGCCGACTTCACGTGGTCAAAATAGGCAATCAGGCACATTTTCACCACTAATTTTAACCCCTTAACAGTGGGAGGTTTTTTGACACCATAAACTAAAAATAGGCACAATACACCACTTTTTTTCGTACTAAAATATTTGCTTTATGTAATTGAATGCAATGTCTACCGATTAATAAATAGAAGATTGCGTTTAAAATTACTGGTGTGAAAAAGCTTTTAGTAACAAAACAAGCAAACTCTTCTTGCCCGAATTGAGTTCGGGATACACAGTTAAGGGGTTAAAAATGTTTTTTGTCCTATTTAATCACTGTAATTAATTAAGACAAAAATAACATTTTAAAATTAGTGATGGAAGTTTGCCTGATTTTCTCCCATCGCACCCATTAAGTCGGCGCTAGAGCAAACTTATTTTCTACAAATTTTCTACAACTTTTTGTTTAATAAAATACTGGTATACAAAAAGCCGGAGACTTGGCAAGTCGAATTTTGAAGTTCTCTATACAACATGCTTAATTTTGAAATTGATTTTTTTTTAAATATCGCATTTAGTCCACATGACAGATATTATTATGACAAAGTATAATAGCGGGCTTCGGCACCATCGGACCGGTTCAGATATTCGAAAAAACGAAAAAATATACCGGTAAATTTTTACTTTATAAAAAGCATCACTTTTTTTTTTTTTTAAACTGATATTTATTTGGATTTATTACCGTAATTTCCGGCGTATAATCCGCGGATCAAACAATTCTGTTTCACCCCAGAAATTGTATTCAATAATTTCAGTCAAATATTTACAGCGAACTAATGAGTTACATTTTATAAAATAAAATTTCTGGGTCGAAATTGATTGTTTGATCCGCGGATTATACGCCGGAAATTACGATAAATAAAGGATATAGCGTTTTGAAAGGAATATTATACGAAACCCTTTGTGCGATCTTCGATCACACTTACCCACTTGTTTTAAATTTAAGATAGATTTCAAATTGCACATGAAATAGTTTCCAAACTACATCTGAAAATAATTTCCTTTGCAGCATTCACAGAAACACAATCTATCCATTATATCGTGCACTTGAACTGAATATAGTAATTGTAACAAGCAGAGAAAAGTTGTTTGGGCAATAAAAGCGTATCTTTTAACGTAGTACCAATAAATTTCCTGAGAAAATGTTTTCAGATAAATGTTTCTTCGAAAAATATTTCTGTATTCTCGTTTATTGTATGTTATCTATTTTATTCTCATTAATTCTAGATATGCAAGAGGTTTGTCGTTTAAGACAAAAGGATATTGAAATTAAGGGTATTGGAAGGAAATATTAATATTAGGTTCACTGTATTTATTAAATTTTTAATTAAAAAAACAGGAATAGAAGTGCAAATGAAAAATTCTTTTCAGTTTAACTTTTTTTAAGCATAGTGATCTCATTCCTTGAAATCTTGCAGAGATTTTCAAATTTTCTCAAAAAAAAATTCTTTTTCAGCATTCGCAGAAATTGTCCATTTTATCATGCACGTCAATTTAACAAGCAGGGAATAATTGTTTGGACAGCGAAAACTTATCTTTAAATGTATCAATAAATTCTCAAAGAAAGACTTGTAAAAATGTTTTCAAATAAAAGTTTCTTCAAAAATATTTCTTTATTCGTATTTATTGCATGTTTTCTCTTTTGTTCCCATTATCTATCTCTAATAATAAGGTAAGGAGTTTGTGAGTGCAGGTGCAGGGCTCCCAAATGGTCCGCTATTTGAATACCGGTATTTTCATTTAAAAAAATTATTTTTACAGGGTTCCTACGCGACTGGAAAACCTGGAAAATAGGGAATTGTCAGGGAATATAACAAGTACTCCAAAAGTCATGGAAAAGTCAGGGAAAATTACATTTTTTTTTTTTTAAATATGAAAAGTCAGGGATTTTTTTTTCTATGTGGTATCATGTCTTAAGATTCACCCGAGTTCCAAGGTTTGTGCGCAAAAAAGTTCCGATTTTTCATTTCACGGATCACGATCACATCACGTTTGAATAGCGTTCTGTTCATGTCTGCTCCGCTGCGAAATTTGCATGTAAAAAGCAGCCTGACTAAAACTAAATAGACATCCATAATAATATGCTGCATTCTGTAATTTATTCCACGTATATCGGACTTCTACGTACCAGTAGCCAGAGCTTCGCGTACCATAATTTGGGAACACCTGTCCTAGATCATGCCAAACATGACGATGAAAAGTCCGAAAGTTCAAAGATTTCGTTGGTAGACATGGCAGGGTTCGTACGCTTTTACCACAATTTTTCAATAGAATGTTTCGCCTTATTTAAATGTAGAAAAGTATTAAAAATCTTGCAACTTACCGAGGCGTCTACAATTTCTGCTTATTTAAATGCTAAATAGGAAAACTCTCTTTAAAAAAATATGGTAAAAGCGTACGAACACCGCACGGGCCTAGCCCAGCGTTCACTTTTTAAACATTTATACACAGAAACAGAACATGATATATTTTTTTATTGTTCCATTACACAGATATTTTCTTCTTCTTCTGTTTACAAGAGTGCAACCGAGATAATTCATATGACAAACATGCAATTACATCCATGCCTTACCCGGGATTCGAACCTGGGCTCTCGGCATGGGAGATGCCTCCGCCACCGACCATGCTGCGGATCAACATGTATGTTACGTTTATACAGCAAATACATTACAAATGTATTAATAAAATAAAAATATTATCTGTTAATAATAACTGTTTTATCTGCCTGTGTGTGTGTGTGTTTCTAAAAACTATCCTTATTAAATAATCGTTTGTGAAAGCTTGTATTTATTCTTCAAAATGCTAGTCATCAAATACTGATAATACATATACTTTATTATGCATAAAATAATCCGATTATAACTTACGTTATCTTAACTATTACTAGAAAATATTCCAAATAATATTTCCTTATCAAATAAATATCAGGAAAACCTCCTTTATGCTTGTGCAGTTCAGTGACAGCTGTCTACTTTTGTATTAACCAAAAATGCATCGACGTAACTCTGATTTGTCGAATATTAGATGTTTGCTTTTCTTTGGAGTTATTCCCGTCAAATTTATCCTTACAAGCAATAAGTAGAATTGTATATTGAAAGGATTTATTGCTTCAATAGTGTCAATAACAAATCCGCTCAATGTAATTGATGAAAACAACCTTTTACACGCGTTACTTTTACCCTTTTAACCCTTTGTTCACGTATTAATAAAATGAACAATGTTTATATACAAACACTTTTTGAATTTCATTAAGGATTTAAAAGAAAGGATTAATCTATAATTAATTTTGTCTTCAATTTTAAAACTTGCATGAAAAGAAAAAATCCTATAGTCTTAACTTAATCCAATCGCTGCCAACCACGAGTATACGCGTGGTTTAAATCGTGGTTCATAATCTAAAATAACGAATTCGCCCCGGAAATTTCGAAAAAAGAATTTTTATTTTATGTAGTCACGAAATTTCTGTAATTAAATAAAGTAAATATTGTTATTAGTATTTTCTGGTATGAATTTAGACTTTGTAAATAAAATGAAATTCCGATAATTTAACCCGACAGTGAACGTGCTAATACTTCGCTGGTCGGCAATTTAATGTGACCTCTCTTTTTAGGTGCGTTGGTAATTATAAAAAATACATAGCACCTACAACCGTCGTCTGGTCCGACCGTCTGTCCGCATATAACAACGTAAAAACTGCCCAACCGAATGGTTTGAAATATAATATATATAATCGTTGTAGAATTTTGCCGAGTCATTTAAAATTTTATGAAAATCGTACAAAAACTTAAAAAGATATTAATAAAAGTTTTCTTCATTTATTAAATCCTATCATACGTAATTAATTCAATGATATCCCATGATAGGTAATGATTCTAGGTTGCCATGGTGATTACATCCTATTTAAGATGGAGTCATATTATTTCCGTATCACTGAATTTAAAAACCGAATTTGTATAATAAAATTGTTTAATTATACCAATCATATTATAATTCACCGACAGTTTTTTGAATAGATGTTTCCGGAAATAGATATTAAATGGAAAAAGAGTCTAAATATGGATTTCAAGTTCTGAAATTGTCAAAGCTAGGCTTAAGTATCTCATTGGAATTTTCAGTAAATATGAACAAAAGATAAAATGTTGCCAACTTAAAATGAACTTATTTTATTACGGTAATTTATCATATCATAATAACAGACGATATAATTCATTTCACTGAAATAATAACGATGATTTTTTTACACCGTCTTGTATTGGATATTTGCGCATAGTATAATTTTAATGTAACAAAATTGTAATTAATTGTTTGTAAAAGTGTATTGAAACTTAATTTTATAAAATAAAATTAATATCTATTATATGAAAATCGGCACATAAAATATATTTTGTATTCATGCATTTTTGCATTGTTCGAAGTTGCGGCCATAAAGGTCATTGCACAGCCGACACCGACGGACGAAGGATTGCCGGACGCGTTGAAACATATTCCTATAAAAATGTCTCGTCGTCTCCTTCTTTGACGTTGAACTGTTAATGCATTGTAATCATGCTTTACGTCAAATTCAAATGTTTTTTTTATTTATTATTGGCCCTTTTTGTTCCACTCGGCGTCACACCCTTCAAAAATATTTTTGCGATTTTCTCTCACTAAACTTGGTTTGCGACCCCATGTTCTATGGTAAGTTTTCATCCTCTTGATGCCTTCTGTCACCCCTCTTAATTTGTCGGTCAAATTTTGGAACACCCTGTATACACTACGTACGTTTTTACCACAATTTTTTAATAAAATTTTTCGCCTTATTTAAATGCAGAAAGGTATTACAGATCCTGCAGTTAAACGTGGCATCTGCAGTTTCTGCTATTTGAATATTAAATAGAAGTTTTCTATTGAAAAATTGTGGTAAAATTGTACGTGCAAAAATAAAACAAAATGGTACAATGTGGTAAAGTGTGGTAAAATTGTACGCGTTTGTATTTCAAAACGATATTACACCAAAAAATCAAAGAAAAATTAACTATATTTATATTATTTCTATTAATAATTTTTTCTGTAGTTATGTATAATTACTGCAGAAAATAACCAAAAGACATTTTTCAAAACTAAATAAATAAATAAGTGTATAAAAATGGAAATTTTAAATTTTTTCTTATGGAAATTTTAAAATACGTGTGATATCATCTTAAAATATGCTGAGCAAGATTTTTGATTGAAAATACAGAATAAGATATAAAGTATCGTTACCATGTCACAATTTTTTCCTAAGAAATTAAATGTGTAACATACATTTAAATTCATGAAATAAATTTTTGACTTTCAAAGAGTAGATATTTTAACAATGAAAATTATAAATTTAGATTTAAAAAAATTACTTTCGTTTTAAGTTCCTTATTAGCATGACAACTGAGTTCGTTAAAATTTCATACAGTTTTTAAAGCAGAATATTAAATAGTTTTCAAACTTTCTTATTAAGAATTAATACAAACAATCTATAATATCACGCGCTGAAATTAAAATGCAATAAATGTAACAAGCAGAGAAAAGTTGTATAGACAACAAATTGACTTTTCAGAATTTATGATTAGAAAAATAAAAAGATTGCAATTCTAAAACATCACTTTGGTTCATCGTTTGTCAAGTAAACACGTTTCTATTTCGAAAAGACATTACCCAGAAAAATCAAAGAAAAATTAACTACATTTATATTCTTTCTATTTATGATTTTTGCTGTAGTTATGTATAATTACTACAAAAAATAACCAAAAGACATTTTTCAAAACTAAATAAATAAATAAGTATAAAAAAAAGAAGGTTGTTCAGTATTGAGGCTTTAAAATGCTATCATATGTGTTCATGTTTTCTTTTAAAAATCTATGTTTTGATGTGGAATTTAAGTCTTTACCTTAAGTTACCTTTGAAATTAATTTTATTAATTAAAATATAATATTAATTAAATACAAAAATAAATTGAATTTTATGTAAATTATATAGTAACAATTATTATGTTTTTAATTTACACATTTTTAATGTCTAAATTATTTTTTAGGTGCGTTCGTAATTACATAAATACGTAGCACTTATAGTCGTCGTCTGATCCGTCCGTCCGTCTATAACAACGCAAAAATTACCCAATCAAATGAATTGAAATTTAAGATATATTATCTGTATCAACTCGTTAAGCTAGGCAAAAGCCTGGCAGGTAGGGGCCTGGTCAGCGGTATAAAAAAAAGATATATTATCTTTGCAGAAATTTGTCGAGACATTTAAAATTTTATGAAAATCGAATCAAAACTAGAAAATATTAATAAAAATATTTATTAAGAAATTTAAATTTAAAAAGAAATCGGGGCTTTCTTGTTATAGGAGCTTCGAGGTTTAATGGTCAAGCGACCGAGATACTTTTTTTATTACAGAAATTAATCTGCAGACGATATAATTCATTTCACAGAATTAAAAATCTTCAAGATATGAATATTTATATAACTAGCTATAGTACGAACGCACCTCGTTTGTCACGTTTGGCGTACAATTTCCAGCTTGTTAAATATTTGTGATATCATATACAGTAAAATCCAATCAGGCGGAATTATAAAGCAGCGGAAATAGACCGTTCGAAACAAGTTTCGATACGAGTGTTTTAGAAAGTACAGTGTTTTAACATTGCATTTTTTTAGCAAAAACATGGAAAATTCAGCTAAAGCAAGATTATTTTATAGACAGGTTCAACAGGTTTTAATGCATGTTAGATGTCAGAACAAGGCTTTTGATTAAAATAAATTATACATACAAATTAACTTATACATAGTGTGGAAAACGGTTTTAACGTTTTTTAATTGAAAATTTTCGAATTCAAACCGGATATTCTGAAACAAGAATTTTTACTTTAAGAAGTCACGAAATATCTGCCATTAAGTAAGGAAAAGAACATTTTAGGGAATTTCTGGTATGAATGCGAAATTTCGGAATTTAAAAAAGCCAAGCTGGTAATGCTTTAAAAAGTGCTAAAAAAAATGTAGCCGATAAACGTGCAACAATGCGGTACAATAATAGAACGATCGCAGCGACATCTGCTTTAAAAATAGATTTACCTCTAGCAAAAGTAACCGTTTCACTATTGACAAGTTGAACATAATTTCTGTTAATGAAATCTTCTTGAAAGTGTATATTTCAGATGTAACGGATTTTGAAGTTAGTTTTTTATCATATCAGGGAATTAATCTTTTCCACTCTTCTAGCAGAGATTCATCCTTTGTATGCTAAATAGGGATAGTTTCTAGTTTGCTGTCTGGTATCGAGTACTGTAACCAGGCACAAAAGAATGCGTATCACGTTTTTTTAGCCATGATCAATATCATTCATATTTTCAAAGCTTATGAAAATCACTATCCAAATCAAGGAAATAGGGTATAATTTAATTATTTAAAATATTTACTACCAGCTGAAACGTTTTCTCAGTTCGATTCTTATACAATGTTTGCGTTGAAAACAACTAACAGACAGTGGTGTAGCCAGAGAGGGGGGGTCCAAATGCTCTAGAAACCAGTAATATTATAAAGTTTTCTTCGCCTTCAGTATCGCAGAAAATTCTCCGATTAGATAAGGGGAAAATATTTTTATAAAACTAGTGGTATCCAAACCATCTGGACCTCCATCCTCTCTTCGCCACTGCTAGAAGATGTCGCTGCAATCGACCCGTTATCTTTTTAGCATCGTCCTACATTTATCGGATTCAATTTTTTAGTACTATTTTGTAGCTGTTTTCCACACTATGTATTCATGCGCTGTAGTAGTGTGGTCCATGCTGGGCCTCCCGGAACTACTATATTCGAGCAATAATCTTCACTTTATGTTTTTGCAAAAACATTCTATGATTAAACATTCTATGATTAAATAAGGCCAAGATTAATGATGAATAATCGTGATGATTAATGCCGAGATGTATAATCGTTCCTAAAGTAATTTAATAAATGATATGTGTGTTTTTGTGCATTAAAAGTTTCAAAGAATGCGCTGGAATCTTGATATTTTAACATCATAAATCATAAATTCTAATTCCTTTCGATTTAGTTCTTTATAAGCGTGATATCCTCCTTCTTTAACACTAGAACTACCATAAGCCGTCATTTTGACGGTTACCAAATGAATATATTCCGATTCGAACCAGAAATTTCTTTTTAGAATAAATTAAACATAAAACTCACAGAAGTACGTTAAATGAATACGTTAAGTAGTTTTAAATAAAATTTCTGGTGTGAAATAGTCTTAAAAAACTTGGGTAAAATTTTCGGTAGTTCTAGTGCTAAAATTTCATACTTAGAAACCTCATACAAAGTTTTCAAACTTTCTCTAAAAATAATTTATTTTTCTTAACAAAAACAATCGATAATATCAAGTGCTTAAATTAAGATGCAATCAGTGTAACAAGCAAAGAAAAGGAGTTTGGACAGCAAATTTACTTTCCGAAATTAGGGATCAAAACAGAAACATTATCTTCATTAATATTCTTACTGTACAGTCGTGGAAAAAAAAAACTGAACACCCCCCACTAACTCTGCAACAAATTATAGTAGAAGGAAGTGACTGGTACCAAACGATTGGAAATAAAGTCTACTTTTAAATGATGTATATAAAATTTGCTTAGGGGGCCATCTACATATAAAAACACACCCAAACTTTGTTTTTTTCAATAGCAAGACTCAAATTTGACAACATATTTGAAATCTGCAGTTCAAACTATGCCTAGATACCAAATTTCATTAAATTCCTACGATTAGTTTCTGAGAAATTAATTACTTTATAATGAGCATATTTAAGGGGCTGTATCCAAATTGAAGTTCGGTTCTCGATTGTTGAAATGCTGCAGAATGTCACTTCTTTTAATGTATTATGTTTTACCGATATGGCCATTTTACTCACTTAATAAGTTTCGGTTACTGTTATATGCGGTAAAATAATGTTTACAACTGTTGAATTATCCGATTTTAACCCCTTGGGGACAAGTGACACGTATACGTGACGCATAAGATGCTCAGAATCCTCGATTTTTCCCACCAGTTATTTTTTATTGTAAGCTTTGCCTTACTATATCTTAGCATTTCCACGATTCAATTAGACGAAAATTTCTGTTTTAAAAAACCGGTGGTAAATTATTAAAAATTCTGTAATAGACGCACTTCACGAAGGGGTTAAAAAACCATAAGATTATTTGTAATTAAAATAGTTTTAGAATATGTAAATATTATTGGAATTTTACAGGTGCTTTTATAATGCTGTTTCTCAGATTTTGCATCTATTTAACTCGCCTTTTTTTTAGTTTATTGTCAGAAACGTGAATAATAGTGACAAATACAAAATGTAGAATTTAAAAAAATAGTATAAAGCAGCGTAAGGAATCAAAGTAAAAAAAAAAAAAAAAAAAAAAAAAACGCAGATAAATTGTTTTTTAGTCTGAAAATAAATCCAGACATTGCTTTTTTTTAGTAGCGAGGCGGGGGGGGGGGGCGGGGGTGTCGCAGGATTTATATTCCGATTTATTTGAAGACCTAAAACTAAATCTATGTTATAAAGACATCTGAGTAACTTTACATTCGTTATTCTCCTTCGGAATAGGGTTAATAATTCTATGATTAAACCTATTCTGGTAGTTCATTTGAAATTTTACAATTAACTCATTAATGCCTCTTGGCAAGAAAACTTACCGTTTGCCATTTATTATTATTATTATTATTATTATTATTAGATTTTTTTGCACACTGCTAGCGATTGGGAAATAATCTTGCCTATCAGAAAACCATAAAAATAACTTGTATTTTTTTTTTCAATTAGCCTGTTTAATCGAATAGATCTAAATACGAAAGTTATAGAAGAAAAAGTTTAATTATTTTAAGTACGTTATTAATGGAATAAAAACTGAACATCCATACATATTTGTAAAGATTACAATTTTTGATTGATATACAAAAGTTAATAAAAGTTTAGATTAGCATTTTTAAGTAACAAATACTTTCGCGTTAATACTTTATCTAACAACCATTTAGTGTAATATTGCGAACAATTTAACAAGATTTGAGAAAATCTTGTTTTAATCCCAGCCTATGAGTATAATATTTTCTCAAACAGGGATGAGCGCGCTCCGACCGAATATCGATTCTTACCACTAAATTTTAATAGTATTCTCCAACGTAAAGAATTTCAGAAATTTTGTTCTTGAATAAGGTAACAAATACTATTAAAATTTAGTGGTGTCAATCGGGATTTCGAGTCGGAGCGCTCCCATCCCTGTTCAAACTATGCTTTAATGCACATCATAGACGGCCCCTTAAAGCAGCATCTTGCCGTTTTTTAAGCGTAATTTGAAAA
Organism: Maratus michaelseni; assembly: GCA_963931845.1. NCBI lineage: Eukaryota > Metazoa > Arthropoda > Arachnida > Araneae > Salticidae > Maratus > Maratus michaelseni. The sequence continues at coordinate 304,940,165 of OZ007595.1, forward strand.
CTACTTGGTAGAAAAATTTAAATTTTTGAATACACATAAAGCAGGACATAATAAATATAAATCCATCAAAAAAATTGTAGGTTGCAATTCATAATTTTTTCGAATATTAATTTCATAATTCATAATTCATATTATAAAATTATAAAAATTACAAATTTGACATATTTATGTAATTTATGTATTATGTGCTTTTTAGTATTATAACCAAAAAAAAATTAACACATTAGAATTATAATCTCAGGAGATATTAATAAAAATATGAAAATGTAATTTAACATTAGAGGCTCTAAAATTTGAATGTTTATAACTCGAAAACTTATCATCCAAATGACTTAAAATTTTGTATCTAGGCATAGTTTGAACCGAAGATTTAAAATATCATGTCAAAAGTGGGTGTTGCCATTAAAAAAATACATTTTAGGCTTGTTTTAATATGTAGATGGCCCCTTAGGCAAATTTTAGATATATAATTTAAAAGTAGACTTTATTTCCAATCGTTTGGTACCAGTCACTTCCTTCTACTACAATTTGTTGCAGAGTTAGTGGGGGGTGTGCAGTTTTTTTTTCCACGACTGTACATTGTCATTAAAGCGACGTAATCGGAATATAATCTACAGAAAATTTTCAAAAGAAGAAAATCTTCGTTCAGTAATGAAGCTGTTAAAATGCTGTCATTCATATTCATATTTTCTTACAAAAATGTATATTCTAACATATGTTTTAATAATCGTTCCTGAAGGAATTTAATAAATGGTATGTGTGGTTTTGTGTATTATAAGTTTCAAAGAATGCCCTGGAATCTTGATATTTCAACATCATAAATCATAAATTCTAATTCTTTTCGATTTAGTTCCTTATTAGCATGATATTCTCCTCCTTTAAAATTTCATACTTAAAAACTTCATACAAAGTTTTCAAACTTTCTCTAAAAATAATTTATTTTTCTTAACAAAAACAATCGATAATATCAAGTGCTTAAATTAAGATGCAATAAGTGTAAGAAGCAAAGAAAAGGAGTTTGGACAGCAAATTTATTTTCCGAAATTAGCGATCAAAAACGAAACATTATCTTCATTAATATTCTTAACGTACATTGTCATTGAAGCGACGTAATCGGAATATAATCTACAGAAAAATTGCTAAAGAATAAAAGCTTCGTTAGGTAATGAAGCTGTTAAAATGCTGTCATTTATATTCATATATTCTTACAAAGATCTATATTCTAACATATATTTTAATTATCGTTCCCAAAGGCATTTAATAAATGGTATGTGTGGTTTTGTGCATTATGAGTTTCAAAGAATGCGCTGGAGTCTTGATACCTTGAAACTTCACTGGAAATTAAAAACAATTCTAGATAAACAGTTTCAGTGTTTCTGAAAAAGAATTCGCAAGCTTTAAAAATCAACAATCGTCTTAACTATAATAAATATTAAGATCAAACAACTGACATCTTCATAAGGTAGGACGAATGTTCTTCCACAGAAATTATTAAAAATAGCGAAAATTTAGCTAACAGATGACACCGCGCTTCTTCAACCCAAGACCGCCACTGACAACGATTTTTAGGTGCGTTCGTAATTATTTAAGTACGTAACACCTATAGTCGTCGTCTGATCCGTCCGTCCGTCTGTCCGCATATAACAGCGCAAAAACTACCCAACCAGATAGTTTGAAATTTAAGATATATTATCTTTGCAGAATTTTGTCGAGACATGTCAAATTTTATGAAAATTGAATCACAACTTTAGAAGATATTAATAAAAATATTTATTAAGAAATTTGAATTTTTTTTTAATCGGTGCTTTTTTGTTATAGGAGCTTCCTAGGTTTAATCGTCAAGCGACCGAAACACTTATTTTATTACAGAAACTAGCAAGCTGCGCCCGCTACGCTGGTCAATTACTCTTAACGAACCTTTAATCAAACGAAATATTGACCTTGAAATTGACCCTGGGTTTTAAAACCATATGATCCTTTACTTGTAATGTCCTTCCGCATTTCTGAAAACAATTAACAAAACGATTTTTTTAACGTTGGATTCTAATGAAGTTACAATACTTCAAATATAATGAAATTGATATGCTTCACTGAGGTCAGGGTGGCTAGTGGTCAGGGAAAAATACAGATAATTACCAGTATATTCTTATAGAAAAATTCAAATTGATTATTTGATCGAATAATCAACATAAATTTTTCTATAAGAATATACTGGTGTTTAGCACTTTTTTTACTGTATTTTTCCCTGACCACTAGCCACCCTGGAGGTGGACTAAAATATCCTATTTATCGATAATTGAATAAAAATCCGGCACTCATGACATCATAATTCACTTTTATATTTTGACAGAATAATAAGGCTACTGTAAATTGTGACTCGTGCTATAGCCAGTATACAGGCTGCCGTTATCATTATCTTTTTATGTGTGAAGGTTTCGCTATGGTACTCCATTGTGAAATTTGGTAATTTTTTTTATTCAATATTTGAAAAACGGTATAATCATTAGATTTGAAATTTATATCAAGAAAAATACAATATTTTACCTTTCTAACGCAGTCTGTTTAACAATTTTCTGACAAATACTTTTCGAGTAATTAATTTTTTCAGTAACTTCAAATGTTTCATTTTCCGAGATTAATCTGTGGCAACGATTAGCGAAAATCCCAGTCGTCAGCAACGCATAGCTTTTTATTAAAGAGGATGTTGAAATTGGTATTTAGAACTTATTATTGCTGTTAATCGAAATTCAGCATGATTCAATATCGGTATATAAGTATATGAATATGGGTTTTTCAACTTTCTGTAATTATTTATCAATCTATCGATTTTCCAATATATAATGTGCAATTGTTTTTTTTTTTTTTTTTTTGCTATGTTTTTTCAGCGTAGATTTGTAGGACACCTTTGCATATGTACTATAATGTTGGCAGCTACTTCTTTGCTATTTTCAACATTACATAAAAACAAAAGTGCAAAAATATCAAGATTAACACACCACCGTGTACAATAAATTAAAAAAATAAATACATTTTGGAAAATTCAATAAAATTTTATAGATTTAGTTTATGCATGTTCATTATTGTCAAGTATTGTCAAGTATTTTTTCGAAAAATCTCTGTACTCTAAAAAAAAGTAACTAAACACTGCTGTCGCTGCCGTAAAATGAATTTTTTGTGACAGGACGTCTTTCTCGGTTTATATTAACAAAACTATTGCAGTAAAAATATGAAAACTGGTAATGTTAAAGACAAATGTTGGATAAACCTACTGAAACAGGCAGTTTTTAAATCGAAGAATTATTTTATGCGGTATTTAATGTTGAAGGCGGTCAAAATAATTCCGTTATAAAAGTTTTGTAGGATAAAAAAGTATGCATAGCCGTTTACCTATCTTTTGCAAGTACATACTTGTCGAACTTGCGGTGTGCAGTGTACAATCAATTTTTATTTATTTATTTTAATTTATTTTAATTTAATTTTATTTATTTATTTATTTATTTATTTATTTATTTATTTATTTATTTATTTATTTATTGGTGGGGGGGGGGGGTAATTTAAAATTTCAGTATTTCAATAGAGATTTATTTCATATTTTGAAAATGTCATTTTTTAACACTTTCCAACCTAGTTGAAAAGTGTTTATGACTTCGGTTTGTCTGGCCGTCTGCCGTCTGGCCGTCTGTCCGTGCTCTAACTCCCGTAAATATGCTCGGATTACCTTGCAATTTTTATATGTTATTGTCGTTATCTATAGGACGTTCCCTATTTCAAATGAAGTGTGTAGCACTTATAGTTTTTTTACAGTGACACTCAAAAGAATTCCGTTACATTACGGTCTACGGGGAAAAATCATTTGCGGTTTATTTTAATGATGTTACACAATTGCAAACACATTGTAATTGATATATATCACTAAGGTGTATTGCAAGAAGCTTAATATGGAATAGGGTGTGCATAGCACTTATAGTTAATTTACAGGGACAGTCAAAAGAATTCCGTTACATTACGTCTATGGAGAAAAATCGTCTGCGGTTTATTTAAATAATGTTTCACTATTTTAAACGCGTTGAAATCCTAATAATATTATAAATATGATTGTGTGCAAATGTTAGGCTGAAGCCAGCGTCAAAATGAAGCATTTAATGACCCTGTATCTTTGCATATAGGTTAATTATAACGCTCATTTGAACATAGGCTGGTTTTTGTTTATTTTATATCAGTATTTTTCTTAAAAATTTAAAATTTCGTTATTTTCATACAGAATAAATGGACATTTTTTCGTATATTTTAAAATGGTTGGTTGGTTTGGTTGGTTTGGCCCAAAGGGCCCGGTTTTGCAGCTTTTTTTAAAATGGTTAAATTTATTTTACCGTTGCTAATACTTTATCGTTGCCAATATAAAATAAACCCCTGAGTAATAATTTTTAATCAACAATTTATTTTCAAGTGAAAATTTTCCACGTGAGAAATGAAAAGGAAATGAATTATTTAAGAATTAAACAGAATATGAAATGATGTCATATTAGACATAAAACGTGCGTTTTCAAATATTTGATAATAATGCAAAGTGCATAAATACGAGTAAGTGTGGAAAGCAAGCGAATATGATGTCATATATAGAAAAATAAAGCAGATTTGTTTTGATGTTGAAATAAAATGATCTTGGGTTATCAAATTATTTGTGATTAATTTCTCTTTTTTTTCTTTTTCTTTTTAACATGAAAGGAATTATTTTAAATGTACGTAATATATGTATTTTAAATGTATGTGTTGTAAATTAAAGTTTTGTGTTTTAAATGAAATGAGTGAAAGATTTATATTTTTAATGAATTCAATACGAATAATGGGATAGGTTGGCAATTTATCGTCTGCACACGGCTAACATAAAGATACCATATTATTAATTTAAATTTTAAAAAGTATATATATATATATATATATATATATATATATATATATATATATATTGGATGGCAAATGTCAATGATATGCATCGCAAAATTATCCGTATTCAAAATCAGAAAATCTTAATAAAAATAACTATATTTTTTAAAAGATTGCTTTTCTCATAAAAGCTAAAGATTTAATATGATTGTGTCGAAGTAACAGCAATTTCCCACAATCGAAACACATTTGTAAATCGTCGTTTCGAACCGGAATTTAATTTTACATTTCTTTTAGTTTTAAAATAGGAAAAACTTTGTTGTCTTTTTTAAATATAGCTGTTTTTAAAGCTGTTTCATAGTAGATTTTTCTAAATTCTTGTAGGATAAGAAAAATTGCATAGATTTTAAACCAATGTTTAAGTAAAATTACAATATTTTTTAAACTTAAAAAACAACAATGTTATCGAAAAGAAAATCGATTTTACCAACAAATTCGCGTAATGAAAAAGCAAAGAAGAAATCAAAAAGTAATGAATATTTTCTTCCAGCCGAATTGTGTAAACTTGAACAAGCCAATCATGCCAATTCATAACATTATAAACGTGAAAGCGCGTTCTATATAGTAGTTTTTTTTACATATAGGTAGAACATTTCCGAGAATAGGAAGGTTAGGGGTCTGTAATTAGGTCCATAGTCAATTTGCTTCTTTTTTATTTATTTTATTTATTATTATTATTATTTTTATCAAGTGAAAATTGGCGCAAAATTAAATACATTGTTGTAACCAGATTTGTTTTTTGCGTGGTAAACACTTAATGCTATTTTAGATGATCATTTCCCCGCTCACCTTTGATGCCAACTATGACTGTAAAACATATTAAAAAATATCAGACGATAATTTTCTAATTTTCTTATTGCTTCATGATGTAAATAGACTTCCTGGTTCATACTTTAAACCTGAATTGGTCATGCCATTGTCGTTCAATTTTTATTCCTAATCGTAACCCTAATCGTATCCTATCCAAATCCTGATAATAACTTTAAAGAATATTCTTTGACACGAATATGTAAATTAAATCAATATCCATAAATGGAATGAATGGAAAATAGAATAAATAGAAATGGCAAAACAAAATAACAAGAAAGTACATTTATTCGACACCTAACCCTAGAGAAAGCGTAAAAAATTTCAAGCGCATGAAATAAATTAAAATAATCTTATATATACTAAAAAAATATGTAAATTTAGATCATCAGATTTGTGTCGTCGGTATTTATTTGATTATAGTGTTCTTGACGCGATAGAGAAAATATCGAGGTTAAGTTGGGCGGAATTTAAACTACTTTCTAGCAACCTTTATTTACATTTTAGAATCGTCTCAGATTGTTATATCTTTGTGAAATATCTATCAATGTATAAAATCCACAAGCAGTTTGTTCACTATTTACACCACTTAGCGTGAAGCACTTAATTTAATATATATATAAACAAGATAATGTAGTAAGAAATATATAACATATGTCTATGCAAATAAACAATATAATAATGCCCATTTAGCAATGCACACATATACAAATTGTACACCAAATACCACCTAAAATGCACTGTTGTATAGAAGAATTCTGCCAGTGTTGTTTTTCGTTTTACGAAGAGGATTTCCTCGATTTTCATGATTTTACTTGGTCCTCCTTTTCGCATTAGTTGCAGTTTCATTTTCGCGATCGTATATTATTTGGCATGAAATTTCACTTTTTTAAGACTGGGTTATGTCAAGGCCCCTATAGCAAAGAAATACCGTATGGTCTCCTGTAAAATGTGATAAAGCTTTGGTTAATTATATATGTTGTTAATTATCAAGTGAAATGTTTTACTAAAATAATGCATTTATTCTTTTTTTAATATTACGTGAACGAAGTCACGGGTAACAGCTAGTTTATATATATATCACTAAGGTGCATTACAAGAGGCTTACTGCAGAATATTGTGTGTATAGCAGTCATCGTTCATTTACAGGGACACACAAAAGAATTCTCTACTGTCTGTTAACAATAATTCCTGGAAGTGCGTTTTAAGTTATTGAACGCGATTTTAAATTTAACTCACTTTTTGTTTAATACGTGGTGTGTATATATTCTGTAGATCATATACAGGGAAGCACAAAAGTTCGCGAACACATTTCCGTTTATTGACAGAAACTCCAGAAGGAGAATTTTAAACTGTGCTACGCGTTTCTTAACTGGACTAAAATTTAGCTACCTATGTAGTATATATACAAATCTATAGATCATATACAGGGCTGAATAAAAGTATTCAGATATTTTTCCGAATATTGTATACGTTGGAAATTCTTGAAATTATATTTTTAAATATGTTATGCGTTTTCCAAATTGTTTACTTAGATGTTATATTTCAGCTTATTAAACGGTATGATTTGAAAAATTATTTTGGAAGCGTTGGAAAGTGTTACATAATCTATGCTTGTTGCATGATTTTTCGTTCTTGTTTATATTGTTGTTTGTTTTTTATATAATCGAAAATTTTTAAAAAAGCGCAAATAAATAAATTGTAATAAAGCGCATGTTGCCGTGTTTCATTTCTTATTTAATACTAGCATGCTACGCCCGCTGCGCTGGGCCATTTTTCTAAATGTACCTTAAATCAAACGAAATGGCTTTGTATTTTAAAGGAATGTGGATCTTCACCTGCAGATGCTACCTTAGTAAATATTTTCAAACGAACCTTGAATCAAACGAATTATATCAATGGATTTGAGCATGTATTTTAAAGCAATAGGGACGTTCACCTGGATTTTCCTTCAATATTGCTGTAAAATATGTGAACGACATTGCGTTATATTATATCATGCATTGGACAAAATTTGGGCTAAAAGAAGCAACTCATTTAGTTGATCATTTATAGTAGAGTTTGATAGGGAAATGAGGCCATTATGAGATTATGACAACAGGAACTAAAATGTTCTCCAGTCAACATACTACTAACAGAGAAAGCACTACAATGATTGCATAGATTGACCATTGAACTTAAATAATGTTCAGGTGATTCATTTTCGTCTGTAAGTTCTTGAACTCCGTCCCTCTTTCTTGTCTCCATGTGAGATTCTGGTAACGTAAGTACAATCTCACTCTATGTTACGTTATATTTCGCAATATACGTCCTCTTCTGGCAAGTCTACTCCGGTTTTTCAACATTCGATTCCAGCAGAGTAAATACAGTGAAAATTGTAATAAATTGTTTGCACATAAAGAACAGTGTTTAACTTTCATATTTAAAAATATGGTGAAACATAAAAAAGTGCATTTTTAAAGCTGAATATGAATAAAGTTAAAATGACGCCATTTTCAATCAGGTGCGCCATTTCGGGGGGGCGGGGGGGGGCTACCGCCCCCCCTCCCACGAGGAATTTGAAATTTCAGAAAATTTATCAGTTGTCACAGATTAGACAAAAAAAAAATTCAAAATATGATCAAAAGCTTAAATAACGTCAGATTTCCAGATTTGATCACAAAAAAAAAAAAAAACTAGTCTGATGTGCCAATCCCAAAATACTCATACATGTTTCACATACAACAAAAACAAATCAGCACCAATTTATGTTAATGCCTAACTGTATCTAAATTTTTATTATATTATGTGCGTTAGTTCTGGAAATATAGCTATCGTGAAAATCGTAAAAAATGTAGCACAGTAGCGCCACCTGTTGGGCTATTTATACCAAATCGTAATCAACATCTATTTTTGTCAAGGTGTACTGAATCTGAAGTTTGGTGAAATTCTGTGCATTAGTTCTTGAGATATAGCTATCGTAAAAATCCTGAAAAATGGAGAATAGCAGCGCCATCTGTAGGGCGATTTACACCAAAAACTAATCCTCTCCCATTTATATTAATGTCTAACTGAATATAAAGTTTTATCAAATTCCGTGCATTAGTTCTTGAGATACAGCGCCCACAAAATTTTTGTCACATGCAGACACTGAGACACACAGACAGACATTTTCTAAAAATAGTCAGATTGTGTTCAGGACCTTTTAAAACGCATAAATCCGTCGAAAACCGGAAGTGGTAAATTTTCATAAATCCAATACCTTTTTCTTGTAAAGATAGCAGAAAGTAATAAACATTTAATGAATACTTTAAACATTGAAATGTTTTCTAAAGCCTTGCTATTGCAACATTCCAAAAGTGAGACATTTATCATTAATGATTATTTTGGCTAGTTTGAGAAATATATGTGAGAAAAAACTCTATGAATTGCTTCTGAGCTGTGTACAGCATGATTAAAAGAAAATTCGTCACCCCCAAGGATAGAATGTTAGTGATAAATTGTCTCTTTAGCCGAAAATTTAAGGGGGATTTTTTTTCGGGGGTGAGGAGATGGGGGAGGTGTATTCAATTTCCTAATTATATGAGTTTTTAATAGTTGGTAGTAACCGACCAGAATTCTAACTTTAACCCGACAGACTTCAAGTCGAATCCGAAATATTCATGCCTGAACCCAAAGTGAAAGAAAATGAATGTATATTTTAATACATTTATGGAAAAGTAATCCACAAGTTTACCGCTTATGATGTACAAAAAGTAACACTTATATACACCCATTAATATTCATATATACTATAGTTTTTTCATTTGAAAATTATTCAGAACTTCCTTTTGTATAATCGGTTCATCTCGAACCCGAAGCGTATAAAGTTTACTCGACCCGCACCAAAAACAAAATGAATCAACCAAACCCAAAACGAAATGCATTTCGGGTAGCCGATGCAGGACTGTAATTTCCAGTAAACCCGAAAAGTCCAAAAAGTTTTCATTGACCGCAACCCCAACTGAAATGAAAGAAAATTAATCCATATTTCATATGATTTGAAAAAGTAGACTACAATTATATCTCTAATAACAATTTTATCTTTTATGTAGAAAAATTTTTTTTTTTTCATCTGAAAATATTTAGGACTTCTTTTGAAAACTCGGGCATCCCGAACCCGACTCTAAATAGTGAAAACCCAACTTGAACCCGAAACAATTAACCCTTTAATAATGGGCCAGGATTGACTACTAATTTTGCATTCAATCGTTCTACAATTTCCAAAAAAATTCCTTGTGACAGATATCTCTTGAAAATATCCTAATATAAGTGTATAACAGATTTCAAAAAGTCCTACTAATAAAATAAAAAATAGTCCACTGGGACATATGTGTCCCAACCGTAGTCAAATTTTCCAAGTCAACCTTACCCGCAACGAAAATAAGCCGCGTCAACCCGGCACGATCCGTACTGCAGATTGAGTTGTGTATTGCCCCACCCAATGCAGGAGCAAGGGACCTGAGACCAAGGGTTTTGCAGATTTCTGAATTGTATGAAGTTTAGATCATAGTCTGAAGAGGAAGGCAGAAACTAATTGCAAAAAATTTTAATGACAGAAAATCATTAATGAAAATTTCCTTATACCTATGGATTGCAACATTTGCAAACTTCGTAACTTCTTGATGGTGTTCGTGTGCTGATTATCGTGACCGATTGAATTTCACGACTTTTTTTCGTGTTTCTTTCTTTTTTTCCATTTTTTTTGTGACAATTTTCCAAAATTCACTATTTTCTGTGAATCATTGACGGAATTGATTTTTTCGACCATTTGTCTAAATTCGCGACATTTTTTTCCACCGATCGACGAAATTCGCTATTTGTTTCCGCCATCTTTTGACGAAATTTGCGACTCTTTTCTAAGCTCGTTTGTTGAAATTCGGGAGTCTTTTTCCGCAACCGACTGACAAAAATTGCTATTTTTTGCGCAATCTTTGACGAAATTCCGTTCGTTGACGAATTTTTTCCACTATTTGTCAAAATTCACGACTTTTTTTTTCTTTTTGGCAACTGATCGACGAAATTCGCTATTTGTTTTCGTAATCTTTTGGCGCAATTCGTGACTATTTTCTACGATCGTTTGTTGAAATTCGGAAGTCATTTTCCTCAACCAACTGACTAAAGTAGATATTTTTTGCACGATCTTTGACGAAATTCTCCTTTTTTACGCGATTGTTTGACTAAATTCGTGATTTGTTTTTTCAATCTTTTGACGAATTTTGCGATATTTTTCCGCAATAGTTATACTAAATTCGCGATTTTTTCCGCGATCGATTGACGAAAGTCTCTATTTGTTTCAGTGATCTTTGGCGAAATTCGCAATATTTTTCCACGGTCGTTTGAAAAAATTAACGATTTTTTTCCGCTAACGATTTTGCCAAATTAATTATTTTTTCTAATTCCAATTCGTAAAATTCGCGATGTTTACCGCGATTGGTTGACGAATTGCTTTTGCGTAAAAAAAAGAAGAAAAATTCGTGAACTACCACCAAAATTAAAAATATATTCGCTGAAGAATCCCATGTTTGTGAAAGAAGTTAAGATAAGAAGGCAAAATCTCACACTGTATTTTTTTTATTGTGAGGCCTATTTCTATTTTGTGCACGATTTGGGCAATCCTGCACGATATTTCAACCCCTGTCTCTAAAAAAAAAAACTTTGTCCCCCCACCCTCCCCAAGAAACACATGAAATGGCGCCCCCGCAGTAAAACCTGCAAAGAAGGAGTTGAAAAGGACTGTAAAAAAGCTCCATTTTAGACAGGTCTCCATCTTAGCAAGTATTGCGTTATTAGTATGGCGTTTTTTTCGTCGAAACTTGATTTTTTTTTCGGTTTGAAAAAGAATTATGTTATAGACAGGTTTCGCTTAGACACGTTTCACTGTAATACACCTATGTTCTTCAGACGTGCTTTACAGAAAGGTGGTTTTAACAGTCTTAAAGAATACCTGAAAAAAATCGGTACCTGTCTATAACTGAAAACTTTCATAATATTTTAAGATTCTACTTGCTAAGACAAAAACCTGTCTAAAACGGAATTTTTCAAAGGTAACTTGAGATTCCGTATTAGAAGTATTGCTGTCTCTGTATATATGATTCAGTAAACGTTTCTCGTTCGGAGAGGTTGCAAGGGGGGGGGGGGGTAGGTGGCATATCTATGCCACTACCTTAAAAAAAACTTTGCCCCCCCCCCAAGAAAGTTCTGAAATGGCGCCCCTGTTTTCAATGTCTTTCCATTTTTTAGACCAGTTGCATTCGTGTAACCGTTAGTCTGATAAAAACCCCATTGATTAACTCTGGTAGAAGAATAAACCTCTAGTTTGTATCTAATAAAATCTTCCATAATCTTGCCGATACCCAAGTTTGATGTCAAACATTAGAAGTGCTTGAAACGATATGGTTACAAATGTACCAGAGTTAGTTACAAAACGAAGTTATTTACGCGCCAAGCTATGTTCCATTAAATAATGTCAAATTACTGTTAATTCAATTATAGATCTTTCATTAACGAAATTCCATACCTTAAATAAAACTGACAATGATAAAGTTAGTTATGCAAAATGTTTAATAATATTATTTTTGGTGAATACTTAAACCGAAGATTTTTTTGCATTTCTCTAAAGAGCATAATAACACGCAGAAATAAATTCATTTCTCACTATGTTTAACTGCTAGGGCTGTGTGTAGGTTGAAAAGGCTTTATAATAAAAGAAAAATTATCTAATCAGACTTTCAGGTACTCGTTTTTTCTTATCCAGCCTGAAATGATAAATCGACAAATATTATTTTTTCCATTCGCCACCATTGACATTACAAAGTTTTTCCGTACATTGAAAGCGCCAAAACAGTGGCTGAGATGTTTTGCTCTCAAAGCTGGCATACGGGAAGTACTGGGTTCAAACCCCTGTCACGCTCGTTGACCTAACCGTTCGGAGTTTTCCGTGGTTTTCTTCTAACCTTGCCGTAAATACGGGTTAGGATCCCTTAGACAGACCCCCACGGAGGGCACTCTCCTCTGGGTCTATATCACTCGTGTAGATAATCGGCCGTCATAAAATCAACCAACCGTACATTGGAAACATTGCTTTTTTGGTAAAACTTTGCTTCATAATAAAAACCCCTTAAGTGGTTTGCCCGTACACCGTACGTATAAAAAGAGTTTGCTTGTTCTGTTATCCAAATCATTTGGCCACCACTAATTTTTAAACGCAAAATTCGATTTATTTTTAGAAAATTTTTTATTAGAAAATTTTCGATTTTACAACGCAAATATTTAGTTTGGGAAAAGTGGTTTTTGTCCATATTTTTAGTTTATTGTATCAAAAAAAAAAAAAAAAAGAACCTGTTAAGGGGTTTTAAAAACCTTCCTGAAAGAAGGGAAGATATGCAGAAAAAACTAAAAAGAAATGATGAATCAAAAAGAGTATCGAAAATTTATTTCAGTAAACAATTTTTATTGCAAAATGTAGCCTTTTGTGATAGTAATAACGCATAAATGCACAAATCTCCTTAAGAATATTCTTTGATTCCTAACTTTTGACGCAGTGAATATTTTTATAAGTGAAATTGGCGATACATTAAAAAATAAATAAATAAATAAAAGAATAGACAATATTCGCTGATCTGAGTTCGAGGTTATAAAAATCATGTTTGGTGAAAACAAACCAGCATGTTTCCGTAGTAAATTTTTAAATGTCTAAAATTCAATTGTTTCACAATATGTGTTTAAGTGGCAGACGTTCACTAAAATTTAAATATTTGATCCCATATTTATAACAATAGCTGCTATTTATATAATTTGCATTTGAATATAAATATTTACTTCAGAAAGGATCCTGTATACACGAAAAAACACTATTATTGCTAATATCGCTCAAGCTGATGTCACGCTGATGTATTTTTGGTTTAAAATCACATTGTTTGGCGACAAAAGTAAAATCAAAATAGTAAATAAACAAATAACATGTAACTCATAAATGCAGTCATTTTTACAATTACATCTGCTAGTTCCTCCTGTAAGACATATGATAGGGGAGTTACATAAAAAAAATTAACCGAAAGAAAAAAAGGAAAAAAAATTACTCATATTTTATTAAATCAAATTATCATATGCATCTTTGTTAACCTGACGCAAACGATAAATCGCCAAATATTGACTTAATCTGAATTGCAATCTCATGCATTGCAAATATTTTTAAGCATTACAAACATTCCTTTGGGGTTTAACCCCTTAATCGTCGTGCCCGAGACATTCACGGGCAGCGTAGGTTACGCCTGTTTTATTCAGATTGTTTGATTCCCACCAATTTTTTTTAAATAGTATTATTGGCTTTATTCTTGCATTATTTTATCTGTCTATTAAATAAGACGAACATTTCTACTTAAAAAAATTGGTGGTAATCAAGCAATCTGAATTTTTTAAATGTAGCCTACACTTAAAGGGCGCGACGATTAAGGGGTTAAATTAAATATTATGCCTCATTAAAACAGTTTTTTTCTTTCTTTTTCTTTTTTTTTCGGGAGAGGGGGTGGGGATTTTAAATAAAATTAATAACAGAATTTTTCTTTTATATTTCTATGTGTTTGCATTATTTTCTGATATAGCCGTTTCAATTCTTCCACCAACGATAATGGTCGCCAAAAAAATGACCTATGGTAACCTTATTGTCCAAAATAACAGAACTTTCCATCACAATTCTATAACTAATGTACGTAGAACTATGTGTTATGTACTAAAACCTTCCCTGAAAAATTATCTATCCAATAGTGCAAGTTCCATCAAATTCCATTCAGCAGAACTCGAGTTATAAAGGAACGGAACGAAATTTCCGTTTGCGTTTTATATATATAGTAGATTAATCTGCAGATGATATAATTAACTTCACAGAATTAAAAATCATCAAGATCTGAATATTTATATAACCAGGTATAGTACGAACTTCAATGATCGGTAGTACGTTGAATACGTATACGTTAATACGTACGGAAATGATACGTCAAACGCGTTTGTCGCGTTTGACGAACAAATTCCAACTTGTTTTTATTCTATTCATACAACTTTCTCCAAACAAAAATATTTTTCATATAGTTCGAGAACATGTTCAAAAGAAATCTATAATAATATTAGAGAAGTAACGTTTATTTGTGTGTAGGAGGTAACCTGGAACTACGATTGCTTAGCCGATTTGAAAATTAACCCCTTAATCGTCGCGCCCTTTAAGTGTAGGCTACTTTTTAAAAATGCAGATTGCTTGATTCCCACCAGTTTTTTAAAGTAGAAATGTCCGTCTTGTTTAATAGACAGATAAAATAATGCGGGAATAAAGCCAATAACACTACTTTAAAAATCTGGTGGGAATCAAACAATCTAAATAAAACAGGCGTAACCTACGCTGCCCGTGAATGTCTCGGGCACGACGATTAAGGGGTTAATGGTGTCAAAATGTTGATGACCATCTCTGCTCGAACATGGGCATATTTTATGCAGGCACAACAGCCCCCAAGAATGCGCAGGAGCAAAAATCTTTCCAAAATAGCATTCTATGATATTATTGGGACTAGAAACGTGAAATTTGGTGTGGTGGTTATTTTTAAGATGTGGATTCTCACTATGAACTGTCTAATAAAAGTTCAGAATTTAAAAAGGTGAAACGATCGGAAAACGTTCTATAAACGTTCTAAATAACGATTGATTTGGAACTGTTAAGGTTAGAAACTTAAAATCTGATATGGCTGTTACTTTTAAAATGTAAATGCACAAAACAGTTTCTAAAAATTTCGAAATTTAAAATTGTACATGAACAAAAAACGTTCTAAAATTGCAATTTCTGTGACACTGTTGTGACTAAAAACGTGAAATTTTGCATGGTAGTTACTTTTGCGGAGTTGTCAAGTCTCCGGCTTTTTGCACACCAGTAATTGTTTAGAGAAAAATGTTGTTCTTTCAAATCACAGAATGCTACATTTAAATAAAACAACATTTTCTGTTCTAAAATACTGGAATCCAAAACGCCGGAGACTTGGCGGATCTGCTTTTAACCCTTTCCGGCGCGGAGTAAGTCTGTTTGTAAAATGATGAAATATTGGACTGACACCAGAATTTAAAAAAAATACTTAATAAAAAAAAATTAATTAAATATTCTTGGTGCCGTTTGTCAGTTTTGGAATTAAAATTAGGTGTCCTTTTTTGTGGACATCACCCGTTAAAGGGTTAAGATGTAAATGTTCCCAAAGATCGGTTTCTAAAGATTTCGAAAATTAAAAGGGTGAAATGAGCGAGAAAATTACTAAAAACGTTCTAATTTACGATATTTTTGGACTTGTTAAGCTAGAAACTTGAAATTTATAATATAGCTAAATTTCTTTTACGCAAAGCAATCGAAAGACCTCATGCAATTTAAATGCAATGCAGCGGGTTACTAAGTGGCTAGACTACCGTAAAATTAATTTTTTGGAAGTAGTGACACGAATAGAATATAAAAATAGTCTTCAATGGCAGCTTTGTTAACCTCTTAAAATATCCAAACTGGCTTGTAAAGCTGGAACTAAACTTAGTCAGTTTTTATTCTTCATTTTTACACTATTTAGCTCTTGAAACGCGAGAAAAATGTTTGAGTTCTGAAGTCAATTTGAGCCTTCAACCTTCAGCATGACAACATTTTTTTCTCTAATTTTTACAGTTCTTAAAATGTGAAATACAGATTTAAAACTTTATTTAAATATAATTTGTTTTTCAGCATTAACAAAAACAATCGATAATATCTTGCGCATCAATTAAAATGCAATAAATGTAACAAGCAGAGAAAAGTTTTAGACAACAAGTTGACTTTCCAAAATTAGCGATAGAAAAAATAAATTTAACAATCGGAAATCTATCACTACTGTTTATTAATTGCTAATTAACGCATTTGAATTTTGCAAAGACATCACTCAGAAAAATTAAAGAGAAATTAACTTCATTAACATTATTATTATGTATTTTTATTACAACAATTAATTAAAATGTAGTTTACAGAAAATTTCTAGAAAAGTACATCTTCGTGCAGTATTAATAATGATACTTTTAAAATACCGTTTTTATATTCATATTTTCTTTTAGAATTCAATGTTCTGGCACAGATATTAACTTTTCTTCCAGAGAGAAGTTTATAATTTAATAAATGCTTTTGTGCATACCTTGTTTAAAGAGAATACAATGAACTTTATTTAATAAATGCTTTTGTGCATACCTTGTTTAAAGAGAATACAATGAACTTTAATATTTCGAATCGCTCAAGAAATGTGAAAAATCTTAAATAAATCGCACGAAGAATCAATGTTTAGTTAAAAATCATATTTTTAGGGTATTACAGTCGTGACCATAGGTTTAGGACCACCCTTGAAAAATCAGATTCAGACAACAAATTGGATACTTACTCGTTAGTAAAATTATGAACTCTGTTTATTACGTGAATATTACATTTCTACAAATATATATCACATGCATCGAACCCAAAATTTTCAGAAAAATTAATATTTTGTTGGTCCGCCGTTAGCTTTTATTACAGCATGCAAACGTTTTTGCATGCTCTCCACCAGACTTCAGCAGTGCTCAGCTGATAATTATTTCACCCAAACTTCTTTTATTGCTTTTTCCAGTCCCTTCGTACTTCTTGGTTGTTTCTCAGAGACCTTGTGCTTCAAAAGAGCCCGTACGTTTTCTAATGGGTTTAAATGTGGACTGTTTTCAGGCCAATCCAGGATTTGAACTATCTTCGTCTTCCAGAACTGAGTAACAATTTTGGAGCGATGACATGGTGCCCCATCGGGCATGAAAATTGGGCATTTATGAAAGGCCATGCGCAGCTCCAACTTTACTTTCAGTAAATCCACGTATCTTTTGCCATTCATAGTCGTTCCTGGTGGTAGGAAAAACAGTGAAGTCGTTCCGTTCACTGAACGTCACTTCCGTTCATCCCAAATCATGACACTTGGAGCGAGGGGTTAATAGTCTGTAAGATCTAACGTTCATCAATTCGCTTTCCAGGAGGTCTACGGATATAGTATTTGCGTGTAGAGAACTGCTGTATGCTAGATTGGTCCAAAAAAAACCCGTTGCAACTGTGTAATTGTCTATTTGGCATGTTACTTGGCAAAGCCCAAACTCTTAACTTTCATGGCCGTGGTTAGCCTGGGTTTTTTTCGCAGGTTTGCAGAATTTTAAATGAAAGTCGTCGAACAAACGCCAACTTACGATTCCACGACTGACGTTCGCGCTTTTTGCAAGCATTACGGCCGTATCTTGCTTGCGGAACTCATTGGAGATCAAACTGATGTCCCCCTAATGACGTGGTCGTCCCTTGGTATGGTTTTACGATGTCGACCACACCTTTTGGTATCCGAATAAGTCCCTGTTTCTTTAAATTTCATGACTTCATTTTGAACTGCATTCTTGCTACATTTTACTCGTTCACACTAATTAATCGTTCAGAATATCCTTCCTTGTGAAGAATAACGATTTGCGCACGCTGAGCCTCAGAGAGTGACGATTTTCGACCCATTTTCATGGGTTTTCAAAACACGTAAAACAAGCAAAAATTGCGTCTGTGACGTTTATTACTCGAAGGTTAAGTGAAAAGTGAATACAGTACTCAACTGCCAGACGGAATGACGACGTCTGGTGCAATTGGTTTTATTTATGACGCTGTCAGTGGTTTCTGCACCTGGTTCCTAGTTCTTGCACCGTGGTCCTAAACTTGTGGCCATGACTGAAATACAATGAAAAGTTGGTGTCATAAAATATGTGTAATGAAATATTATTAATGTCTAACAAATTTTTTTTTTCTAATTTTAAAGTCAAAAACAAAAACTTTATGAAGTTTTAAGTTTTTCTATATGATCAAATCAAAGTAATGCAGAGCGTATAACGTTGTGCCCTAGTAAAACTTTACATTAGCAAAAGTAATATATTGACTTAGCAAAAATAGTCTGGTAGTTGTCTTAGAAAAAGTAATTCATTAACAAAATCTGGCGTCTGTTAAAGTCTTCCATTGGGAATAAATAGCTTTCTAGAAGTTAGAAGATAAATTGTTCTTATTCTTACTAGAATTGTGTCATATTTGACGTAAGAAACATTAATCTAATTCCTGTTCATAATTACACATTTAACCAGATTTGTATAAACATATTTAACTCATGTTTCATAATTTACGCATTTCATCAGGTTTGTTTAAACATATTTAACTCGTGTTTCATAATTTAAGCATTTCATCAGGTTTGTATAAACTAAACATAATTAATTCTTGTTTCGTAATGTTACATCGGAATTAAAAATTATAAAACAATACATTTTGCAAGATAAGTACACTTCTTAGAATTTCCAAGCAAACTGACACCACTATTTCAAATCCGAAATGCTTGCTTAATAATTTTTCTTCAGATTAAAAATATTGCTGAAATAGATCACATAATTTATTCTATTTTTCTGTGATTAAAGAAGGCGAAAAATTTTATAAGAAAAGTGTAGTAATTCTGTGCGCATTCGGAAATTGTCAAGATATTTATGGTACTTTTTGGTTAGCCGGGCACCAGTAATATATATACATGTACACACACACATATACACACACATATATATGTTAGTTTTTTACGAAGATGATTAAATATTTCACGAGAAAATGGCAGTTGGTTACAAATGATGAATTATTGCAGTCGCTATCAAGAATCATGGCGTGGAGGTTAGGCAATGATGGAACACCATGAAAATTTCTCCAATAATATGCAGCCAATTTCCAGATAAATTGTTTATTAACGAACAGGAGCGATGCCAGTAACCAGGCCTCGCAGCATATAGGACAAATTTTATTGTTTCTACCACTATCCTAGAAGAAATTATGCTCGTGAT
Organism: Maratus michaelseni; assembly: GCA_963931845.1. NCBI lineage: Eukaryota > Metazoa > Arthropoda > Arachnida > Araneae > Salticidae > Maratus > Maratus michaelseni. The sequence continues at coordinate 304,959,815 of OZ007595.1, forward strand.
ATATTTCTATTGCATACGGTAAAGAAATTTATCCTCAAGATTATTGATTAGGGATACTGGTATGAACAATAAACTGTGTCCTATATGCTGCGACCCCTGCAGTAACAGTTCCCACAGGATCAAGGTGTAATCATGTAGCCCTCAGGCTTGATGTTAACTCACTATATTATTTAATGATCTTAAAATGCTGTTAAGAATTCTGTGTCATCGAACACCAGATAATGCTTTGGTAAGCACTTTCAAACACGACAAAAATCTGCTCTCCAAATGCCTGCAGGAGAGTTTTGTTAAACTCCGCGTAAAGTTACAGAAGCTAGGTAACGTATGCACGAACCAATAAGTGAGAGACGAAATTAAGTTAAGCGAATGAGGTGCGATGGAGAAGATTTAACAAGAAATAATCCCGATGCCAGCTGCACATTGATTTTGACGTGAAAAATACCCAGCGCGCGAAGCAAAACATGGAATAAAAAAATGGCTTTTAAAAGCATTCGAAATGACAACAAGCGTCTCTCAGAATATTATAGATTGGGGAGTTGATAAAAGTTACGAATGAACGTTTTAGATTAAGATTTGGAATAAGATAATTATTAATATCCGTGTTATTACTTGTAAAAGAACATCAAATAGGAATAAATATTATTAAGATATAAGGAAATAATGAATATGTCAGAGTTTAGATTAATTTAAAGGAATATTGCGAAATAAAATTTTTATGTAACATACAAATACACATATCTACATATACATATATATATATATACATATATGTATGTATCTATCTATATATGTATTTATATGTGTACAAATATCACTGGAGCCCGGCTAACCGAAAAGTACCATACTTACTTTTTTTAAAGGAGGGGCTTTGAGTGTATAGACCAAACTTCTTAATTGTCATTCATTCTAAAACATCTTTGGTTCAAATGAACATCACTCTAAAATCTCCCCTTTCAAGAATTTGAGTGGGCGAATATATCATGAAATCGTTTTTCAATAAATTTTTTGAAATGCTTATTTATGCAATCTGCATTTCTAAATCTGTTTTCAGTATCTTTAGAAGAAATTGTTATGCGATGTAGCATAAAACTTATTTCAGCATTTTCACGCTGGAAAACATGTAATTCTTTTCACAGAAAAATCAGAACTATTAGCTTTAAAAGGATTTTAATAGTTGAGTGTACAACGTCCGGGTAAGCGTAAAATTTTTATGGAGCTATGAATAAAAAAAAAGGAGAGGTAAAATGTTAGTGTCTATCAATTGCGGGCGTAGTAACTGAAGATGTGGTCAGAAGATGGCGGTTGCTGTTTGTTTACTACGGATCAACAGGGACTGATTACTACCGGAGCAAACTTCCGCCAGTAATATTGAATAGAAATTTCATTTTATATAAACGCCTTATTCATGGTAATGTTCTGACATAATTAAGGCAAAAATTTATACGTGTTTTTACTGGTGGAAGTTTGCCTCGGCAGTATTATAATCTCTTTCACTGACATTGACAGGATATTTTTTATGTAGTCAAAATATAGCAGAACTTCCGGGGCAAACTTCCACCAGTAAAAACGAATAGATATTGTTGCTTAATTATGACAGAAATTCTGCCTGAATAAGGCGTTTAAAAAAGGAGAATATTTCTATTCAAATTTATTGCTGAAATTTTGCCCCGGCGGTATTCAGCCCCTGCGTAATCGGTTACGGTTGATGCTCCAGTATTTTTAAAATATGTCAATTCCGCTTCATTTATAGTTCCATAAAAATTTTACTTAATTTCTGCTCAAAATTACAAATTTCCTCAAAATTTTCATTTATTTATCCTAAATTTTATATCAGAATTCATAAATATAATTTAATGTATTTTATTAATATATTACTTCTAAAAACGGGCTTCCAACGTATAGGTCAATCTTCTTAAAGTTAAATTACTTTTTTTCTACAGTTCGTTTCATTCAAATGAACATCATGCTAAAATCTCTCTTTTTAAAAACTTAAATGGGCGAATATAACGTGAAACCGTCCGTATGAAACCATTATTTGGAGCATTTGTAATGTTACGTAATCTGCATTCCGAAAGAAATTCTCACATTCTTTAGTAAATATTGATGTGCAAAGATAAATCACATTTCAACTTAAAACACTTCACTTAACATTTAACATTTAACACTTCACTTAAAACACATTTCAACGTTATCTAACTTGATCCAATTTTAAAACAAACATTATTTTCTAAAATAGTAGGGACACTTTAAAACCCCTCTCTTGTTACAAACTTTCTAGAAGTTCAAAAGGAGTGGACAATAATATCAATTAATCTTGAAAAGTTTTGTTTTAGTTTTGTACTTCCAAATCCTTGCATAGCTGTGGAAATCATTTATTGATTTCCATCGTGTATTTAGGAAAATCATTTTAAAACCTTCATGGTAATCCCATTCAGACAGAATTCATAAACATAATTTAATGTATTTTATTAATATATTACTTCTAAAAAAGGGCTTCCAACGTATAGGTCAATCTGCTTAAAGTTAAATATAGTTTTTCTAAACTTCGTTTTATTCAAACGAAAATCATGCGAAAATCTTTCTTTTTAAAAACTTAAATGGGCGAATATAACGTGAAACCGTCCGTATGAAACCATTATTTGGAGCATTTGTAATGTTACGTAATCTGCATTCCGAAAGAAATTCTCAGGCAGAAATAAGGCATTTTTCTAATAGCAATTTTTATGTATGTGGCGAATCTACATTTGTATATTACAGAATATTTGAGAATATAATTCCACTTAAACATCAAAATTGCTAAAAATGCTTTTTACAAATCAAGTTGTTATATGAGTCCTTAAAAAATATCCTTTTGGTGCTCCTTTAAAAAAATTTTAGATTATAATAATGACTATTTTTATCTTTCGAATATCTTAAGCAATAAGATAATAATTAAAAAGCTAAGTTTAAAGTGTTTGATAGAAGCTTTGTAATTGTTATTTATTATGTAACGTTAACCAGATCAAATAAATCTATCGACAGATCTGTTTTCCTAAAAAGTATGGCTAACCAATCTACCATATCAAATAAAGCATGTTCTGCATTTACGTATAAATTCTCAGCCTACAGATTTTTCATAAGACGGGCCTTTATAGTATGTACTGAAAATAAATTGGATAATAAATTAGATAATATTCGTAAAGTTTCTTGTAATAATGATTTTAAGGTACACCAGATTAATAAATTAATTGTGGATATCGCCAATAATAAGAACCAGAAAACAAAGTTGATTCGCAAAAATACAAATTTTATACTCTTTAATATTATCCAAACTTTTTTGAAAAATTAAAATACAGCCTTAAACATTTCAATATCTGCTTAATAACCAAATCCCCTCAGAAATTAAAGAATATCATTTGCAGTAAAATTGACCCAATTACTTTTGTAAATTATTCAGGATTATATGAAATGTCTTTTATTAATTAGGATCTAAGAATTATTATATTGGCATGACAAGCAGAAAATTGAGTTACAGAAAAAAGCAGCTTATAGCTGATATTAAATATAATAGAAAAACCATAGCCCTGGCAAGACTATATCAAAAAGAAACCATCCAAATAAATTTCAATAAAAGTAAAATAATTTTTCCCTCCAGTCTGTACTATTCATCCATATTAAGAGAAACCATAGAGATAGTAACACGCAAAAATACAATATGTAACAATGCAGCATCTTTTAACTTACCGACATTGTGGCTCGCCCTTGCGAAAATAGTTCATAGAGCTGTATAGAATATAGAATTCTTTACTATAGTTAAGTTCTATAGAATAGCCATTCTATAGAATACTATATCTATAGAGTTTTGAAGAATTCTATAGAATACTTTTTCTAAAGATAATGTTTCTATAGAATTCTTAGAAGTTCTGTATAATTTTTTTCTATAGGACAGTTTTTCTATAGAGTACTATAAACCTTATATAATTACGTTTTATAGACTAATGATTCTATAGATTTTTTTTTCTATAAAAAAAACTATATTTCTTGGTGTATTAAAATTTATGTGTGTAGTAATTTATTTATAACTCCATATTAAAAATTAAAAATAATAATAATAATTTTTAATACATTATGATAGTACTCCATAGATTTAATATGATTATACATATATATAATTCAATTCAATTCTAATACATTGTGATTTAATTGTCAATGTGATAATAATAAAGTCGATCTACTGAATTAAATTATGTTTAATTAATTTGTTGGTTAATTTTATAATCATTTATTAATTTGCTGTTAAATTTATAAAACCATCCATTTAATTTAATAAACTTTATTCGCTTTAATAATATTGTAATTTTTATTCAAATATTTTAATCTGAAGTATAAATATTTAACAATTATTTCAGTTTTAACAAATAATTATTTATTAGACTTTTAAAAAATTTTACAAGACTATATATGATTAGGAATTCAAATCACAAAAGAAATAAAGTTGAATTAGTGTAGAGTTTTGAAACTGTCAATGGCTGCATTATGCTGAGAGTACTGGTTTTTCGTCTGACTGGTTTTTCGACTGAAGTCAAGCAGCATCGGGTGTGATTAGTACTTGGGAGGGTGACCACCTGGGTTCTATATAAAATTCTATACCTATTTTATAGAAGCTTTATATTTTTTAATAGATATTTCTATAGAAGCTCTATAGACATTTCTATTGAACTTCTACAGATATTTCTATAGCTTTTGGTTAAACAAGCTTATAGAAAAACGGGCCATAACTCTATAGGATTCAATAATGCGTTTTCTATAAATATATTTTATAGAATTCTGTAAGACATTTTTGTAACGGCGAATTACTCCATGGTTATAAATATGGAAATAAACAACCCAGTAACAATAAAAGATAACGTGCGTAATTTTTTTAAAGTACATGAAAATTAAATAGTAGCGTTTCAAATAATTGCTTCAAAGACCGGGCAATTATATAATATTCTCATTTGTTTTTGAAAATGGCTCGGAGTGATTCGAAGCATGTCAACAATCTAATAAAAGTTATATTACTCTATATTATGTTGTTAGTTTACACCTTTCAGCATTTAAAAGAAATAGAAAACTGCTTTTTTTAAAAGTTATTACTTTTTTGCAGTGCACTGCACAGTTCCCTTTATTTTGTAGCAATGTAAGGTGTTCATTTTCCCCGAAATTACAGTTCAGAGGTAATATAAAACCTCATTTGGATTTTTCTTCCAAATCTTTTTTCAATCTACATTTTTGTTCAATCCTTCTTCACCCCAGTTTTTTTAATATTAAATATCTATATTCGCAAAACACACTTTATTCAATAAATAATACATTTTGCAAATATATTACCTTTAGAAAAAGTGCTCCGAACGTGTAGGCCAATCTTTTTAAATATTCTTTATTTCTAAAACATCTGTTACTCAATTGAACACCGCGCTAAAATATCTCTTTCAAGAACAGGATTGGGCTAATATCATAGGAAAACATTTCTTCGTAATGGGCTAATATCATATGAAATCGTTTCTTCATAAATTCTTTTAAATGCTTATAGATAATCTGCATTTCAAAAGCGGTTTTTAACATCTTTAGTAAAAATTGTCATGCATTTTCATATTTGATCCGATTTATAATTTTTAAAAATTCGAAACTGTTTAAATTCAATAAAATCTTTAAAAGCGCATCTCATTATAGATTTTCAGCATCTTTAGTAAAAATTGTCATACGTTTTCATATTTGATCCGATTTATAATTTTTAAAAAATCAAAACTGTTTAAATACAATTAATTCTTTAAAAGCGCCTCCCATTATAGATTTTTAGCATCTTTAGTAAAAATTGTCATGCATTTTCATATTTGATCCGATTTATAATTTTAAAAAATTCAAAACTGTAATTCAATGAAATCTTTAAAAGCGCATCTCATTATAGATTTTCAGCATCTTTAGTAAAAATTGTCATGCGTTTTCATATTTGATCCTATTTATAATTTTAAAAAATTCAAAACTGTTTAAATTCAATAAAATCTTTAAAAGCGCCTCTCATTATAGATTTTCAGCATCTTTAGTAAAAATAGTTATGCGTTTTCATATTTGATCCGATTTACATTTTAAAAAATTCAAAAACTCTTTAAATTCAACGAATTCTTTAAAAGTGCCTCTCATTATAGATTTTCTAGAGATTCAAACAAATGGGCCAAAACAAGAGTATCAAAGAGTCTTGTACCGTCTCTCTCTCTCTCTCTCTCTTTATATTTTTTTAACTTTTCAAATTTTTGCATAATTATGAAAAAGTTTTATTGATTTTTATTGTGTATTTAATTTAACAAAATTCTTTTAAAAACTTTTCTGCAATCAAATTTGAACAATCAGTGCTAAAGCATTCGTGTTCTATTTTACTTTTACATATCAAATATAACAGGGCTTTACAAATCTGATAAAATCTAGTAGCCAGCAAAAACTTCTAGTTGCCAGTAAAAAAATATTAACACCCCCCCCATCCCCTTTTCATGTCGCTGACTTTCAAAAAGCACAAAGGTATTTTTATGAAAAAATTGAGAGAAAATAATAACCAGCATAGTTTAGAGTTATTAGTTACATCATTTAGAATAGTAAATAATTAAAAAGATAATATAAACAAGTTTTCTAATGAAACTGGAGCGCATCAAATTTAATTTTATAGATTTAGTTTTATAGATTTACTTCAAATGAATTACTTATAATCACTTATATGCTATTATTCTTTAAAGTGAATGCGATAGATTAATCAGTTTTAATTCTGAACACAAAAATCTCATTTGAAACTTTAAAAAAAAACTTGAGTATTTTTTAACATTGTATCCAATTTTTGCTGCCTCCGCAGGGGCTAGATTGACACGATTTCTTACTGTTTTATTGAAACCTCCCCCACTTTCTAATCACGTGGCATCCCTTACAAAAATTTCTTATAGAATTCTATAAAAAATATTTATAGAAAATGCATTATAGAATCCTATAGAAATATGGCCCGTTTTTCTATAAGCTTGTTTAATCTAAAGCTATAGAAATATATGTAGAACTGACCTGGTGTGGCTGACCTGGCGACCGCATTTGTCAAGCCCTGGCATTGTATGTGCAATGTCATCAATAAAAAACTTTTTAAACATTTCAAAAATCGTAAGTTATTTCCCTTAACAGTTGGAACAGCATACGTTTAAAGGGATACTAAAACGCATTTAGTAGACCTGAGTATGAAACTTCAAAATTGTTCATAATTTTCTGCTCAAAATTACCAATTTCTTCAAATTTAGACAAAGGTATTTTTTTCGTAATGTTTTATCAAAATTCTGTTCTAAATTATTACATGTTTCAATAAATTACCTTCTGTAGAAACGTATTTGTCATAAGTCTTCTTTGTTTTAAATATCCTTATTTCTAGAACACATTTTATTCAAATGAACATTTCTTAAAATCTTTCTTTTCAAGAACATTTGAGTGGGCGGATAGAATATGAAATTGTTTCTTCAATAATATTTTTGAAATGCTTATAATGTTATGTAAGCTGCATTTCAAAAGCGATTTTGAGTATCTTTAGTAAGTATTATTATGGAATGCAACACACGAAAAACATATTTCAGCATTTATATATTTACTACGATTTACAATAACAGAGTTTATACGCATCAGGCGATTCCAGGGATTTCAGTACCAGAATTTACATAAAATACTTGTTGCCATATCTAAATACAGAATTATTTTCCATTAAACAAGACAAATATTACTTTACGAAGTTTCTGATATTCTGAGGCATACACGAATACTAAATACGAATTATTTCCAAAAGTTTTTAAATTCAAGGAATTTTTTTTAGTTTCTTTCAATGTAAATTTTCTAGAAATTCAAAAGAAACGGGTCAAAAAGAAAATAGGATGCTTTTTTTTATACGATTACTAATCCTTGCCGATTTATGGAAATGTTTTATTGATTTTATCGTGTATTTAGGAAACTTTTTTTTATAAATTTTATAGTATTCAATTTTACCCATGTAGACTGTGTATAAGCCGATCAGAATGTCCTACTACAATATAGTCGACGAAGAATTTTAGTTTAAAAAAAATTTACATGAGGAAATAAAACAACTACATGCCATGTCTTTATATGTAAGAAATTAGTTTCTGGGAACAGATGCTGGAAATATCCTCCTTGAGATTCCAAAAACACCTGAACGCGAAATTACATGTTTCTGACGGTGGCTGTCAGAACCTCTGATGTCACCACCAGAATCTCGCACAGGATGTTATCCTGTAACTCACCCAGTGACCGTGATTTATTCATGTAGACGCGTCCTTATAGGTGACACCACAGTACAAAATTATGTGGGATCAAGTCTGATGAATCAGTCAGATGATGACAGATAATCATGATGATGATTGTTGATAGACTCACAGTCGGTCATTACCGACAAGAAAGGGCTACCAGCCACTGCCAACTTCAGTACCAGTAGAGTAAGCCCTTATTTGTTTCTCCCGCCTTAGGACAAAATTCATGACATCATTCACGTGATATCCAGCCAACCCAATCGTCCGAGAAAGCAGTTGATTGTTACTCTCTCCCAGGGATGTTTTCCTCAGCCGTTGAGCCGTCAGGGACCACGTGATCTGACGTCCTGAATACCATCCCAAGGCACTGCCCTAAGAAACAGTCAGCCATGTACAAGCCCATGCGTTTCTCAAACATAAAGGTATTGTAATAGAAGGCTAGTTACTCTTTAATAAGGGTACTCTAGTGGACTAGTGAGTTTTTCTTGCGATCGCATAGTTTTGCATTACTAATGTTTTAGATCTAGGTGAATGACAAATCTATTCTGAATTCCTATAACTTTCATATGGTGTGGAATGATCTCCGGAATTTGGTTGTCACATGCATTTCTAGAGGATAAGTTAATTAGTTACTGTGGTTGTTCGATATATATAGTGGGAGTTTTTTCAAGAAAGTCCTGGAGTCTTATATTCCACTAAATACAGTGTTACATTTTAATAAAGTGCATCCAATATACAGTGTCCCCAAAAGACTGAAACGCGCTTTAATTATTTACCTGTTGGGGATACGTAGGCAGTTCAAATTGCAAAAGTGTAAATAAGGTGTGCAAAGTGTAAATAAGGTACAAAAGTGTAAATAAGGCACAAAAGTGTAAATAAGGTACGATTTAAGATTATGGTAATGAAATAGTGCTGCCATTAATTTTTCTAAACAATACTTCGATTTAAATTTTTATACGGTCCCTGTTTCTTATAAGTTATATTTAGAAACGATTTATTTAGTCTCTGACACGTAAAATAGTACAATTTTCCTTCTTCTACAACCAAAACTTAGCGAGTTATGATATTGTGAATTGTATGAAATTTCTGAGCTTTCCGACACTGAAAAATCGTATGTCCGTTTGTGGAGCCGGAAAGCTCTGAATTATGATATTGTGAATTGTATGAAATTTCTGAGCTTTCCGACACTGAAAAATCGTATGTCCGTTTGTAGAGACGGAAAGCTCTGAAATTTTGTAAAATTCAAACTATCATAATTCGATGAGTTTTGTCAGTAGAAGAATGGAATTTTTACTGTTTTACTTGCCAGAGTATAGAGAAAATGTTTCTAAACAGAATTTATAAGACCCAGGTATTACATAAAATTTAAAAACTGTAAATTTAGTGTCGGAAAGCTCCGAAATTTTATAAAATTCAAATTATCATTACTCCGCACGTTTTAGTAGTAGAAGGGTAAAATTTTTGCTGTGTTAGTAGTCAGAGCCTCGAGAAAATGTTTTTAAATATAACTTATAGAACCAGGCACGTATAAAAAAAATTTTAAGTGTAAATTTAGCACAAGAAAGCTCTTAAATTTTGTAAAATTTAAACTATCATAACTCGGTGCGTTTTATTGGTAGATGAATGAAATGTTTACTGTTTTACTTATTAGAACCTCGAGAAAAGGTTTCTAAATATAAATTTTAGATTCCAGGCACGTATAACATTTTAAAAAGTGTAAATTTAGCGCTTGAAAGCGCTGAAATTTTGTAAAATTCAAATTATCATAACTCGGTGCGTTTTATTAGTAAAGTAATGAAATTTTTACTGTTTTACTTGTCAGGGCATAAAGAAGATGTTTCTAAATATAAATTATACTAGATTCCAGGCACCGTATAAAATTCCAAAAGGTGCAAATCTAGTGCCTGAAAGCTCTGAAATTTTGTAAAATTCAAACTATCATAACTCGGTGCGTTTTATTAGTAGAAGAATGAAAATTTTTACTGTTTTACTTTTTAGGGGGCATAGAAAAGATGTTTCTAAATATAAATTATAGATTTCAGGCACGTATAAAATTTTTAAAAATGTAAATTTAGCGCAAAAAAAATTCTGAAATTTTGTAAAATTCAAACTATCATAACTCATTAAGTTTTGTTGGTAGAAAAATAAAATTTTTATTGATTTACTTGTCAAAGCATGGAGAAGATGTTTCTAATTATAAATTATAGAACCTCATAAAAAATTACAAAGTGTCAATTTTTGGAAATTAATGGCACGACTACCATTAACTTCAATCTTAAATTCTTGCCTATTTTGAACACTTTCAGAATTTACACTGCCTACATATCCCCAACAGGTATAAAAATAAAGTGCTTTTGAAAAGTTTTGGGACATCTGTATAGGCCATTCTTCTTAAATATATTTATTTCTAAAACATATTTTATTCAAATGATCCTCTCGCTGAAATCTGTATTTACTTAATGTGCATTTCAAAAGCAATTTCCATATTCTTTAGTAAACATTCTTATGCGATGCAACAAAATACACATTTCAGCATTTTCGCGCTTGATCCGATTTAAAATAAACATTATTTTCAAAAACTTTCTAAGCACTAAAAGACTCTTTTGAATCATCTTTCGTTATAAACTTCAGAGAAATTCAAAGGATTGGGATTGGAACAAGAATATCAATTAACCTTGAAACATTTTGTTTTAGTTTTATTCCATGCTTCCAAATCTTTTCATATCTATAGGAAACTTTTATTGATTTACATCGTGTATTTAGGAGAATCATTTTAATACTTTCACGGGAATCACATTCCGACAACTAACGCTGAAGTATTTTTCTAAACGCAATTTTATGTATGTAGCGAACCTGCATTTGTGTATTACGGAATTTTTCAGAATATATAATCCCACTTAAGCATCAAAATTGCTAAAAAGGTTTTTTAGAAATCAAATTGTTATATGAGTCCTTAAAAAATATCATTTTGTGATTCTTTTGAAAAGTTTTGAGATTACAATAATGACTAATTCTATTTTTGGATTATCTTAGCCAATCCGATAATAATTAATAACTAGTGTTGTAAGGGAACTCTCGTCACGTGAGTAGGCGATGTTTGAATGAGATCGTAAATTTTTGTCCAATAACCGGCCATGTGCGTATAAGTTTTATCAATGCTCTCTTTCTCTAACATTCGACGGATGTCTGAATCTCGGAAATTGTGAGTCGCTGTCTTCTTTCAGTTATGCAAATTTTTGGGAGCTGGTTAATCGATACCGTGGAGTATATCAGCAGTGAATTTTCGTTTCAGAACAGAGCTCAGAGGAGCTGTGGAGAGCAGACTTTGCTTGGGAGACTTAGTATAGAGACTTAGATTGATTTAGATTTAGCCTCGATACTTCGCATCGAGTCTTGAGATTGATAATTAGCCTCAGCATTTATAGTTAAGTTTCGTGCTGCTGTTAAGTTGATTTAAGCCTGCATCAGTGCTTATTAAGTCTGAAATATAAAATTGTTGCATCGTGAATTTGTACCTGAATAGTTTAATTCTAATTATTATATAGTTTTGATTTCTTAAGCAGCTACAAGTCGATAGCAAAAGTCTTTCTTTTTTGTTAATTTTGAGGAAAATCAAGTGGAGCTCGCTCAACTTCCCTACCTATTTGGTTTTAATAAACTGGTTTTGGTTTTAAACTAGACTTGTTTTTCGTCTCCTGCTCTAGCGCACGGCCTGACAAACAAAGATGGCCGTCACAGTGTTATTTTTTAACAATTTGACAGAAAACTGTTTCTATAAAAAGTTATTATTCTGTTACAATGGACAGTACTTGTATTTTCTAGCATTGTTCATTTTTTCCAAATTACAATTCAGAGTTAATTTAGAACCTCGTTTGGATTTTCAATTAAATTTTTTTTTCAATATATATATATATATATATATATATATATATATATATATATATATATATATATATATATATATATATATAATAGTTCTTCAAAACCAGTCTTCTTAATACTAAATATATTTATTTCCAAAACAAACTTTATTCAATACAGGGTTCTACGCTTTTACCACACTTTTTAATAGAATTTTTCGCCTTATTTACATGACGAAAAGTATTACAAATCATGCAATTAAACAAGGCGTCTGTAATGTCTGCTATTTAAATATTAAATAGACAAATTATATTAATAAATTTTGGTAAAAGCGTACGAACCCTGCAATATGCAACACATTTTGTAAATATAAAAACTTTAGAAAAATTGAGACTTTATATAATTGAGAGACCACTAACCAACACCTTAAAAAGAGCAAACTCCTTCAATTCTCCATTGTGATAAAGGAAAGTAGAAGTATACTTTTGTATTTTTAATGTGTCTTATTTGTTAAATTTCTGGAGTATATTTTTATTTTGGCATGTTTAAAAATTGTCTTGTACGGTTGTGAGGTAAGCGGTGGAGGATCCTGATAAAAAGCTCTTAGTTTAGATTTTTATTTTTTGTGTTTATATTCTTCATTTTGAAAATCACAGCCTAGACTATGAACCACAAGCAAATATGTATTAAAATTTTGCGGATTTCGTTCTGCCGGAACCCATTAGAAACAACAACAGAAATATATTTTACTCAAAAGTACATTGCGATGAAATTTCTATGTTTATGGTGGTATTCAAAAGAAATATTTTTCCACGCTCAACAACTCAAAATTTGGAGACACATTTTCAGACTCATTTTTAAAAGTAAAAAGATGAAACTTGGCGGCGTGATTTATGAAGAGATTTATAAGGGACCCATGTTTTTATTTTTTGTTCAATTAATTAGAAATTGATTAACAAACAATTACCGTAATTTCCGGCGTATAATCCGCAGCTCAAAGAGTCGTTTTTCGACCCAGAAATATTATTCTATAAAATGTAACTTAAAAGATCGCTGTAAATATTTAACTACAATTATTGAATAAAATTTCTGGGTCGAAAAACGACTCTTTGAGCTGCGAATTATACGCCGGAAATTACTGTATTTTCACAGTACGATATATTTTTTTTGTTGTTGTTTCCAGCGTTACCCCTTCGGGAAATTCGGTTTAAAATCTCCACTTTGACAGCATTTTTTGAAATATATTCTGCCTTTATAAAAAAAATCGAGACAATACGGACATTATAAAGTTTCTGAATAAGAGACCCTGCCAATTAGATACATTTTAAAGCAAAAATGAATTAAAAAATGTTTCTCAAAATAGCAGTTTGGATTTAAATACACCCTTAAGAACCTGAGGGATGAATATAAAAAAGCGTCTGGTGTAAACGTAAAATATTATACAATTTCTGGTCAAAATTATCAGTTTCTTAGAATTTAGATAGTTTTATTTATTTTTCATAATGATACATCAGAATTCCTAATTCTAAATTAATACATTTTGTCAATCTATTGCCTTTAAAAAAACGCTTTGAATGTGCTTTGAAAAGTGCTTTCAGAAGCTAAATAAACTTAAAGTTAAATAGCCTTTATTCTAAAATACATTTTACTCAAATGAACATCGGTTTACAATTTCTCTGTTCAGGAACCTGAGTGATTGAATATAATGAATAAGAATTGTTTTTTCTATAAATTCTACAAAATGCTTATAATTGTCACGGAATGCGCATTTGAAAAATCTATTTCTAATATCTTAAGTAAAATTTGTTATTCGATGCAACTAAAAAACATATTTCAACATTTTCTCATACTTGATCCAATTTAACGTTATTTTCAAAAATCATGTAAATTCTCGGAATTCTCGAAACTCTAATAAATTTCCCAGAAATTCGTGAAACATTTGTTTTAGTTTTATACCATACATCCAAGACCTTGCATGTCTATGGAAAGTTTTATTCATTTTTATAACGTATTTCAGAAAATTCCTTACAATATTTTTATTTTAATCCAAGTCTGTAGTTCTGCATTATTTTAATATACAAAATAGTAATCGTGTTTTAAATATAGTGTGTCACCACAAAACAGAAGTAACGTTTCAAAACAAATAGTTAATTTCACAGAGAAAGAATGTGCAGCTTAATGCTAAATATATATATATATATATATATATATATATGTATGTATATGTAATAGTAGAACTGAATGTGAAACATCTCGGATAACAGTACAATTTTACCTATAATTCTGCTCAAAATTATCAATTATTTCAAATTTAGGTAAGTTTTATTAAACTTTAAAAAAATAATTATGACAAACCAAGTTAATATTTTTGTATTACATATACAAAACTAGGGCTATTAGCTCCCTACGAGCTTCTTTCGCCAACCATCGTCCAGATCCTGCAGGCTCTAAAAACACATAAATTTGGTTTCTTTTGAAAAGATTCTCCGATTACAGAACATTGAATGATATTATCAAGACCAGTGGCGACCTCTGTAATCGGGTTGCCCTTTGACGGGAGAGGGGATTTTGGGGTCCTCAAGGCCTCATCCACCGATGTCGCGACAGCTGACCGTTAATTTTGTGATTGATTAAGTAAGATCATTTACACATTTGAAAATCAGCTTGTATAAACTGGAAATGGTTAAATAAAAAATGTCGTTATCTCACGGACTTTTAAAACGTCTAGAAGAAAAGTTTTCGCTTAAACACAATGTGAAAATCGTTTTAAACATGACGTAATTTTCCTCATTAAATGCCTTTCACGCGTAATAATTAAAAGTATTTTAAAGTTTTCTTTCTTTGTAATATTCACATGTAAATATATTTTGTGCTTTTTAAAATCTGGCAAAAGTAGAAAAAAAAACGGCAATTTCAAACTATGAATCGGGAAAATATATCTTTTATTATGTCTAATCATATAATAAAAGTTTTAATAAAAAATTAGAAAAAAAAATTTTAAACGTTAGATAAATTTTAAAAAATATATTGGACACTGCACACCACACCACAATCTAATCAAGTATTTACCTGCGAAAGATGGTTAAATTGCTATACATAGTTTTTGATTCTGTGAAACTTATGTTAATGAACTATATTGACCGATTTCAACATTAAAAATCACTTGAAATATTTTTTCTATTTATAATTGTCTGCTTAGCGTGTTTATCATGCATTTATCTTTAAAACTACAGGTTTTCGTATTTCTCTATGAAATAGTTTTTGCAAGATACGCTGGGAAAGTGAAAAAGATTACAATAAATTAAATTACGTCAGCAACAGTAGCATTAGTTACATTTTTAGAATAGAGAAATAGTTATCATATTGTACAAAGTTTGTCATTTAAAAAAAATTTAATGTTTCAAAATATATGATTCACTTTACTCAAAAAAAAAGAACAGCCAAATGCTGGATATATATACATATATATATATATATATATATATATATATATATATATATATATATATATATATATATATATATATATATATATATATTACGAAAATAAAAATTCCACGTTTTATTAAATTTATTCCATTAAAAATTTCCCCTTCTAAATTCATACTACAACCCTAGTTTATTAAATTATTTCCTATCTTAAAATATATTCCATTTATTTCATTTATTTAAATTCCTTTCTATTTAAAATGCTTATTTGATATATTTACCCCTTCAAAATATTCTAAAAACTACGCTTCCCGTAATTGTTTTTCTTCAAAACTCTTTTTTATTTCTCAATTATTAAAAAGCCGAATCCATTCTATTTAAAGTTATCATTTGTACCATTTTCTGTTTCTTATATTTATTCCAAAAGTCAAATTTGCGCCGTTTCTCGCAAGAGCCCCAGCTCGTCAATTTTCTACCGTCATAGATATAGAGTTCCCACCTAATCAAACGCTCTCATTGGCTATTGTGTACTACCGCAGTGCGAAGATAACCTGGCGTACTTGAGATATTTAACGTGAAACGTGGGTTACGAAACTTAGATTTCTGTGACATTGTCTTTCCTAAATAATCTGCTGTTGCCGGGAGGGAGTCATTTGAACATTTCGAAATGTGATATGAAATTAACACCGTATGTACTAAGTTTAAAGGCATCACATAACGGCTAATCTTTATGGGTGAAAGTATTCATCGATATGAGCAAATGGTAGTGAATGTTTATTTAAGTGCCATCTATTAAAAAATATTAATAATTTGTCTAATGTTTAAATGTTATCATATTTCAAATAAACTGGAGAGTCAAAATACGTCCATTAGAATTAACTTTTAAAATATGTACTAAAACACTTTTTTATTTTGCTTAAAAGACGTCAACATATCAGTACAAAAATTAAAGATGTTAAAATTTAAAATTTACATGTTCCGATTTGTTCATCAAATCGTCATCAGAATATACACAAACCACAAATACAATGTACATAAAAACCAGAGATGGAATGATATGATATGGGAGAGGGAATACTGCCTTATCAAGATTAAATAATATAGAGAGCATCAACATCCTATTTAATGAAGCTAAATTGATTTATAGTTCCAGTTTTTATTTACAACTTTTTGTGAGGGAATCTATTGAAATTTATTTAAGCAGTTCGAAAGCATGTAATGATACGTTGTCATTTAGTATTCCGAAGATTTGGGTTGAGTGGTTGAATAATAGTGGGATGCGGTCTGTAGATGGATCTAAGAGCGATGCTAAAATTAAAAGTATAGAGGGCGTTGTACCTTCTTTCACATAGTGACTGTTCAGACTTTCTGGTTTTTAATTAGTTTAATCTCTGGTTTTTATGTACCTTGTATTTGTGGTTTGTGTATATTCTGATGACGATTTGATGAACAAATCGAAACATGTAAATGTTAAATTTTAACATCTTTAATGTTTAGATTGATATGTTGACGTCTTTTAAGCAAAATAAAAAGTGTTTTAGTATATATTTTAAAAGTTGTCTAATGTTTTTCGAAAGCTTCGTTCTCTTATTTTGTGGGAAATCATCAATGCATTTCGACCAAAGCCAGATCATAATGACAACTGCATGGTTTTGATTATGATAATGATCTAGCAAAAATTCTCCGAGATGGAGTTTTACTTACCTAAAAATCATAATAGGCTTTTAAAAGTGCAACAGGATTTTTCATATATATATATAGATATGCTTAAAATTACCAATTTTTTCAAATTTAAAGTTTTATTGATGTTTCATAATGTTACATCAGAATTCAGCTATAAATTAATACAATTATTCGAGAAATTACATTTTTTGTTTTTTTTAGGAAAAAGTACTTTGCACCAGTGTGTTAAATACTGTTCTTTTTTCTAGAGCATATTACTTCCAAAAGAACGTCGGATTTAAAATCTGTTTTCAAGAACATAAGTGGGCGAATGCAATAGAGGTCGTTTTTTCAATAAATTCCTCGAAAAGATTATAATATTATGTAATGTGCATATAAAAACTGGTTTCCAATATCTTTAGTATAACTATTTTTAATACAACAGAAAATATATTTCAGCATTTTCATACTTTATCTGACATTAACATTATTTTCAAATATTATGCAAGTTCTAAGAATTTTTGAAATCCTTTCTCGTTTTAAATTTTCCAGAAATTCAAAGGGAGTACATTGAAACAAGAACATCAAAGGAACTTGACGAATTCATTTTAGTTTTACGTTTCATTTAGTCATACTTCCAATTCCTTGCATATCTATGAAAATCTTTTATTGATTTTTATCGTGTATTTGAGAAAATTCCTATAAAAATCTTCATGGCAATCCAATTCGGTTAACCATACTATAAACAAGTTGGAAATTGTACGACAAACGTGACAAATGAGGTGCGTTCGTACTATAACTAATTTCAGTGAAGTGAATTATATCGTCTGTTATTATGATACGATTAATTCCCGTAATAAAATAAGTACATTTTAAGTTGGTAACATTTTATCTTTTGTTGAAATTTACTGAAAATTCCAATGGGAAACTTAAGCCTAGCTTTGAAAATTTCAGAACTTGAAATCCATATTTTGACTCTTTTGCCATTTAATATCTATTTCTCCGGAAACATCTATCAATTATTAAATTTTATTTATTAAATTTTTTATATTTAAATACTCCTACTTTTTATCATCAAAAAAAGGGAAAGGAAAAAAGAAATGTAATTTCAGATAAAACATTTGTATATATATTGCATCGCTTTGAAATCATCTACCTAGCTATCTGTTTGTTTATCTCTCCGAATGACTTTAGGTATGTAGCTAAATTTTTAAGTAGTAAATATAATATGAATAAATTGAATTTAAAAAAATATCTATCTACACAATTATGTAGTTTACGTACATTCAATAATTGTATTAAAAACGTTATTCTGTCAGAAATGTCATGCAGCAGACATATTCATTGTTATAATAAGTAATTTACAAGCAGTATCAATTTGTCTCATTAACAGAAACCTTACATACTTTCATTAAGGTTAGAAATGCGTTATTGATATTGCAAGTTAATTTTCTGTTGAAGCAACTAAGCGAGAGCGAAACTAATTAACTTTGTCCGTGAATAAATAATCAGAATGGCAATTTATTATACATCTTTTGATATATAGTTACAAATAGTAGCTTCCTTATTGTAAGAGGTGCTTAATAAAACCTTAATAAGTGACATGTACCAAAGTAAGCCATTTCTAAAGCATGACTTGTTTACATGACAAATGTATTCTAATTAATCAGATAAACATACAAGCCCGCCTCTGGTTTTGTAATAAATAAAAAAAAAAATACTTCGAACCGGAAATTTATTTAATGAATGAAATTAAGTAGATTTCAAATGATTGCCACCTAGAAACCAGACACGTTTAATTAAATAAATTTTCTTGTTTAAACAAAGCCATTATATATTAAACTTGAGCAGAGCAAGCAATAGTAGAAATTTCGCAAATTGAAAATAACGCCTTCTTACGACTGATTGTTCTGTTTGCATGCTGGAAAAGTTTAAACCAGAAAAATCACAAAATGAAATTAAAAAAATATTAATTGAAACGAAAATGGTTAACTAATTTTAGGTGAAATGTACACGCTGGGATGGATGGACTTAAACCACGGATAATGGAACCTATTTGAATTTACTACTAGTTGTTTTTTTTTATAATTTTGTGGAGGAGAAAGTGGCACTCATGTGCGTTTGAACAAAATTTATATATGGTGTGCACGCAGCGCTTTGGTTTTGATAATCGGCCGCAGAAGGAAAAAGTGGCGCTAGTGAGCGCTAACAAATTCAGTACATACTAAGCATGCTCTAAGTACAGTGACCTCTCACTTATACGTGATGTTCATTTATTACTTTTTAGTACCAAAAATCTGATTTATAAATTCTGCGATTAAATAAGCCGAAAATTACTTTAAACAAAAATTGGTACTGAAAAATAATTACCGCCTATCGCGTATATGTGAGAGGTCACTGTATAATCGCTCTGGATTCAAAATATGTTTTATTATTATTTAAAATTGACGAAGGTAAGCAATTATGGATAAAAGTACAAATATGCACATAAGTATTAAAGTTTATGGACATTGGGCTGAACTAGAAAGGGAGATTGTTGCATCACTTCAGTTTTTAACTAATTTAACCCAATTACATCACCGCAACAGCAACAGAAGGATATAGTTTTGAAGACAAGTAAAAACCATGATAGGGGGGAAAGTACACACACCGCACACACACACATACACACTACGTTAATTCTGCTTCAGATCATTTTATAAAAATATATACTGATATGGATCGGTTGGAAATAACGTCTATTATTAAATGTTATGCATGAATCAGGATTTTTGGGAGGCGTCTACATATTGAAAATTGAACTAACTTTTAAGTTTTAACTCGTTACCCGATGGCGTTGCGCTGACGCAACGTTCAAACTGCTTTCAGAAAATATAAAGTTATAGGTTTGGCTGTTCATCGGTTAATCAAACATCTTGTTTTGACAAAATATTTTTATTCTACGTTCAAATTTACCCCTAGATACGAAATATCACGTTATTTGAACTAAAAGTTTTGGAATCAAAATTATTCAATTTTTTGGTCTCTTAATGGTTTTATTTGGCCTTTAAATTTTAAATATTTTTATTTACCTTTTCTGAAATAATATTTTTATCATGCTGAATTTTCTATGAACAGCTTAAAAACTAATCAATTTTTAATGACTTTTAAAAAGGACTATTGAATAATACAGCAGAAAAGGCACTTCAGCATAGACCAGTGCTTCCCCACGGGGGGCGTACGCCCAACAGGGGGGCAATTTGACTTTTCAGGGGGGCAATTTAACTTTTCAAGGGGACAATTCGGAATTTCTGTGAACCCATATCTTCTGAATTGTTTTTCTAATAGTAATGTTGTGGACTGAAAATAAAAGTTACACATTCAAATTTCAAAAACAAAATTTAAAAAAAAAAAAAAGTTTTTTATTCAGTTTTTAAAAAGTACCCATTCAAAAGTTTTAAATACACTGCCACCAGAATAATTATAGAAAAAAACTTTTAAAGATATTTAGATATTTTTATATATTTAAAAATTCTTTATCATTTTTCTGATTTATAAATATTTTAGAATTTTAAACAACTTTTTCGATTACTTATTGAATGAATCGCACTGCAATATGTCACATAAAAATAAATTTTACACATGACACTATTCAAGTATATATTTAACTATTACTTTACGACCTTCATTTACAGAATCTTTTATCACGTTTTATTCTGATTAGAAATTGTTGCGTAATTTAATCGTAGAAATTCTGTGATTAAATAAGAAAAAAATTGTTTTATTCAAAATTATTGATTTTTCTAATCAAGGATTCTGAGCACTCTATGCATCACACATACGTGGCGACCTTTTGCCAGTAAACTACGAGGAGTATCAGATGGTTATAAAAAATATTTGATTCATCCATTACCTTCGGCACGTTTCAGGATCAATGTTAAATGTTTTTTACTCTATCAGGAGTAAATTCTTTTAAATTTTTATAAGAATTATATGTTATAGGGGGGGGGGGGCATCATCATTTTAGAGATGTTTTGGTGGGGCGCGGATAAAAAAAGGTTGGGAACCACTGGCATAGACTCATGCTACAACTTAAAACAAAGAAGAAAAATAATGTAGAAATTAAGATGTTTACGAAAATGTAAATTATTTTATAATTAATGTATTATTTTATTAATTTGTATTTTAATTGTTGTTTATTTCCCATGTAACAGCTGCCCAAGACAACGATGAAATTGTATGGCCCTGACCCAGACAGAAAGTCTCGCTGACACAAATAATCCAAAAACAAGTTGCCAGTTTCTGTCAAACTTATTTATAACGCAATCCAAATAAATTTATTGCGGGTCACACGTGAGAAACCAGGGGGAAAGTGTTTGTCCACGTGACACGGGCAAGGGCGGTGACTGTAATCACAGGCCGTATTCTCCCCTCACGCGGAATCGGAATATCGTACTGAATTCGATGATTCCAGGTGTTATTTCGAAGATCGCGATTCTCCTCTCAAAATCCGGAATTCAGGCATTTCGGAAATGTGGAATATCCTTTACTTTCTTTCGGCTGCTCAGAGGCAGCCGGAATATCGTTTTGGAAGGTGGAATCTCTTCTGTTTGCTAATAATGGTGGACGTAAGCAGTTATTGTTGATGTTTTTTGTGTAACATTTGTAGAGTTCATTTCTTATTTTATATGTTTTTTTTTTTATTAATTCCTGTTGGGATAATTAAAATGTGAATATTTTTATTTTCCGTTCTTTTCAAATTGGTAAGTAATAAATATTATTATCTCCTGAAATGAAGTAAAATATTATTATATATTGTAATAAGTTCAAAATTTTTCTATGACAGATTCTGTCTCCTTTTTGTTTGTTTAGAGACATGTATTAAAAGTATCTCTATTTTTTAGAATCTAAATATTGATATGCCCCCCGAATTGTTTAAAAGACTTGGTAATATTTGATTGGATCTGTTTAAAATATGCATCTTTAGATAGTTTGAAGATTTTTTTAAACTAAATTTCATATTTCTGAATAACCTTTGTACATAACTAAAAAACCTGTGCTGTACATATCTATACATATTTGTGTGATATTTTATATGCTTGTGTGTATTAGAACTTTTTAAAACCTATTATTGTAATGTAATCTAATAAAATCAGAAAATGCTGCAACAACGTATTCTTTTGCAATGAGCCACTCACGTTCAGCATCGAAGGGCAATAAAATTTGGGATGGTACTAAAAGTCCCATCTAGTAAGACTGGATAATAAGTTTAAATATTAAGAATGATTCCATCTAATTAAATAACTTTGTAAAGTATAATTGAAATGATAGATTCACCTTTGTTTACTACATAAAATATGAAAACATTCATGAAAATGATTCATTAAAATTTACTAAATTTACTAATAAGTGTGTGATGAAAATATATACAAAAAGGTTTAAAAAAACTTTAAAACCCTAGATGTTAAAAGTACAAAAACTATCTCCGAGCGCTTTCGGCTAAAATCCAAGCCATTATCAAGGAGGGGAAAAATCAGCAGAGAATAAAGTTCGATAATTAAAGTATCGATAATAAAAGACGGTGAGCATTAAGTTTTTTTTTGTTTTGTTTTTTAAAGATGTAAATCTTGTTTTATTATTTTGTTTATTGTTGCCACAGAAACATTTAAAGACATAATATATTTAGTGTCTGCGGATTTTTTCTTGTTACCAGCCATTTCAGTTAGTAGAAACATTAAAAACATTACAAACCATTTAAGAGTATTCATTTTTTCCATGTAGAATTATGTATTTATTGATGAGATATCCATTTCCGATTAATAATTTTGATTATTTTGCACTTGAAATTTTTATACCATGCGCCTCACAATTTTTTTAAAAGTGCGGAATAAAAATATTTCTCCTCGGAAAACGAAAAAACGTATCCTCCGCCTCCGATCCACAGCTTGTTTACATGAAATCGAATATAATTTTGAAAGAAGAAGAATTTTGAAAGTTGCAGACGATAATTTCATTTTTAAATAATAAGTTGTTGAAATTTTTTCTTCCAAAATATCTGCATTTTTAAAATCCTTCATTGAAACCGTTCTAAAAATGTGTAAACACCTTCTGTCTATATAAAGAAAAAAGTTACAAATTTTAAAGTTTTTAAAAAGTTCCGTCAAATAACATAAAATTCACTTCTCTCTATAGACATGTGTTGGAAATTTTTGTTTTATAGTACATTAAAAAAATACTAACATTATACTTTATTAAAATAACAATAAAAACGTATGTTATTTTTGAATTAATGATCAAATGTTAGAAAATGATTATGTTTAACATTTTTTTTTTCTATTTTTAAAATATACTTATTTTAAAAAAATCTGGTTAATTGAGAGAAACAATCAATCATTTTATTTGGGTTAAAGTTACGATTGCGGTGTCCCAATCTCCCAAATCTCTCAATCGATCATCTTTCGGCAGGAAAAACATTTAGCCAATCGGAGGCCACAATTAACGGTGTTGTGGTTGCGCGTGCACTAATAGGTAGTTTTAAAACAGCAAGACATTCTAATATATTATTTACGATCTGTCTTAAGGCAATTCTCAAATCCCTGCACAACGACGTGAAACTTTCCGACTAATTTTTAAACGCAAAATGGTGGATTTAATTTTTTGATAAACGAATTACTTATTGAATTATAAGCTATTGTTGTCAGGTGACGACATATTTTGCTTCTTTCCTGCACTGTCGCGTCCGGAAATTCGGTTCAAAACGTCAACTTTAAGAACTTTCTAAAAGATCTTCTGCCTTTACCAAAAAATGGGAAATACCATTCGATTACACAGTTTACATCAGTAAATATCTTTCAATGAAGGGATTTAATATAAAATACGTCTTACAATCTAAACAAATATGAAAAATGGACATGATTCAAATGCATTTTCTGTAACGTAGAAGCCAAGCCCTTAGCCAATGATGTTTTTTGGATAAAAACGAGATTTTACGGGATCGGTAATGTATTAAGGAATAAGCAAAATCAAGTGGGTAAGTGTGATCGAAGATCACACAAAGGGTTTCGTTTATTATTCCTATCAAAACACTTTATCCTTTAATTAATAAATCCAAATAAGTTTTATTTTCCAAAATAAAAAGTCCTGTTTTTAAAAAGTCATGTTTTTTTATAAAATAAAAATTTACAGGTCTTTTTTTTCGTTTTTTCGAATATCTGAATCGTCCAGATAGTGTGCGAAGCCCGCTATTCTGCTCTATCATAATAATATTTGACAAGTGAACAAAATGCGATATTTAATAAAAAGCCCCCCCCCCTCTCCCCTTCTTTTTTAATAATCCCTATTCGCATTATTATACATCATTATTTATTAGCGTTTTATTTCTTTTTTCTATACAAAAATCAGCATTGTGATATAATACAACTTCAGTTATAATAATGCAATTTTTAATAAAAAATTAGATTTCTGGGTTCACCATAAAAAATATGCATAGATTCATAATTTTCAAATCGGTAAATGCAGTATTTAAAAAAAAAAAAAAAAAAAAAAAAAAAAAAAACTAATAGAGCTTTTAATCTTTTACTACCCTCAAAATCTGCGGTTTATTTATCTTGCTCCCTTCCAAAAACCACTGAGAGTCTCCGATTTCACACACCAGTCGCAACCATCATAAATAAAAAAATATTTTCATTAACGCAAAAATAATTCGTAATTTCTGTTCTAATTACGTCATCTTTATAAAAATTAGATTTCTGGGTTCGCCGTAAAAAAATGCGCATAGATGTTTTAATTTCAAATCGATAAATGCAATATTAAAAAAAAATTCTATAGAGCCTGAGAAATGCCTAGTCTGCCATCTTAAGGCTGTGGGAACAGCTGCAGATTGTTCGTCTATGGTTTTCTAATGAATGGAAATTAAACGAATTTATTCAAATCGATTTTTAATTGATATTTACACTTCTAGTGGGAGTAATAAAAAATTTCAGAAATTCTGAAAGCCATTTTATTTTTGCATGTGTGTCCGAAATTTCACGTTCCTAGGTGGAATAGTTTATGAGATAAGGTGTCTTTGAAAACGTCCAATCTGTTATCACCATTGCAATGCTGTGGCATAATTTCCGTCTCCACCGCCAATCGACGATTGGGAATGTTACGCTTTCTGATTGGTTGTAAAAGCGAACGTTTCTTAAGTCATTTCCGGTATTTGAGAGGATTATGAAGATATAAGAAGACATTATATAAGAAATTAATACATATTATTAGATTATATAAAAATATTAGATTATATAGAAATTAATTATGTTATTTTATATATTATGTATTATACATTATTATATATTAATTATATATATATATGTTACGATCAATATGATTAATAATATATGATTAATAATGACCGGTTATTATTAATAATAACCACGGTCATAATTAATAATAACCGGTTATTATTAATAATGACCGAATTAATCATATTGACCGTAACATATATATTATATTAATTGCATATATATATATATATTAAATATATATATTAATATTATGTATATTACATATCTATATATAATATTATATATTAATATTATATTTACCAATGATGAAGCTTTATGGAGATGAAATGTTAAAAAAAAAAAGGCACCCATGTTGGAAATTGGTTTACTGGTTCGATACTACCGTTCCTACTGTTTTAAGGTTTATGTACTGTTGGACAGAGGAATTAACATCCATAAAATGATGTAAGAAATAGCTACATATGAGTGAAAATGAGACAGTTACATGAGAGAAGTGTGATCCCTACACTTAACCCTCTAAGCGTTTAGCCTGTATTTTCAGTTTCCCCAAAACAACTTAAAATTGGCTGTAAACATAAATATTTGTAATAGAATTGTACTTTAAGATATGTGTATGATAAAGAGATGTCTTTACATTTTGGAGTATCGCGTCTGCGGTGGACAGGGAAATTATGCAATGCTGTGACTATAGCAACTCGTCCCCCTCTTCTGGAGTTTCAGAATGAACATGCGTTGCATCATTTTCCGCGTGATAGTAGGTATTTGGCTGTAAGTACAAATCTCTAACTTATAGAGTTTCTGAGAACCGACTCCGTGACAGACAAACAGAGAAGCAAGACGAATAGGGTTTCGTGAGATGAACAATCCCCCCCCGCCCCCCCCCCAAAAAAAAACAGGAAAATCAAAAATTTAAGTGACCGCATACAGACATTGTGTGACATTGCATGGATGGGTCGAAAATACGGAGTGACTGGAAATGACACTTCTATCAGAGTACTGATGTAGAAAACGCCGAACACTCACTGTTTTTCTTTTCTTGCGTCTATAAGGTGGTTCTCAAATTCCCTGCTTAACCATACGAAACTTCCGGACACATTTTTCGACTCATTTTTAAACGTAAAGGCATAAAAATGACCGGCCTGACTATTGAAGCGATTTGGAATCGAATAGCGTTTTCTAATTTTGGATAAATAAATTACTTATCGATTTATAAGCTATTATTTGTCACAAGACAACAAGTTTTGCCCCTTTCTCTCGCGTTGTCGCGTCGGGAATTCGATCCAAAACGCCCACTTTGACAGTATTTTCTGAAAGATCTTCTGCCTTTACCAAAAAATAGAAAACGCTATTCGATTATATAGTTTCTGTATAAGAACACCTGGCAATTTCATGCGTTTTCGAATTAAAATGAATTCGGAAATGTGTCAGAAGGTAGCTCCTTTGGATTTGAGAACAGCCTTAACTTACGCTCTAGCGAGACACCGCCATCCGTCCTAAACGTTTGAAGTAATAATTCTTAAGAAGCAAAAAGATTTCAAAAGTTCCATGTCTTGGAATTTCCCTTCAAACAAACCCGTTATTTTTTTTTCTCGTGTTTAATCCGGTTACACCCTTTTGGCAAGGTTCTACCCTTTGCAACTCTACTCTACTCTGATACATAATGGTACTCTAAGTTCAAGTATTATAGGACTGATGGTGGTGGAAAAGAATAATCAAAATTGCATTATTCTGTTGATCAAGAATCATGTTCAATTCCGACCGATTTCAAAATTACAGGTGTTCAATTATCTGTCTTCTGTCAAACAGAAAAACGCATGCATTTATTACTCTTTTTTACAACCAACCAATCAGCCAATCATAAATGAATTCGAATCTGGCAACAAAGAACTGTTATTTATTTGTTTAGCTGTCTGCTGTCAATTTTTTCTGTATTATCTTATCTTCATTTTATAAAAAAAATCATGAATCACTTGTATTGCTTACAAGTTACAAATATATTTTCGAAACAAGCATTATTAATTCAAGATAAAAATTATCATTATTCATCTCACTAATAAGTTAACGTTCGAAATGTTTGTATTATAGTAGTTGATCTTTTTATTTTAACAATGCGGGTACAGCAGTTAGTACCGTACATCCCATTTAAATTCATAGGTAGAATAAGTATTAAGTTTCTGTTTTAAATTTTGAATTTGCGAATTGCTTTATGATTGATTCATTTTGCTCTGCTTTCAGTGTTCTTTTTCATATTGTGGGCAAATTCTTCGTATATTCCTGAAGTAAAGAATGTCGGGTTTTATTGTGATGATGAAAGCATCAAGAAACCGTTTAGAGGAGATTCTATACATGTCTTAGTCTTGTTCACAGTATTATTAGGAGTATTTCCGTTATTTGTGAGTAGAAAATATATCTTCTTTTCGCTTTCTTTTTCATTTGATTTTTATTTTAGTTCTTGTTGGTGTTAGCTTTAATGTATTTGTAATTGTGAATGCTGATGTATGTAAGAGTGTCAATTCATATTTGATTAATGTTTAGAAGAGTTATTCACTATAGTTCAGGGTTATTCCATGGTAACTTACGTTACATTTAGAATAATTGACTTCAGTAATTTTAATAATATAAAACTAAGAAATATTCAAAATGTAATGTTGGTATGATTTGTTAATTAAACCTACCAAAGCTAAATTTGGATAAAAATTACTTAAATTTAGTACTATTTCTTGAACGCTAAAAATTATATTTACTATGGTAACTTACGTTTCTGACAACAAGAACGTAAGTTACCATAATAAATATAATGGCCAGTGTTTAAAAAATAGTAGTAAAGGTAGGTAATTTTTATCCAAATTTCTCTTTGGATAGGTTTAATTAACAAATCATATCAATAATTTTTGGTGTTACATTATAAAAATTACTAAAGAAAATTATTCTAAATGTAACGTAAGTTACCATGGAACAACCCATCTTCTTTTCTGCACAGATGTCATATACACACCCCATTGGTGCGATATTTCCCCACGCCAGTTTGGCGAAAACAATGTTTAATTACTTTTGTTTGTTTATTTTGTTTTTACTTTTTAAACGGTGCTTATTTACTTTTATTTTTTATTTTAATTCTATAAATAATTTTTATTATGTATATCGATATTTATTTATATCAAACTATCATTTATTCATTTTTATTTCTTGTTTTAAAATAATAGAAGCTATTTCGTTATTTTATTTTTATATTGAAATAAAAAATCACATGCTATTATTGCATGCTATTTGTAACTAATATTAAAAAACAAAGATTTCGCCAAATTGGCAGGGGGGAAAAATCTCGCCAATGTGGTGCGTATATGACATCTGTGCCTTCTTTTCTCTTTGTTTTTTATTTGATTTTTATTTTAGTTCTTGTTGGTGTTAGCTTTAATGTATTTGTAATTGTGAATGCTAATGTATGTAAGATTGTCAATTCATATTTGATTAATGTTTAGAAGAGTTATTCACTATAGTTTATTCAAAATTAAGAGAGATTTTGGGTTGGTTCTTATTTGATTCCACCATTTGCTGAAATCTTGCCAAATCATCGATAGTCAGCCAGATGTAGCTCTTTTATTGTTAGAAAGGGCGAGCTTTTTCTGAAAATGGGTCATTCCATGGCAACTTACGCTACATTTAGAATAATTGACTTCAGTAATTTTAGTAATATACCACCAAAAAATAGTCATAATGTAAAGTTGATGTGATTTGTTAATTAAACTTGTCTAAAGGAAAATTTGCATGAAGATTACTTAAATTTAGTGCTGTTTCTCGAACTCTGGAAATTATATTTACTATGGTAACTTATGTTACAGAAAAAAAAGAACACAAGTTACCATAATAAATTTAATTGTCACTGTTCAAGAAATAGCACTAACTTTGGGTAATTTTCATCCAAATTTGAGTTTGGATAGGTTTAGTTAACAAATTCCATCAACTTTACATTTTGAATATTTTTGGGAGTTACTTTTAAAATTACTGAAGTCAATTATTCTAAATGTAACATAAGTTACCATGGAATGACCCGAATGTGTTAGTTACATCCTCAAGTGATTCTTTATTCGACATTTATCTGTATTTTTAATGATATTTAAGGATTTATCTGTTCATTAATTAAAATGACAATTATGTCATTAAATGGTGACTTCATGATATTAAAAGAGAAAAAGCGTTGGATAAATGTCATCGTCTTCTTGTTTATTTAAAACTTTATTTTTTAGGCATGTATTATTTTTCTGTTTTCATTAATGCATTTCAAACTTTATTCATGAAAGTTACTGAGAGATCATGTCTTAGTGATTGCGGCATTGACAAGTTTTGTCTATGGTTGGGATTCCAGTACAGTGAGGTTACAGCATCCATTGATTTTTTTTTTTTTTTTTTTTTTTTTTTACATGTTCATGAAGCGATTATACATGCAGTATAGTGATCGTGGCAGTAATGAATTTCATGTATTTTTTCGGATTCTATTACAACGAGGTTGCTGCATTCAGTGATTTTGTTTTGTTTTCATGTTCACGAAGCAATCATACATGCGGTATAGTGATCATGGCAGTGTAATGAATTTCTTCAGATTCCAAAACAACGAGGTTGTTGCTTCCAGTGATGTTTTTTTTGGTTTTCATGTTTGCAAAGTAATCATACATGCCATACAATGCTCGCAGCAGTAACAAATTTAGTGTATTTTTGGGATTCCAATAAAATAAGTTTACTGCATCTAGTAATTTTTTTTTTTTTTCATGTTTGCGAAGCGATCATACATGTGGTACAGTGATTGCAGCAGTAACGATTTAGTGTACATTTAGTGAATATAAAATAATAATATAAAATAAAATAAAATAATAAAAATTAAGCAAATTAAAAAAATGATTAAAATATTAAAAGTAACGGTCAAGTAAATAATTAATAACGCATAAAACTGACAAAATATATATATATTTTAAATTATTCATTAAAACCTGCCTCATAAAGGTACACTCATTATTTATATCAAAATCGTAAAAAAACTTTGTTTCATGTTCAGCCAGACTTAGTAACCAAAAAAGCGTGATTAATAGTATGTAAATGTATATTTGGTAAAAAGATCATGATTGCTACTGTCATCTTGAATTT
Organism: Maratus michaelseni; assembly: GCA_963931845.1. Taxonomy (NCBI): domain Eukaryota; kingdom Metazoa; phylum Arthropoda; class Arachnida; order Araneae; family Salticidae; genus Maratus; species Maratus michaelseni. The sequence goes on from OZ007595.1 coordinate 304,990,458, forward strand.
TTTCAGAAGTAAATTTATGCTATCTTCATAAGAAAGCATGAATTCAGTTATATTATCCAGAATTTCCAATTAAAATGTGTACAGAATGACATAAAAATTAAAAAAGGTTTTGAATTTTCCTCCTATATTCTACTAAAAGTTTCATAAATTTCAGTCTTAAATTTTTAGGATCCACGAAGACAAAGAAAATACAGGAAGGGGACCATGGTAACCAAAAGATTAAGAACTGTTCATCTAGAGTACAGTTTTTTTATTAGTTTTTATTGTCAATAGTTGAATTTAGACCAATAATTGATCTAAAAACAATTACACAAAAATGACAACACATTGAAAATAAGAAAAACAGGGCTACACTACATTAGTGGGTCAAAAAATAATTTTAGAATAAGTTTTTCTGTAGAAATCTGTTGCCAAAATTATATTTTTACAGTTTTTTTCTTTTCCTAATTAGCCATATTTCTAAAGCACAGCTGCCAACTTTTTTTCGTTTTTAACCAGAACA